>CM057722.1:4762312-5362312 GCA_030064385.1 Melaleuca quinquenervia
AAAAAAGGAGTATATTGAACGAAAAAAATAGTTACTAGACCCAATCATACTTCGAAGACTCAATTTGTAATTAACTAAATCATACATCAAAAGGGGAAACAATAACTAATAGGACCATTAACAATGGCGGTAACATTTATGCCCATGGAGAACTTTTCTTACACGGCTACCGCAGGTGGATCCTCGCTAATTGCTATCTACCTTGGCGAAAAAGTCGGGTCTCTGCTTAGGAGTCGTCGGGGGCACAACCGCCCTTAACGTCTGAAGCTCATCCTTCTCCGGCATGGCGGCTCAGCCTTGTAGCCTTTAAGTTTCACGGCTTTGTAAGTCGCGGCACCAGCTATGGCCCCAAGCGGAGGAGCCACCATGTACATCCACAATCCCTTGTAATTTCCTGCGGCCATGGCTGGGCCGAGAGTCCTCGCAGGGTTCATGGAACCACCGGTCGACATCCTACATTTCCTCGGAACGTTGTTAAAGAACCAACGAAAGCTAAAGTTGTCTCAAAAAGTGTTTGGCAATTTGCACAAAAGGCAATTCTGATGCAATTCTTACCCTGACACAAGAACGCCGAGCAACACCGCTACTCCAATTGCAATACCTGCCAAATCTCCTACCTATCATTATGAAAAAGCGAATGCATAATTATATAGGTCGATGAAGCACATATATGTGAAATGGATACATGCTATACACGGACGCAACGAGTACAGATAGAGGAAGAGTCAACATGCAACACGGCAAGGACGTACCGGGCGAGCGTCGGTCGCCACCGCAGCGATGACGAACAGGAGTACGAAAGTGGCGAGGAACTCGAGAGCAAACGCCTGTCCGATATTCACCGAAGGCACCGTGACGCCGCCGTCGGAGAAGGGATGGAAGAAACCCTTGAGGACGTACGAAGCGCACACCGAGCCCGCAACCTGCGCGACGATGTAGCCAGGCACTTGGATCCATGGAAAGTGCCGGAACACCGCAAGGGCGATCGTCACTGATGGGTTCAGGTGGGCTCCCGATAGGTGACCGACTGTGAAAACCATCATCATCCTAGACAATCCAGCGGATGCTGCAGCCAAGAGCAATGTCTCTGCTCCGCCGTACTTTTGGTTCACAATGGGCCCACCCACCGCACAAAATATCAAGAAGAAAGTTCCGACGAACTCTGCTCCGACCTACATCGTTCATGTAAATCTCAATAAAAAAAATTCTATCGTTTCTTTTTAGGTTTCCCTCACTATAGAGAAGATATAAGAACTCTCCTTATAGAGTAAATTTTTGTTTATATGGTATTGTCTTTCCAGCTATGTATGTATTTGTTTTTTCCATATAAAGGGGACTGGACTTAAATATGTTTTTGAGTTACTAAGGCTCGCTATATATGGTAATTGTAATCACATGGCGATTTGTGAGCAGTATCACTTTATGCTACAACAGCTAGCAAGCCTGTCTAATCTTACTGATCTTCGAGGTCGATTGGGTTTACCTTCCGCAACGGATCGTACTTATCCGGCATGAGATGCCAAGCACCTTCAGTCGCGCCGTCGACCGGCATGGAGTTGCATCGCACCACAGACTTGTCCTCCGGCGACAGCGAGTCCACTTGCAAAGTTACCGTAGCAAACTCCACGGACGCTGATTCGGACATCTTTCTCAGTCGGCAGCTTGCAGGAGATTAGGGAGACCGAAAATCGCAAAAGAGAATAGGAAGGTCAAACGTTGTCTTCTAGGAAGTGCTGAGAGATCAATGAGGAGGAAGATCGACGGTGGTGTCTGTGATGAAAAGCCTTCAATAGGTTGCCTCCGTCTATTAATGGCAGAGAAGAGGCAGCGATCCCCAGAAGCAATTTATAGGAGAAGTCGATGGCTTTACACATCTCCGTCATCTTTCTTCTTCACCGGTCATGCTATTGACTTGCTCATGAAGGATCCGGTCATTCATAGTTGTTCAGACTGCATTTTCACTGAATCTAGGATTGCTCTACACAAGTAATGATATGGTCGGTAGTTACTCTCAATTTTGACTGGTTTAGGGATGCTCATGGAAACAGGAGGGGATTTTTTCTATTTCTACCAATTCTATATGAGGAAGATTTTCCGCAGAAGTTGTTGAGCGTCCAAAAGTCGAGCAGGAACGGGATCTGAGGACCGTGACGAATTGTTTGACGACTTCCCGGCCCCTAAGAAACTTGGGTTTGCCCAAAGAAAAAGAACAAATGCCGAGGGCATTTAGTGTAGCACCGCAACAGTTGGTAAATCACTTTAATTTTATTTGAGATGTTGAAGATTCGAAGTGTCCACAAGTTATGCAAATAAATCTTGATAGGTTAATAAAAAAGTTGATAGTTTGCAAATCATTAGAAAAAATCGATAATTTCATGAAAGTATTGGTAAGTTATCAATAGAATATCCCAAAAAAACAGCCGTTTTATTTTCTTACCAATCTACTTAGCACTTGTATCGGCATTTATCAAAATTTACTAGCACAAAAAAAAACCGCATTTTTTTTATTCAGAGCATTTGGGCAAGCTTTTTAAGCATGTTCTTAAAAAATAATTATTAGGAATATTTAGAAGCACGCTGCCTTTAGTTTCATCCATTCAAAGTAGTAATGGACCCATTAAAGCTGAATTATCAAAATAAGATTTCAGTATCTAGTTAAGACATGTTTTTGCTTACCAAAGCTATCATGCATATCGTGGTGAGTCTTTACATTCACCAACCACATCATTAGCTTGTGTGGATAATTACCGCTACTTCAAATCCAAATTGAACTTGAGCCTACCTAATAAGCTCACGATGTCTGGGTTTTGTGACTCATTCAAACTGATTTCTCAAGCACAAAAAGGCCAGAAAGCAAGCATGTTGATGTGAACTGTTCACGGTTGAAATATGTGTGTAGTATTTCGAAGTGGGGTTTGACTAAAAACTCAGTACAATCGATTGCATATTCTTGTGTACGTTCACGATAAGAAGCAATAGCGACACTGCCATGACTTCGTCGATGCATGTTCAAAAGGCACAAACCTCGTTGTCTGTAATTTCGATAGTTAGTTCGCTTGCCCCAGCTTTCTGTTGATCTCTTTCCGTCTCTGTAGTTTAACTAATGACTCCTTCATTTACTTGCGAAAACATTGTATCAACGTGCAGCATAATGGCGCATCCATGGGATGGGTTATCTTCTATCCATTGGTTTCTTCTCTTGACATCTCGATCATTCTCAACCATTGCTTTCCAAAAATGAGGTGCGCATCGATAGTTGATATTGATCAAGACACTGAATGGAGTCCATCGATGTAGTGATCCATGTGTACATACACAAAAAGAAAGGGGAAATAGATGGACAAGCAAGACAAACCAGCCAGGTTTCTATATAATAGGAATGCGAAGGTCTCACTCCCGTGCTCAATGCTGCTATTGGCAGCCAAGTTCTTGGAAGCCTCTTCAATTTGAAGAAGGAAAAGAAAAACTGAAGGGAAATACCCTCTTGCTTAGAATATGATTGGGTTCTAGGGACATCATCGATAGATCATATCCGAAATTCCTCCAATGTTTGGCCTCCTATTTGTAAATCTATTAATTAAGAAGTGAGACTTTGGCATGATCCAAGTCAAAGGTACGAAATTTATCAGGCCAAGTTCTTTTCCAGAATTTTGGCACATCCCGCTAATGTTAGGTCATGATTCACGCTCAACTATCCGGATCGCCCCATTTGAAAGAGATTCAAAGGCATCGAAGCTGTCTTGTTTCAAGTTTCGCTAATACGAGTCTCGTGGACATTTTAAAGGAGAAGATTAAATACTTCGATTAGTTTCGAAGTATTTGACGAGTGAACAAAATAATAATATTAAAAAAAGTCTCTGGCTCTAATTGATTCATGAAAGAGATCATCGAAATTGTTTGGACACCCGATACGATTACATGCATGAGTAGGAATGCTGATGCCAAATTCCATTGCAATATGGAAAGATATCAACGTCCAAAGGGAATGTTTGCTCTGATCACCATTTTAATTTTTTTTTTCTGAGCAGAAGAGTTTGCTCTTTTGACGTTCTTAGCTGCCACAATCAAAGAATCAGAATTTCGGGATCATACTCTTCATAAAACAGCTTCAGATCTCACAAACCACGATCCATGCTTTCATATCTTGAGCTCTCGGCGACCGTCAATTCAATTCATGGAAACCATCAAAAAGCAAGATTTTCACATAAACGCGTTCTCATCAGAATTAATGTTGATGGTGTAGCTTTCATCCCATGTCTTGGCTCTCGTTGTCCTTCATTTTCTGGTCATTTTTCAAGCCTGAGGATGTCGCCACCATCTATGTTTACACCGCCAAAGGCCTCGTAACCATCGGCCGCCAGTACTTAGATGTGAGGTCAGAAGTTAACAGATGGTATTCTCCTTCATGTTTGGGCGTACTTCTCGAATTGAGTTGGGGAGAGAAACCTGAAATCTCAGTACAAATCGAGGGTTGGACAGCAATGATTTGGATTGACACAGGGCAGTGAATGCGCCCTGCATATGCTTCACACCAGATGGAAGAGTGTAAAAACTCGTAATATTTTAAATTCATCAAAATAGACAAAGTTAATGAAAAATTTTGATTTTATAAATCTAATAAGTTTTAGGAATTGATTGTAGTATCAAAAATTTCATGACTCAACTACACTTTTGTGACGATACACTTATTCCACAATTAAAAGCATGACGATTTAACGCTCGAGTAAAAACACGTGGGTGAACACACGTGGAACCATCGGACCCCACCAGTGTCGATGACATAAGCACGCCAGATTTTTGCTCAAGCCTTCCGATTGAGCCTAAATTTTTGTTCACATTTGCCTATCATAAAGTTCATGTACACATAGCTCTAGAGTGGATCAAACTTGGCTCGGGCCCAATTGGACCGGGCTAGACTTTCTTATTAAATGCCCTTGCCCTAACCAAATTTGATGAAATTTATATTGATGGCATGGCGTCATATGTTCAAATTCATTACTTCGGTGAGGCCATATTGTAACTCGATGGCGTCACATACTAATGGTTAACGACAAAAGACTAGATAAGATGCAAACGAAAAAGAGAGTACAAAAGAATAGTTACAGAACCCAATCATATGAATATCACTACCTCGAGGACTCCAATTGTAATTAACTAAATCATACATCAAAAAGGGAAACAAGAACTAATAGGACCATTAACAATGGTGCTAACATTTGTTCCCATGGAGAAATTTTCTTACACAGCTACAGTAGGTGGATCCTCACTAATTGCTATCTACCCCGGCGAAACGTCGGGTCTTTGCTTGGGAGTCATCAAGGGTGCAACCACCCTTAACATATGAAGCTCATCCTTCTCCGACGTGGTGGCTCAGCTATGGAAAAATGAAGAAAAGCAAAGGAGAGAAGATGATTAAATTGCTTCTCTATTCATATGAAAACCTTAAGAATGATTACATTGAGCTCATGTGCTATTTATACTAGCAGCTGTAAAGAAGATGACATGACGATCATAAGCTGTTTTGCTCAACTGACTCAATAGACTAGTACATCTAATATAACTAACTACTTCAGGTTTCCACAGTTGCATTTGTACGTATATCATCAACTAATACATCAAACTTATTGTACAAAGACACTTCATTACTAAAACAAGTAAGACTTCATGGTCTTTGTGAAAGTCCTCGTGATGATGGTGTGTTCATCTTCTCTGTTGACTCATCTAGCTCCTCTGACTCTGCCATCGATCTCTTTGACATCTCGGTTGGCTCTAATGAAGTGGAGGAAATAGTCTTAAGTGAGTTACCCTTTACATCAGCCTCATAGCCTTTAAGTTTCATGGCTTTGTAAGTCGCGGCGCCAGCTATGGCCCCAAACGGAGGAGCCACCATGTAAATCCACAATCCCTTGTAATTTCCTGCGGCCACGGCCGGGCCAAGAGTCCTCGCGGGGTTCATGGATCCTCCGGTCGACATCCTTTATTTCCCCACGATATTGTTAATGAACATTACGAAAGCTAAAGTTCTTTCATAAAGCTTTTGGTACTTTGCACAAAGTTAAGTAATTCTGATACAATTCTTACCCCGTCACAAGAACGCCGAGCAGCATCGGTGCTCCTATTGCAATACCTGCCAAATCTCCTACCTATCATCGTGAAAAAGCGAACGCATAATTATATAGGTCGATGAAGCAAATATGTGTGAAATGGATACATGCTATACATGGATGCAACAAGTACAGATAGAGGAAGAGTCAATATGCAGCATGGCATAAAAAAATTGCAGCACGGCAACCACGTACTGCACGAGTGTCGGTTGCCACCGCGACGACCACGAACACGAGTACGAAAGTGGCGAGGAACTCAAGAGCAAATGCCTGTCCGATATTCACCGAGGGCACCGTGACGCTGCCGTCGGAGAAGGGATGGAACAAACCCTTGAGGACGTAGGAAGCGCACACCGAGCCCATGACCTGTGCAGCGATGTAGCCAGGCACTTGGATCCATGGAAAGTGCCGAAACACTGCAAGGGCGATCGTCACTGATGGGTTCAAGTGGGCTCCCGATAGGTGACCGACCGCGAAAACCATCATCATCATAGACAATCCGATGGATGCTGCGGCCAAGAGCACTGTCTCTGCTCCGCCGTACTTTTGGTTCACAATGGGCCCGCCCACCGCACAAAATATCAAGAAGAAAGTTCCGACGAACTCTGCTCCGACCTACATCATTCATATAAATCTCAATATGAAATTATATCCTTTCTTTTTTGGTTTCCCTCACTATGAAGAAGATATAAGAACTCTCCTTATAGAGTAAATTTTTGTTTATATGGTATTGTCTTTCCAGCAACGTATGTATTTTTTTTTTCTATATAAAGGGGACTGGACTTAGATATGTTTTTGAGTTACTAAGGCTCACTATATGTGGTTATTGTAATCACATGGCGATTTGTGACCAGTATCATTTTATGCTACAACAGCTAGAAAGCCTGTCTAATCTTACTGATCTTTGAGGTCGATTGGGTTTACCTTCCGCAACGGATCATACTTATCCGGCTTGAGATGCCGAGCACCATCAGTCACGTTGCCAACCGGCATGGACTTGCATCGCACCATAGACTTGTCCTCCGGCGACAGGGAGTCCACTTGCGTAGCATAATCCACGGACACTGATTCGGACATCTTTCTCAGTCGGCAGCTTGCAGGAGATTAGGGAAACCAAAAATCGCAAAAAAGAAGGAACGTTAAACGTTGTCTTCTAGGAAGAGCTGAGAGATCAATGAGGAGAAATATCGACGGTGGTCTACGATGAAAAGCCTTCAATAGGCTGCCTCCGTCAATAATGGCAGAGAAGAAGCGGCGACCCCAAAGACATTTTATAGGAGAAGTCGATGGCTTTACACATCTCCGTCATCTTCTTCTTCACCGATCAAGCTATTGACTTGCTCACGAAGGATCCGGTCATTCATAGTTGTTCAGAATGCATTTTGACTAAATCTTGGATTACTCTATGCAAGTAATGATATGGTCGCTCGTTACTGTTAATTTTGTCTGTTTTAGGCATGCTCAGGGAAACGTGGAGGGCAATGTTTCTATTTCTACCAATTCTATACGGGGGAAGATCGCAGAAACAGGCTATTTTGGGGCATCGGTAAAATTTCACAAAAGTTAGGCAATTGTTGTTTGAACAAGTAAAAATTATGTCTTAATCCGAGTGGGGATAGTATAGAAAAGTCAAGTAGGAAAGGGATCTAAGGGGTGTGACGAATTGATTGACGACTTCTCGACTCCTTAAGAGACTAGGGTTTGCCCAAAGATATCGAGGGCATTTAGTGTAGTACCGCAAAAATCGGTAAATCACTTTAATTTTATTTGGTAATATCATATGAGAGGTTGTAAGTTCGAAGATTCAGCAAATTATACAAATAAAATTTGATAAGTTAATATGAAAGTTGATAATTTGCAAGCCATTAGAAAAATTTGATAATTTCATCAAAGTATTGGTAAGTTATCGATAGGATATCCCGAAAAAAAAATCATTGTTTATTTTCTTACCAATCTACTTCGCCCTTGTATCGGCATTTATCAAAACTTACTAGCATAAAAAAAACCCACATTTTTTTACTCGGAGTATTTGCGCAAGCTTGTTAAGCATGTTCTTCAAAAATAATTATTAGGAATATTTAGAAGCACGCTGCCTTTAGTTTCATCCATTCAAAGTAGTAATGGACCCATTGAAGCTGAATTATCAAGATGTGATTTCAGTATCTATGTAACTTAAGACATGATTTTGATTACCAAAACTGTCATGCATATCATGGGAGAACTTGCATCCACCAATCACATCATTAGCTTGTGTGGATAATTACCGGTATTTCAAATCCAAATTGAACCGAGCCTACCAAACAAGCTCACGATGACTGGGTTTTGTGACTCATTCAAACTGATCTCTCAAGCACCAAAAGGATGGAAAACAAGCAGTGATGTGAAGCGTTCAAGGTCGAAATATGTTAAAAGTATTTCGAAGTGGGGTCTGGCTAAAAACTTGGTACAATCGATTGCATATTCTTCCACGTTCATGATAAGAAGCAATAGCGACCCTCCAATGACTTCGTCAATGCATGTTCAAAAGGCACAAACGTGCATCCTCGATGTCTGTACTTTTCGATAGTAGGTTCGCTTGCCACAGCTTTCTGTCGATCTCTTCTGCAGTTTACAAATGACTCCGTCATTCACTTGCGAAAACGTTGTATCAACGTGGAGCATGGGATGGGTTATCATCTATCTGTTGGTTTCTTCTCTTGACATCTTGATTATTCCCAACCATTGATTTACGAAAATGAGGTGCGCATCGACAATTGATATTGATTGAGACACCGAATGGAGTCTGGTGCGATGTAGATGATCCATGTGTACATACATGGAGGTAAAGGGGAAATACATGGACAAGCAAGACAAACCAGCCAGGTTGCTATATAAGAGGACTGCGAAGGTCTCACTCCCGTGCTCCAATGCTGCTCCTGGCAGCCAAGTACTTGAAAGCCTCTTCAATTTGAAAAGGGAAATGAAAGACTGAAGGGAAAAACCCTCTTGCTTACAATATGATTAGGTTCTGGGGAAATCATCACTAGACCGTATCTGAAATTCCTCCAATGTTTGGCCTCCTATTACTAAATCTATCAATTAAGAAGTGAGACTTTGGCATGATCCAAGTCAAATGTACGAAATTTATCAGACCAAATTCTTTTTTAGAATTTTGGCACATCCTGCTAATGTCACGTCACGATTCGCGTCCTAGAAGATGCCCGAACTACAGTTAGTATTCAACCGTCCGGATCGCCCCATTTGAAATAGACTCAAAGGCGTCGAAGGTGTCCCATTTCTAGTTTTGCCAATATGAGTCTCTTAGACAATTTAAAGGAGAAAATTAAACCCCAGGTTTCGTCCCTCTCCACCATTCATTTAACTTCGATTAGTTTTGAAGTATTCAACGAATGAACAATATAATAATATTAAAAACAGTCTCTGGCTCTAATTGATTGATGAAAGGGATCGTCGAAATTGTTTGGACATCCGATGCGATCACATGCTTGAGTAGGAATGCTGATGCCAAACTCCATTGTGATATGCAAAGATATCAAAGTCGAAAGGGAATGATAAATCCAGTTTGCTTTGATCCCCATTTCTATTTTGTTTTTTTCTGAGCAGAAGAGTTTGCTCTTTTGACGTTATAAGATGCGACAATCATGAATCAGAATTTCGGGAACGTACTCTTCATGGAACAGCTTGAGATCTCACAAACCAGAACCAGGATCCGTGCTCTCAGATCTTGAGCTCTCGGCGATCGTCAATTCATGGAAACCATCAAACAAGCAAGATTTTCACATAAACACGTTCTCATCAGAATTAATCTATGTCGCGTAGCTTTCATTTCAAGTCTTGACTCTAGCTGTCTTTCGTTTTCTGGTCATTTTTCACGCCCGAGGATGCCACCACCGTCGATGTATACACCGCCAAACTAAGGCCTCGTAACCATCGGCCGCCGGTACTTAGATTTGAGGTCAGAAGTTAACAGATGGTATTCTCCTTCATGTTTGGGCGTACTTCTCGAATTGAGTTGGGGAGAGAAAACCTCAAATCTCAGTACAAATCAAGGGTTTGAGAGCAATGAATTTTATTGACACAGGGCAGAGGAGGAGTTCGAAAGAGCCATGATGAGAGTGCAGTGAATACGAGCAAAGTAACCTCTTTATTTCTCTGTACGTGAGTGTGTTTACAACATGGAAGGAGGATACTCTGCTTGGGTTGACGCAGGATTTGCAGGGGACAAACCAGCAGAGGAGCCCAAAACCGCTTGCGAAATTCCAGCCCTAAAACGAGGTGGGTTGGCAATTCGTATCCCGTGTCATAATCATATTTGTAATTCGTGTCGATTCCCTGGTATGTCTAAAACATGGCGATTTTGATTATGCTTGCTAAATAATTGAATTCTAATGAAAACATATGGATTCATGTTACCAATATAAAGTTAGTCGTATCGTGTCGTGTCTCATCATGTTCTCATTTTCTTTTTAGAACTCAAAGTTTTATCCCCTTTCATGCAAAATGGGTCATATCCAATGTACAAATCTCTATTATGAAAGTGCGAAAGCGTGTATTGCTTGCCAAAAAAGGAATTATATCCCTTCAGAGTAATCAGTTCTTGATCTGATAAGAATATATGTCCCCTAAATGTCTAAATGTCTTATTTTATTGATGTTACACGCCTTACAAACTTGCAGATACAATTAGGTTGGACCAAGCTTGGTCAACCTTCTCCATGCACACAACATTGTTTTTATTTACCCCAATAACATCCGACAGTCGCGTCTTGCTTCAGAGTCGTCGACAACACCACCACCCTTACTTCTGAAGCTTATCCTCCTCTGGCGTGGCGGCTCAACCTGCTAGCCTCTAAGCTTCACGGCTGAGTAAGTCACAGCACCAGCTATGGCTCCAAGAGGAAGAGCCACCATGTACATCCACCATTCTCTGTAATTTCCTGCGGCTATGGCCAGGCCGAGAGTCCTCGCGGGGTTCATGAAAGCACCAGTCCATATCCTATCGATCATTGAATTACATATTTGAATTTCTCTCTGCATTTTTTCCGCAAAGCAAGAATAGAAAATGCAATTCTTACCCTGCTACAAGAATGTCAAGCAGCACTATTGCTCCAATTGCTATACCTGCCAAATCTCCTACCTATCACCAGGCAAAAGTAAAAGCACAGAATGGTTGGAGAGCTCTTGATGAATAATGGAATGAAATCATTGAGACCTCCTATGATTTTCCGACTGTACATCGCCAATTGATTCGACATCAGCTTTCTAAAGTTCGCTCCTATGACCTATGCATGTACATATTCATAAAATGTTGCAAAAAAAACGACGCACGATTATGTAGGCCTATAGAGTCAATCCATGGGAAATCAGCACACGCTATGCATGAATGCAATGAGAACAGATAAGAGGAAGAGTGAAGATACACAGCATGACAATGACGTACCGCGTGGCTGCCGGTGGCCACCGCCATGATCACAAACATTAGAAGGAAAGTGGCGAGAAATCCAAGGGCAGATGCCTGCGCAATGTTCACTGAAGGCACCGTGACGCCACCGTTGGCAAAGGGATGGAAGACGCCCTTCAGGACGTAGGAAGCGCACATCGAACCCATGACCTGCGCAGCGATGTAGCCAGGCACCTGGATCCATGGAAAGTGCTGGGTCACCGCAAAGCCGATCGTCGCCAACGGGTTCAGGTGGGCTCCCGATACATGACCAGCCGAGGAAACTATGATCGTCATAGCAATTCCGATGCATGCCACATGCCCGGTCAGTGTCTCTATGCCGCCATATTTTTGGTTCACAATTGGCCCAGCCACCGCGCAAAGTACAATGAAAAAGGTTCCGATGAACTCTGCTCCCATCTACATCAGTCATGAAAATCAAATTAAGAATTTCTCCTTTAGCCTTCTTCTTCTGTTTCTCTTTTCATGGAATATGAGGATGGTTTTGTTTCCACACAAGACCAAGACAGTCCAGTCAATAACTACAGTGTATTTGCGCGTCCACAGCACTTCATGCATGCAGCATTTGGGTCCGCAGGTAAAACGAGATATTCATATCAAATCACCCAAAGAAAAAGAAAAAACATTAACGCTTGATTACTACGAAATTCATCGCAGAAGTTCAAGAATCTGGAGAGAGACGGATTCATTAGCATCTAAGCAAGAATAAAGCCTCATCCTAACTTATTAAGCCGCCCAATCTGACTCGTATTCGAGTTTTATCGGGTTTACATTGCGCAACGGCACGCACTTGACCGACTTGTCCTCAGGCAGCAGCGAGTCCACTTCCAACGTTTCCGGAACGAACTCCGGGGCCGCCGGTTCAGACATCTTCCTCAGTCGAAAGCTTGCTGGAGATTAGCGAAACCGGGAAGTAGGTCGGACGTCGGTTTCCGGGACGCACGAGAGATCAGCGAGAAGAAAGATCGATGGTGGCGCTTAAAACGGCAATGCGTTCAGCGTGTTTGCCTCTGCATCTCTGAATTGCAGCGACGACGGAAAGCGTTTTGTCTAAAACGTCTACTGCGTTAGACATCTCCATCATCCTTAATCAGCACTCATATTTAATCCTCGATATTTTAAAGAAAAAATAGCGTTCAGACTCTCCGAAGTCAACGCTCCTCCTGAATTTTGGACTTAGCAACACTATGGCTACGTTTGGTTTGCTTTGGAACTAGAGAAATGCTGAAAGCTGTAGAACTTATTCTCAGCTTTCAGACATTTTCAAGGTTAATTTCTCACCTCAAAACCTTTCGAGGTTGACTGCCAAAGACCATATATTTTTCCTAAGGGGCTTTAGAAACTGAAAATCCCTAGATAAAACTGAACTAAACGCAGCTATATCAGTTTATTAAGAATGTTCTACCTCCCATTTTAAAGAAGAAAGTAAATTTCTGAAAAGAGCAGATAAGTGTAAAAAAAAAAAAAATGCGGGCTGCTAAGCTTCCGGCAAGGAATAAGGTGCCTTCTTTACCACAAAGATGCAATTTGCAATCGGAATCAACACAATAAAAAGAGATGGGGCAATTTGGGAGAAGAACACTAGACAGAAAATCCTCAAAAGTTGACATTGTTTCTTTCTTCGAAAAATAAAATAAAACCAATAAGAACTAATTACTGCAGGTGGCTTTTTCTTTTTCTTTCAAACTACGAATGACTACTTATATATAAAACTCACTTCTTTTGTAACGTACCCACAAAGCTTTTTTTTTTTTTTTTTTGTGGACCTGGAACCAGAGTTCCCATTTTTACGTAATTAAATGTGATCTCAAAGAATTACTCAAATTGCGAAAATTCGTTTACTGCAATACAGTCTGTTCATGGCATTTGATGAACTGATTGGTTTAGTTATTTTGAATTGAAAGTTGGCTAGTATGGTGAAAAAGTGGGACAGTACCCCAAAAAAGAAAAAAAAAATAAGTCAAAAAGTCTAATCAAACGAATCCCACATAGTTGAATTCATTTTTTTGGCTAGTCGCAGAATGATCAATTTTGAATTTCCAGTTAACTTGGACTCGTATTAGCTCGAGTTGAGTTTATCAATATTCAAAGTTGTGCAAATATGGTGTTGCTATTACTAAAAGAATTTAGCCTTGAGCAAGGTGAGAAATGAGAGCAGAATAAATTGAAGCCATTAATTTTGTTTTCTTAAAGATTTGGACTTCTACCAGTTTTAAGTCGGGCAAGACATTAAGGAATTATTTAGCTTTCTCGTCACCGCTTCCAACTTATTGGCTATTTGTATGAAATCACCTATTAATCTAGAGTAGCACACCGACTTTTGTCAAATTGAATTACCAACTAGTTTTCGGTTATTGACTCTTATTTGAATCACTTACCAACATAACATCACGATTCACGCCATCATTACGTCATGGTTCCCGTCCCCATCTTGCTTAATACTTCAAAGGGGAGAGAGAGAACATTGGAAGCCCATGGTTTCGTCCCTCCCCACCATTCATTTGACTTCAATTATTTTCAAAGGATTGGAATGGAACGTTATCAAAAATCAAAGAACAATTTCTAGCTCAAGTTCATGGAGTAATTCACAAAGAAAAGTCCTTGACGTTGTTTTGACATCCCAATCGGTCGCACACTTGAGCTGTCATGTGGATGTCAGCTTCGTTACTAAAATGCAACATTTCAAAGTCAAAAGGGAAGAATAGATCCAGTTTGCTTCGACCGCCATTTCTTTTGTTTTTTTATTCTTTCTGAGCTGATGAGTTTGCTCTTTCCATGAATCGGAATTTCAGGAATCACTGTCTTCTCCTTGAAGCAGCTTGAGATCTCACAAAGCAGGATCTGGGCTTTCATATCTTGATCTCTCCGCGATCATCGATCCATGGAAACCATCAAAAAGTACGACTCTCGCATAAATGCGTTCTTGTTGGGAATCAATGTTTGATCGTGAAGTTCTCATCCTAAGTCTTGACTCTTGGCTCTCTTTTTGCTTGGCATTTTTTGTTGGGAAATAATGCGAAAGCGAACTTCTTTTTTCTTCTTTGCGTGATCAAGATGGACAAAGAAAATAAAGAAATGGAGAAGACAGTGACATCAGAGTTTTACGTGGAAAACCCCTTGAAAAACGAAAGGGAAAAACCACAAAGATCTTTCACTATATTAGCAAGATTACAATAATATGTCTTCATCAAAATTAGTGGATTATACTCACCAAATGGTGATATACAAACAAGTATAAGAGAAAAATTACGCTCTCACTTTCACACAAAGGTGAATATCACTGTCCCTCTTGGAGGAACTCTTTCGTATTGACGCATTCTAGTATCTTCAAGGCACCTCTTCATCCTCTAATTATAGAGGGCCATGAAATAACTCTCCAAGCTATAAACTCTTCACTATAAATAAGGTTGTCGTCAAGTATCTTGTGGAGTCATGAGAATTCTAAATTTTGTCGAGCCGCGCTGTCTTTCATTTTCACGCCCGAGGATGTCGCCACCATCTATGTTTACACAGCCAAAGGCCTCGTAACCATCGGCCGCCGATACTTAGATGTGAGGTCAGAAGTTAACAGATGGTATTCTCCTTCATGTTTGCGCATATTTCACGATTTGAGTTGGGGAGAGATACCTGAAACCTCAGTACATATCGAGGATTTGAGAGCAATGATTTTAATAAAATGGTGCGATTATGAAGATAAGTGTTGTGATGGAAGGCACCTTTGAAAAAACACATTGAAGTATAGAAATAAAGTCTAGTCCTTTCTCCACATATATGGGATAACATAAGCATTTTTCTCTCCATCAAAAATCGCATTAAGGTTAAAGTAGGTTAAGGGAGAGAAATCGGATTTCGTCAATTTTTCTATCAAAAAAAAGTTATTACACTATGGAGAAAGATATGTCTTTAACCATCTTATTATTTGTGAACATCGTGACAATCTAAGATCCTATTTGATAATCATTTTCACATTATAGAATTATGATTATCGCTTACAGTAGGTATCAGAACATGGTTTATAATCTCATAATTTTCCGTTTAATGAAATATGGATGGTTTATGGGTTTATTTTCATTGAGTAACTACTGTTTGAGTTTCTATTTGATAATTTCGTAAGATTATTCAATGTATAAAATTCAGATGGTTTTGGGCAATTTGGGGCCGAAAAGAAGAATTGGCAATTCCAACAAAATTACAGCAACCCACCAACCGGCTTCCAACTAGTAAGGTCGTACCACCATGAGCAACAAAAGCCATAATATGATTCGGCAATATAGTAATTGTCGATGGCTAATTGAGTAGCGGAAGTTTCAAGAATTAGGATTAGAATTCATAGAAAGTTCACTTGATTTCGGTCAATTTCTTGGCCGTTTTCGTAATTCCTTGAACGATAAGGTTGTATCAGTGTGTTGTAAAAAAACCCACAATTTAATTTGATCGGAAATGAGCTATTGAAGACGAATTAGGTGGTGAAACGCGCGGCGGAGGAAGAAATTTCGAACCGGCGCGAGCAGAAAAGAGGGCGCGTGGACAGCACGCGCAAGTGCGTGGTCCGCATCGCCAGCGCGTGGCCTCCACGCGCCAGTGCGTGATCCTCACGAGCCGGATCGTCAGGCGCGTGAAGGGAGCGCGTGCGTGCACGCGCCAATGCGTGGTCCTCACGCCTGACGCTCAGGCGCGTGCCCCACGTGCCACGCGTGGAGTACACGCGCCTGTCATGTGCCTGCGCGTGGTGTACACGCGCCCGACACACGCCCTGCGTTGTTTTGACGATTCTGCCCCTTTCTCGTTGCCCTTCCTGAAATGACTCGTCACTCTGTAATCAGGAGAGTTCCGCTTAGCCTCGTCCAAGGAATCACGATCCTCGACCCTCTCCTCCGGAACGATCTCCTCGCGATTCAACTCGATCTCGTCAACCGGCGCGAGGCAAGCGCAGACGCCGAACAGGAGCCAAGCGGAGTCCGGCCTGTGCAGCGAGCGCGCCGGCCTCGCGTCCCAGGCCACGTTATACGACCCCTCGCCGCGGAACACTGGCCGCCGGGGATCCATCCTCCTCCAGGAGTCGCCCTCTCCGGAGAAGAGGATCGCGTGCCATATCGAGGCGACTTCGCCGGGGTGGGCGCAGGAGGGGCCGCCGCTCCCGAGGCGGCAGGAGCTAGAGTGGTGGCGCCGCCGGTCGGGGGAGTCGGCCGCGAGCTGCAACCGGACGGCGGAGCCCCAGGCCAGCCGGCTGCAGTGGTGAGCCGCGGAGGCGTGGAAGAAGCAGGAGGCGACGATCCAGGGCTTGGGACGCGCGCGCAGTAGCCCGAGCATCACCGTGTGCGCGTGCGGAAAAAGCGTATCGACGAGAGCAGCCGCAGCAGCAGCAGCGACAGAGCTCAATCCTGAGCTCCCATGGCGGACGAACGAGATTTAATCAAGCATCGAATGGCGGAGGAAGAGAGAGAGAGGGAAGAGGGAAGAGAGATGAATATCCATGAACGAATATGCAAATGGCGAAAAAGACTTATGTGAAAAAATTGGGTTTCGCATGTGAATTTATATATATATATATATATATATATTAAAAAGTTTTGATTTTTTTAACAATTTTTTGCATTGGTCGAAAGTTTTGTTTTTCCTCCTGAGTAGTTAAGAAAGCACCTCAAAAACTTAAATGATGCATGTGATATATATTCCCTCTCTCATATACGTTCGGGATATTTATCTCATATTAAGTAAAGTTTGATCTTTTATGATGTTAATTTTGAAACTTTTCATATCTGGGATCTTTAGTTTCGCTTTTCTTTTTTCTTTTTCCGGGGCTGGTGTTTGGCGACGGCGTACCCATTTGGGGAAGGGGGACCGCGTGCACGGCACGCGCCAACGCGTGGTCCTCACGCACGCGCCACGCGTGGACGCACGCGCCCGTCATCTGCCTGCGCGTGGGATCCACGCGCCTGACACGCGCCCATCATGCGCCTGTCATCTCATAAACCAGGATCGTCAGTTCAGGGAAACCATCAAAAACCAAGGTTTTAACATGCACACGTTCTCGTCAGAATTAATGTCGGTCGTGTAGCTTTTCATCCCAAGTCTTGACACTCGCTGTCTTTCATTTTCTGCTCATTTTCACGCCCGAGGATGTCGCCACCATCGATGTGTACACCGCCAAAGGCCTCGTAACCATCGGCCGCCGATACTTAGAGGTGAGGTCAGAAGTTGACAGATGGTATTCTCCTTCATGTTTGGGCGTATTTCTCGATTTGAGTTGGGGAGAGAAACCTGAAATCTCAGTACAAATCGAGGGTTTGAGAGCAATGATTTTCATTGACACAGGGCAGAGGAGGAGTTGGAAAGAGCCATGATCAGAGTGCAGTGAATGGGCCCTGCATGTTCTTCACACCAGGTGGAAGAGTGTAAAATCCTGTCTTCCTCGCTCGAGTGGCTGCATTCTGCAGAAAAGAATATCACTATTCGCTTGGTCGTGGTATGTAACGCTCTACCTCTCGTTTATTGAGCTCGTCGTTTGGTAATGATATCAGAACCTAACAAAAGACAAAACTGTTTGCAGGCGACAAACCAGCAGAGTAGCTCAAAAGTCAAAACTGTTTGCGATATTCCAGCCTAAAATGAGGAGGGTTGGCGATTCGTATTTCGTGTCGTAATCGTATTTGTAATTCGTGTCGATTTCGTAATATATCTAAAACATGTTGCTATTGATTCTACTTGCTAGATAATTGAATTATGATGGAAAACAGGTTGATTCGCACTACTATATAAAGTTAGACGTGTCGTGTCGTGTCGTGTCTCGTCGTGTTTTCATTTTTTCTTTATAACTCACATTGTATCCCATTTCTTGCAAAATGGGTTATGTTCAATGTATAAATCCATGTTATGAGAAAAAAGGAAATAAGAGTAATCAATTCTTGATCTGATAAGAATGTATATCCCCAAATGTCTTAATGTCTTGATCTCTTGATGTTACATATACCTTACAAACCTGCAGATACAATTAGGTTGGGACTAAGCTTGTTCAACCTTCCCCAGGCACACAACATCATTTTTGTTTATCTACAAAATATCCGACTGTCGCTTCTTGCTTCAGAGTCGTCGACAACACAACCACCCTTAACATCTGAAGCTTTTCCTCCTCCGGCGTGGCGGCTCAGCCTCATAGCCTCTAAGCCTCACGGCTGAGTAAGTCACAGCACCAGCTATGGCTCCAAGAGGAGGAGCTACCATGTACATCCACAATCCTCTGAAATTTCCTGCGGCTATGGCCGGGCCGAGAGTCCTCGCGGGGTTCATGGAAGCACCAGTCGATATCCTATCAATCATAGAATTACATATTCGAATTTCTCTCTGCATTTTTTCCGCAAGGCAAGAATAGAAAGTACAATTCTTACCCTGCTACAAGAATGTCAAGCAGCACTGTTGCCCCAATTGCAATACCTGCCAAATCTCCTACCTGTCACCAGGGAAAAGTACAACCACACAGAATGGTTGGAGAGCTCTGGATGAATAATGGAATGAAATCATTGAAACCTCCTCTGATTTTCTGACTGTACATCGCCAATCAATTCGACGTCAGCTTGCTAAAGTTCGCTTCTATGACCTATGCATGTACTTATTCATGAACTGGTGCAAAAAACGATGCGCAATTATGTAGGCCGATGGAGGAAATTCACGGAAAATCGGCACCCGCTATGCATAAATGCAACAAGAACAGATAGAGAGGAAGAGTGAAGATACAGAGCATGGCAATGACATACCGCGCGGCTGTCGGTAGCCACCGCCACGATCACAAACATTAGAAGGAAAGTGGCGAGAAATTCAAGAGCAAACGCCTGCCCAATGTTCACCGAAGGCACCGTGACGCCACCGTGCGCAAAGGGATGGAAGACGCCCTTGAGGACGTAGGAAGCGCACATCGAGCCCATGACCTGCACAGCGATGTAGCCGGGCACCTGGATCCATGGAAAGTGCCGGGTCACTGCAAAGGCGATTGTCACCGATGGGTTCAAGTGGGCTCCCGATATGTGACCGATCGAGAAAATTATGATCGTCACCGCAACTCCCGCGCACGCCGCATTCCCAATCAGCGTCTCTACGCCGATGTACTTTTGGTTCACTATTGGCCCGGCCGCCCCGCAAAGTACGAGGAAGAAGGTTCCAACAAACTCTGCTCCGACCTATGCCATTCATGTAAATCTAATTAAGAATTTCTACTTTAACCTTCTTGCTCTGTTTCTCTATTCGTGGAATGAGAGGATGGTCTGGTTTCCATACGAAACCTAGACAATCCAGTCAATAACCAGAGTCTATTTGCCCGTCCACAGCATTACCTTCACGCACGCAGCATCTGGGTCCGCAGGTAAAGCGAAATATTCATATCAAATGACCCCAAAGGAAAAGGAAAACATTAACGTTTGATTACTACGAAATTCATCTTAGAAGCTCCAAGAATCTGGAGAGAGACAGATTCATTAGCATCTAAGCAAGAATAAAGCCTCAGTCTAACTTATTAAGCCGCCTAATCTTACTCTTATTCGAGTTTTCTCGTGTTTACCTTCCGCAACGGATCATACTTATCCGGCTTGGGAAACTGAACACCCTTAGTTGCGTCGTCGATCGGCACGCACTTGCATCGTATCACCGACTTCTCCTCAGGCGGCAGCGACAGGGAGTCCACTTCCAACGTTTCTGGAGCGAACTCCGGGACCACCAATTCGGACATCTTCCTCAGTCGACGGCTTGCTGGAGATTAGCGAAACCGGTAAGAAGGTCGGACGTCGGTTTCCAGGGACGCACGAGAGATCGGCGAGAAGCAAGATCGATGGCGGCGCTTATAACGGCGATGCCTTCAGCTTGTTTGCCTCTGCATCTCTGAATTGCAGCGACTGACTCAACGGCGTGACTCATCGCCATCATCATCTTCTTCACTAATTAAGCTAATGACGTGCTCATACTTGATCAGCACTCATATTTAATCCTCGATATTTTAAAGAGAATATAGCTGTCGGACTCTCCAAAGTCAACGCTCCTCCTAAGTTTCGGACTTGCAACTCTATATGTCAGCTTGTTGAGGCAGTTCTACCGCCCCACTTTAAAAAAGAAAGTATTTTTTTCGGCTTCGGTAAATTTCTGAAAAGAGAAGGTACGTGTCAAAAATTACTGAAATTGCGAAAATTCGTATACTGCAATAAAGTCTCTTCATGGCATTTGATGAACTGATTTGTTTAGTATTTTGAATTGAAAGCAGGCTATCATGGTGAAAAAATGGGATTGTACCCTAAAATAACAAAATAAAACATCGAGTCACAAAGTTTAATCAAACGAATTTGACATACTTGTATTCATTTTTTGGCTATTCGCAACATAATCAATTTGATTTTCCAGTTAACTTGGATTGGTATTGGGTCGAGTTGAACTTTTAAAAGTGTGCAAATATGGTGTTGCTATTGCTAAAGGAAATAGCCTTAAGCAACATGAAAAATGACGGTACCAACCCAAAAAAAAAAACATGAAAATTGGCAGCAGAATAAATTAAAGCAAATAATTTTGTTTTCTTAAGGATTTGGACTTCTATCAGCTTTAAGTCGGCAAGACGATAGGGAATTATATACTGACTATTTATATGAAATCACCTATCTAATCTAATGTACCGTGCCGACTTTTGTCAAATTAATTTAGCTTTTAGTCTTCAGTTATCGACTCTTGTTTCAATCACTTACCAACGTAACATCACGATTCGCGCTGTCGACGTCATGTCACGGTTCCCGTCCCCCTCTCGCTTACTACTTCAAAGGAGAGATAGAACATTTGAAGCCCATGGTTTTGCCCCTCCCCACCATTTATTTGACTTTAATTATTTTCAAACGATTGAAATGGAGTGTTATCATAAATTGAAGTAACAGTTTCTAGCTCAAGTTGATGGAGTACTCATTCACAAAGAAAAGTCCTCGACGTTGTTTTGAGATCCGAATCGATCGTACGCTTGAGCTGTGATGCGGATGCTAGCTCATTACTAAATGCAACATTCCAAAGTCAAAAGGGAAGAATAGATCCAGTTTGCTTCGACCGCCATTTCTTTTGTTTTTTTATTCTTTCTGAGCTGATGAGTTTGCTCTTTGCACGTTATATAGTTTGCCAGGTCCATGAATCGGAATTTCAGTAATCACTGTTGTCTCCTTGAAGCAGCTTGAGATCTCACAAAGCAGGATCTGGGCTTTCCTATCTTGATCTCTCCGCGATCATCGATCCATGGAAACCATCAAAAAGTACTACTTTCGCATAAATGCGTTCTCGTTGGCAATCAATGTTTGATCGTGTAGTTCTCATCCTAAGTCTTGACTCTTGGCTCTCTTTTTTCTTGGCATTTTTCAGGTCTGAAGATGTCACCACCGTCGACGTCTACACTGCCAAAGGCCTCCTAACCACCGGTCACCGGTACTTAGATGTGAGGTCAGAAGTCAATAGATTGTGTTTTGTTTTCCTCTTCAGTTTCGGCATACTCTTCGAATTGAGTCTGAAGTCTAGCCATAGAGGTCCAGTGTCTGAGGGCGAAGTTCTTCATTGACACAGGACGGAGGAGGAATTCAAGAAGAGCCACGTTGAGAATGCAGTGAATGTGCCTTACCTGTTCTTCACACCAGACGGTGACCCGACCTAGCTCTCTTTTAAAAGAAAACTCCTGATTTTTCTTGTCGTGAGGGCCTTCTGATCCCATTTCATTTTGGCACTGATTGCACCAGGAAAAGTCAAAAATCCTGACTTTCTGGCTCAAGTAGCTGCAGTCTGCAACAAAGAAGATCACTTGGTCGTGGTATATGGCTCTGCACCCTCCATTAATTGAACTCTGTTTTTGGTCATGTAACCTCCAGAATTAAAAAGAAAGATAAAATTCGCCGGGATTCATCAGTTGAAGTTGCTGTATGCGCAGGGTTGCAACAGCGGGGGTAGATCGGTCCGCGCCTGCGTCGACCTTCTCAATGCAGTAAGTTCGACTCTCCGAACGAATGTCCTTTGCTTTATCATAACATCAGGGGCGCGACGGAGAGGTTAAGCAACATAACATCATAAAGCTTTCATTAGCTAGGAACTATTTTTTGGTCCGGTTCCCCTGGAACGCCGCGTTGTCTGATTAAGCGAAACAGACGGGTAAGAATTAGCAAAGCGAAGTCTTTATCTGCGGAATTTGGTGGATTCAGGGGTACGAGAATGTGAACAACATGGACGGAGGATACTCTGCTTGGGTTGACAAGGGCTTTGCTGGGGACAAACCAGCGGAGGAGCTCAAAACTGCTTGCAAATTCCGACCTTGAAGAGCTCAGGAGGGCTGGCAACTCGTGTTTGCATGTCACAACCGTGTCCACAGTTCGTGTCGATTGGAGTCGGCCTAAAGCATATTGATCTTTATTCTCCTCGCTAGATAGTTTACTTATGATGAGAAGAACGTGGTAATCGGTGTCGATAAATAAAATCAAGCATGTCGTGTGGTATCGTGTCATATTTCCATTTTCTCTCTATAATTCGTGTTTTCTACTCTATCTTCAATGTGATGTGAAGAAGCTCAACGTCAATAACATATTACACTGCTCGAGTTCTTATTAGATGAGTCGTTTAATGCTTACCCAACGCACAAGATGCAGCAACTACTTTAAATCTCACCAGGAAGGAAGCACGAAAATTGGATAGTCCTTGAGAGAATTATTGTAACAAAAGCTTCGGGTGTCTTGGCTATTAAATGAGGTGGATTCGGCGTGGACTTGCATGATTTAATGGTCGAGATGCATGTAGCTGGTGTGCTTGAGGTTCATGTAATAATATTCCCGTCTCAAGACTAAGTCGAAAGAGTTCGATCCGTGTGCAATGTGGGCGGAGAAAATTGTGGACCATGTGGGCCTAGGATGCGTGAAGAAGGGAGGTACGTGAATGAATCAGATTGGGTGTTAGTAGGGGTGAGCAATGGTCGAGGGTCGACTATGGACCGGCCCGACCAATCTTGGTTGGGTTCTTAAGACGAATGGGTTGATCCTCGATCATGAAATCTCTAATCCGATATTATCTCGTTTTAAAAAAGAAATTATTTTTCCCGCAAATAGCATTTGAGATGCAATTTGCAATCGGAATCAACACAATAAAAAGACATGGAGCAATTTAGGAGAAGAATATCAGACGGAAAATCCTCAAACATCGACATTGTTTCTTTCTTCGAGAAAGAAATAGCCTTACGCAACATGAAAAATGACAGCAGAATAAATTAAAGCAAATAATTTTGTTTTCTTAAAGATTTGGACTTCCATCAGCTTTAAGTCGGGCAAGAAATTATAATTATTTAGCTTTCTCGTCACCGCTTTAAATTTACTAACTATTTATATGAAATCACTTATCTAATTTATAGTAGCGCACCGACTCTTGTCAAATTAAATTACTGATTAGTCTTCGGTTATCAACTCTTGTTTCAATCGCTTACCAATGTAACATCACGATTCGCGCCGTCGATGTTACGTCGTCGTTCACGTCCCCATCTCGCTGAATACTTCAAAGGAGAGAGAGAACATGTGAAGCCCATGGTTTTACCCCTCCCCACCATTCATTTGACTTTAATCATATTCCAACGATTGCAATGGACCGTCATCAGAGATTGAATGAACAGTTTCTAGCTCAAGTCGATGGAGTGCTCATTCACAAAGAAAAGTCCTCGACGTCGTTTTGAGATCCGAATTGATCGTGCGGTTGAGCTTTGATGCGGACGCCAGCTCCGTGGAAATGCAACATTTCAAAGTCAAGGGAAGAAAGAATAGATCCAGTTTGCTTGGACCGCCATCTCCTTCTTTTTTCTTTTTTTTTTCCATTCTTTCTGAGCTGAAGAGTTTGCTCTTGGCACCTTATATAGTTTGCCAGGTCCATGAATCAGAACTTCAGGAACCACCCTCTTCTCCTTGAAGCAGCTTGAGATCTCACAAAGCAGGATCTGGGCTTTCATATCTTGATCTCTCCGCGATCATCGATCCATGGAAACCATCAAAAAGTTTGATTTTCGCATAAACGCGTTCTTGTTGGGATTCAATGTTTGATCGTGTAGTTCTCATCCTAAGTCTTGACTCTTGGCTCTCCTTTTTCTTGGCATTTTTCAGGTCCGAAGATGTCGCCAACGTCGACGTCTACACCGCCAAAGGCCTCCTAACCGCCGATCACCGGTACTTGGATGTGAGGTCAGAAGTCAATAGATTGTGTTTTTTTACCTTCAGTTTCGGCTTTACTCTTCGAATTGAGTCTGAAGTCTAGCCATAGAGGTCCAGTGTCTGAGGGCGATGTTCTTCATTTACACAGGACGGAGGAGGAATTCAAGAAGAGCCACGTTGAGAATGCAGTGAATGTGCCTTACCTGTTCTTCACACCAGACGGTTACCCAACTAGCTCTCTATTCAAAGAAAACTCCTGATTTTGCTCGTCATGAAGTCCTTCTGATTCCATTTGTTTTTGGCACTGATTGCACCAGGAAAAGTCAAAAATCCCGACTTTCTGGCTCAAGTAGCTGCAGTCTGCAACAAAGAAGATCACTTGGTCGTGGTATATAGCTCTGCACCCTCTATCAATTGAACTCTGTTTTTGGCCATGTGACATCCAGAATTAAGAAGAAACGAAAATTCGCTGGGATTCATCGGTTAATGTTGCTGTATGTGTAGGGTTGCCAAAGCGGCGGTAGATCACTCAGTGCCTGCGTCGACCTTCTCAATGCAGTAAGTTCAACTCTCCGAACGAATGTCCTTTGCTTTATCATAACATCAGGAGCACGACAGAGAGGCTAAGTAACATCACTTCATGAAGCTTTCTTTAGTTAGGAACTTTTTTTTGGTCCGGGTTCCCCTGGAACGCGGCATCTTTCCGGAGCAATGCGCTCTGATCAAGCAAAACAGATCAGCGACTATTAGTAAAGTAAAGTGTTTATCTGCGGAATTTGGTGGATTCAGGGGTACAAGAATGTGAACAACATGGAAGGAGGATACTCTGCTTGGGCTGACAAGGGCTTTGCTGGGGCCAAACCAGCAGAGGAGCTCAAAACTGCTTGCAAGTCCCGACCTTGAAGAGGAACATCTTCTCAGGAGGGCCGGCGACTCGTGTTTGCGTGTCGCAACCGTGTTTGCACTTTGTGTCTATTGGAGTCGGCCTAAAGCATATTGATCTTTATTCTCCTCACTAGATAGTTTGTTTACAGTGATAAGAACGTGGTAGTCGGTGTCGACAAATAAAATCAAGCATGTCGTGTGGTATCTAGTGTCATATTTCCATCTTCTCTCTGTAACTCGTGTCGTCTACTCTATCTTCCTATGTGATGTGAAGAGGCTTATCGTCAATAAATTGCGCAAACATATTACACTACTCAAGTTCTTATTAGATGAGTCGTTTGATGTTTATCCAACACACGAAGATGCAGCAACTACTTTAAATCTCACCAGGAAGCACGAAAATTGGATGGTCCTTGAGATAATTATCGTACCGAAAGCTTCGGGTGTCTTAGCTATTAAATGACGTGGATTCCATTAGGACTTGCATGATTTAATGGTTGAATAAGTAGCTCACGTGCTTGAGGTTCATGTAATAATATTCTCGTCTCAAGACTAAGTCAAAGAGTTCGATCCGTGTGCGATGTGGTTGGAGAAAATTGTGAACTCTTAGGATGTGCGAAGAAGGGAGGTACATGAATAAATCAAATTGGGTGTGAGGAATTGAATTTCCCAAGGAAAATTGTTCAAAAAGTCTTCAATCTATTGCACGATGGTTAATTCTTTCATAAACCTTTCAATTATATTCATTTAGTGCTAAACCCTTTGTATATGTGTCAATTTAATCCTAAAAATAAATATAACTTATTAGTTAGTCCCAATCTTTTTAATTATTTATCAATATAATCGTTCTAGCCAATTATAATTGGCACATCTCAAAAATTTGATAATAATTTGACAAATCAGTAAAGGGCAATAACTTATAGATATAGGACTGAATTAATTGACATACAATATATTCACGACGACTTTTTGAATAATTTTTCCAAATTGCCCTATCTCCAACCTCCGATACCATCTTCGAGTCTTTAATCATCTTTTTCAAGAACTTTTAAGTTGTCAAGGAACGAATTCGAGAATATATATTAAAAAAGTCTTTTCGTATAATAATTGGTTCAAACCAATACATTTTCCATATATTTGGCATATGTATGGAATTTCCAAGTAGTACGTTGGATCCAATCGTGCACGCTCTTAGTGAAATTGGGGAGTTGGGTCGCAGAGCACCAGACCTGAAGTTCAATTTCTGTGAGTACAATAAGGCAAAATATCGGATAATGTGGTTTCTATATTTTTAGTCCACGGCAAGTTGTCATACCATAAGAAAGGGAAAATTGCCAAAAAAGTCCTAATTCTTTGCCACTTATGCCGATTTAGTCCTCAACCTTTTTTTTAAGCCGATTGAGTCCTAAACCTTTCAACATTCGCCAATTAAGTCCTTCCGGTAGGTTTTGGCCGGAAATTACCTACGTGGACATCGCCGGCGACGACCGGACCTCGCCGGCGACGACGTGGCGATGACGTGGCGATGACGAGGCGACACAATTCTTTCTTCTTTTTTTTTTCTTTTCCTTTCTTGCTCCAGCCGCTCCCATGGGCGGCGAAGCCCTCGCCGGCCACCGGCGAGGGCGGTGGGGGCTGGGGAGACCGCCGCCACCCTCGCCCGTCGCCGGCGAGGGCCGGGCCTCGCCCAGATCTGGGCGGGGCAGCCCCGCCCATATCTGGGTTGGGCGGGGGGCGGGGCTGCCCCGCCCAGATCTGGGCGGGGGCGGCCTCGCCTGGCCCCCGCCGGCCACTGGCGAGGCCGGCCAGCGGCCGGCGGGGGCCGGGCGAGGCCGCCCCCGCCCAGATCTGGGCAGGGGAGAACAGGGCAGCCCCGCCCCTGTTCTCCCCTGCCCCGATCTGGGCAGGGGCGGGGCTGCCCCGCCCGGCCCCCGCCGGCCGCTGGCCGGCCTCGCCAGTGGCCGGGCGAGGCCGCCCCCGCCCAGATCTGGGCGAGGGAGGGGCTGCCCCGCCCAGATCTGGGCGGGGCAGCCCCTCCCTCGCCCGGCCCTCGCCGGCGACGGGCGAGGGTGGCGGCGGTCTCCCCAGCCCCCGCCGCCCTCGCCGGTCGCCGGCGAGGGCTTCGCTGCCCATGGGAGCGGCCGGAGCAAGAAAGGAAAAGAAAAAAAAAAGAAGAAAGAATTTTGTCGCCCCGTCATCGCCACGTCATCGCCACGTCGTCGCCGGCGAGGTCCGGTCGTCGCCGGCGATGTCCACGTAGGCAATTTCCGGCCAAAACCTGCCGGAAGGACTTAATTGGCAAATGTTGAAAAGGTTTAGGACTCAATCGGCTTAAAAAAAAGGTTGAGGACTAAATCGGCATAAGTGGCAAAGAATTAGGACTATTTTGGCAATTTTCCCCCATAAGAAATACTCGTGTAACGTCTATAGAATGGAAATTACGTCGAAAGGAGATTGGTACTTATAAATTGCAAATAAAGGAAATATATTGCAACCACACGAGCCATCAATGCGAACAACTCTTTGCCAAACATCTCTTGCAAGTCACGACACGCTCGGTCCGAACCTTTGAGAGTTCTCGAAATGTCAACGAGATAAACCGACTGCACGTTTGGAAAAAAATTCAGAATTCACACGTGTACATGATCGATCCCCACGACAAACACAGTTCATGTGTGGCTACAGATGATTAAAGAGGTTCGTGCTTCGAGCTGGAGTTCGTGAACGAGATCGAAGAACACTTCTCTTTCAGCATCTTCGCCGCGCGGCCCGCGGCGGGCCTGACCAGGGTCGAGCCGTCGAGGCACGACCTGGCCACTTTGATCAAGGCCCTCGCCTCCTCCGCGTCGAAATCGCCTCTCAATCTCGGATCCACCAGGCTCGTCACCTCGCCGGCGTCCATGCGATCGACGTCCTTAGTCATGCGGGCCGCGATCGAGGCCAGAACATGCCCCTTGTCCGCGCGGAACGCCTCCAACCCCGTCACGAGCTCGAGGATCACGACGCCGAAGCTATAGATGTCGTTCTTCTTCGAGGCTATCCCGGTCCTCAAGTATGCCGGATCGGTGTAGCCCGGAGAACCCATGATAAGATTCTTTCTCCTAACATAAGGAGACGACGAAGGCGACGACGGCGGCGGTACCATGGATGAGAAGCCCATCTTCGCGGATCCAAAGTCGCAGAGCTTGCAGTTGGAGTCGCCGTCTAGTAAAATATTGGAGGATTTGATGTCGCCATGGATGATGTGGAGGGTGCATCTCTCGTGGAGATACTCGATGGCCTGCGCGAGCTGAAGGGCGATCTTCACGCGGCTCTTCCATGGGAGATACGAGCGCTTATTGCCACCGCGGCCGTGGAGGCGCTCATGGAGTGTTCCGCCGGAGACGTATTCGAGTATAAGTGCGCCTTGATCTTGATGAGACAAGATAAAACATAAATTTCTCCAACTCAAAGAAATAAAGTTTGACAAATATTTTCATATTTTGGTCATTAAATATGAATCAGGTGCATGAATGAGCGCCGGGCCTACCTGCATCATCGCAATAGCCGTGGAGCCTGACGATGTTCTCGTGCTTGAGCCGAAGCAGCACCTCCAGCTCCTGCTTGAAGGCCAGGCCGAGCCGCTCTCCACCGCCACAGTGAACTTTGACGGCTGCCACGGCGGCGGAGCCTCCTCCGCGGCCGCGGAGACGCCCCATGTACACAGTGCTGAACCCGCCTTCTCCAACCACCACCGAAAAGCCCCCCGTGATCCTCTCGATCTCTCCCCACTCCAGTCTCTTCACAGCCACCCCCTCCGCCTCCCCGCACCGTCCCGAGCAACTCTCCCCACTGTCAACATCGACGACGGCTCTGTCCGAGCTGCGGCGCCTGTTCAGCAGCCTGGAGCGAATGAACTTCACGACACCCATAGCTGCAGATCTGCGATCCAGATCGAGTCAAGTCCCTTCTCGGGCCGCTGTTGCTTTTTAAATGGGAAGAGTCGGTGAATTATGGATTGTACTTTATGGTCGCTAGCTACCGGGTGGGGCTCATGGCAGTGGTTTGGTGTGGCTCAAAGAGAAGAAGCGAAGAAGCCGCGTGCTCGAGAGAGAGAGAGAGAGAGAGATGGGGGGCCGAACGACACCGAGTGCGGACTAGCTAAAGGACAAAGGAGATCGACGAATGGATTCACTGTTTTTGAAATCCTTCGACAACAAACACGCGCACGTACGCTTTGTTTTACCAAGGATTCTGTCTTTTGTTTAGGCTTCTTGGGTTCGGTGGCTGTCAAGAACGAAGGAAGCAGTGGAGGGCAGAATCGGGCAGGCGGGATCGGAGTCGGGAGGTGCCCGCGAAGCTTCTTGATTCAGAGAGGGTCGTCTTCCCGGGGCTGTTAGGGCACATGTTGAACCCACCTTCTTTAAACTAAATGTGATTGTGTATATCCTTATCCGTATACATGAACAGAGCTTCTTATATCCATTTTGTAATTAGGGATAATAACATCAATTATCCCTAAAGTCGGGTCAAATGTTTAACATCATTAGACTTTTGATTTTGTTCAATCTCGCTCTTGTACTCTGATTCAGTATTCAATGTGAATTTCAACATTTTATATGCAGTACATGTATTATAGAGTTCGGAGTTTACATCGAACAAATTGAAGGTCGATAAACGACATCGCATATTATACAGGCCAAAGTTCAGGGATTACAAAACACAAATTAAAAGTTCACAGGCGATATTACACATTTGACTAAAAATTAGGAACCGTCTGTGTTATTATATGCTCGTGATTACGACCCTCTCATCCTCGGTGCCCTTCCTCCCCATGAGCAATATCATAAATTCCATCGATATTACGCGATACATAGCATATGAAAGTTTGCAATTGTGGATGGATAGACCATTCCCATCACCAGCCTATATTGAGGATTAGACTAAAATCGAATCTTTATACGGAAAATTCGGAATGCTTTTAGTTTGTTGGCATGAAATCGCCCGCATACAGACAAGCTGTTCGGTCGATGCTAGACGAGCAATACGAATTATAGGGACAAGGGAGGTAGCCAAAATGTCTGAGGAATAGCGACAAATTGGGAAGTGGTTAGGACTTAATATAAAAAAAAGAGGGATTAGTCGATAATTAATCGCTGCTCGCTAATGAGATCGGTGGTCAAAGCGAGGCTGCCACTTCCTACTTCCGGCCCCAAGCGCGATGTGATCGAAACGCGAGCGGCATTGTAAACTTGGAAAACGTGGGCGTTGTCTGAGAGCGCCACCCGGGGTCGTGGACCCTCCTCCTCCATTGGCGATCGATCGCGTTTTTCTGGTGGCTTCCTAACTTTGAATGACCTTGGTTTGTCCTCGCCCGCGTTTCAAAAATGGGACCGAACTATCCTCCGGTCCAATTCCAAATCCTTGGTCGGTGGCGGTCGGAAACCGATAAGAAAAAAAGCATCAAGAAAGTAATAAAATTATCATATTGATACTAATTCAATTCTAAATGTGACAACCCAGGAGGCGGTGCACGGGGAGGAGGGATGGTAGTGCGTCCGCACCTCAGTCTCTGAGTGCGCGCAAAGGGGACACTTCTCTTATCCCACATCGCCTAGAGAAGAGTTATGCGGCCAACTCATAAGGTGTTAGACCTCCTTAATAGTACAGACGTGTTTTCTTGAATAGACCGATGAGAACAAAATCGTGAGGATTTACTGTCCAAAGCGAACACTAATCGTTATGTGGGTAACACTTAATTTTTCAGTTTCATAGTTTCAATCCTAAACATTTTCTTCCTTTTATTATTTTCTTATTTTTCTTGTTAAAGGACTTATCGCGAAACCCTCGCCTGCTAGGGGCCACCAACTACCGGGCAAGGCCCATGTGCAAGGACTTGTGGCCCTCGCTAACCCTTAATGGTACAAAAGAATAGGAAAGGAAAGAAGGAAAACAAAAGAAAAAAAATTATTAAAATTTAGAAATGCTTATGTCAACATAGACCATACCACATAAGATCATCGACGTTTACGTCAATAATATTCAACCTACAGTGGTCGAATGGATTCAATTAATATCAATGTGAAAACGTTTAGAACTGAATTGATTTAATTGAAAGGTTTAAAACTAAACTGATATTAATACGATAGGTCTATGGCTTTTTTTATACTTTTCGCAACCGATCAAGAACCTATAGAACCAATCTAAACTAGTCATCCCTTTTGAGGCCGAGCATAATTCAATCCGAACCGCCAAGCCAAATTGAAATCTAAATTTTAGCTTGGTTTGAAGAGGTAACTTTAAGAAATCAGTTCATAAATCGAATGGGAACCAAAAATAACTTTTACTTTGAAATTGTAGTTTTCATTTTGATAGTAGGAGAGAGATGAGGAGCGGGAGAGGAAAAAATAAAAGGGGATCGAAAAAGAAGTCAAAAAGCATAAAAGAAGGAGAGCCCACAAGGCGAAAAAGGACGAGCGAGAATCACGTTGTCTTCTTCCTGATTTTCATGAATCCTTGACTCTCATGGTTAATTCCATTCAGTTCAATTTCTAAACTTTGTTGAATTCGATTCGATTTCATTTTTCTGTTCGTGATCGTTTAACTTCAGTCTCACGAGTGAAATTCTATAATGAGCCAATTACATTTACGTGCTTGTTCTTTTTAATTAATATATTTAGGTTCTATTCATTTCGTGAAAAATATTTTCTGGAAGATGTGATGTTGGGAAGGCGAAAAATAATTTATCAAGTAAAATATTTTCCAATCAATGAAAAATATTCTTTTAAAAATAGAGAAAATGTTTTCCTTTCGTCCTTGACATATGCTTCTTAGGGTTCTCCTCTATTAGTGCTGAGCACTGGGTTCCGCCCAACCTGGGAACCGCCCAGACCGGCCGGATTGGTCCAGTTCTTCGAAGTTGTGGTCCGGTTCACGGTTCCAAAAAAATGGAACGGGTTGGACCGGACCGGACCACTTGGACCAGACCACTAGGACCTTCCAGATTCAAACTTCAATTTCTCTTGGCCCAAGTAACTTGGGAGCCTAACTCCAGAGTCCAGAGTTCAGAGTCCAAAGTCTCTATCCTAGCCCAGGCTTAAAAATTCTAGAGTCCAAAGTCTATGTCCAAAGTCTCATCACATCTTAGCACCTCGCTTTAGATTTGAGTAGCTCCCGCGCCTGCGATCGCCAAAGCTTTCTTCTCCGATGGCCTTCATATCTCGACTTTTGCCATGTGTTCATATTTCCTTTTAGATTCTTGAGTGGCTAAAGGATTCAGCAATGGTGGGATTTTAGCGAGATGGGGTCTAATGGACCTCTTTGATGCTTATTGCTTATGGAAGCAAGGCGACTTCAGCAGGGTTGAAAAGAGTCGTGAGTTTTTGCTGATATAAGTAAACAATTTTCATTTTAGTTTATACTTCTCTTTGAATTTTTTCCGATTCTATTGGACCGCCCAAGGACCGGACTGATCGGTCCGGTTCGGTCTGGTCTAGTCCTAGGATTAGTCGGTCTGGTCATCGGTCCTAAAAATTGGAGACTAGTTGGTCCGGTCCAGTTCGGTCCAATCCTAGGATTAGTCGGTCTGATTCTCGGTCCTAAAAATTGGGGACCGGTCCCATCGGTCCGGTCTCCAGTTCTAAGGCGGAACCGAACCGTCCTGGACCATGCACACCCCTATCCTCTTCCTCTCTCCCCGTCACGCATTAACATTTGGAGTTATGGAGAAAGCTAAAAAATTACTGTTCACGAGACTGCAGTAACTCTTTTACCAAAGAGAATAGCTGTGTGTGTGGCTTGCTTTCCTGGCTTAGCCATTCGACATTTAAAACTTTTTGGTAAGTCTCGTGCCTGTGATGATGTCCCTTTGAAGCTGGACGTTAAACTTTCATTCTCCCTTTAACAAGTCCCGTCGCCTTTTGGATAGGGTGAGCAATTGGTTTTCAGTGGGCACCATCTTCCCACACAAAATTGGCTCTTCCAACAGCTTCATGTTATTGGATCTAGATCCCCTACCTTTGAGTAGGGGATCTTAGTTTTGGGATCATTCGATTCAAGATCTGATGGCTCCTATTTAATAGGGAGAAATGTTTTTTTTTTTGGAAAATGCAGGGCCATCCGATTGAGACCGGATACTTCATATCCCAATCAAGGCACAATTAAGATAGGTGCTCCAAAGGTAGATGATCCTTGCCCCATGTTATTGGCTCATGATCCTGTGAAGCTTTAAAAAGGGAAGTTAGTTTAGCTGTATAAGGAGCCATGATTGATAGTCGACATGTAGTATAAGAAAAATAGGCATTTGTTCTTTCCTACTAAGGAGCGCCTTTCCTCACGCCAAGCTTGAGCCATATATTATGATCAAAAAAAAAAAAAAAAGCTTGAGCCATATAAGGTGCAAGTGGTAAAGTCTAGAAAATATTTTCTCTACCGAACAGCGAAAAATATTTTCCGATCAATTTATAAATTTCAAGTAAATACCGGAAAATATTGTTATTTTTTTAGGAAAATGATTTCGTGAAAAAGAAAATTCTGAAAATACTATATTTTTCACGAAACGAAACAAAACCTTAAACTCAATTAATTCACCGTTTTGAAAAATAATTTATGAAATTTCAAGCCATGAAACTCGAACTCGAACTCTTTTCAATGAGAGAAGATTTGCACTTTTTAACTCGTATTCACTCACATATTAATTCGTGTCCCGCGATCCATGTTTGTAGCTGATGTGGAATTTTAAGGAAATAAAAAACTTAAAAGTCTTCTCTCTCTTCACCTCTGAGCTCCGTCATCTTCCTCCTCTTGCGTCTACTGCTGCCGAACTTCCACTCTTTCCCCGCCATCGCCACCGACGGAGTCGCCGGTGCCTTGACCAGGCTAACCACGATTGCGTCCAAGCCAAGCATGGTTGGCTTCCTCTATTTTCTGCTCCTCGTAGTTCTCCTGAAATCGCAGGTGTCGTGACGAGAACGCGTTCAGGGGTCGTCTAGTCCGACCACTGCCAGATCTAAGCCAAGCCCCCGCCGTTTTCCTCTGTTTTCCTCTGTTTCATTATCCTCCAAATCTCAAGATATGCTCATCCATGAAGCCACTCGTTCATGACCGCGTTCGAGCTCCCGCCGTCTCCCTTGGGATCTATTCCTCCGTTCTTCCTTTTGCTGTTAAAGCTCGCATTCCATGGCTATCAACGTCTTAAGATCGCCATCAAGGCTCGCGGCCGCGGGGCCCATGGACAAGCCGCGGTCGCCAAATTCGTGGACGAGCCGCCTCGCAAGCCACCGACGAGCTAGGTTGGCGGCCATGGAGGAGACCAGATTTGGATGCGCGACTCCGATCTAGATCTGGACGGGCAAAACTTCGGGCCACGGTAACTTTCATCTTGATTGTTATCTTTAAAAATTTACCTCTTATTGAGTCTGAATGTAAATTAGATTTTTAAAATAAAATATTATGAAAAAATTCTGAGATAACTTTCACTTAAATATAAGTAAATCTCACTCACATTGAACGTTACTAGCAAAAAGTGCGTACCCCATGCGCGGATAAAAAAGTTACGAGAGACGATATTATAGTCGTGAAAAATATCATAACCTTAATTTTATTATGTCATAATATTTATGCATGTGACATGACAAAGCATACACCGGGGAATCTTTAGAAAAGGCCTAAAGGAATTCCTCCTCAAGAAATTCTAATTTCCTTTTGCTTTTGGAAGGAAGATCCTCAAATTAAGTTGATATACATTTTGTTTTATCTTTTTTAAATTCCCTCACCGCGACACTTTTTGATAAGCCGTTTGAGGAAAATTCATAAATTTCAACATCTTACTTCACCTAAGCATTCGATGGTTTTAATCTCACGTAATTGAATCATCTTGAGTTGGCTCATGGCGCAAAAACCTCCTTTGGTTTCGAGAAATATTTAATGGTTTCGAAAATAATTTTCTAAAAAATTAACTGGTAATAAATATTTTCATCATCGACAACTGCTTATATGGAAAAATCCCGTGAATAGTAAAAGTATTTTTTGTTCACTCATTTTTATATGTAACGGAAGCGATTATTTTCCAAAAATATATATTTTATCAATTATTCGTCTTTTATAAAATAAGTAAAGCTCGAGTTTATTTCAGTGAACTTGCCACTTATCCTCTCTCTCTCTTCTTTTTCTTTTTTTGGCTTTTCGTGTGCGCATGCCCGACCGAAGCATCTATTTTTGATGGAACACCGTCAACGTTGAGTTCCACTACAAATTTTAAAAAGAATTCATCGTGCTCCTAACTAGTCAAATTCCATAAAAACAATAAAAAGATAAAAAGCGAAAGCGAGGTACGTGACTTTTACTTGTTTCGAATCGAACGGATAGATGACTAGACCAGCACAGATACAATTCCCTTTTTGGGCTAATTTTCTTATGTATCCGAACTATCTGAGCTCGCCTCATCTAACTCATCAAACTTCTGGGGATCCACCGGGAATTCCATTGAATCCGACGGTCCATGTAGGGTAAGCTCTCATAGGAGCGAATAGACGGAAGCATCGCTCGCCCCCGTGGACACGCGGCATCCCGCTTCAAATCCCGTCTCACAGCGAAGAATTGGGAATCCTAAAAGTGAAAATGACACTAATAATTTTTTTTTTAATTTAATACAAAATAGGTTATTGGCGACATTTTCCATGTCCAAAAAAGATTGCGCAGGATAAAGCACTGAGGCGCATCTTTTTAACAACAGAATAATGCGATTAATACCGAGAAGATTGCAGTGAAGAAGGAGCGCGATTCTCGTGCTTTACTGCTTTACCCACCCCTCTCTCTCTCTCTCTCTCTCTCTCTCTCTCTCCTGTGGAGCCTCCTTCTCTTCCCTCCCTTCTCCTCAATACAGCGTTCTTTATTTGCACCGGAGAGAGATTGGGGAAACGAACCTCGGATTTCTCTCTTCGTCTGCTGCGGCGGCGACGGCGGCGGCGGCGGCGGCGTTTCCTTCGCTCGGCGAAACCGTCGCCTCCGCTCCCTCATCGCTGAACTCCCGCCGTCGCCGCGACCCGGCGGCGGAAATGAGCGTTGGTGGCGATGGCGACGAAGAAGATGCAGCCTCCCTCGCCGCCGTATCCCCCTCCGGATCGCCGCCCGGACTGCCGGGCCGCCCGGCCCCGAGGGAGCCGCCGGTGGCGCCAGGGCGGGACCGGGACCGCTGTGGTCGCGGTGGCCGCGCTCCTGGTCTCCACCGCCGCGTGGCTTGCGCTCGTCTTCTCCGGGACCACCGCCCGCTGCTGGCACCGGTTGACGCATTTTGAAGGCAGCCCTCGTTCTGTCTCGTGGCGGAGTCACTACTCCTCCGATCGTCGTTACGGCGCTTCGTCTCCTTCATCGCCGCCGCCGCCTTCTTCTCCTTGGCCGCCGCCTCCGACGCCCCGCAACGGCAGTCTCTCGGGAACGAAGCCGATCGCTGAGCGGTTAATGCTGAATCACATACTTTTCGGAATTGCTGGATCGTCACGGTTATGGAAGCGTCGTCGGGAGTATGTGAGGCTCTGGTGGCGACCTGAGGAAATGCGTGGCCACGTATGGCTGGACGAGCAAGTGCCTCGCGACGACGATTCGCTGCCTCCGATCATGGTCTCGGAGGACATTTCTCGTTTTCGCTACACAAACCCGACCGGCCACCCCTCTGGCCTCCGGATTGCTCGTGTCGTGGCAGAGAGCTTCCGCTTGGGCTTGCCGGATGTGCGGTGGTTTGTCTTAGGAGACGATGATACTATCTTTAATGTGGATAACCTTGTGGCTGTTCTTAGCAAGTATGATTGGTCCGAGATGGTTTACATTGGCGCTCCTTCGGAGAGTCACTCAGCTAATACTTACTTTAGCCACAATATGGCGTTTGGTGGTGGCGGGATTGCGATTAGTTATGCATTGGCCGATGCATTATCGAAAATTCAGGATGAGTGCCTGGAGAGGTACCCCAAGCTGTATGGGAGTGATGATAGGCTTCACGCTTGCATTTCTGAAATTGGCGTTCCCTTGACGAGGGAAAGTGGCTTCCACCAGGTTTTTAACTTTACTCAATTCATTTAAAAGAGGATAATGTAGTTGTTTTGTGTTATGGAGTTTGAATTTACTTGAAAAGCTAGCCAACATAGAATTATATGTGATGTTCTGGCAGTGGGATATCCGTGGTAATGCACATGGACTTTTGTCATCTCATCCAATAGCGCCCTTTGTTTCAATTCATCATTTGGAAGCTGTGGATCCATTTTATCCAGGGTTGAGCTCTTTGGAGAGCTTGAAGCTATTCACAAAGGCTATGAAATTAGAACCTAGGAGCTTTTTGCAGCGATCAATCTGTTATGACCGGGCACATCGTCTCACATTTTCAGTGTCGCTGGGTTATGTTGTTCAAGTGTTCCCAAACATTGCGTATCCCCGTGAATTGGAGCGGTCGGAGCAGACTTACATTGCCTGGAATAGAATCAGTCACAGGAGTGAATTTGACTTGGATACCAGGAACTCACTAAAGTTCCTCTGCAAAAGACCCGTTCTCTTTTTCTTAAAAGATATAGGAAGACAAGGGGATGCTACTGTGGGCACGTATATGCAAGAGCGAGGAATAGATGATCTGAAAAGGAGAGTGTTTTGCTTTCTGCGGTCAACCCCCCTGCATAATGTGCAGATTATCAGGGTCTTGGGTTATCCACTGAAAAAGAATTGGCATCTGGTGTGTTTTTTCCTTCCTCCTTAAATTACTTGTAGAAACTTGGTGTTTTTTTTTTGTTTGTATTTTGCTGCTAAAGTTTCATTCTGAAATATTCCTGGACAGGTACCACGTCGATTATGTTGCCAGACAAACCAAATTAGTGCCGACACTCTTACTTTAACTGTGGGCCAATGTGAGAGTGGAGCTTTAAACTCCATTGTTGATAATATGTGACTGGTCCATGTTGGTGCCTGGTCTGGAACCTCTTGTCAAGTTAAAGATTTGAGTAGAGGAGCCAGATCCTACAATGACCTTCCAGAGATTCAATTTCCTCTGTTTTTTTTTTTTTTGGCTTAACAATTACTGACTTCTGGCCTGTTGATTACCTGCTTATGCAAGGTGCAGTCCACAATTGAGGCTCATTTGTTCTATGCAGTTACGTTGATTGAGTTGAAGATGATTGTGCAAACACTAATCTCCGGATTATATTCTTTGCCTTCATTTTGGTAAAGAAGGTTTTACGATGATTAATGAAGATTTAGCATTTCGAAATGAAATCGCTGATGGAATGATAGGTAGAATGCCAAAATTAGCAATGTTAGCCTCCAGGTATGTATTTTGAGATTCTTCTGTTGTTAATGGTCATTTTCCAGTAAAGGTTTCTTGGTAGGATATGGTCATTGTGATGGGCACAGTGGTCGGTAAATAATTCTAGAAAGCCAGATGCTAACTGGCTGGAAAGTTGAAATGAGAATTTCTTGGTTGTTTGACCACAGTTTTCCATTTGACAGATGTAGGAAGGATGCAAAGTAAATAGGACCAAATATTGTTGGCTATATACAGGCACTTACTTGTATAGACCATAGTTGGACCAACTACTTATAAGCTGGATGATAATGTTACGGAAGAAACATTCCTGGAAGTTGATGCTTCTTAGAAAAACTGATCTGTTATCTGGTAATTATTTGTCAGTTGAATTTAGATTGCCAGAAGTACTGATGCAGGATACATGCACTCTGATCAATTAAGGAAATACTAAATAGTGTTGCTTCCTCCTTTCTTTTCTGTTTTTTTTTTTAACTCTGATTTGGAGGGTGTTGGTTGTGGGTGCCTTCTGTGGAAAAATTAACCAGATTCTACCCCTTGACAACTTCCAGCTTCCCAGTTTGTAGACATTTAACTGGAACCCCAAGTGTGGATGCAGGATTAGAAAAAGTGACTAGTTCTTTTGCATGGGCTTGTCATGCACTTGTAAATGAAAATCTTTATATTATAAAAGCATTGGAAAATTCAGGACTTGCTGCTACTGTATAATGTGAGCTAATCCATGCAAAACAGTTAAAATCATGCTTTTTTTTTTTTGTGGTAAAAATTCAATTCATGCTTATTAATGTGCAATTATTTTCAACTTCTTGCTGTCATGAGGTTCTCGTGGATGCATGTATTTTACATTGGAGAAGAGTTGTTGCTCATCTACACTCTTTCATTAATTATATGTTGCTGTGCTTCTTGGTCCTCCAATTTTGGTAATTGTATGTGTTAGTAGTTGCTTAGCAGTTACTGCAGCATTCTCCCCAGTCATTTTTTTGACTGGATGACCTGTTTTGCTTGACCTTTTCTTTTGTCTCGAACCGGTTGGTAATCTCCTTGGTCCAACCCAAGTCTGACGGAGTTAAAGAGTTGGACATCGAGTTAAAGCAAGCCTATGATGGCCTTACAAGATGACACTCTCCTTCTTACTTGTTTCCATGGAAACACAATAACAGTCTAATTATTTGTTTGTTGCCGGGTTCCTCCCTCCATCTCACCATCGTATATTGTGAAAGTGTCTGAGGAGAGAAGCTCATTTTTCTCTTATTTTTATTTTTTTTGTTTGCTGATTAATGTCTGTGATATGGATACTGGTGTTGGGTGTTGCAAGTTTTTCTTAGCTTCATACCCGGGAACAATTCATCATTTTCTGCCAGCCTATGTGCTTTCCTATTCTAACCATGCCATGCCATTCGGACTGTCAAGAGCCTTTGCAAAAATGGGCACGTAATGCATATCCGAGGATGTTGTCCGTTAAAAGCCCATAAATGCCATAACAGGCCATTCAGGCATGAAGGTCTCCATAAGCGGCTCGTTCTGACCTGAGGGTTTGTGGAGTTATAGATGTCCGAGGGAGTGCATTTCTGAACTGTAGGCAGGACACTCTTCTTTTGCCCCAAACAAGAGGTTGAATCCGAATTTCATGATGAATGTAATGGCGAGTTCACGATGAGGTGTAATGCATGTTTACCTTCTCCGTGAAGTTAAATGATAGGCGTGCGTGGCACTGGTTTCGGCTGGGGCTCTAAGCTGTTTCCATTTGTTTCAGTCTGTCCTTAGAAGAGGGACTTTTGTAGAGCCAATTCGTCTATGTATGGTCTGACTAAGGATATGACTCATTCTTTTGCCATTTTTGCTGTTGACATCTGAAGTTAGCCTAGTGTGGCCTAGAGCAAGAAAAGGAACGGGGCCACGCGATTTAGATGTAGTATCTGAAATAAGTACATGAGGGGGGAAGAAATACTAAAGGACAATCAGGAACTATGTGAAGATCAACATTCTGGTTTGAGGCTCCTAATCGAGTTCCTGCTTGCTTTTTGTTCTCTTCATCTTTGCCTTAAACCTCGACTTAGCCATCAGAGTCTGTACAGTATTCGCAAAGTTCCCTACGGCCATCAGAACCAACAGGATCCCACAGAATATCACCTGCCAGACTCATTTTCAATAATCTGTTAAGCAGCACAAACAATGATAACTCAATGTCAACACAGAAGTAGTGTTAAAAAGCGTGTTACCTGCCATTCAGAAACTACCCCAACCAATGCAGTTTGGAGCAGCAGGAACCCTACGTATGCCTCAAAACCCTGAAGTCGAGAGCAGCGGATCCATCTTAGCTAGGCGAATTTCCACGTGATTCACCACATTGTATAAAGGCAGTCTTGTTCATCAATTTAGCATAAAGTTTCAAGTTAGACATGCAAATGGCTTCCCCGTAACAATTATTCGAGGAGGCCAGCCTTATAGTGAAGTAATTTTCGTCATGCCTATTAGTTTGATTTTGACCACCTAACGAATTGTCCATGTGGGCAACTGACCCATAAATACATCTCGCTTAATGCTTACAAGACAATCTTGCAACAAGCGAGGTTAGTAGCACAGAAACTGCTCTTTTTCAGTTCGAATTCTTTGCTCGCTGCATTGGGCAGCTGCTTAATGCTTATGACAGAGTCTTGCAACAAACAAGGTTAGTAGTACAGAAACTGCTCTTTTTAGTTTGAATTCTTTGTTCGCTGCATTCGACACCTGAAGAGCGTCAGTACATAATGCCCATATACTTGCTAACTTACAGTGCAAGCGGATTACCTGCATAATGAAAAGTATAGGACAAAGAAGCCACAATTGGCCATCCACGCCTGCAGTTTCTCCCCAGACGACATCCATTCTCTTCGCCTGTAATAAGCACACGATGAAGGATAGTTACCGGCAGAGGTAATTTTGTATTTAAATTACTCATGACAAGGAAATGACAATCTGTATCTCAAGGAAAGAAAAATGCAGTGATTCTTTTTCATTTATGAAAAACCCTTTTAGAGACATCAAGAGGTAGGAAAGTCATTCACTCTGACGAAAAAGACAAGACGACTTATTAAAAAAAAAGTTTTCTTAAAAAAAAGTAATTAATAAGTAGCCGTTCAAGAAACATTCCATGTCAGCATCATTCAAACACGGCATTCATAGTGCTCTTCTATAAGCAGAATCAATGTGACACCTTGCCCAGTGCAATGCGCGTGTAAAGCCTCTGACGTTGATATCTATTCTGCAGGAGCATGGCAACTCCTTGCATTATAGCCCATTCAAGGAAAAGTTGTACACCTCTCTGCACAGGATCCGTCTAATTAGTCCTGAAAGCAGAGCAATTCAATTACTGGTTTTGCAGCAAAACTGACCTGCTTTTGAGCACAGTTTGGTTGTCCATTGATCTCCCATGTTAGGCTGACAAGGGCCATAATCATTGCACAGTAGTGATGGTATATCCACCTGAAGTAGATATAACTCAGTAACTTTGATCGAATGTGCTCTGTATCTCTCAAGGATGATAGAGAGAAAAATATAGTCAAGATGCTTCCACATTATCATCGAACTGCACTGCTGCCTTAAGATTTCAGAAGAAAGCTTCTGGGAAATGGAACATGCTGACTCAAAAACTTGCATCTCTCTCTCTCTCTCACACATGCGCGCGCGCATTATTGTGTTTCTCTCAAAATTCAAACCACTCTTGGTTTAACATGAGTAAAGAAAGCCTCAATCACACTCCTAGTAGTCTCCTCATAAGCATATCAAGCATCGTAAGCAGACTTATTTATGGAACAGAGAGTGCCAATCTGTGCTTTCTGTTAGCAATCACCAAATAATTATGAATCAACTTCTAACAAAGCATCTCGTATCCTTCTTTGCTCCCAATTCCTTCAATTCAAAGCCAACATTCAGTGGCTCCTCTCATGATGTGCACGTCCTCCTCAGTCCTTGGTCCATCTCATTTGTCAAGATGGAAACGCACATGCTAGCACCCAAGCAGACTGATTATTGCTTAGCGAGCTCTTACCATATTCATATTCACTCAGTAATTGTCCACGGAAAATCATTAATGATCAATATCTGTTAAGAGAATAAAAAGCAACTTGGGAATTACCATGGGCATGGGAAAACATCCACCACTTTTTTTATCTACAAGATGGCACAGGTATGTGGATTTTAGTGGATAATTTACTATAGATATGTTCGAAGTAGTTCTGGCAGTGCTCTTAAGGGTCATCTCTAGTTAGTTACTGAGAAAGCTCCATAGGATAACAACAGAGAAGTGGACTAACAATGGTCTAATTTTTTCTGCTTCTCTCTCTCTCTCTCTCTCTTTTGGGGTGGGTGGGTGGGTGGGGGCGGTGGTGGCGAAGGGGTTTTCAGACAATATCGATATAGAAGCTTTCAACATGAGATTCATCTTATCTAGAACAAGAACTCAGAAGGATGACATTCAATGTTGGTCACCGCTGCAGTTGAACTGCAAAAGCTTCACTATTTAAGAAAATTTTAAGATTGAGATCACTTTCTGCATAATCATACTCATGGCCATTATCACTCTGTCTAATTATTTCATGGATCAAGGCCGTTCCACTTCTAGGTCAATCATTCCACAAATTTCTTCTTTTTGAAGCAACAATTATTTGAAGTACAATTGTTAGACATCAAGTTCAAGTTAGAAAAAGCATAATGGATCGAGTACTCAAGTAATTCTCCTTGGACTATAAATCAAGTTGAAAGACAAGTAGAACTGCAGGGAAGCTCCATGGCAACAAGCACATTTTTCACTCACCAGGGCCTAATATCACTTCCATTGATGCTTAGTATGTTCTCTCTCAATGCCAAACCTGTGTAGAGGAACAATAGCCATGCCTGGCATGCATATACCCATGTAAGTTATGCCCAATTCATACAAATATACGCAAACCTTCAAACTGTTCAAGACACATGTAAAGGCAGTACCTGGTACAGCTGAACAGGAAATGCTGGAAAACATCCATCCCACAGCCAAGATCTTAAAACTAGAAGCGTCGATGGGAAAACGAGAAAGAGGAGAGCAGTTCTATCCTGTTCCAAACAGATTGACATATGAGTGGATGCAAATTATGCGACTCCCCACTCTCTAAGAGCACAAAATAAGTACAAGATTAACTAGCGTGCGATTAGAATTGTCATACGCGCTACAAACAATGCTTATAGATAGATCAGACTCGGGCTGCTTCACGTAACATCCCCATGAGACAATTAATTTAGTTAATAATCACACGCATCTAGCAAACAATTAATATATGCAATCAGCGTACCAACCATAATAAACATGTTCATAGCAGTATTCAATTTTGCAGGCCAGAATTCCTTCATTGAGAATCAAAGTGGAGTCTAGCCTACTTCAATTAAACAAACTGTGGCAAAGAGGTCGAAGTTACTCGATGGAATTTCCCTCTTTTCAAATTCTGTTTTTTACATTAAGTAGCTTCTCTCAGATGACATGATGAAGTATATCCAAATGAGCTTTGGTTCGACAAAATTGCTGAGAACTCTGCCAGAGTACGGAACTCTCTAGTTTCTGTTATTATGGCAGCGAGGCGGTGACTCCCCAATACAAAACTCAATCACTACCGTGTGTGTCCATCGAGAATACGCAGTCCAGATGAAAACAAACGATTACGAATAGCAAAAGTGATGAATCATTCAAACTGAGCCAACCTCGAACTCCAGGATACCGCTAGAACAAGAAGTCAAATACCCTGTATAAGGACAACAGAGTACTGGAACCGAAATGGGAACATTACTCTGTAGCTGTTATACTCTTCTTTGACTTTCAGCTGCACGTCTTTCCGCGATGCACGCACGTTAATCGGACCCAGAAACATCCTGACGAAGCCACCTGGACGTCGCGGTCACGCCATCACTCACGGCGACAAACGCGTAAACGATAAGGAGAGCGAAACCTGCGCAGACAAATGAGAAAGAGCCGAATCACTCACCATGAGATTTCGACGGAAGAAACGACGACGCGTCCCCGTCGGCCATGATGCACCTGGCCCTCTGCAGCTCCTCCTCGAGCCTGTCCGCAAGCTTCGAATCCAGCAGCCCGCTGCTCGCCTGAGCACCGATGGAGGCCCGGAGGCGGCATATGGACGAGTCGAGGGCGAGCGTGCGCTGCCGTAATAACTGCTCCTCGCTTGACCTGCGGGCGACGTGCGCCGCGGCGGCGTCCTGGAGAGCCTTCGCCTCCTCCACCGCTCGCCGCACCTCCTCCTCCATCCGCCTCTCCGCCTCCTCCGACCTCGCTCCGCCGTCGCCGTCCATCACGGACCGCGACCGTGCCTGCAGCTTCTCGCGAATCAAGCGAGGTTCGTTCCGGAGATTACCGGTTCGTCCCCGCGTGCGTGCTCTGGGATTGCGTCCGGAAAGTCAGCGGGGGATGCGTTGATGGAGGCACACGCATCAATGTGAAGCCACGTGGAAGCGATCTTTGTCTCCTCAGACAGCGCGAGAGACAGCGAGTCAAATGAAAATAGGACCAACCAAAAGATTAGGCAAAAAAAAAGGAAAAACAGAGAAGCAAAACAGAGACGTGTGGATGGGACCCGTTTGGAGAAGTTGATGCGGTGCACACGCTCCTTCCCTCCTTCCAATCATTACTACTATGCATTAATCACCTGAAGCAGAGCTTCCATGGTGGAGAGATGGCCTTATTCACAAACTCTGCATTGATGGAGAAAATTGAGAAAAGATCGGTGATGGCCCGGGTGTTATCATAGAAGTTCCACACCCTCGATCGAAATGTTCAGTCTGAGCGATGACCGGTCATGGTCACCATTATTAGTCAGATTACAGAGCATTTGCTCTGCAGATCCAGACCTTAGTCATATCCGATTAATGTGCCTAGGATCGTCATTCAACACATCCTCCCATCGCACAGCAAGCATGGTTTAGGCAATGAAGACGCCTCTAATCTAGAAAGACGGACGAGCGATGGAACTTAATCGCCAATGCAGAAAATCATCAATGAAGACCTTGTCGTCAAGCTGTACATTCTTGGTAAGCAATGAGAAACTAAAATGAAACGTACAATAAAATAGAATGCGATATCTGAAACCTAAATAGGTGGGGTGAACTGCAAATTCACTTCGACCAACAAAAAAAAAAGAACTGCAAATCCACAGCATGGATAGAAAGCATTCACTCGGCAAAAAGCTGATCATTATACGATCCCATCGACAACGAAGCAATATAAAAGCCCGAATGAAAATATAACTTATCATTTAAAGTTTCTCCATCCCATACAAAACTATCTGACTTTGTGCTGTCCGAAGGCATTGGCTGCTTTACCAACAAAATCTAAAGTTAATACAACGAGAATTCTAGCACGGAGGGAAAAAAGAAAGCCTGATGAACTCCAAGCCAAAAATCATCTGTATAGTACAACAACGCCTGCTAGAGCTGTTTCTGCGGGGACTTGCCGGTCCAATAAGTTTTCACAGCAACAAGAATCTTCTCTGGATTGAATGGTCCGCTTTCGTGGTCCATGATCTGGCTCTTCCATCTCATTCCATCTGTTATACTCTTGATCTTTACAAGGACTTCAACTGTGTCCCGGAATATAACAGTTCCTTCAGGCCTCAAGATCCGGTCCATCTCCAGCAGGATGTATGTAATGTCACACCTTAAATAAGCAAGGAAAAAGGCAATTTCAGACCAGGTATCAAAATAATGAATTTTAGTATAAGGGAAGAGAAAACTGTTAACCATGATGCTTTACCTGTCCTGATAGATACTGAACAAGCCACCGGCATGGATGAGATCGTACGTTCTTGGGTATGTTGAGAATGCCTCACACCAATCTTGATAGGCGCCAATGAAACCACGCTCGTAGATCACGCCAAGAGTGTCATGGTTAGTGTTCACAGGCACCACATTCATGACCCACACAGGATATTTAGCTAGTGCAGCTGCGAATCCACCGAGGTTAGCATTCATGTCCATCACATTGCGGTATCGTCCCTGTGGTAGAGGACTAATTATCCGCTTATAGTGCGACACCCTGTCCTTCCATAATTCGTTATCCTCCCTGTATTTCTCAGACGTGATTCCTGGGATTGAGCCACTGCTTATTCTAGGAGGGATGGCGTAGGCACGCTCTGGCCATTTCTCCACTGCTCCACCAGCCACTTCCTCTGAGCTGCTGACTTCTGGCAACGGGGTTATGCAAGTTTCCATTTCTCTGTACCTGTAAGGGCCAAAGACCGCAGAACTAGGAAATTATCTACGAACATTTTACCATTTGAAAATAATAAATGGCCTTTCTGATTAAAAGAGGAAAATATGGTGATGATGAGTACCAAGCAGTGTCAGGGTTGTCCGCCTTGCATATATGAGGCGTTTTTATAACGCTCCGGCTCTTGATGCATTCAATATGGTTGATAGGCTTTTGCCAAATTGCAAGATCATTCTTTTCAATCACCTTCTTCCAGCATAGGCCCTTGGCAACGTCCTCTATTGAATCTTGCTCTTGCTTCAAGTCTTCTTGGGTTCTTTCCCAGCCTCTCCAGTACTTTTTCCAGCGGATTGGGGGGCCAGAAAGAATCCAATAGCCACCGGGCCTAAGCACCCTGTCCACTTCAATTAGATAGAGTCCATCTGCAGACGGTTCAACCCCGAGCGAAGAACAATTAGAGCATTAAACACATAAGAAAAGGCATAAATAGATAATAATCAAAGGCCAGTTCACAAGTATGCACCATTTATTCAATTGTAGATGAATGGTTCCACATGGAAAATTTTGATTGTAGACTTTTATGGATCAAGATATTAAAAATGAAATGCTTACCAAACTTATCCCATGGAATCAAGCAACGGGAGCAATGTGCCATGTCAAACGCTCTGGCTGGGTAAGGAAGTCTTTGGGAAGCCATGATCCCAATCATGGCTGGCACTCCTCGCTCCAGAGCAAACTGGACCTGTGCCTCGTGAGTATCCCTTGGGGCAAAAGACATGGTTAGGATGTCCCTCTTCAGCAGGTAAGCACCCCAGCTAGCAACCTGACCAACCCCAAGACTACATCACATAAGAAATTACATCCTCATTGATGGTGAATAAGAAATTGGCGAGAATCCAAAAGACACAATCTTGAAATTCACAGTCAAATCTGCTGTCCTCAACTTTCTCCAGAACAGAAGGCGGAATAGAACAATAACACGGAACTACACTTCCTGAGATATCAGATAACTTACCCCACAGCCTGTGTCAATAGCAGTTCTAATTTTTCCGCTCGTAAGAGGTATCAGCTCATTAATATCATCTATATATGCATCAGCACCTCGAGGAAACATGGTTCCTCCTCCTGGGAATCTGAACCGATCTCCCTCAACTTGGATCCAATTCTGCACAGCCTTTTCGATGCTGAGCTCTCTGTGAGGTATATTGCCATACCATGCATAGTCTCGGCTCTGAGGCCATTTAAAGGGTGTCCTATAATTTGGTGGAGCAGGAATCATACACCTTAGCAACTCGTCTTTCTTGGGGCAATGCCGTTCTCGATACTTCAGCATATTCCTATCGAACTTCCTCCCCCTCTGTGGATCTTGGCAAGGAGTGTATTCACTGTAGGCCATATCACATGGAGGAATCATCTCCACAGCATCAGAGTCATTGATGGCAACCTGATGGTGGCTTTGGAAGTCCAACAAGGCTGACTCTGAAGATGAAGAGAGTCTCGTGGACTGGCCATTGCCTGCATTGGGGTTGTTGGCATCACATTTAATTGTGGTGTAGGCTTCAGATTGATTATTTGGAACAGGCGTGCTCTGCCATGCTCCCAAAACGTAGAACAACACGCATAGACCGCTAACGCATAATATATAGGTGAGACGTCTCTTTTTAGATTCGATGTGATGATGCTTCGGCGATCCACTGTATTCCTTGGCCATTGGTATGGTTATTTATGATTGCTGCAGAAATTCCAAGAAACCAAGAATATTAGACTCAAAACATCAGCTAGGAAAACAGATTGGTTTGGATAACTTAAAACATTGTGTCTAAAGACCAAAACTGGCCTAAAAACTCATCGATAGGAATAGCCCAAAGAATGTTCTCACTTATAGATGAGCCAGCTTCTTTTACTCGTTGCTATATCTTATGCTTGTAACATCAACCGTGACTCGAATTAACAACAGAGGCAAAACAATTGCTAAGAAATGAAGGTTATAAAATTCAAAAGCATATTCGGTGTCCACTTCGAGTGCCGATGGATTAGCCAACCTAGCAGAAGATGGCCATCAAGCAGGCGGTACAGAACACAGACTTGTAAGAGAAGATAGGGAGTACTCACAGATAAATGGCATGCCAACAACTAGTTTCTGTTTTGAAAAGAAGGATTTTGTCGACTCAGAAGCTGTCTTAAGGGAGAGAAAAGAACCCCAAACACCAGAGAAATTGAAAACACAACAGAAAAAGAGGGGAAAAGTTGCACTTTCAACCGAATAATAGAGCACCCAGTTGAAACTCCAAGTGGATGTTTGCCTCTCAAAGGCCTAAGGTTTACCTCATTTAAACCAAGATAAAATGAAGTAAATAACAAAGCTCTCTCTCTCTCTCTCTCTCTCTCTCTCCTCTGCAAATAGCACCACCACCGGATCCAAGTCAAACCAGCATAAAACATCTCATCAAAGCTTAACATGGCTAAACACAACAATCTAAAGACGAGAAATGAGATAAGAGGCCATGCACCTGGAAAAGATTCTCAACTACAGACACTCCTGAAAGGATGAATATTCAAATCGAAACGGGCATTGGAGGCTTTGGAGCTCAGGGTCTCACTTCTTATTTTACTTCATGGGGAAGAAAGGATCTTTAGCGGAACCCAGAAACCATGAGAGCTTGAGAAAGCAAGAAAACAATGGACAAATGAAGAAAAAGTATTTCCTTTGTAATGAATAAAGAAAAGCTATACTGGTATCATCACCTCACAGAAAGATCTTTTTTTTTCCCCTCTTTTTGGTTTGTCTTCCCGTCATTACAGGAGGGGGAAGAGTGGCGACTGGTGACTAGCAAGTGAGAGAAATGACGAACCCACAAGGAAAGAATATATTTTTAGCAAAGGGTGAGAGGGAAATGGAAAAAGAAGGGGCTGTGATTGGATTTAGTGCCCTGGTTCTTTTTGCTTGTTATTGCTAAGCTTTTGTTATTTCTTTCCACCTCCTCTAAATAAGGGCGGGGGAGAGAGGGAGAGGGGGAGGATTTAGTCTAAATGAACAGAGAAGATGAAGGTCCGAGGGCAGCGAGCGTTCAAAGGAGGCTGACTAGCCTCAATTTCCTCTGCACCCCACCTCTTCCTCTCTCTCTTCCTCTCTCTCCTGATTAAAAAAGAGTAAATTTTACTTTTTAGGTCCCCTTTGCTATTAAAAGATCATAGAAAATGGTGGGATTCTCATCTTTCGAGGTTCCTAATCCAATGGGTCTTAAAAGGCAGAGGGCTACTGGAATGATCAAAGGTGCCATTTCCTAATCACCGCTTTTCTCAGGACAATAATTCAACGCATCTGCGAACTCCCCATTGACAATTATCTGGCTCTGATTTCTTCTTTGTTGGTGGGGGCCTGAGAAACTTAGAGACATGTTCAAAGAAAAAAGGAAAACGTGAGATAGATTGAGGTGTTGGAAGGATCGTATCATCTTCAAGAATCCGGAGGTTCCGGTCTAGACAGAACTGGCTTCCCTTATCCAATTTGTTTCTTTGTAGTGGAGCACATGGAGATACCCAAAATGAGAAAGCTAAAAAAAACCATAAAAGAAATTAAAATAAAACATATAGAAGATATGAAAGATACTTTCATTAAATTAGTCCAAACTTTACTTGTGGAACCAGGAGTAGTTGGCTGCATCCCTTGGACAAATACCTACTAAATTTTGAAAAATCGAAACTTTTGAGAGTCTCGAGGAAGTGATATGGAAGAACTTGGATCTTGGCAAGATCGGGAAGCCTGTCTTACACTCGCACGTGGACTTAAGACATCTCATCTTATAACCCGCTGATTTAGCAAACATTTGCAAGGATTTCATGTATTTTTTGGGAGATTCTTGACTTGTTATCGTAAGTTTAGATATATTGCATGCTTACACGTGAATAATGTCTACTGAAAACTATAAAATATGTCATATCACGGTCTGAGACTAAACATTGAGAAATTTTCTCGTCCGTGGACTCAACATGGTCTCAAAGTTAAATATAGATACTTCTAATTTTGATGTCGACAACATAGATTTGATAGGGATCCGATGTGGGCATCTTTGGCATAGCGCAATATAGGGTCTTAGAAGGGAAAGTATACTGGCCGGCAAACACAAGGCAACCTTGTTCAGAAGAAGAACAACCCCGCGAGAGTCGGATCCTCGAATCATTAACCCAAAAGGAACGGGGAAACACAAAGTCAGTTGCGTACACCATCAGAGAAAAGCTGCCCCACGATCCCACACTTCCGAGAATAAGAAACGTTAGGTCATTTAAGTAAGTATAAGCAACGCAGAAACAACGTCCATTACTCTGTCAAAACTTTGTCGTAACGTTATCTTGGAGCTGACTCGACCATCAAAGGATCTCCAAACAACCTGGAGGACTCCTTTATCTACTATGGGCAGGGAGTTGAGAGCAACAGACCCACAAGGTCGATTGAATTCTTGAACGCAATCAGTTTGTGACTCCTTTTGGTTTATGTGTCAATGCACATGTTCCTCTCTCGATCGAATCTTTATTGTTAGAGGAAACTCTACTGTTATTTTGAAGATGACAAAACTCGAAGACAGACAAAGAAACTTTAATGAATTGATTCTGAAGATAGGAAGGAATCCCACGTAAATCCAAAGAAGATAAATTGAGTAAGATGGTACTCTCATGGATTTGATTTATGTGGATCTATAATAAATTGTTGGTTGAATAAATATGATTGATTATCTTTATGGAAACAATCGATCAACCGGAAAGCAAGTAATTTGAGCAAGTATTTACTTATGGAAACCACGATCTTGATTGTATGGGCGACCGAAATTAATAGACTCTTATCATATTCCTTAAATGGCTCGAGATCTCATAATTGATTATGTCCAATGAGTAAATTGAAAAAATTCCTTTGAAAAGTGACAACGGTCAAGAAGGCATGAAAAAGTATATTAGGAAGATGCCTATTGTCGTTTAAAGAAGAGTGAATAAGAGATCAATTCTAAAGTCCGAGTTAATTGTTTCACTCGTTATTTACTGAGCGCTTACATTGTATACAAAAAAGAAAGATTCATATTAGTTTCGTGAGAGCATAAAACTCTTGATTGAGAAGCTTAGATATTTAGATTGTAACTTTTTTGATTTATAGCGAACTCCAGCCAATAGGCTATCACCGTAGGAAAGTGAACATAGCCTTAATTTATGCCGAACCACTATATATTTATTTCTTTTTCATTATCTCTCTTATTATTATTAGCTTTTACACATCAAACACACGCTAAATGTATAATTTTATTTAATTTCACAAAAATTAAGAGTACGCACTAGCGAATTCACTTATGAATAGTATGAACAAATATGACTATGGCCAATGATTGCACACTAAAATAGGTCCATAAGATGTTCAAGATCGTTTGAATTCGTGAATGCAATTGGGATGTGACTCGTTTTGGTTTATGTGTCAACGCACATTTCTCTCTCTCGATCGAATCCTTACGAATGGTACGAACAAATGCGACTATGGCCAATGATTGTGCACTAAAAATAGGTTCATGATTGAACAAGATTGGCCTTTAACAGTTGATTTTTTCCACGAGTTATATGGTGTAATGTGATGTAAGATGTTCAAGGTTGTTTGAATTCGCGAAGGTCGTTCAAATTTGCGACTCGTTTTGGTTTATGTGTCAAAGCACATGTCCCTCTCTTGATTGAATCCTTACGAATGGTACGAACAAATGCAACTATGGCCAATGATTGTGCACTAAAAATAGGTCCATGATTGAACAGGATTGGCCTACAGCTGTCGATTTTTTCCACAAATTACATGGTATAATGTGATGCAAGATGTTCAAGGTCGTTTGAATTCGCGAAGTTAGTTTGAATTCGTGAATGCAATCAGTTTGTGGCTCGTTTTGGTTCATGTATCAACACATAAATCCCTCTCTCGATCGAATCCTTACGAATGGTACGAACAAATGTGACTATGGTCAATGATTGCGCACTAAAAATAGGTCCATGATTGAACAAAATTGGCCTACAGCTATCGATTTTTTCCACAAGTTATGGTGTAATGTGATGTAAGATGTTCAAGGGAATCGGAAGTAACGAATCGCAAGAGCCTCGTGTTATCCCGAAGGATCTTATCCCTCCGACTCTCATATCTATTTCCTTGAAATATTCAAATTGTTAAATGTTTTCCCCCCTTTTAAAAATAATATAATTGACGTCGATCTTCTCCCAATATTATTTAAATAAAACTGGGGTCGGTGTACGTGCTGTGCCTAACCCCTCGACCGTCTCGATTAATTGAAAACTTCAAGATTTCGTTTCATGTTCTTCTGTTGTCTCTTCTGCTGTCACCATGAGTAAGTTAATTAAAGTGGGTGAGATCTCAAATCTTCGTTGACCAAACCTACGGTAGGATGTTCTCGTTGTGACGTGCCTAAGCTTTGACTTGTCGATTTGAAGGTCCAGCATGGAGAATCAGTCGTGTGATTTGGCATTAACGCGAGTCTTGATCGTTTGGGCTTAATCGAAAAGGAGGAGGAGGAGGAGGCTTTTTAACTTTTCCGTATAAAATTACTAAAAAAATCCATAAACTTATTATATGTATATCAAATTGATCATAAAAATCTTAATATGATCTACTTCATTTTGAATCTTTCGACAATTTATTCACATATAACTTTCAATTAGCTTCAATTAGATAACATTCATATATAGTACATGGCGTGATGATGCTAACGTGGACATTTTTTTGGATTTTTCTATTTTTTTTTCTGAATTTTTAATTGTTTTTATTTTTCTCCCTTTCTTTCTTTTATTTTTTTTATATTGTCATGAAGGGGTGACTCATGCCGGCCAATGGGCGAGGCATCATTGGACCTCGCTGTGGCTAATGAGGGCTACCAACACCTTGGATCTAAGACTGAGCATAATATACCGCCCAACCTGAGAACCGTCCAGACCGATTTGACCGATTTGATGATTCGGGGTTTCGGTCCGGTCCACAGTTTCTAAAAATGAAATCGGTTTTCCGGTGATCCGGTTCCCTGTTTTTGATAGGGCAGAACCGGATCGGACCGCTATATTAGGTCAATATAATGTGATCTTGCATGTTAGAGACGCGGGCTAAGTTGTCAGCTGACGATGTAGTGGGGGATATAGTCGGGATGGACTTGTTTGCGCTGTGCAGTGTGTTGAGAATTCTTCTCTGGAAGAGAAGCAGAGTCCAATATACTGATATCTAAGTTTTCTACAAATTCCGCATAGCATCGTACGCCTTGAGGGGCGGGGAGGGGCAGAATGATTTAATTAAGGCCGGGATGGTATAAAAAGCGAGAGTGATGGGAGCCAGAACAGATCATGTATGGTAGCAGCTGTCTAAGTATTTTTTTATATCTTTGATGTAGCAAGTTCGGAGAAAGTCGTATTCACGTTCATGTATGGTAGCAGCTGTCAAGTATTTTTTATATCTTTTATTGGTGTAAGTAATCGATTTTTATTTTAGTTTAGGCTTCTCATTGAATTTTTTTCGGTCCCAACCGGACCAAACTGGTCAATTCAGTCATAGGATTAGTCGGTCCGGTCCACGGTCCTAAAAATCGAGGACCGATCCCATCGGTCCGAGTCCCAATTCTAGGGGCGGAATCAGACCGCCCTGAACCATGCACAACCCTACTTAGACCAATGGAGAGAAATAAGAAAAAGAAAAAAGAAAAAGAGGGGAACAAATTTGCAAAAATTACACATGTTAGTACTAATCGTGCCACATAGGATGACCAACGTCTATTTCAGTGATTTATCGGCCAAAATTGATTGAAGAGATTGCATTAATAAATCATGAAAAGATTTAAGATTAAATTGGTTACAATGAAAAGTTTATGATTGAATTCACGTTCGTACAATATATTTAATACTTTTTTTTTTGTAATTTTCCCTATGAAGAATAAACATGCTCGCGTTTGAAAAAAGAAGAAGATGAAATCAACATATGTGAACCTCTATATCAAATGCTGTGAAATTCTTAGGTGTTCGGATTAAAAAACATCAAAGTGCCCATGTTTTTCATGTTTAGGGTAAGCAAATAAAAATCAAGTTAAAATTCTGCCTAGACTAGTTCCTAAAGACGCCGCACTCAAGACAATCCACTTCAAAGAAAATATTTTAGCGGGGGGCTCATACTTCTTAAGTGTTGTGATAAATTTCAAATCGACAGATCACAAAAGTGAGCCATATTTAGCATTTAATAAGAGCTTACACAATTTTTTTAGTATGCAAAATCTAATGATAAAACTCAGTGTACATTAAGGATGTGTTTTGGAAGAGAAAAATAGAAAGAGACACTCATTTCCCAAAGAGTAATGCCAAGTACACAGTCAAGGATCTTCTGCACCATACAGTACTTCTGTTGGCGTTCCGACAATTCTCAACCATTAATAAGAAACTAAATTGCATAAATATATCGTTGACATTAACTAGAATTTCAAAGTGGGGATCACACAATGTAAAGTATCCATATCTAGATGTTTTAAGTTTGATATACACTTTAATGTTACTGAATAATGTGGCAAACTGCAACGTGATGTTCAAAACAGACCGATTCACATCCAACACGTAAGGAAAGTTCGCAGCATCGGTGATGGACGGACCCGTTTCATAAACTTGTTTTTGTAAGACATGGCAGTTGGCATTATCCTTTCTGAAGTGCTGCTGTTCACGCTTTCTCCAGATGTTTTAATAAGTCCCCGAGGCAAAGACAAAATATCTCTGAGATTTGGTTTCTTTGCACGTAGTAGCTCTTGGGTTTTGGCATACTTTGAGGCGAAATCAGGTCTTAGATCCGCCCCTTACGGTGGCTACATCAACGTGCATGCAGGATGAGGACGGCGTGCCCGACGACAGGCGCTCGAGTCATGATGCAGATCAAGGAATCTAGGGTTTCCCATCACCATCTCTGTTCTGTGGGGGCAACATGCGAGCGTCGAATACGAACAGGAGATCACGTGCAGCCTTCAAGGGCGCACCGACCCACACGGACTGGAACGGACTCATGCCCGTGTCCCCAGCATTTACATGGCTGTCGTCGTGAGTTGGTGCAGGGGAGTCGAGAAGGAGAGACAACTTCTTGTGAGGAATAATGTCTGCCTCAGTACCCCACCCACGTTCCTCGAAAGAGGGTCAATTAAAGATGCATGTCTCTTTTAGTTATTTGGAAAATGTTCCTATACATAATAATTGAAAAGAAGAAGAAGAAGGATCAAGTCTTTGTAATCGACATGTCGTCGATTTGAGCAAGGATAGAGCTCGGCATTAAATTTGAGTTGGTTTTTGATGATGATAAATTGTTAATGACCCAGATATACGGTTGTCGAGATATGATAGCGATCGGTTGACAGTTACCACTTGATGGGTTTAGCTAAGAGAGTCAAACTCACTTTTGACTTAATTATAAATTCATGTGTAGTGCAAAGATTCATTGACATGATATCGCTAATGACACATGGCCCTTTACCACTAGACCAAATGCCTCGATGATAATGGAAATCCAAAATGTTGCCCCATTGATTGAAGCGATATAACATCTAAATTCAAAGCATCATACTCGTTAGGAGGCTGATTGGTTTTAGAGTAAGTTGGCAGCTGATTGGTTTCAGAGTAAGTTAGCTCTTGGCTTGGAATCGGCCTTTTTTTGTGTGTGGAAAAAATCAAATTCCTATTATGAAACTAAAAGTTACACCATTTTATTGAAATATATAAATTGGTCGAGTAATTATGATTTTTTTTATAATTTGATTCTTGATAGGTGTAAAAGTATTTTTCTCCCGTAAAAGAGATTTCACACTAGTTTAGGATATGTTCAACTAAGGGTCTCAACTGATATTAATTTAAACCAATATTAAGTAAAAACAACGATTCCGACCTCAAAATTGAAAACCACTGGTTATAGGTTCGCAGAAACGAGAATCAAATTTCATCGTTTAACCGGTCAGTACTCGGCCGATTCGGTCAATTTGGTCCTTTTTCTTAATTGAACCGCATCCGTACGTACTCATTCTTTTGTCGGACAACAACTTTCGTGCTTTCGGATTGTTTCCAAGCTAGAGCTCGGTCACCCCATCAATAAAAAGGCAACAAAGGTTCATATGATTCATCATCGTAAATTGGGGGGGACCGAGATCCAGACGCGACTCCAATCAAAAATGCGTACGGACTGCCGGAGTGGGGTCTGATCCATTTAAAGTTCTTAGTGAGAAAGATCTCTAAGGGGTCAAGCAGTCTCCAAAAAGGAACGTGGGAGGCCCAACCTCCGGTCGATCCTTAAATAAGTCATACCCCTACAAGAGACAGAATCCTATGAATGTCACTTCGTAGAGCCACGACTCCTGGTGTGGCTAAGGCTCTTGCTTTCAGCAATTATGACCCCTTAATTTAGGGGAAGTGAATTGATACGGCGAGAACTCTTTGAGATCGTGTTGGATAATGAAGATGCCACTCTAGAGATCCGTACATTTTTTCAAAGACGGTTAAATTCGCAAATTTACTTTCGGACAAAGACGAAACGTTAATTCATTTTCAAGAACCAAGGCATTTCGCAATGAAGAGTGCTGGTTAGCGAAGCCTGGTCGAATTCTCCTCTTTCATATGCTGAATTTTGGTCACATCCTGCTTCAGATGATCGTATAGCCTTAGTTGACCAGGCTCCTTAATGCTGAAATTAGGCATCCTGAGCCATTTAAGTTGTTCAATTTCTGTGGTACTCATCCTCTCTTCTTGGATGAAGTCGTCGCTCGCCGTTCCTCTGGCTTCTGGTAGGCTCTCGGATAGGGACTGCAAACCAGTTGCCGACAGAATCACTGCAGGGCTCCCTAGTTGGACTGTTAAAGAGCTGTATTTTACCTGTCATTTGCAGCTGATTGAATCTGTCGTTTTTCGCTCTTGCCAATCATGGGTGTCAGTTATTCTTACTGCTAAAGAAAGTGACCAAGCTTATAGAGCCAAAAGTGCAGGGGGTTCTTATTGAAAGAAGATTCGGGAGCCAGGGGTGGAGCTAGAGTCAAACGAGACTTCCTTCGCCTTGCAAAGCATGAATGGCGGGTCTTGGCATTGGAAGGATGAGCTGATGGAATCTTGCTTTTATTTGAGGTTTTTATGGAGGATCTCTAGTTAAGTTCTGGTCTTCTGGGGATCGCCTGCTTCTGTAGTTACCGCCACAGCAAAGTGAGCATCTCCTCCGTGAGCTCTTCCCCTGATGCCCACCGATGTTTGGCAGAGAATACGTAAGGAAAAGGCATCTCTTGAGGCCCCTGATGAAGTTCTTGGTAGGGCCTGGGGAATCTCTCTCTTTGCGGCATCGGCGCGTCGGTTGAACGCCAAAGAGTCTTGGTCGAACCAGGCCACTGAAGGGAAGGGATTTCTCATATATGTCTAATGAAGCTATTATTAAAGTTGTTGCGTCTATCAGATTGGGAGAGCCAGGTCTCTTCCTTTTGTTTTGAACGGTAGCTTCGTTTCTTCAAGGCAAAATGTTGCAACAAATGAAAGAAACTTCAGTACACAGCAAGTTACGGAGAGCTCGCGGGGATTAGAGACCCGGTTTTGCAGAAGGGCTTTTCCTTCATTTCTTTCGAAATGGCGACATTGGTAACATGATGGTTGGCTTGACCGGAGGAAGTCGCCATGCTTCGAGGGTACCTAAATATTAGTCGTGCTATTATTAGAAGTAATCGCGATCAGCGCAAGGATACCACATAAAACTATTTTCTCAACAAACGCGGAACATATCTTTTGGGCCAGAAAGTATATATGGGCTGGGAAGCCCATTGAATGGGTACTACGCCCAGTTCTGTGTGTATGGATAGGCCGGTCCATTCTCTTTTCGAATGTTGCCCACTAGTTCAGTTAATTTGACGTGGCCCGTAATAATAAAATCCTTAATTCCATCGTTGAAGTGCTTTCTTTAGAGATTACCGAAGACAAAATCTACCCAGCGAACTAGGTCTGAAGTCGGTCGATCGAGGACTGTGGTGTCGATGGAAGTGGATTGCAAAAACACTAGCGAAATTCATCTTTCTCGACAATTAAATTCGTAATGTCTGCCAACCATGATTTTCCTACCCGGTGTCGTCGCATCGTGTAAGGTAACGTACATCTCGGCAAGTTTCAAGAACAACTCAGGCATATCTTTTCAGAGATCATCATGTGTGAGATTCATGGGGAGGCAGATGAGCAAAGAAACCCTTTTTGGGGAAGTTTGTTGATAAGAGCTGAACTGTTCCTTTGGATGAAGTGATGAATCTGAAGTAAATCGAGTGAGCTAGCTTCGCTTATCTTCATGGGTACTGTTTAATCTTTCCTCGAAAGAAGGTTGCATTCCGATAGCAGACAAGGCCAGATGGAAAGAGGTGAGGGTGACGATGAGAACGGAAATGATGGATCCGATTGTTTTCACTCGGAGCCGTGGGGTCCGGTTGATCCTTGGTGCCCATCGTTTCTGCCAATATCCTCTCCATCACGCGCGCGCGCATTCGCCATGGCGTACGAACCATCCTCTCTCCGACATCTGCTCTTTCACCACAGAAAACGAAGCATCTCAACTTCTCTGCCCTTCTCTGCCACGATAGAGACATTGCATCTCTCTCTCTCTCTCTCTCTCTCTCTCTCTCTCCTGCCATCCGCAGACGATTCCCGTCATTGTCATTCGCACCTGTAATTTGGTGATTCATGTCGATTAATGTTAACCACAGCGCTTTCAAACGAAGTTGAACAGGGCAAAGACGGCGCCGATTGCCATCTTTGAACCCTGAAGAGATCGTGAAGAGGCTTGGAACTGTGTCTATATATAGATAGGATTTGGGTAGGGTTGGGACATACCACACTCTTGCAAAAATGTTAGGTTTAAGGCACAAACAAAACGTCAATGATCCTTCAAACAAAGTTGAACAAGACAAAGACGGCGCTGATTGCCATCTTTGAACCTTGAAAAGATGGTGAAGAGGCCCAGAACTTTGTCTATATAGAGATAGGATTTGGATAAGATTGGGACATGTCACGCTCTTGCAAAAATGTAAGGTCTAAGGCACAAACGAGACGTCAGCGATCCACTTGATGAGTTTGTCACTGCAGCCCCGTCGGTCAAGAAGGAGAAAGCCTCGAGATCACCGATACATCTAAGTCCAGACACTTCTGTCGTAGATTGACCAATATTTCCCGAGACCAATGATGAATTATTAAAGTTTATCTTGCGACCTTCATCTTTCAAATCCAAGTCTTGGACCACTCCAACCAATTGCAAGATCAATACCAAACCTTGTCACATCCTCTTTACATAAATATGGTTGCATGGGTTGGCAAAATTTGATGGGGATGCTAAATGCGATCCCTTTATTTAGATATTTTCATCGCAACCCTTTGTTGACAAGGAAGCCATTTTAGTGGGATAATTCTAGAGCGCATGAAATATCAATGGTAAGGCATGAGTCGAGATCAGAGATAACGGTCTTTAACTTTGTTTATTTTACGAAAAATGAACGATTTGGAAATCATTGTCCATGAATGGACGCAATATATGAATTTTTATGGTTCACAAATAACACTTACACGATGGATTATTTTGAGTAATACGATTGATCATTCTTCACGATCTTTCGCATCGTTCGTTTTCAGTAAAATAATCATTTGTACTTTGGTACGCGTAGCCTTTCTTACGTGCATCCAAATGAAAAAGAGCCTACTCGAATACGCTGGGGAGGGGGCCCGACCAAGCTGCAGCAGCTGAATGCAGACAAATCTCTGATCCGTGAGCAAGAGGCAAGACGCCATAGCCATAACCGATGCATGGGCCTCGTGGTAGTCCCTCCAGCGCAACGTGTTCGTTCCTCTGGGGAGAAGGGGTGCAATAAATGGTGCTGTCCTACCCAACTTCATCAATCTTGGCCCGTCTCCTGCCCACATGCATCCTTAGGGCTCGTTTCTTGGAGATCAGACGAGGGCAAAATAACATTTCTTCATCCCTCTTTTAGCCGAGAATTGAAAAACATAGTCCGACATTTTACCGTCTTATGAAACATCTAAGGGTAATATTTATGGATCCGTGATGTAATGAAAGCCTCAAAGGTTTTCAATCAATAGGGGTCAAGATGCGTGGACCGTAAACTTTGATATTGAAAGTCATTTTGGACAAACCCTTTGTCTTTTTCTTTGGGAACTTGTAATGAATAAAGTTAATATCGGATTAGGAAATGTGGTGAAGGTCTACTTCAGGGGGATTCAAACGGCATCTTATATTCCTTTTAAGTGCAAAATGAATTTGATCTAAAAAATAGTGGTGTTACTGACCATGTGGAGCAGAGCTCAAGTCATTTCGGATCTCGAAAGGAGTCGAGGTTCTGTTGCGGCTAGGGATGTGTGGCTGGCCGCTTCCTCCATTAGCTACAGAGCAGCAACTTTGTCGGAACCAATGATGTTGCCTCCTTTCTCTTGTCCTGGGACAAAGTAAAAACTACGAACGATAAAAGGATGGAAGAGAAATTGGTAAAGCTAACATGGATTTGGGCTCGTCCAAAACATGGTCGGGAAAAGCTGAAAGGGGGGCACACAGACTGAAAGCAGAGGCGATCGCCCGTGGAATTTCAGTCGAACTATTCTTTTTGGCCTCTTCTTTTGGTCACGCATTCGCCTTTCTTGCTTCGGTTGCCGAAGGAGGTAACTTTCAACAAAATAGGCACCGGAATTTGAAGTGAAGGGCGATGTGGGTGTCGCGGTTCTTGTCTCTCGGTTGTAAAGCGTGGAACTGACTGAATCCCGGTCGCGTTTCAGGAAGGGATCGAAAACGCAAAAAAGAACAGAGGAAGATGGAGCGAAAACCCGCGTCGCGCGTGAAATGAATTTCTTGTATGATCTTTTCCAATTGCATTTCTAGGGAATGTTCATGTGAATGCAGTAGCACTTGCATCATTGAGACGTGGCGGATTCCTTATCTGTACTGTGTACCTCTGCTTTGACCTGTCTGTTCTCTTTTACTGCGGATAAATGACTGTGAGTCCTCTGCTTAACCATGCTGAGGTCAGAGCGAGAGAGAGAGAGAGAGAGAGAGAGAGAGAGAGAGAGAGAGAGATGGACGCCTAAAGAGCACGCATGCCTTTCTTGGTAGATATAAATTCCTTCTCTGCCTGTCCCTGCTTGCTTTGTCCTCTGTAAAGGCAAAACGAGGTTCGTCATACAAAAGCCTCGGAGATAAAACTCCCATCTTTCTTGCGTCAAAAGCAGAAGTCGGAGCTTTGATCACACGAAAGGCGCGCAATGCGACCATCGCCGATGGAAACGACCACCGGAGCCGCTGCGCCACGTGCCGTCCTCCACCTCGCTCCGCCGCGGGAGACATGCGGTCCTAATGGCTGCGGGTGGTGGACCGCCTCCCCGTCCGTCTCCTCCGGCGACCTCCAGACCTACATCATCGTCCTCGTCCTCTGCTTTCTCATCTGCGCCCTGGCTCTCACCTTTGCCGTCCGCTGCTTCCTCCGCGGCGGCGACAGCCAGCCGCCGCCGAGCCCCCCGCCTCCTCGGGCTCGGGGCGAGGCCGAGCAGAAGTCCGCCAGCGAAGGGGCCGGGCCTCCACTGGCGGCGGCGGCACTGATGGTCTTCACGCCGGAGGCGGAGCTGGCCGGCACGGAGGCGGAGTGTGCAATTTGCCTGACCGAGTTCTTAGGAGGGGAGAAGATCAGGGTCGTGAGGAGCTGCAGGCACGGATTCCACGATCAATGCATAGAGAAGTGGTTGTCTTCGAAGTCGTCTTGTCCGACCTGTCGCAGTAGCTGCGTCGTCGATTGCTCGGAGCATGAGAATGGCACAGCCCAGTGTCCTGAAAATGGCGGAACGGCGGCTTCTCTCTCTCATAGAGCGACAGAGCAAGTCTGATTGTCGAAGAGTTCCTGCAGTTTTCATTTCACCTTTTGCCTTGGGAATTCGAATCCCTTTCTTGCATGGGCGATTGTTTTTTTTTTTTTCAAGTCATCAGTGAAATGAGTACTTAAGTCTAATCTTGATACTTCTTCGTGGACATAACTCTCCTCCTCCACCGCCATGGGAGAGACTTCAAGCTCAGCAGCTGACGTTTTGTGGTTCTCTGAACTCGACTTGATCATCCGCCTCGCGAGCTATATTGGGCGAGTTGGGACGAGATTATATAATCACGAAATCGGATCTGTCCCAATCGGGCTCATGTTGATTGAAGATTTGTACATGAAGTTTTTCTCGTATGTGAGCTCTGGCTGCAGGTTAGCTCGACTTAGAAACGATTGAATAAATAAATGCACCATTTTACGAAAAACGCTGGGAGAATCGAAAGCAGAGCATCACCAGGGATATTAATGTGGCATCCTACGAGGCAATGTTTAATCAATTACAAGCCCAGGTAACAGAGTCCGAACATGAGGGGAAAAAGCTCTGAGCCAACCCTTCAAGCTCATCCATGATCAGTACTCACGAAGGAGAAGAACTGCAGCGCCAGGCTTGATGAGGTTGGAGTGGAGCTCGTGCTTATGTTGGAGCCTATCTTGAGCCAACCCGTCAAGCTCGTCCTCGATTAGTGAGAGAAGGAAGAATGCTTACAAACTAGTCCGGGGAGTCCAGAAAGGCAGGGCATACGCACGTGACATCGTCCCCACAACCCTAGGAATTGACGGCAACTAGCTCGGTGTGCACTGGTCCTAATGCTAAGCCAAAAACCGGAGACCCGCAGCCATAGTCTGTTCGTAATCACCAGTTGCGTGTGTGCAGAAGGGAATAGCAATAAAGAGAGAAGCGACTGAATTGGCTCGAGGTTCTGTGGACTGATGTGCGCACAACTGTCGGATTAGTGGTTTACGGAACCATCACAGGTGAAAGACCGATTTCCTCAACATCGAGTGACGTTGAGAAGTGGATAGAGATGCTGACCGGCGTTGGTAGAACGCACCCGGGTTCCGGTAGGAGTTCAACCTCCTAAATTTGATTTTTCGTTCGCTGACGGTCGAAGTGCTGAATCGGAAAGGGAGAAGAAAAACACAGAGGACAAAGGTAATGCATATTCTTTGGCAATTATATGCTGAATGTCTCTGTACTTTTGGTACCGGATACCCCATTCATTGTACCTAGAGGCATCTGTATCTGTATGTGTACGCATTTGTACTTGCAACAATTCCGCTCACTGAGTTAATGTATACGAAATTCTTTTCCTGCGCCAGTGAATTTAGATAAGCATTGGTAAGGACAATTTTTACTGCCTTGGAATAGAACAAGGAAATTCAGTGGTGATTGGTTAGGGTGGCCTGGGGGGGGGGGGGGGGGGGGGGGCGAGCGGTGCTCTAGGAGAACCTAAAAGGTTAAGTGAATCTAGAAGCACTTCTTGTGAACAATGGACGGGCCGCATTCTTCATGCTCTGGCTTCGCTACCTACATCTGCATCCGGGGAAATTAGGCATCTTGTAATGCAATGGAATTTAGTAAAAGTTCGACTGATGCTTGATGGGTTTAGGAAAATGATCGTGATTCAAAATTGACAATCGGAGCGAAGTCGAAGCTTTCATAAGCAGAAGGATAATATGTGAGTTGAAGCTATGCGCTCGTTACTTGCTGCAACGATGAAACCATGGAGGATATCCCCGTTCCATCACACGGTTTGATCAGAGAGTCTAAAGTCCCCAGAACTCATTCTTCTGTAAGAATTATCTTGAAAGTATTACTTCATGACATCTCTTCTCTACGACCGGACCATGCGCAGTGTAACAGAGATCATCCCCACACGCTCAAAAGATGGCTCACCCTTTCCCTGCGATGCTCACAAACTACTTTTTATGCCCCGAGCTCGAAACACGTCTTCATTGTTGAGCTTCAGAGCCGACCAACTATACAGATAAAAATCTTCATCTCTTTTTAACTAAGAAGCGAAATTTTAGGAAATAAAAGAAGATTCTTGCACTACACAGATCTGTACCATCATATCTGCAATCATTATCTCTCAAGCAGTCCACAAGCCAGAGACAACCATACGAAACTACACAGAGGACGGTATTAACCTAACATTCATTAATATAGACCAACGAAAACAAGGACAAAAGCAAACAAACTGCCAACCGAGCCAAATACCATCTGCACAATCTCACGATCCAAAACCACAAGATGCAGGGAGGTAAACAGCAACCTCATAGAAGAGTACAACTACATATCTAGAAGCACTTCCTGTGGACAATGGATGGGCCAGATTCATCGTATTCTCCCTTTGATATCCACATCTGCATCCAAATAATTTTAAGACCAATATAATTGTAAGAATTCCCATCCTCTACAGGAAGTATCTACACAAAACACACAGCAAAATGACTGCTAGGGGAAGTTTTGCATGCTCCTGGAGTTTATATACTTTTGATACTCTGTTCCTCGTGATGACCATCGACCTCATTGCTTCTATGGGTAGCACTACCTTTGTCGCATGCAACTGATTATTTTTATCGACCCGGATTAAAGAAAATAGATACTCTAGGAAAACTTGATACCTTCTCGAGCTTTTATGCCACTCAACCGTCATGCTTCAGGTAAGACACAGAGAGTAGGAAAACCAAGCTCGCGAAAAAGAACACTTTCAGTTACCACTAACTTGAGAAAAATAAGTTTTTCTTTCTTTCTTCCCTATTACTGATTCTCTCCTCAGTTAATAAATTTTGAAAAAAGCTACCATGAAAAAGAAAAGAAGCAGCAAACGTGAATTTTTCTAAAAGAACTCGGGCTTTCTAGTTCTACATATTTTGATATTTATCCAATAGATCACAACAGAAACAAAAAAAAATCTCAAAATAGAGATTTGACAAATCCGTGCAGTGTGTCTGTTACCTGCTGAAACGTGCTAAGAGAAGCAAGAATGGACCCTCCAATCCAAACACTGTACTTTCTCTCTGGAGGAGCCACCACCTTGATCTTGACACTGCTCGGTGCAAGAGCAGTGATCTCCTTACTCATGCGGTCAGCTATTCCTGGAAACATAGTAGATCCACCACTAAGGACAATGTTCCCGTATAGGTCTTTCCTGATGTCGACATCACATTTCATGATTGAATTGTATGTGGTCTCGTGTATTCCAGGTGCTTCCATTCCAATAAGTGATGGTTGAAACAGGACTTCAGCACATCGGAAACGCTCAGCTCCAATAGTTATCACCTGTCCATCAGGTAACTCATAGCTTTTCTCAATTGCTGAACTGCTTTTAGCAATTTCAAGCTCCTGCTCGTAATCGAGAGCCACGTAAGCAGCTTCTCCTTGATATCCCTGACAATTTCACGTTCTGCTGTTGTGGTGAATGAATAACCTCTCTCTGTCAAGATCTTCATCAAAGCATCTGTCAAATCTCGCCCAGCAAGGTCAAGCCGAAGGATGGCATGGGGCAGTGCATAACCTTCATAGATTGGAACCGTGTGGCTAACTCCATCACCAGAATAAGCACAATACCTATATAAGAAAATTAATTCCATTGTGAAGAAAAAAACACCTACAAGAATCAAGTTAAAGTCAAGAGATTGACACGCGCAGGCACAGTACAATGCAGGACTCATTTGTTGTCAGAGTACAACTTTTTCCCAATTTATGAATTCTAGGTCTGACAAACCTGTAGTACGACCGCTGGCATATAGGGAGAGTACAGCTTGTATGGCAACATACATAGCAGGGACATTAAACGTTTCAAACATGATCTGTGTCATCTTCTCCCTGTTTGCTTTAGGATTGAGGGGTGCTTCAGTAAGGAGCACCGGATGTTCTTCGGGGGCCACACGGAGCTCATTGTAGAAAGTGTGATGCCAAATCTTTTCCATATCATCCCAATTGCTAACAATTCCATGCTCTATAGGGTACTTCAAGGTAAGGATACCCCTCTTAGACTGGGCCTCGTCTCCAACATAAGCATCTTTCTGGCCCATACCGACCATGACACCGGTGTGCCTTGGACGACCAACAATACTCGGGAAGACAGCCCTTGGAGCATCATCTCCAGCAAAACCAGCCTGCGAAATCAGATTATTACGTGAGGCACAAACACCACCATGCACTCCAGGAAATTCCATAGCAATTGTACATGAGCATCAGCATTCTTACCTTAACCATGCCAGTTCCATTATCAACGACAAGGGGCTGAATGTCTTCCGCATCTGCCATTCTCTAATGCTGATAGGAGGAGAAACTCGAACTGATTAATATGAGTATATATCAATGTCCAATTAAGATCCCAATAGGTAAGCTTCAGTAGATCCACAATTATGCTTTTTTCTTAGAAATATCCAGGGGATTATACATATTTAAATAACAAACTGCACACAACGATCCAACAAACATAAATGAACCGAATCGAGTTCTTGTGGAGATACCATGAGATCAAAGCCCATTCCCATGAACAGAGATACCTATAGAAGCTTTTTAGTTTGACAAAAATGAAAGCCTGAAGGACATGTTTTCAATTACATGGGCTCTAACCCTCACTATTAAACACCGAAACAGTCAAATGCTAACTCCAAATAACACACTAGCCTCCAGGACACTTTGCCAGAAGATCAGGAATTTTAGAAGAAATCTTCAACTGCTAAGACCTTCTAAGACCTCTAAGTCCATCTCTTTTTTCCATTCCTTATCATATTTATATTATTCTACTTTTCCCACAGACTGACCGGAATCGTATCAGCAAAATTTTTCTGTGGAAAGGCATCAAATTTGTTATTTCAGAGGCAGATATTCCCTGTTTTCCTTTCAATTGGCTTCTGCGATTTTGATTGCCGATCACGTTTTAGCTCGAAACACCGCAACGGATCGTTGTATCTCCGACCCCCCTACGCACTTGTTCGCTGACGGATTCTCCTCCTGATACTCGGAAACAGTTCACACTAAAAACGTCCCAATTCCCTCTCTCGATGTCGCATAATTCGCTGCATCCGGGAAATCTCCACAAGCGTTCAGCAATCGTCAAGCTATCACACAGTCCAATTCAGCGAAATTCAGGGGGCGGACCGCCTACTAAATCGGCTTCAAGACTTTCAGAACTCGACCGGTAACACACACCCAACACATCGGTCCCGACGGAGCGAAATTCAAACTTCGAGTCACGAACGAGAGGATCGGATTCCGTTCGATTTACCTCTTTGTTCTCTGATTCAGAACCGAGCGACGGCGTCCGAAGCAGAAGCAGAAGCAGAGAGACAAGCTTTCAGTTCAGACTTCAGAGTTCAGACACGCCCAACGACACGATCGTCGGAGGGAAGAAAGATTCGACTCTTACGTGTTGTTCTTGAAGATTCGTAATAATAGTATACCGTTTTATTCACGCTTTATCCCAGATTTTAAATTTATTAACGACCGACATTAAATGAGAAAAAAAAAACCATATATTTATAGGTGGCCTTCTTTATCCTCTTCATTTTTTTTTATTTGGGTCGAATAAAAAAATATCGCATTAATATGTCAAGATCTGAAGATGATACATGAACTGTTCACAACAGAGTAAATTCTAAATAGAAGGAGTATAATGATGGCTTGACGCATTACAATTACAGAAATAAAGTCGAGTGTCACATGACAAGCACGTGCCTGTATATTCTCAATTCTGGCTTTAATCGAATGTAAAACATTTGCAGTATAAAAAGGCGGAAAAAGTTCTCCGTATTACATAGCATATAAAATCATTGGATTTGCATAATTGTCTTTTAGGTCAGAAAATGGTTTTATTAAGTCGGAGTAAATATTTCTCATTTTGCGTAAGTGAAATGAATATACGATAGTTTCAATACCTTTATATGGTTTCATTGTGTAGTCAGGATTTTTTTTTACGGTAATTTTACACCTAAAGTTTGTATTTTTCAAAATAGTGTTCAAAATGCCTCCGAGATGTAAGTATTTTGTAGGAAAGCTATATTTTTTTCTCCATATAAGTTTTTTTTTTGGTAGATTTCATGCACAGACATTTAAAAATAGTAGACTGGACTTGAAAAATAGCAAGACCTGTTGGATCCACGCAGCATTGGGATTCATACAAGCTTATCAAGTAGCATTCGATACATTTCTAGCTATAGTGCTAGAGATACTTATCAAGTAGCATATTTTGCAAAAGTTGAATTTGTTTTATATCAAAATCCAATATGTATGTGAATTTTTGCTAAAACGTGAAGATATATATCAAATGGCAACCTTTTATGGAAAAAAATAGCATTTGCATTTTATGACATTAAAAAAAAGTGTTGAGTATCACCGAAGAAGCCAATACAAGAGTGCGATGATTTGGTATGTCGAACCTTTGCCTAATATAATAAAAAGTTTTGGAATTTAAAAAATATCATTTTTGATTGTTGAAAAAAGAAATGAAAGAATCTATCCATTTGGATAGATAAGAGTTGTGAGACCTATCCATCGTGCTAATTTAAATTTCCCAACCAAAAATTTGGGTCGTGATAAAAAAATTATAAGATATTTTAATATCCCTTGACATTTGAAAAGCTTGTTGTCCGCTACTTCGATAAAATTTTATTTCGTTATCTTCGCATGTCACAATAATAGGAATGGTTAAAAGGAGTTCAGCTCAGCTATAGCTGGTGATGGAGGTAAGCCACCATTGTCACCATTGGCGAGAGGTCATGATTCGTAGTTTCGTCCATTCAGGCCTATGGGTCGCATATGGAAGTTCGAAATTTCAAATATTAGGCCCCAAATCGACCAAAAAAGGGTCATTATAATTCTTCATCCATTAAAAGATTTTATCCTTGAAATTTAGGACGAAATTGACAACGCTAGTCCCCTCAAACAGGCGAGGCTATTGGCGTTTCATAACTTCTTCGTATCCCATGCCGCAGCTTCTGTGTCATGATGCTGCCATGCTATTTTGACCGGGGGATCACTTTATTCCTCAAACGTTTCTCTCTCCGATCTTTAATTTTGATCTGTCGTTCCACGTACGACAGACTTATCAACGCTAGTGAAGCGAATCCCCTACTCGGCTTGCAAATGTCTTTCCAGCGAAAAAGAAGAACGACCAAATTCAAGAGTAAGACATCAACTTCCGGGACTCAAACAATCCATGTACAAAGGGTGAGTTTCCTTTGCCTATCCTCGAGCTGCTAATAGACTCCGTTACGGGCTTTCAGGCTCTATACTTCATTGAAGGTTCCGAATATGTTCTGTGTCATCTCCTCCCCATCTGCTTTTCGGGTTGAGGGGTGTGCTTCAGTGAGGAACACGGGCTGCTAACTCAGGAGCAACCTCCAGCTCCTCGTGGAAAGTATGAGGCCAGATCTCGAATATGTCGTCCCAATCGCAGATGAGCCCGTGGACGACTAGGCACTTTAGGTCAAGAATGCGCCGGTTGAGATGGGCCTCGTCCCTGACGTACGTGTCATTCCAGGTCTCCACTGACCATGACCCAGCTGGCGTGATCCGGGTGGCCAACAACAGTCGCGAAGTAAGACTTGGAGCAATCCTCTCCGGCGAGCGAGTCCAGCTTGTTCGACGTGATGGACCCAGGGATGCAACACATCAGCATTTCGGTCTCCACTGCAGATCTGTGCACACATGCAACAAAGCACTGTGCACAACTCGAACTACTATCAACAAAGTCTCCTCACGCTAATCCATGCAGTTCCACTGTCCATGACAAAGGGTGTTTTGCCCTCCAAATCTGTCGTTTCCGGGGTTGGTTGATGTCGGTTCACTTTGGAGAGCGACGTGCCCTCTCTACCTAGTTGATCTCTATGGTCTTTGTCGTGTTTCTCCCCTCAACGGCCTTTGTTTTGGCCATCCTGGACGGCCACACTGTCCTAGATGGATGGATCGCCTCAAAACAGTCGGGCAAAAGAAAATACATGAAGCGACTGATTTTCATAGTAAAGTTCAACGCTGGCTTCGTTTTTGTTTCGGTTGACGATGAAACCATGGAGAATAACGCCGCTCCATCACACAATTTGACCAGAGAGCCTTAAGTCCCCAAAACTAATTCTTATGTAGAATTCACTTGAAAGTATTACTTTGTGAGATCTCTTCTCTACGAACGGACCATATGCATTATACGCGGGGCAACAGAGGTTATCTCCACGCGCTCAAAAGATGGCTCGCCCTTTCCCTGTAATGCTCTATGCCCCGAGCTTGAAACACGCCTTCGTTGTTGAACTTCAGGGCCGACCAACTATACAGATGCCAAACCTACGTTTTCTCTCTCCTCTCTGAAGAGGTGAGGGGGCTCGAACGGAGGGGCCAACTTGTTGCCCAAGCTCGTTGTATCATATAATGTACGTGGAAATTTATAGGCTGCGCCAGTCTTCTCAGGTAGGAACATTGCCCAAGCTTACTAGGGCCGAGCAGACCGCCCACTCGTTGAAATGTTGCATCAGGGAAGCATGTATGCTACTTTTGACATGCCATTTGGCTATGAGTAAGACCGCATACGTAAAGAATACAAGGGGCTGAAGAGAGGAAACAAAGGAAGGGGATAGTAGCTACCTAAACAGGGAGCGTCGAAGCAATAGTCGCTATCAAGATGCACCAAAATTTCCCTTTGACTTCCCCATTCTGCTCCTAGTGTCCGATGGAAACGATCGCCACAGAGCTCGAGCTCCAGACTAGTACTTTCATAAATCATCAACAAGATCTGGTTGAAAAAGTTCACAGAAACTGATGCAGAAACAAATCTAACATTATCAGAACTTGCGTCATATTTAACATGTTGAAACGACAAGTTACCTGTATTCGCCACAATTTTTTGCATTTCGCTCTTATTGCTTGTATACCTAGAGTCACACAAATTATAATCTTCATGTTTTTTAAACTAAGAATTGAAATTTTTAGGAAACAAAAAAAATGTCTTGCACTGCACAGATATGTACCATCATACCTGCAATCATTATCTCTCAACCAGTCAGATTCCACAAGCCGGTGACAACCGTACAAAATTACACAGAGGGCGGTATACCCTAACATCCCATTAATATGGACCAACGAAAACAAAAACAAAAACAAAAGCAAACAAACTGCCAACCGAGCCAACTATTTTATGCACAATCTGCACAATCTCACAATCCAAAACCACAAGATGCAGGGAGGTCAACAACAACCTCATAGAAGACAACTACACATCTAGAAGCACTTCCTATAGACAATGGATGGGCCAGATTCATCATATTCTCCCTTTGATATCCACATCTGCATCCAAATAATTTTAAGACCGATATAAGTGTAAGAATTCCCATCCTCTACAGGGAGTAGCTACACAAAACACACAGCAAAGTGACTGCTAGGAGAAGTTTTGGATGCTCCTGGAGTTTATAAGCTTTTGATAGTCTTTTCCTTGCCATGGCCATCGACCTCATTGTTTCTGATGGTTTTTTACGTGTCCGCCCAAGATGGACTAAATATTTTACCCGGGACCCGCGTTTGTTTTAATTCCATAATTAGCCGTTACAAGAATATTAAATTTACTTTAATGTGTGTAACGGAAACAGCAGTTACGAGAATATTAAATACGTTTTAATATTCCTAACGGTTATAATGAATATGAAGAGATTTGCTTCCGATAATAGAAAAGGAAGATGCGTTGTTGACATATTGGATTTGTCAGAAAGATTACGTTCCTTTCTAAGAAAAAGAGAAAAACGAACGTTCCTTTTTACGAAGAACGACGCTCTCTTTTCTGAAGATCTGAAGCTCTCTCTCATTGAGGTGGATTACTCTCCGGCCGATACAATTGATCTGTGGAAGAAAGGTACGATTCCGATATCCACAATGTCGTGTGATTATACCTAATCAGTGATACAAGATCGGTTCGATCTAGGGCTATTGTGCACGTTTTAGTTGCGTTTCTCTTTGAATATGTTTCATGAGATCTGGATCTGTGAGAACCAACATTGGTATCAGAGCCTCTAGCACTTGTAATCCTGATTATGTTCATGTGAATTGTATGTTGATTGTTTTTGGATTATGCTAAATTCGGATTTAGGCTTAATCATATACTGGCAGTATGCTTTTTGTATTTTCTGGAATTTTTGGGTCGGTAAAAATAAAATATTTTTACATATTTGGGTAGTACTCGAAGAGACGAGCGTTTTGAGTGGTCGTACGTTACAAACGGAGGCCGTGAAGGCTGCCGGAAAGCTGCCGCCGCCGGCGAGGACGTTCTACCCTTAATCTATTTTCGTGTGAGCTTATTATGGACGCGGGCTTGATTGTTGGGCTGGGCTGGGCCAAAGAAAATAAAAGAAAAGAATAAAAAAAAGGGAAGAATCGGGGATGGGTCGGCCCATGGCCTGCGGGCCATAGGCCCGGTTCGGCGACCGATCCGGCTTGGCCGGTTCGACCGGTTCGACCTGTGAACCGGTTCGACCCGGTTCGACCTGTTGACCCGGTTTGACTGTTAACAAAAAAAAACAGATAAATTTTTTTTGGATTTGTGTAATCCATTGATTATTATAAGGTGATTATGAGGTTTGTTGAAATGTGAATTTATGGATCCCTAATCTTTTCTGCATGTGTTGCAGGAACAATGCCTCGTATCATTCAATTGCCTCACATTGTACGTACTCCAAAGCAAAAGGAGATTTTGCTAGAGCACCAAAATAAGTTGATGAAAGTTCGCTGGAGGAAGGGTACAATGATGGAGTGGATAATGAAAGTCAACAAATTAATTCAAGAAGTGATATGGAAAGGTGATCGATCAATGTTTGACGACACCTAAATGGCGACTGTGCTGCGTTCCAAACTCCCAGTTAAGTGGAGGCCAGTCCTTGATAGGATCAAGGAGCAAGTTTGGAATGGGACCAATGAAGACCGTTATAAAATGACGGTCTATGGATTCCTGGTGGAGTATGAGCGTCATGAGAATGAGTCTCTTGATACAAAATCCACTCGGCGAGGAACGTACCCAAAGTTGCTTGATCCTTTGATTATGGATGAGATTTTTATGGACTTTAGGGATTCGTTTCCTGTCCTGGTCAAAGTGACCCGTTTCTGATTATTGAGTTTTTTTTAATGTTGCTTTATTTTCATTTTTAAGTTGTAATAAAAACCAGAACAAGTTATGTTATTTTGATGTTATTAATATCATGCTTTTTTTTAAGAATAATGAATGTGATGTCATCTTCTTTATGCAATATTATATTTGAGTTGTAATAGCATGATGTATGTGGAATGTTCTATTAGTTATAAGTAACTAGATAGAATTTGAATCTCACGTAGATGATTATGTTAGAGATAGTTTCAAATTAGGATTTAGAATGATGATTGGAAACTTTGAGTAACCTTTCGATTTCTGAGCCTAAGATGAAATTATTAATAATATGGTTAGCTATTGTGAGTTGAATTGCATAGATGAAGACATAAATAATTGTGCTAAATATGTCATATGAACTTTTCGTGTTCAGAGAAAATGGCTTCAGCTTCAAAGAATATTGTCGTTGAGTTGAACAAATGTGAAAAATTGAACGGTGAAAATTATGAGATATGGAGCTTGAAAATCCAGTATGTATTGGAGGAGCAGGAGGTTTTAGAAGCTCTAAACACCACCATGACAGAACCCGAGGAAGGTACCACTGAACAACATGTGAGGAATAGATAAGCATTTGCTGTATGGAAGAAAAAGAATTCCATAGCGCGTATTACTCTTCTGAGCAGCATGGAGAATGACTTCATGCGAGAGTTTAAGAGTTTTGAAAGCGCTAGAGAATTATGGACTGTATTGAGAGCAAGGTTTGGGCAGACAACGGTCACCAAACTTAGGCAGTTAACAATCAAGTTTGATACATGCAAGATGTTACATGGTCAGTCCATGAGGCAACATCTAAGGCGCATGGCAAACATGATCAGTGAGCTTAGAGAAGCTGGTCATACGTTGACTGATGAGCAGCAGGTGCAAGCAGTGATTCGTTCTCTTCCTCAGAGCTAGGAGCCTATGAAAGTGCATTTGACCCACAATGAAAGTATAAGGACTTTCAATGATGTTGTACGCCATTTAGAGCTGGAAGAGGATCGCCTCTTAGCAGCAAAACCTGAAGCAGATATATATCTTCCTGGAGCAAGCTCACAAGGAGCTTCTGATTTAAAGCGTAAGCGTTAGGGTGGGTTCAAAAGGTAGCAGTGGAAGAGGCCAAATTCGTCTGTGGTTAAGCCAAAGCAAAACCAGCAGAGCCAACAGTTGAAGGGAAAGCGTCCCTTGGTGAAAAAGAACATAGCACACGTGAAATGTTTTAACTGTGGCAAAAAGGGTCATTTTGCTCGCGACTGCGCTGAGCCGAAAAAGGTAGACACCCTTAATACATGTGAATATGTCACTTATGTATCAAGTTCTGTATTCTTAACAGAATCTTATTCTTTATGGACTGTAGATTCGGGAGCCACAGACCATATAGCGAAGGATAGAGATGCCTTCATGGAGTTCCGACGAGTTTCACAGGGGACTAAACATGTTTATGTGGGGAACAATTCAAAGTCTGAAGTGAAAGGAATTGGCACTTGTCAACTCCATATGCGTGGTGGTCGCATTTTGTTCCTTCATGATATTTTATATGTTCCTGAAATACGTCGGAACTTAGTTTCTGTGTTGACTTTAATTAAGTTTGGCTTTAGGATGAATTTTCATGGTGAATGTGTTGATTTGTTCTTGAATGAAGACAAGTATGGTTTCGGATTTTTCAAGGATGGTTTTATTGTGTTAGATGTTATACATCAAAATTTGAATGTTAGTTATTCTCTATTCACGTCTCCGAAATCTTATGATGATGATGTGAATGTATGGCATGCAAGACTTGGTCACATAGGCCAACAGCGAATGAACAAACCGGCCAAAGTGGGCTTATTAGGAAAAATTGAAAAAGTTGATTTGCCTGTCTATGAACATTGCCTGATTGGGAAAATGGCACGTAAACCATTTGGAAAAGGAACTAGAGCTAAGATTCCATTGCAGTTAATCCATACAGACGTTTATGGTCCAATGTATGTAAGAGCAAGGCATTGGGCTATTTATTTCATCACGTTTATCGATGATTATACCCGATATAGATATGTTTTATTGATTGCTCATAAATCATAAGCTTTTAGTTGCTTCATAAAATTTTTGAATTTGGTTGAGAATCAATTAGACAAAAAGATTAAGGCCTTAAAATCCGATCGAGGTAGAGAGTATTTATCTGATGAGTTCAGAAAATTTTGTGATGAAAGAGGAATAGAAAGACAATTGTCTATTCCATATACTCCTCAACAAAATGGTGTTGCAGAGAGAAGAAATAGAACCCTACTTGAAATGGTTAGATCAATGATGGCGCATGCACAATTGTTGATTACCTTTTGGGGTGATGCGTTATTAACTGCGGCCTATATTCTTAACCGAGTGCCTACTAAATCAGTTACAACCATTCCATATGAGTTATGGACAGGAAGACAACCCGACTTGAGTTTCTGAAACCTTGGGGTCGTGCTGCCTATATTCACGAGCCATTTCACAGATATGGCAAGCTAGGTCCTAGATGTAAGAAGAGCATCTTTATAAGATACTCGGAGCACTCAAAAGGATATGTGTTTATAGGTGAGCAAGAAAGTGGGAGTGTAACTGAAATTGAATCACGGGACGTCACATTCTTAGAGAATGAATTTCCTAAAAAGGGCGAAATAGGTGAAAATGAGTCACTATTTGAGACACTGGATAGTGATATGAATATTATTCCAAGTGTGAGTGATTTGAATAGAAAGGAAATAGTTCCTGATCATTCATTATCACATGATCCAAGTGGGAGCAACACAATATTGAGAGACCAGTCTCCAATAAGACGATCTAAACGTCAAAAAATTCCTCGTAAACGTTTTTCTATTGAAGGGGAAACTTTTATGGTTGCTTTAGAAGAAGAGCCAAGGAATGTAAATGAGGCTCTAGAAAGTCCTGATAAGGAAAAATGGATGAAAGCAATGGAAGAAGAAATGGAGTCTATGAGATCAAATCAAGTGTGGAAATTGGTTGATCTTCCGAAAGAACGTAATGCTGTTGAAAACAAATGGGTTCTTAAAATAAAAAGAAAATCAGATGACTCAATTGAGAGGTATAAAGCCCGTCTTGTAGCAAAAGGATTACTCAACAGGAAGGAGTGGATTATGAAGACACTTTTTTTCCTGTAGTGAGATTTACCTCGATTCGTCTTATACTAGCTATAGTAGCAAGTATGGATTTAGAATTACATCATATAGATGTAAAGACTGCTTTTCTCAATGGAGAATTAGAAGAAGAAATTTATATGAAACAACATGTTGGTTTCATATTAAAAGGCCAAGAACAAAAAGTATGTCGACTTATGAGATCGATATATGGTCTTAAGCAGTCATCCAAACAATGGTATATACGTTTTCACAATGCTGTGATTGCATATAATTTTGAAATGATACATGAAAATCATTGTGTATATATCAAGAGATCCAAGAATCAATTTATAATAATATCATTATATGTTGATGATATATTACTTGCTGGAACCAATATGGAGTTTTTGAAAACAGTTAAAATTTGGTTGAGTACCGAATTTGAAATGAAAGATATGGGTGAAGCTGCGTATATTCTTGGAGTTAAGATTTCAAGAGATCGTTCAAAGAGGTTGTTATCTCTTTCACAAGAAACTTATATAAAGAAAGTTCTTGAACGATTCCGCATGCAAGATTGTAAACCCATATATACTCCAATTGCTGAAGGCATAGAATTGAGCAAAAGATTATGTCATGAAACTTCTGAAGAAATGGAACAAATGAGTCATGTTCCATATCATTCTGCTGTCGAAAGTTTAATGTACGCTATGACGTGTACAAGGCCTGATATTAGTCAAGCAGTTGGTATGGTGAGTAGATACCAATCCAATCCAGGTTAATCACATTGGATAGCCGTTAAAAGAATTATGAGATATCTAAAGGGTACTAGGATTATTCACTGTGCTATCAAGGAAAAAATCTGCACCTTGAAGGCTATAGTGATGCTGATTGGGGAGGAGACTTGGATGGAAGAAACTCTACCTCCGGATATGTTTTCTTACTGAGTAATGGCGCCATATCATGGATCAGTAAGAAGCAAGCGTGTGACTTTATCCACAATGGAAGCTGAATACGTAGCTTTATCAGCGGCAGTGCAAGAAGGTGTTTGGCTAAAGCGTTTTATGGATCATTTGGGCTTTGCTAAGAGTGCTAAAAAACCATTGTTGGTTTATTGTGATAGCAAAGCAGCGATTGACTATCTTAAAGATCCTAAATATCATGGCAAGACCAAACACATAGATATCAAATACCATTTTGTAAAAGACATGGTAGCACAAAAGGTTGTGAACGTACAACACTTGTCTACGCAAAGAATGATTGCAGATCCTTTGACAAAACCGACAACTAGAGAAGTTTTTAATGGTCATGTACAATCTCTAGGGTTACGTAGATATTAAAGTGCTGGATATGTATTTCTCAATTGTTCACATTAAATAAAGTTTAGCTTGTCTTCATTACTGATCTTATGAGATTAGTACGATATTTATGCAATATTAATACTTTGTGTGTTTTTGTTAACGCTTCGTGTGTTATGAAAATACTATGTGTATTATAGAAAGTATGTCGGACAGATGTGATATCGACCTACTCACACGAGTGATCGCTTCTATTTATAATACGTTGAATAGAGATGAGACAGTTTGAGCTGGTTATCTATGTGATAAGTGAGAGCCAAAGCTTAAACAAGATTGTCGCCCTAATATAGAGTTAAGATGATGTCATATTTTCTAGTTATGACCAAAAGTGAAATTGACCACATGTTTCACTATTCTGTTTTTGATGCCAGATGAGAGTTCTGATGAAAGTTTAATAAGTGTATAACGTGAACTCAATTTTAGATATTATGAGTATCTAAAATATCATCTGTACGGTATTTAAAATAAGAGACATACGCTCCAAGGGAAAGGAGAAAAATACCGTAGTACGTGTTTCATATTACGTACGCATTAGACGACCAATTGAGATGGTAGAAGTTAATGATCTCAACTTCTTAAGCCGTGTGAGACTCTGAAGGAAATTGTTCCTCATTAAGTCCCCTTATGACTCTTACTCATTCTCGAGATTTCTATTCGATGGTTGCTATCCTAGGGTGTTGCCAATGGTCATTAATGATTCGACCTAATGGAGCATCTCTAGAAAAGCGAGTTGGATTGAGATTAAGAGGTTTGAGGAAAGAGGAAGATCAACTTAGTGTCGTATTAAGACATTGTGTTCACCGACCGGTCAGTTATGATTGATAAGTTTAATCATAATTGTGAATACAATATATGAATAAAAAAATGAGATCATGATATATTTATATACGACTATTTTGATCTAGGGTACTGCATACTATATCTACTCAATGGCCAATTTCTGAGCGGTTATATACTCCTAACAGATGTATAGCAGTGAGCTCTCAGAGTATGCTGGTCGCACGGATCCTATGTCAATATGAATTGCCGAGAGAAAACATTTAGTCCTTCGTGGGCGAGTGGAAGATGATGGGTTTTTTACGTGTCCGCCCAAGATGGACTTAATATTTTACCCGGGACCCGCGTTTGTTTTAATTCCATAATTAGCCGTTACAAGAATATTAAATTTACTTTAATGTGTGTAACGGAAAAACAGCAGTTACGAGAATATTAAATACGTTTTAATATTCATAACGGTTATAATGAATATGAAGAGATTTGCTTCCAATAATAGAAAAGGAATATGCGTTGTTGACATATTGGATTTGTCAGAAAGATTACGTTCCTTTCTAAGAAAAAGAGAAAAACGAACGTTCCTTTTTACGAAAAACAACGCTCTCTTTTCTGAAGATCTGAAGATCTGAAGCTCTCTCTCATTGAGGTGGATTACTCTCCGACCGAGACATTTGATCTGTGGAAGAAAGATACGATTCCGATATCCACAACGTCGTGTGATTATACCTAATCAGTGATACAAGATCGGTTCGATCTAGGGTTATTGTGTACGTTTTGGTTGCGTTTCTCTTTGAATATGTTTCATGAGATCTGGATCTGTGAGAACCAACAGTTTCTATTAGTAGCACTAACTTTATAGCACGAAACTGATTATTTTGATTGACCTGGATTAAAGAAAATAGATACTCTAGGAGGACCTGATACCTTCTCAAGCTTTTATGCCACTCAACCATCATGCTTCAGTTAATACATGGAGAGTAGGAAAACCAAGCTCACGAAGAACACTTTCAGTTACCACTGACTTGAGAAACCCAAGAATTTTGTTTTCTTTTTTTTTTTTTCGTTTCTTTCTTCCGTATTACTGATTCTCTCCTCGATTAAGAAATTTTGGAAAAAGCTACCACGAAAAAGAAAAGAAGAAGAAGCAATTTACCAAAAAGAAAAGAAAAGAAAAGAAGCAGCAAACATGGACTTTTCTGAAAGAACGCGGGCTTTCTAGTTCTACATGTTATGATGACTACCCAATCGATCAGGGAAGCACCTACAACCAAAAAGAATTATTGATCTTGAAGTGCAACAAGATCATCCTTCGATCCAAGAAGCCTTGCACGTACCTCTTCCTCCAAGAAGGCCTTTTAAGATCATAGCCGTCTTAGGAGAGCCAACTCCACTATTAGTGAGTTACGCACCTCCATAGCCTGAGCGATGTTTTCTCGGATGGCCCACATTTGGTCTTGGGCCGCTGCCATGCGGGCTTCTGGGTTTGCTAGTTCCAAGCCCCGTCTATGACGGAGAAAGACATTGACGAGCCGTGTGATATCGTCTAGACGCCATCGGAGTCTCCTGATCCTCCTTTCTACATGGTCTAGCTCTGCAACAAGGAGACGAAACCTTTGGTCCGCCATTTTCTATATCCTTCGCAGTTTCTCTTCAGGGTTCAAGAGATGACAAGGCCTTTAGGGTGCAGAAGCAAGAGAAAGATGAAATGGCCCTAAGGATGAAGAAGCAAGAATTCTCTTCGTGAGGCTTAACGCAACTCTCCCCCTCTCAGTTTCTCTAATACGCTTAATCGAACTCTCCTCTAAAATTTTGAGACTGTTAATACAGTTTTTTTTCGCCAGTAATTTATACTTCCTGTTCGATGGATTACGGGAAACTAAAGACAAAAAAAAAATTCATTCCATTCAAATATTCACGTATTTTATGTCATATAGTTGCCCAACTACATATTTTAAGGGTGAGCATGGTCCGGGTTGGGCCAGTCCTGTATTCAATCCGAAAACCATTTCGCATAATGTCGGTTATCAAAATTTGGAACAGTGGACCGACCCATCAAGATTGGGGCCGAGGACCGAATTGAGCCTATCAGTCCGGTCCGGTCCTAAGGTCAACTCGACAAGGGAGTAGCGACCAAGGTGGCAGCTAGCAAGGCCTTACGGCGAGCGAGGCGGCGAGAGCAACTGGAGGAGCAAGGTCCTCAAATTAGGGCTTTACCGACAAGTGAAATTGGTTTAATTTTGTCATCGACGAAGACGAACGCTTGGATTGGAAAGAAGAGATACGCCGGTTGCCCCTGCCTCCTGGGCTGTAGGATTGGCCTTCTACTCTCGGTCTAGGCTCCTTAGGAAGAACCGAAGAAGAATGCTAAAGCTGTGAGAAAAAATGACATATTTATTATTTATATATATTATATTTGTCGGGTTGGTCCGAGTTGGACCAACCCAAAATCCTACAAAGACCAATCCGTACAGTATCAAATTAAAGATTTTAGAACTTAGGACTGACCAATTCGTCTTAAAAACCCGACCAGGACCGGCCAGGTTGAGCCAGTCTAGTGTCGGTCCAGGGTCAATCGTGGACCGCTGTTTACCCCTAGCGACGACCCCACTTAATTCCATTTTCATGTATTGAATTTGAACTTAAAATTATGAAAATTCTATGTGAATGGGCTCATGTACCAATGTGCGCACGTGTTCGTATCTCTGAGTGGCCCAGGGCAGCTGAACCTGGTTAGCGGGCCGGCAACTCACGGGCCCACCAAGGGCCTAGCAGAGCCGTGGTCATATGACCTTTAGATAAGTGAATAAGTGAGAAAGCTCGGCACAGCCCAATCGGGCCAGACACAGGCCAGTCTAGTCGGAAGATTTTTGATAAAGAAGATGAAAAGAAACGAAATGATAAGGAAAGATATTGAACACTCAAGAGGGCCTAATGAAGGATTGAGCCGAAATTTATAAATATGTTCATGAAAATTATTCATCTGAGCGCCCCCCGGGTTAGTGAATTACAATCGAGATTGGCCATATTGAATCAATTAGCAAAATGCGAGAAGGCTTAGAAGCCAATTGACAGAATTAAAATAATTAAGACTAAATTAACACAATTACGATAGGTTCCGGACTTTTTCTACAATTTTCCTCCAAGTATGGTAACCAAGATGCCCTCATCACTATATTCAACTCACAAAAATATGAACGTCAAATATGTAAAAAAAAACTTGCTGAAATTGTCACAAAAGCACAAAAGTTAGGTTCTCATGTTTCTTGTGGTAAGACAGACCATTCGCGTAAGAGTCCGTGTTCAAAGATCGAAACTGGGATGACAAATTAAAGATTCGTAAACTCAACCCAATCGCTTCATAGTTAGGGAAACATCAAAGGATGCAATAATATATGGGTCCTGAGTGAATCTATAGACTATTAGCCAGAAGCCTTCTGCAGCCTTTCTAAATGTATGTACTGCTCTCTTGTCATAGTATATCAGCAATGTCCTCTGGACATTCACGTATGTTGGTGCCGTAGTACTGCTCTATGTCTCTAAGAATCTGGATCTCCTTATCTTTGACAAAATTTACCACAGCACCCTGCAAAACGAGACACCAAATCACAATGTCAATGAGACTTGTCATTATGCCTCCAGCCGAAAAAAACAGAAAAGAAGAAGGTGAAATAGGAAAGCCTTTGCTTCCGCTACAAGGTTCAAAATCATTACCTTCCGCCCGAAACGGCCTGTTCGACCAACCCGACGGATGTACAGCTCTCCATTGTTGGGAAGATCATAGTTGACGACAAGACAAACCTACTGAGCGTATTGAGAATGATTCAGTTAGTTGTCCGCTCGTGCAATCAAATGGTGTTGGTGTCACAGGGAAAAAATGAAATTTTGTCCTTCCTTAGGAGAAAGCGTCCACCATACCAATGACTTGATGCACCCAGCAGAACAAACAGTAGGATGTCATTACATGCATTGATGTGATGGTAATTTTCAGGACTAACCTGCTCAACATCAATCCCTCGAGCCCACACATCAGTTGTGATCATCAACCGAGTCGCCCCTGATCGGAATTGAGCCATTATTGTGTCTCTCTCCCTTTGAGGCATGTCGCTGTGCATGAAAGACACAGTGAAGTTACAGTCACGCATCTTCTCAGCAAGCCACTCCACCTGCACGTCAAATATAAAGAAGACATGACATGAGGAGCCAAAGCACAACATGCAGATCAAAGAGGATTAGAGCAGTGGAGGTCTTCACAATCTCTATGTCCTCGAGATTTTTATATTCAACCTCAAGCACGAACGCGACTGGATCGGGGTTGTACCTTTTGCTTAGTGTTGCAGAATACAACTGCTTGGCTTATGGGGCAGTTGTCGTATATATCGCACAGAGTGTCAAATTTCCAGTCTTCCCTTTCCACCGGCACAATGTACTGGTCAATGCGCTGCAACCATACGAAGAAAAGGAAGGATGGTCTTAGAAAATTCTCCTAATCCATACCCACCACCAAATGCAACTATCCCAATATAGCTTACCTCGAGCATCAACTCATCACGCTTCACCACAATCCTTATGGGATCGGTCATGAATCTTCCTATCATTTCCAAAATCTCAGTGGGGAGGGTCGCCGAAACTAAGACAGCCTGCAGACAATGCCATTCAGGCATTAGCCAGTCGCATACATAAACGGGTAGAGCGAGAGAAGCAAGTACGTGTTAGCGTGGCAAAAAATCTACTACTTGCAGATGAGACAGAAAAAAAAAATCAAGCGTCCTATAGCCAAGAGACAACCAGTTTATTCACCTCGTACAGGCTCTAACGCCCAAATCATGTACGAGTTAGGGAGGACAAAGAAGGAAGGAAAATTCAATATCTCTCGTCAATTTTTGATTTTGTAAAAATCAGATGCTTCATCTCCCAACAAATTGACTAATGGAGGAAACTGTTCTGGAAATTCCAGGCGTCAGAGGAGGAGGAGAAGGGATGACTGTCTAGACTGATAACGATCGAAATGTGAAGAGCATTTCATTGCCAAGCAAGAAAGAGAAAACTGAAATTGGATGCCACGCTCTCATAGATATGCCACGCTCTCATAGATTGGACTTAAAAAGAAGCAATGGCATTCGGTTATTATACAGATAAGGCAATGAAATTAAGCCAGGGGATGACAATACTAGGGACTGTAAATATCGAGTAAAAAGGTCATCTTTACTACTCCATATGGACTCAACGTGAAGGATAGGCAACCTGAAGATCTGGTGGAAGGTATCTGTAGACGTCATAGACTTGATCCTTAAACCCTCTGCTCAGCATCTCATCAGCTTCATCCTGGCAAAAGAATAGAGGTAAGTGGAAAGAGAGAACTTGTTTCGCAGAAAGCAAAAGGTAACTTAAATGATTCGAGAACCGAAGGATGTGATGCAGTGCACTCACAAGGACTAGGAGTTTGATACTTCTGGTACGCAGACTTTTCCTCTTTATCATGTCGAGCACCCTGCCCGGAGTTCCGGATACCACATGAACTCCGCGCTCCAATTTCCGGGCATCTTCACCCATGCTCTTGCCTCCAACACATGCATGGGCGAGTATGTTCTTGTAATAACCAATAGCCAGCACGATTCTCTCCGTCTGACTCGCCAAATCCCTCGTAGGGGACAAAATGAGCACTTGCACACTACACCGGACATGAAGAAGGCGAATCAGTGAAGACAAAATAGATGGCCAAAAGGCAGCAACCGAGAACAAATAGCAACTTTCGAAGAGCCAATAAAACAGCGTAAGTCGAAAAATCAACAAACTACAAGCAACGGGTTTGAGGATACTTGATAGCAGATTGTAGGAGTGCCTCCGTGATATTTGTTAAAACAAAGAAACATTGCAGTTTCCATTACGTTAATGCTCTTTTGTTATACAGAATCAATAATGTAAGATCAAAACTATTTGTTTTTCTTGATAATGAGGAGAATCTTTTATGCCTTGCAAGCGCCCAAAATACTCAGTTAAGAGGACCCACTTAAACATTCCGAGTTCATGAACAGATTGAAGATATAAATGTCACCTGGACAAGGGGATAAGTTCACAATGCTCTTTATTCCAAAGAAAGCTTCTCAAATAAAAGTTCATGAACAAATTCCTTGGACTAAGGCTTGAACTTCCTTCCGGCTCATTCGAGGGGTGATGGTAAAACTAAAAGCCACCATTCCTCCGCCTCAACATCAAAACGTATCAAATTCTTCAGTTAACGAGTTCGAAAACCAATAATGGCTCAATTCCGATCAGGGGCGACTCGGTTGATGATCACAACTGATGTGTGGGCTCGAGGGATTGATGTTGAGCAGGTTAGTCCTGAAAATTACCATCACATCAATGCATGTGATGACATCCTACTGTTTGTTCTGCTGGGTGCATCAAGTCATTGGTATGGTGGACGCTTTCTCCTAAGGAAGGACAAAATTTCTTTTTTTCCCTGTGACACCAACACCATTTAGTTGCACAGAGCGGACAACTAACTGAATCATTCTCAATACACTCCGTAGGTTTGTCTAGTCGTCAGCTATGATCTTCCCAACAACAGAGAGCTGTACATCCATCGGGTTGGTCGAACAGGCCGTTTTGGGCGGAAGGTAATGATTTTGAACCTTGTATTGGAAGCAATTGCATTCCAATTCCACTTTTTCTTTTCTCTCCTTTTTTGCTGTAGGCTTCATGTCTCATTGACATTGCGATTTGGCGTCCGGTTTTGCAGGGTGTTGTGGTAAATTTTGTCAAAGACGAGGAGATCCCGATTCTTAGAGACATAGAGCAGTACTACGGCACCAACATACGTGAATGTCCGGAGGACATTGCTGATATACTGTGACAAGAGAGCAGTACATCCATATAGAAAGGCTGCAGAAGACTCCTCGTTAATAGCCTATAGATTTACTCTCGACCCATACATCATTGCATCGTTTGATCTTTCTCCATAACTTGGAAGCGATTGGATTGTGTTTCGAATGTTTAGTTCAAGCGTTTTATCGTTTTGTCATCCGGGTTTCGATCTTTGAACACGGGCTCGGACATGAATGGTTCGTCTTACCACAAGAAACATAAGAACAAATTGACAACGCCATGGGTTATATGTAAATCAATAAGGAAGGTTCCACGCAGCATTGGGATTCATACAAGCTTCCATGAGTAATTGTGAAACCCATGCATTGTGCTAATTTAGATTTCCCAACCAAAATTTTGGGTTGTGATAAAAACAAAAACTATACGATATTTGAATATTTTAATGTCCCGTGACATTTGCAAAATCTGCTGATTGCTGACTTCAATCAAAATTTATTTTGTTTTCTATGTAACTCGTAGTAATAGGGATAATTTAAAAGGGAGTTCAGCTCAGTTATAGCTAACAACGGAAGTAGCCACCATTGTCGCCGTTGGCTAGAGGTCATGAGCGGTGGTCACCCTCACAGCACTCACCTGTCGCTTTTAGATCGGGGCACAATTTGATCGGACTCGATGTCGAAGGAGCAAATTGCAAAGTATTTTGAAATGTCTGGGAGAAAGTTCACATTATCCAAATATCCGGGGCAATTTGGAGAACATAATAAAGCGGGCAATGTGAGCTGCCTCAATCGAGCTGGCGAGTGGCGACTCGGCGCCGTGTCCTGGGCGAGCAAAGATCACCGGGCGGGCGTTTTCTGCACCGAGCGCGGCGGCGGCAGGGCGGTGGCGCGTAGCAACCACTCGAAGCACAGGAGCTATCTAGCTTCTTCTCTTTCCCATCCAGCTTCCCTGCGTGGAGCTTCTCTGTAACCATAACCATCACCAAAGCACATTTCTTCCCGCTCGGGGGCACCATTAAAGCTCGTAGTGTCAATGAAGCAGATCGAGTCGCTGTGGCAAGAGGTTCGGGACCTAAGCCTCGGCAACGCCTCCTCCGTCCACCGACTCGATTCGCCTCCGACACCGCTCGAGTTCCTCCGCGACTTCGTCTCTCTCAACAGGCCCTGCCTTATATCCAGAGCTGCCACCGCTCACTGGCCGGCCACCGCTCTCTGGCGCGACCGCGCGCATCTTGCTCGCGCTCTCTCTTCCTCCTCCGTCACCGTCCATCTCACCCCCAATGGGCGCGCCGATTCGCTCGTTCCGGTTGACTCCTCCGCCCCGTCGTCGTCGCCGCCGCCGCCGCCTCTCTGCTTCGCCTCTGCGCACGCGCAGCGCGTGCCGTTCGCCGAAGCGCTGGACATGATCTCGAGGAGTAGTCGGGAGAACAACTTTGTCGCGTACGCGCAGCAACAGAACGATTGCTTCCTATCGGAGTATGGCCCTCTGGCTCGCGATTGCGATGAGCATGTTCCATGGGCGAGCGAAGCCCTGGGTTCCCTGCCGGAGGCCGTGAATCTGTGGATTGGGAACCACTGCTCGGAGACTTCTTTTCACAAGGATCACTACGAGAATCTCTACGCTGTTGTCACCGGCGAGAAGCACTTCCTGCTCCTTCCTCCGACGGATGTTCATCGTATGTATATCAAAGATTACGCCGCGGCACAGTACTCGTATATTAAGGTCGGTTTTTGAGTCGTGATTTGTTGTGGTTTTGTTGTTTTGAGGTGATTTATTACACTCGTTTTGGATTGGTGCGATTTGCAGGAAACTGGGGAATTCAAGCTGGAAGTCGAAGAACCAATCAAGTATGTACCTTGGTGCAGTGTCAATCCTTATCCTTCCCCAGAGAACCTGGAGAGCGAGATGGCAAAGTTTCCTTTGTATTTCAATGGTCCCAAGCCGTTTGAGTGTACGGTCAAGGCTGGGGAGATCCTTTACTTGTAAGTATTCTAGCTGATTCGAATTCACTGTTCTTGGTAGGATTATGAGAATTTTTGTGCTTGGAGGAAAGAATGGAAGGCATTGGCACGTTTTATTTGAGCATGATCAGTTACAGTTCTAGATGATTGAGGTTATATAATGATAGAATCCATCAAATAAAGTAGATTCATTTGTAGTGGTCAAGTTTCGTAATTTTAGCGTTTTAGCTTAATTAGAGACATGCTAGATCATTTTAGAGCATAGAAAGTGTTATCAATTAGTCATCAATCATGGTGGAGATGTGGGCTTGCTGGTCATCGCTACCTCTAATGAAGATAGCAGTTGAACAACGAAACTTTGAGGCTGCTGAGTTGATTTATGATCTGGATCGTGCTAGCAGATAGAGGTATCACAAAGTTATCTTACAGGAGATTGTGATACAAAGTGTCTAGATAGTTTTTTCTTTAGAGAAGTTACGTTTCAATATGTTCTTGAAACTGAGGGGAGGAACACAGCATCAGAGCATTCTTCTTGGGGTGTAATCATTGAGGCACATTAATCTACATGCCAAAGTTTTGTGAACTGATAAACGATAAACCTTGATTTGGACAAAGGAAAAAGTAAAAGTTAAACTGGACACGCAAATTCAGAAATTCCATCGGATTTACTTCTGAGATGTAGATAGTTGTTCAATTCATACTTAGATAGCAAAAGTCATCTTGGTGTATAGAATCAGCTTTTCTGGTTATTTATATGGATCTAGAGATAATGCACCAGCTTCAATTTTCTTTCATTTTCTGAAAGTCACATTTGGGTGTGGCGAGTTGGTGGGAGAACAGGTGTTTAGACGTTCATGGTTGTGATATTATGCCCAGATTAATGGTGTTCCTGTGGTTGAGTGTAGTGCTGATTAGTGTGGCTTTTCTAATACTCAGATGACTCTGTTGCAGACCGAGTATGTGGTTTCATCATGTCAAACAGAGTGCAGATGAGAGAGGACTCACCATTGCTGTTAATTATTGTAAGGACGCAGTATTTCATTATTTGTTTAATTAACTTCAGAGTGATTATGGAAAAAGAACAACAAACTTCATGATGATCTTCAGGTGCTAAATAACATCTGCATTTTTCAGGGTATGATATGCAGTTTGATATGAAATATGCATATTTCAACTTCTTGCAAACAATTGAGTACCGACATATAGATTACTCCACAGGAACTGAAGGAGAGTCTGAAGATTTATAATCAGTCTACATGGTGTTTAAAATCAGTGTCTCAATGTGCTGTAGCCCATCAATTCATCTCTGAACCTTTTCGTTGTTTTTCTCTGGTTATGGATGGAATCTTCATCTGAAGCTTGCCTTGAGATGGTTATGAACAGGGAAGACAGTTTAAACTCAATTTCTGGGGCTAAAAGGTCCCTGAGTATCAGCAAGTTTGAGTAATACTTGGGGAACAGGATCTCAGAATAGCTTTACTGGTGCATTTACTCCTTCACAAGATTGGGTCACAGGTGAGACTTAAATGCGAATCCCTTCCACATGGATGGACTATTTCTGACTCGTTTTACTGTAGAAACAAGGAGATATGATTTCTTTTTTTGATAATTGGAACCTACCAAGCAGTTTGCCTGACCGTTTTTTTTTTTTTTTTTGACATTTCACTTTGCAGGCTTTTCTTTCCAGGGATCTTGAAAATGCTTATGATTGAATGACCTCCACTGAAGTTTTCAAAGAAATTTGAAGCTATCAAGCTATTTATCAGTTTGTAACAGTCCATATGAAGAGGAGATCATTGCAAAATGACTTCCATTGAACTTCTTGAGTCGTTTGCACAGGAAAAAAAGGTCGAAAAAGCAACAGATGGTCCAAGACATACAATAGAATCATTTGTGGTCCAATAGGTATAATACCAGATACTGTTTGATTTAGTAATAACTCAGTCTATTGGGTGAGTCAGGTTGTGCCTGCTTCTTCACCTCTGTAATTTAGGTCTTAAGCTGGTCTTGCAGATATTATGAGCTTTATGTCTAGTTAATTATCCAAAAAAAGGCATCCTGTGTTGCAAGGCTCTAGGGGATTTTTGGGAAGTTTCCAAGCCATAACTTTCTCGTAGTTGGATGCTGGGCGAGTAGTATCAAAGCCCCGGGGGAAATGAAGAGAGAGGGCATTCTCTTTCCTCCTCTCTTTTTCACATTTTCCTGAGATTGTGTGAGTTCAAGTCTTTGTCTGTTTTGGCCAAATAATCTCCGAGTCATTTCAATGCTACTGCTCAGAGCCATGGACGTTTTGGTCGTTCAACTATCTTGGATTCTGGGTGAATTAGTCATCCTGAATCAGTTCGCTTGTGAAATCTACTGCCAATCTCCTCGATGCTGTGCTATATCCTGTCTATCCCAAGTCCTTCTTTTCATGATATGCTCTTTCTTTTTCAATGAGGCCCAAGTCCTTATTCTGTTTTTGTGTGAATGTGTCTTTTCTTCTCTGTCCTTGTGAGTGTCCATTCTGTTGTGCCTTTTCCCCCTTGATGTCTGGTTCTCACACGAGTAAGAGGCATGCAAGTATTCTGTCTATCAGTAATGCTAACATTAGATAGTTCTCAACAACTTCAATGGCCGTCTTATGGTAGCTTGCAGTGCTAAGTTTACAAATTGAACTTCCAAAGGAAGAAGTGGACACATGATCAATAATTTACAGGAATTAGAGGCCCTTATATCCCTTTGACAGACCAAGCACATGACTCATTAAGCAGACATTTCAAGCCTCAAAGTTTCGTAAGTCCTGTTTTGCCAACCATTAAGGTTAGTTACAGTCAATTAATCGGGCCTCATAGAATTATATGGCATCAGAACGGAAACTGTCCCAGTTTCCTCTCACTGGCCCTATTACGTGCCGAAATGGGGATTGAATGTGGGCTTCCTGTGCTGTATATAAGGTTAATATCTGGTATCGGAAGCGAATGGCGGCCATGGTTCTGTAGTGTCGTTGATTTGTGTTTGCTCATGCACTGTCTGAATCGGTCCCGAAACTCCTAAGATTTTATTTTGCCCACCTTCCGTTGAAGACAAGGTTCAGACCTTTGATGTCTCTCCTTCTGCAGAAGATGTCCATGAAACACCTGAGGCAAGTCTCATGACAGCTGGTACGAGATTTTTGTTGGCATTGAAATACCGTGGCTTTCCTCCAATGCATCAGTGGGTGAGATTATTCTCGTGCTGGTTTTATTCCTGTATTAGTTTTATCTATGTATGGATGAGTGAGACATGCCAATGTTCTGTCACATTGTATCAGGGTTTCCCCTTGTGGTCCTGCACATCATCTCAGAGAGATGTTGCTCACACACACCCACACCCACACACGTTAGACTTAAAGATCAGTCCTGCTTCACATCCATAGGGACGTGTCCCCCTCAAAATAATGGGAGCGGGGAGACGATTCATTCATGCGGTGGGTTTCTTCTCGTATTGAGCTACTCGCGACCATTCTTTCATGCAAGACCCGCCACCGAGATAGCGACGCTACGATTATTGAAGGGGAAGATCTTTGTGACCTCATTGCACCTATTGATGTCAAGGCACGCCAGAAATGCCTGGTTGCGGTTGCTGAGGACCCCATTCGATTGATCATGGAGTGCTTATTCCCACTCCTTAGCTTGATTTTTCCAGGTTCGTTTGGGTGTTTTTCCCTTGCGTTATCCTCGATTAGTGAACAGAAGATTCCGACTCCGACTGAGTCGCCGTCCTCCCACCCACCCTCGATGTTTACACGCATGAACTTTGTGGGTATGAACGGATGTCTGTTTATGCATTAGAACCAAGCAGAAAAGATAATTCGAGTTGCCAATGAATCTTTCGCTCGTCTTACAATGCTTCACTCCTGTTTTCAAGTTTGTTCGGAAAGCAATGTGGAAGGTTGGTAAATAAAGAAAGATGGAGTTTTGAACCTGGTAAGAATTGAAAGAAGAAGAAGAAGAAGAAGAATAAGGATTTGTGTTAGATATTTGTATTTACAAATAGGACCGTGGTAGTAAAAAAGAAGCATAAATAATTTTAACAATAATTCCAACATTTAAGCTTTTACAATTATGTAAGAAAAAGTTACGTTTTATTGAAGCCCATGCATGATATCAAGATGGATAATCATCGTACAACTTTCTCCAAAGAAAAATAAAATAAAATCGTTGTTCAGAAGGAATTTAAGGTAACAAGGAGACTCATTCAGTGTGCAAAAGTTTTTCAAAATTCAGAGTCAATCTTTCTTATCGTACAGCAAATCTAATTATTTCTCAATACCCCAAATCTTCAATTATTAAATTAGTTTCCCCGAATTTTATCTTTTTTGCACTTTTCTCTCTCTTTAGCAAGTGGAAAAAGAGTTTATCTGTATAAATGTATGAGCATGATGACTTCAAAATTATCCAATCAATCTTGAACCAATTGTAGGGATATCAATTTGATATTAAATTTTCAACTTTATTCATTTAGTCCAATACCTTTGCGAAGATTTCAATGTAGACATTTTGACTGATTTCATTCGAAAATTGCTGATATATAGTGGTATGTCATCTAGAATGATCATCGATGATTGGACCGTTACATTAGTAATTTCCTACGAAAATTGTCCGGGATCACTATATGAGAATTATCTAGCTTTTTTATTTATTTTCAAAAAGAATAAGGAAACGCATCCAACTTAACAATAAAAAGGAATTTTTGTGAGGTGCATTAAGAAGCGGCCAACCTGGAACGTAGCGGGGGAAAATGATGGAAATCCAATCGACCAAGCTCTTGAATGGATTGGACAGACAAGAATCACCAAGTCTTGAATTTGATTGAAAGAAGTTTAGATAATAGAATCTGGTTTTTGTACTTGTCCTGTTTCTGGATAAGATTGGCCAGATTGTGGCTGCAAATCCATTGAGCCTCCGGTCAATTTCAAGGGCGATATAACAGCGACATATTCATCACAGAGTACTACTTTGTTGGGCACGGCCTCTATATATATACATGTGTGTGTGTGTGAAAGATCTGTAAATAAATCTGAAAAATAAAAGCTTATAATTCGATAGAATGAATGCCCTCAGGAAGATTGTCCATCTATAGTTGGAGTATTTCATGTAATGTATACGTGTCACATGGCAGAAAAAATGCGGTGCAATCGATCGATCATCATTATTTGCACCCTACGCCATTGGCATGTACATCGCACTTTTGACCGGTCGATCATGCTACAGGTTGATTAGTGGTGTTCCCAATGTACTTGTTCAGGACGTATTGTTTAGACGCAGAAAATTCATCGACTATTTAATCATTACAGGACTCAAGTGGGCACATAAAAACTCTTATTTTAACAAATTCTTTCTTCTCAAAATTTAAGATGTTAGACAAACTCATCACGTTCATATATAGCATATCTCTCCCACCTAAGATGGCCCTTCGACACACAACACAAGCTGTCGACCTAATCGAACCGAATGAAGGATCAGAGGTAGGACATCAGACTGGGTAATAGGAACAACATGCTAATGAAAACGAGTGTGTAAAATGTGAACTTGTAGTGATTGCTATAATACCAAGTTTCCGTGCGTTAGTGATCACCTTCTCTGGCTTTGTCGTCGATTGAATTCTGCACAATTTGCGTATATTCTTCCTTTCGATTTGAGTGAAGTTATCAATTCCCCACTCTATTTATCATATTTCAATTTGAAAAATCACCATGAAGTCTCTCGCCTGTAATAAAAGTCGAAGAACGACTTTTGATGGAAGGTGTTTCACCGTGGAGTCAAGTCAAATTCTGGCGAAACCGACGCGCATGTTTTGTTGGGGGTGGTCCTGGAGAGCATTTATGTCTCCTAAGGGTGTTGGGAAGATATCACCGTCCTCCCCAATGGCGTCTGCGCCACAGAATTCGCCATCATTCTTTTCCAAAAGCTTGATATCTCCGGAACAGACGCACGCAAATTCACGTGAAGGATGAATGGACCGATGCCTTCCATACTTGGATCGTAGCAGAAGAGATTGGGGCATCAGTCGTGCCCCCACCAGCACTCATGAGATGTTTTGCCCTTTGGATATGCGGGGGCAACATGGATTCCCTTTGGTAGCACGCATCCGAGGCACCGCAATTAGTAATCGATGCCCGTTTTGGTTCGCAAAGCTATTCATTCGACATTGCGAACAGCCGGTCGCGCGGTCTCTCATTGGAATAGATAGATCTCAGGCGAAGCGATCTCATCTGCATACTACCGTCCGTCTTGCAATTCCGAATGGTTGGTCGTGTTCGGTAGGGACGCCGGAACGGGAGACTGTGTCGCCCGGAGCGATATAGGGTTTCTTTCCTGTTGTCTTTGTATCCAATGATGAACCCGACGGAGTGGATCATGGATAAGAGCGATTGCAAGCTGAGATCTATACTGTCACATGCTGGTTCAAAGTGATAGATTGAGGAAATTAAGCATAGAAAAAAGTGGGGACTGGTCACGGTCTTATTGGGGGACCAGTCCTCCATCATGCCTCTCGTCGTAATGAAGATTCAGTTTTATGTCGCCTTCCACAAAATATCGTGACGTGAAAGCACTTGGGAAACTCAACAGTCATTCGGATTTCATGTGATTTCACACATGTTTAATGGAGTCTTTGATCATACGAAATTATACAATGTGGTCCTTCCATTAATTCAAGATCATGATAGAACATATATTAAATTAAACGCATATAAAAAAGTTCATATATGATCACATTGAATTAATGATATTGCGTGTCGAATTAAAGTTTATGAATCACATTGAAAAAGCTAAAAATTCAAGAACTACATTACACATCTGATCAGAGTTGTTGGGTCATCTGTATTATTTTCTCAAGAACGGAAGGACATCTAAAACATCATTAACGTCTCCAGACGGACCAATCGACGTGTGGGGGACTTGCTGTGAAAGACGGAAAGGTTCAGCAGCCGATGCTAGTGAAGGCCATACGGTTGAGGGACCCCAGATTATGCAGGCTCGAAGATGGAGATGCTGCAGCCTGGTATGGCACGACGCCATCCGTCACCCGTCGATTCTGAAGCTTGGAAGATGAGATGCATGGCCGAAAGAGGAGCTCGGGGACGGATGGTCACCGACTAACCAAGCCCCATAAAGAGACGCTAAGCCTCTTTTGAAGGCAAACGTAAGCTCTGTCATGCGGGGGTTTGGTTTCAGTCGGCTCCTTTCGAGGCAAAGATCCAGCCGGGCGCGAAGTTCAGGGCAAAGAGATGACCCTACAATTTAGGTCTTCTACTTATTTGGTGACCTGAGATGGTGACCCTGTGCCTAGATCATTGTCATCCTCCCAAAGAGAGGCCTCTCTCAGGCCTTGCCCTATCAGAACGGCAACTAAAGCATAAGACCTTCTGGCTTCAGAATTATTCCAGTGCACGAGCTTCCTACGGAAGCAAGTGCAGAGCATATTACTGGGATAAGCCGCTAATCCTAGAAAAACCTTAAATCGAAGAATCGATGTGGTTTGAAATGATTGTCGTGTCTTACTTGGCTCATGACTCGACAAACTTAAAATTTTTTGAGTGAATATGAGTTTGATTATATATGTCTGGATGGTTCGGAAGAAAGACATTGGATCTCTCTATCCTGCTTCCATGGAACTGGAAATTTTGATGGGCGATGGAGCTGGTGTCGGATGCAACGAAGGTGAGGTGGTGGCCCCGCAACGTGAAGTAGGCGTTTCGCGTGTTGGCATGATTGACCCTTTTCAATCAACTTGCTTCAATAGGGTGTCGGTGCCACAAGATTTAACTTTTGCATAAAAGTATTATCTCCTTTTAAATTGTTATACACACACACATATATATATATATATATATATAGAACTTTTGCTGGCATGATAATTTTCGCGCTATTATAAGAGTAATGACATGTTATGAGTTAAAAATCCTAAAATGAGTGATTCCCACAACAATTTCTAACTATTAATTTCGCGGTGAATTAATGACAATCATATACGCATTTCTCTTAATTTTCTTTTTTCAACAAAAAAAAATTATCCTGCCCGTTAAAATATCCATAACCCTTAATTATAGATTTATATGCTCTCTATATGTGTGTGTATGTGGGGTCTTCTTCCGCCTATTGACTTTAAGCTTTTGTATTGGACTTTTTAATATGGTATCAAAGTCACGTTTTACTCTATTTCGTCAAATTCCACCTATTAACATTGGAGTGTACTTGTTTAAGGTGAAATTCCACGGAGCTTTTTTTTCTTGAAATCGATTAGTCAATAGAAAACCATTCATGGTCAAAGAATATGCATTTCCTAACCTAAAAAGGGAAAGAACACATTGTCCTTGAAAGTGATTTCATAGAGCGTATTTCCTTTTATCTTGAAATTTTCCTTTGAGAGAACACGCCTTTAGTATTATTATGTTGTGCTAATTCTCGATTATGTGCTTTGCACAAGATGCATTTCAAACTTTGACATAATAGAAAGATGACTCATGAAGGAGCCCGACTCTCCATAGAGAAGTACATGACTATTTTTGTGTATATTTATTTGTAATTATTAATTAGTTACACCTCACATTGGAGCATTCACATCAATTTGCGCCCACCTTAGGAATTCATAAACATATATATATACATAAGTGTACTAAAAATTATAAAACTTATAATGTAAATATAATTAAGTTTTAAAACTTTTTAAAAAATAATTAAGTCCTAAAACTTTTTAATATTTTTTGTTTGTTGTTAAGTCAAGAGTTAATAAAAAGACTCGATTGCACTAATTTGATAAATTTTAATACTTATAATTTTCTTAAAATCTTTAGACTCAATTGTACTTTCATAATAAATTTTAGGATTTGATTATAAGTTATAAGCTAAAACTTAATTTTAATTTCATGATAAGTTTCAGGATTTTAAGTTTTTTTTAGACTGAGGAATGTTTTCAAAATGAATCTTTTCCTCCTATAAATACTCTCTCTCTCTCTCTCTCTCTTCATAATCGCAGCCGAAGAAGGAAGGAAGGCAGGCAAGGCCTGCAGCACCCACACCCACAATCATGGAGGCCTTGTCTTCCTCCTTTCTCTCCTCCTTCTCCTCCAAAACACTCCTCAAGTCCGCCGTTAATCGTCCGCCACCTGCTTCTCTTTCTCCTCCTCTTCCCTCCATCAACTCCATCCGCATCGATGAAAGGCCTCCCAAAACCACCACCACCACGACAAGATCTCCTCCGCCGCCGCCGCCGCGACAACCACCGCCACCGGTCTCATCACTCCCCAAGACTGCCACTCCACCTCCAACACCCGCCAGACCCAGAAGAGACACTTCACTCCCCGTGACCATCTTCAACGCCCTGGACGACCTCATCAACAACTTCATCGACCCGCCGCTCAAGCCCTCCGTCGACCCCCGCCATGTCCTCTCCGACAACTTCGCCCCCGTACCCGACGAGCTCCCCCCTACTGATTGCCTTGTCGAGTCCGGTAGCCTCCCCGCCTGCCTCGACGGAGCCTACCTGCGCAATGGCCCCAACCCCCAGTTCCTGCCTCGTGGCCCCTACCACCTCTTCGACGGGGACGGCATGCTCCACTCCATCAGAATCTCCCGGGGCCGCGCCCGCCTCTGCAGCCGTTACATCCGCACCAACAAGTACTCTGTCGAGCATACCCTCGGAATGCCGGTCCTCCCCAACGTCTTCTCCGGGTTCAACGGCCTCACCGCCTCTGCCGCCCGTGGCGCCCTCGCGGCGGCCCGCATGGCAGCCGGCCAGTTCAACCCGGCCAACGGCATTGGTCTTGCCAATACGAGCCTGGCCTTCTTCGGGAACCGGCTCTATGCCCTTGGCGAGTCAGACCTTCCCTATGCAGTCCAGGTCACGCCAGATGGCGACGTCGAGACTGTCGGGAGGGAGGATTTCGACGGCAAGCTGTTCATGAGCATGACCGCTCACCCCAAGATCGACCCCGAGACGGGCGAGGCTTTTGCGTTCCGGTACGGGCCGGTCCCGCCCTTTCTGACCTACTTCCGGTTCAACAAAGATGGGAAGAAGCAACCGGACGTGCCCATTCTCTCGATGGTCCGGCCCTCGTTTCTTCACGACTTTGCCATCACGAAGAAGTACGCGATCTTCTCGGATATACAAATCGGGATGAACCCGATGGACATGATATTCGGAGGCGGATCACCGGTCGGCACCGACCCGGGCAAGGTGCCCCGCCTCGGCATCATCCCTCGGTACGCGAAGGACGAGTCAGAGATGCGGTGGTTCGACGTCCCGGGGTTCAACATCATCCACGCGATCAACGCGTGGGACGAGGAGGACGGCGACGGGGTGGTGCTGATCGCGCCCAACATCATGTCCGTCGAGCACACGCTCGAGCGGATGGACCTCATCCACGCGTTGGTTGAGAAGGTACACATCAACCTGAGGACCGGGGACGTGTCGAGGCAGCCCCTCTCGGCGAGGAACCTCGACTTCGCGGTGATAAACCCCGGCTACGTGGCGAGAAGGAACAAGTACGTGTACGCGGCCATCGGGGACCCGATGCCGAAGGTGTCCGGGGTGGTGAAGCTGGACGTCTCGAGGCCGGACCGACAGGACTGCACGGTGGCGTGCCGGATGTTCGGGCCGGGGTGCTACGGAGGCGAGCCCTTCTTCGTGGCAAGGGAGCCGGACGATCTGGAGGCAGAGGAGGACGACGGCTACGTGGTGAGTTACGTGCACGACGAGGGCCGAGGAGAGTCGAGGTTCCTAGTGATGGATGCCCGGTCGCCTGATCTGGAGATCGTGGCCTCCGTGAGGCTACCCAGAAGGGTGCCCTACGGGTTCCACGGGCTGTTCGTGAGGGACAGCCACCTGAAAATGGCATAGTGTTCATACAGTAAGGTGATGATGTGACGCCGGAGGTACAGAGATTTGGATCCGGATCCGGTGCTTTGCCTAGGTAGCAAAGCAAGGGTGCTCTATCAACAGTAGCCGTCTGATCCTTGATCGGACGACTACCTTTTTTTTATTTTTAAAAATGGTAAAAGAGGGTGGGCCCCACTTTAATAGGGGGCCCACTCCTCCTGCTCTACTGATAGGTAGAGCAGGGATCCATTCCCCAAAGATTTGAGATTTTATTATAGGAATATTCTCAGAGTTTAAAAGAATGCTATATTATGTATGTAGTATTGCAATAATGATATGTACCAGCACAAATACTAACTATATGCAAGAAACCTATGACTTTTTGAGGTCAGTTCTCTTGTGTTGTCACAGTGCTCTCACCTCGACGGCAGCACAATACCGATAAAATCCTAAACATTTGACATTTGTGCCAATCCAGTTTATCCTATCAATTTTGATCCGAGTGGACCTCGGCCGTTTTACGTGACGCAATCAACGTTGACGTGGACAATTTATAATTATATTTTGATTTTTATTAATTTCTTTTTCCTTTGTTTATTTATTTCTCTCCTCTCTTTTTTTTCGCCCTTTGCTTTTATCTTCCTTCGGCCAATAATGAGACCTTAGTGACTGGCTAGAGGCGAGGGCTGTCCAGGTCCTCTAGACGAAACTCACCCCTACCTTGCCCCTAGTGAGGTTAGACCTTGCTGCCGTTGGGCAAGATTGGTCTTGCCCAACCATGGAAAGACTCGACCTCCTCAACCTTGTTGGGGTTGGGGTGGGCAAGGCTTACCTTCACAATGCCCGATGCTTGGCGAGGGCAATCTTGATAAAATATTATTAAAAAGTATTTACACAAAATGACTAGGATTCATGACAGTAGTTTTTTTTTAATCTAAACCGATCAGATTGATTGAATTGACAAAAATACAAAAAGGCCAATGACTCAATTGATATAAAAATATTAAAAAAAATTTAAGACCAAATCTAAAATTGCAAGAGTTTAAGACTTATTTTGATAATTTTTCTTATTTCTCGAGGGACCAATCTGTAGTGGTGCGTCGGAGTCGAAGTCTATTTTCTTCAGGACTATGAAACGAGGGTCGTAATACGCAATTACCACCATTGATTTCCAAGTGTGTGCTCGTTACTTACGCTATGCATAGGCGGTACGACAAGAGCTAATTTTAGTTACGATAAGACTTTGTTGGCATAGGAAATCGAGATTGTTAGTGACGGATTTGGATTACTCGTTCAAATGTCAAGGCAGGAATCCTAAGTTGTCCGTTAAGGAATTTCCATTCGGGTAATAGTCTTTTGCATGGTCCATACAAATATCATTAGGATTCCACGTTGGATCCAATATCAACGAGAATTTCCAGTGACCTTACTTATGGAATCGAGTAATAGGCCAGAGTCTCGTCATATCCAGCAGGCCTAATGATAAAACCACTCGATAAAACAACACCGTCGAAGAAGCCAACAAGCGAGTCTGAATGGAACTTAAGCCAGTGAAATCTATCTTTTCTATTTCGCATAGTGAAGGAATTAAAGCGCTTCGTTAGGTGCCGAGAAGGTTGGGCAGGGAAGGTTCTTTGGGGTTTCTTTAGGCGTGGACGAAACCATCACGAAATATAGCAAAGGACGAGGTTTTTCACCCTAATATCAAGAAAAAAGATCGCCAAACCTCTTGAAAAGACAGACGGCCACTTATTTACTTCATCCCTGCGTGGACTCTCGCAGTATCATCGTCCCTTCTTCCGTCTGTAAGATGGATGTTTCGTCTCGCCACTCTTCCTTCCGGTTTGCTTGTGGGACGACTTACCGCTAGCTTTATCTATATATCCTCGGCCAGCTAGAACCGTTGACATCGGGGTATCTGAATTGTCAACTATGAGCGCATGAAAATCATCCGGTACAAGTAAAACTTAGCGACGTCTGACGAGCGTGATCCCGAGATAAGATCCAGATTGAGCGAAGCTATGATTTCTGCAACCCCATTCCCAAGTGTTTGACCGTTCTAGGTCGTCGCAATCGCCGCTCCACACGTCGATGTTATGCTTGACATCACTCATCCAACTTAGAAAAGAAATTGAGATTTGGACCCGATGCCGAAGGTGTCCGGGGTGGTGAAGCTGGACGTCTCGAGGCCGGACCGGCAGGACTGCACGGTGGCATGCCGGATGTACGGGCCGGTGTGCTACGGGGCGAGCCGCTCTTCGTTGCAAGGGAGCCAGACGATCTGGAGGCAGAGGAGGACAACGGCTACGTGGACAGTTACGTGCACGACGAGGGCTGAGGAGAGTCGAGGTTCCTAGTGAAGGATGTCCAGTCGCCTGATCTGGAGATCGTGGCCTCCGTGAGGCTACCCAGAAGGGTGCTCTACGGGTTCCACGGGCTCTTCGTGAGGGACAACCACCTGAAAATGGCATAGTGTTCATATAGTAAGGTGGTGATGTGACGCCGGAGGTACAGAGATTTGGGATTTTATTATAGGAATTCTCGGAGTTTAAAAAGAATGATATATACCATCCGCTGTGGTGGCGTAGTTGATTCGGGCCTGGTGCTTCTCGCAAAAGATGCAAGTTCGAATCCCAACGACATTGTTAGGTGACTTAACATGTGGTGGCTAGCTTGCATTGGCTCGAGGTATAGGCACCCGGTTCCTTAGCATTTACTGAGCGTGAAGGGGCCCAGGTGGAATCTTCGGTCACAAAAAAAAAAAAAAACAGAATGCTATATTATGTATATAGGGCGCATTTGATAACTATTCTTGTCCCAGAAATAGGTTTTTTTTTTTTAGAAATGGTCTTCGGATGAGTTTTAGGGAAGAGAAACGCATTTGGTAACTGCACAAAATTTCTGTCCCTGGATTTTTTTCATTTAATTTAAAAAATATCAGTAAAGACAATAAATCGATATATGAAACACTTTTATATTATCTAAGACAATAATTTTTGTAAATTAAATTCATGCCTTCATAATAAATACTATTAGATGGATGATTTGTTAGGTGAACAACCAAGAGGGAACAAAGTATAAAAATATCCAACTTTCTTTCTTAGAGCTGATCCTGTTTGAAATGGATATTGGCCTAGTTTTGGACTCAGTTACTCTCATCATCATATTTTCCTCTTTCTTTCTTGTGTTTGATACGATGGAGTTATGTTGTACGAGGAACTAATAGAGTGAATTGCGGTTTGAGCGAAATCCCATTTTGAGAGTCAATTCATTTGGTAGTGTGAGCGTTGTTGGAGGAATGAGACAAAAGTGAGGGAGAAAAGCCAGGAATTGAGAATGAGCCAAGCTTATTTTTTTTCGTTATTTTCAATAATGAGGGACGTAAATGAACATTTAGAGAGAAATACTGTAAAACATTGCAAGTGGCAAATCTGCCATGGTATACACACAATATATAAGGGAAAACATTAAGTACAAAAAAAAAGGAATGCAATTAACTTGATCAAATAAAAGTTTGATTGTCGTTTAAAACATACATTGTAATATCAAAGAAAGAACTTAAAAAGATCAAATGAAATTTTTTTTCTCCTTTTGCACTGTTCAAATTTGTCCGAGAAATGGAGAACCAAAAAAATTTTGGTTCTGATTTCTCGTCCCTGGCTCATCCCTAACCTTTTTTTTATCCCGGGAACAGAAATTTTAAGGGTGTTTACCAAACAGGTTTCTCGTCCCAAACTTATCCAGGGACGAGAAATCAAGAACCAGAATAGTTACCAAACAGGCCCATAGTATTGCAATAATAATATGTACCAGCATAAATACTAACTATATGCAGGAACCCTATAGATTTCGGTCAGACCATGTTCTATAGTGATAGATTCGACAATGGTGGCAGATAGATACCCCGTCCTTCAGCTTGCCAACGGCTTTTTGAGGTCAGTTCTCTTGCGTTGTCGTAGTGCTCTCACCTCGACGGTAGCACAACACCGATAAAATCCTAAACATTTGACATTTGTATCAATCCAGTTCATCCTATCAATTTTGATCCAAGTTGACCTCGACCGTTTTACGTGACGTAATCAACGTTGACGTGGATAATTTATAATTATATTTTGATTTTTATTAATTTATTTCTCTCCTCTCTTTTTTCGCCCTTTGCTTTTATCTTCCTTTGGCCGATAGTGAGACCTCAATGACTGGCTAGAGGCGAGGGCTGGCAAGGTCCTCTAGACGAAACTCACCACTGCCTTGCCCCTAGTGAGGTTAGACCTTGCTATCGTTGGGCAAGATTGGTCTCACCCAACTATGGAAAGACTCGACCTCCTCAACCTTGTTGGGGTTGGGGCGGGCAAGGCTTACCTTCACGATGCTCGATGCTTGGCGAGGGCAATCTTGATAAAAATATTATTAAAAAGTATTTACTCAAAATAACTAAGATTCATGGCAGTATTTTTTTAAAAATCTTAACCGATCAGATTTATTGAATTGACAAAAATGCAAAAAGGTCAATGACTCAATTGATATAAAAAATATTTTAAAAATTTAAGACCAAATCTAAAATTGCAAGAGTTTAAGACCTATTTTGATAATTTTTCTTATTTCTCGAGGGACCAATCTGTAGTGGTGCGTCGGAGTCGGAGTCTATTTTCTTTGGGACTCTGAATCGAGGGTCGTAACACGCAATTATCGCCGTTGATTTCCAAGTGCTTGCTTGTTGCTTACGCTTTGCATAGGCGGTACGATAAGACCTAATTTTAGTTACGGCAAGACTTTATTGGCACAGGAAATCGAGATTGTTAATGATGGATCTGGATCACTCGTTCAAATGTTAATTGCATGGTCCACACAAATATCATTAGGAGTCCACGTTGGATCCAATATCAACGAGAATTTCCAGTGACCTTACTTATGGAATCGAGTAATAGGACAGAGTCTCGTCACATCCAACAGGCCTAATGATAAAATCACTCGATAAAACAACACCGTCCAAAGCCAAATCATGAATGGAACATGCGGGTTCCATCCGTCAGAGCTCATATAATATGATTTCATCAATCAAACCTAAACAGGGGCGAAAATTATATGGATTAAGTCTACTGGATCAGGTCGATCGCATTTCAAGAACGTGCAGAACGCACACAAGACCGCACTAAAAAGCCACGAGTGTCCATACGATTCCTACATTGTGATTCGCTCTATCCACTGTGACTAATAATTTCATACAAGTTCTTTCTCTGACTCTAAGATTCATTCTTTCATGGATAATCGGCGGTTCCTTGAAGTCGGATTGTTTAATGAGATCCGTTTCTTCTGCCGTGATCTCTTCTTGTGAGTTCTCTCGATTTGAAACCTTGAAAGAGCGGAGAAATATGAATTCACCTAAGGCTGGCCGACGAAGGTCGCAAAATGGTTGACGCCCCGATAGCTGATTCTACATTCTACAGAAGAAAATTAGGCATTTGAAGAGATTGCGATTGAATTTTCACCTAACTTGTCGTCTCGGTTATTCACTCAAAGTAGGCAAAACTCTACCGGCGAAGAAAGGTACTACGATGTGGACCTTAGCGTCGATCCGACGACTCAACGGGTTTGCCTCCACAGTGGACTATGGATTGGTAGCGACGTTGAAAAAGGAACTAACTTCCGAGGACCACCCGCGCTGCGAAATCGGACGACAGGCTCTTTCATCTGCTTTAGTACATGCAAGAAACACTGCAACGGTTTGCTGCTGTTATTGGAGATGGAATGTTGGAAGATCGGACTCTTTGTGAGGAATCGAATGCAGTGAAAGAAATCCTTCCATGGGAGCAGCATTAAGCGAGATAACGACTTCGATTCAACCCGCACATACTGCGTATTCTATCGAATGTGCAGGGAAGAGGTGATCATTGGATAGACTCGAGCTTGGCCTGAGTCCTCATGTTGGACCCAACTTGGGTGCCAAGATCCACAGATACATAGTCATTTGTGAGCCGGGCAGACCAGCCTTGGGCACAAATGAGAAACATCGGGCTTTATACCCAACCGCGCCCAAACTCACCATGCAGGTCCTAAGGCGGGTGGTCCGACAAGCCTATGATCAGGTCTAGCAGGCACCGGGTCCAAAGGCCAGACCCCAAGGCTCTGCACCGGGTGAGCAGGTTCTCAAGTTCAGGCTCCCGGATTTTGAGTGCAAGTGAGGTAGACATAGTCAGGGCAGTGATGGAGGTTAAACTAAATCCAAGAACATGAAATCTGTTTCCAAAAGCAATTTCCGCTTTTTAAGAGAAATGAATCATGTTTCACAATTTAAGCACGACTTTTATTTCTCTCATTCTCTTCAACAATGCCAAACGGATAAGAAACATGTTTTCCAACTAGTTTTTCGGCATAACAAACGTAGCCTGCTGATAGCTTTCCTCAGAAAGCTCCCCCTGAATGCAGAAATTGCAACGGGTGCTCCAGCCTGCATTCCATTCTGCCTCCAATTCCTTCCACCAAGCATGTTCAAATAGAGCAACAGGTAGTAGGCAGGAGACCTCTAGCAGGATCGAGAGGTAAAGGGGAACCTTTTCTGAAGTTCTACTAATATGGCCCGTGACTTTGTATACGTACTTCATCTGGAAAATTTGCAAGGCCGTCACAGAGAACAACATCCCTGTTGGAGATATCAGGATTAGGGCCAGCAATTAGAACGCAAACGGAAAGGTAAAAGAAACCTCGGCCACCATCAATCTAGTCTTAATACTTATGAACTCACCAAAAACACGAGTATGAACGTTTCTCTAGATGCGGTCCATGTGAACTGGAGAGATCTGAGACATCAGATAAGGTGGGTCTGGAACGGCACCCACTGATCCAACAAATCATGTTATTCTAGTCCACATGGACCTAAATTAGGGAAGTTTTTGACACCCCAAACGGATTTCACTCAAGACTTCAACACAGTTCAAAAACCACCTCATATAAGCCATATGCTAAAACAATACTAGGAAAACTCGATTATTTTTTCTGATGGAATGTATTGGAGTCAATATAGAGTCACTATAACAAAGTCCAGCAGGATTATTCTGTTATCCCTATAACAAAGTCCAGCAGGATTATTCTGTTATCTTACATTTATATGTATATACAAAAGCATGAATGGTAATACTCTATCATCTAGCCACAAACAGTACCTGATGTCGGAGATCAATCCAAAGCTTTGTGTAACGATGTAGATGATCCTGAAAAAATCAGTCCTCTCTGGTCGGACAACTTGTGAATTGGGCCATCTTTGTGAACTGGTGATTCTGATGAACGAGCAACGTGAGGAAGAATCCCAATCACAGCTTGTCTTTCTCTGTAGGATGCCCAGGTGACCACATAAAGTCCTCCAATAATAAGGGCTCCTCCTATGATACTGCTCATATTGAACAAAGTCAGCTTTGTTTTCGTTATAGGAAGTATGAGTGCAATTTTTACAAACCATGGACCAGTAAAACTTGCATAAAGAAGCATACATCTGTTGAGCAAGAGAGACACAGCTACTGTGAGATCATATGATATATCAGAAGGTGATCCTATGTGAAGGTTGCAATCAAAGAAAGTACCTCCCCAAATAAATAGGACTCCCAAGGAATATTCTAGACAGAAAGGCAGATGCAGCAGGTTGAAGCGGATTGTATAAAGCAACCAGAGCTGGTCCAAGGATCTTATTTGACCATGTCAACAGTCCATAGTTAAGGGCTGATGCAATTACTCCCTACAAAAGAATAATCATTAATAGGTAGTTTAAGTGAAATTTAAGAGAAAACTTTTGCAGGCTAGAAAATGTTCATGTCAGATAGACCAGCATTTAGACCATATTGCTGTTGCACTAATTGTAACGCATAAGAAGATATTGCCAACCATGATTTCCAGGATTCGTGCAATGAAACTATTTTTTGATCTCCTTAAACTGATTTATTTAATTGACATTTTTGCATTGAACTCACAAATCCAAAATGAACTGGCACTTTCTTCAGAGAGTCTGATTTCATAATTCTCGACTAGTTGGCATATAATTCTCTGCATACCGTCTTTTTGTTTATCTGAACTTGAGTGATTTAACTTCTCCCATGAGTAAAAGAATCACCAATCTTAAGCCTTTTCAGAAGGAAAAATCATTTCCAGTCACATCAACAGACGCTTCACCAAACCTGCCAAACAAATTCTGAACCTTCCGTGTTCCATAACTCTTCTGACTGAATCCAGCTTTTCCATTTTAATGCTATCAAATCATTTTTTTGGCTTTGCTTTGATTTCTTCAATCTACCAACAGAAGAAGGGGCTGTAAAACTCCCACAAGGCATCAAGATCTGCCGAACTCAAAAGCCCTGTGGATGTATTGCTCAAAATAACAAGCAGCAATGGAATTTCTCCACAAAACCATTTTAGAGTATCGAGCTCATGGTCATTTTCCAGGACCAGACTCAATCAAGATCAATAGTACTTTAATATGATCTCAGCTCCTCCCACATTACAGGTAACTTCCAATCACAAACTAGTACTGGATCCAACGCCCTATCTCAGGATTCTCACAAAAAATGCAAGCATTGAGAAGCTCACAGCTGCTGATTTCATCCACTGTTGCATCTACAACCAGAATTCAGCTTTGCAAGGGTTGGTTCAAATACAGATCCCACAAATAGCTGGTTCTCCCCCCCCCCCCCCCCCAACCCCCTTCCTTCCTTCCTTTTTTTCTCTCTCTTCCAAAAATAAAATTGTATTGATTGGACTAAATCGTAACAGTATCAATTCAGATTAACAAAACTTAACACCATTTATTAGCAAAATAAATAGTCGGAGTAATACAACTCAATGCCACCGAGACTTGTATCTATGAACAAAGACCTCTAAATCTCATGTCCTTTCTAGAGAAAATCAAGGTAGTGTAATCTCGAAAATGCATATTTTCCCATCCAAGACACACAGATAGCAATATTTCCCCCTCTAAGACACAAAGCAGCCATTACTTGATTTTCTTAAAACACGTACTCTATTGATAGCAGCACTGAATACTTTCCAACAGAATCACAGTTATGGCAGAAAATGCCAAGGTAACTAATTATAATCATCACTGTCCTTTTCTAGATAAATGAATAAGGTTCTTGTCACCCAACATATGTATATTCTGTCTAATTTGCTCTTCAAAATTATTTCCTATCGTGATTCTTAAATTAGCAAAACAAGATTAATTTAGTTGACTAACTTCATAAATTTCCTATGATATATTTAAAGTAAGCAGGACTTCCAGTGAGACAGCTCTCACAAATGCCCATGCAATGATCACAGAAACAATAAGCCAATGTATAGTACATCTGCAGAACTTACAGCATAGATGACAGCAAAAAGCTCCGACTGTGTCAGTCTCCATTCTGTTGACTCACTTGTCATGAAGAATGCAGCAGTTACCATAAACACAGCACCAAAAAAGTATGAATATGCCGTTACTGAGAGACTTGCTGGATATTTGGCTAAAACTGGAGCCTGAAACAGTTATACACTATGCTATTAGGAGCTGATATTCAGCATCTCCAGCCAGTATATTCTGACATGTATGCTAAAAATATTCTGAATAAAACAGCATAATTTAATCTGTACTATGAAGCAAAAGAGTACCATTTAGTATGATACAACAAAGTCTAAGGAAAAAAACCCTGAAGAACAAAATTGGATATCACAAGGTGTAATGCTTCTTAAGATTTGAAATGTAGCTTCAAGAGGCCATTAAAAATTATTAATGTAGATCTGTACTCAGTGCATACATAAGACCGTTGCCTGATGTAGTAACATAATGCAGCCTCCTATTTAGATGACACCAGTGGTACGACTATCTTGTTCAGGAAACAATAGTTCACCAAGTAGTAGGCTGTTTGCAAAGAAGCATAACGTCATAGCAGTTTCTCACATGACATTTCTGAGTTGATAAGTCACACCAAAAAAGGAAGAAAGGAAATTGATCCCTCTTTTCGAAGGAGAATCAATTAAGATAAGTCCTTACTATGATCTTCTTTGTACAGAACACCACTCCACTATATATTTACAGCTAAGAAATGCTCACCTATAAAGTAAAAACACAAGATTGGAACTAGTGGTTTCAAAAGAAGTCTTTCAATGGGGTTCAAAAATAGTAACTGACGGAAGTATATCCAGTGAAAGGAAAATAACAGAAAAGAAGGCAACTAACAGAGGACAAGCTGCCAGTAGCTCATACCACTAACAAGTTTATCTAAAGATCCAACAAAGATGATACAAGTTCTTACAGGTAATTTACCCAATTAAGCCTTCTAACCACATTAGTAAATATATATATATATATATATATATATAGAGAGAGAGAGAGAGAGAGAGAGAGAGAGAGAGAGAGAGAGAAGGGGGGGGGGGGGGGGGGGGAGGTAGGGGCTGTCCACTCCTAGCAGCCTCCTCCCTACCTAGGCTATATGGTCATACCATAACGCACATACAAATAACAAGAAACTGCACTCCCAAAGAAATAGACTAATGATGCCTTGTTAGGATATGCGGAAACTAGGGGGAAAAGTCAAACTTATTAATATCAAAGCCTAGCGTAGTAATGACTAGCAAATGACTGATTAAGGCAAAAAGAATCAAATTGCGGAGAAAACATTAGACCAAATATTTTTCACACAGTAGCTATCAAATTACAAGATGCATTTAGCAATGAAGGAACTTCAAGGAAATCTAATAGTAGAACGATGGAAGCATAAGACCCTAACTAGTCTCTACTAGAGAAATAAACTTCAGAATATTCCATACCTGAATAGCTAAGAAGGCGGCCATACACATGCAATTTCCTATTAAACATAGAATCCCAAGGTGCCATTCTTCAATTCCAAACTCCAGGAAGCTGGTTAAGAACCATCCCGCAGGCTCCGGTTGACCCCTGGCTATTATTTCAATGTGTGCAGCAAAATCTGCTTCCTTGTATCCAACCAAAGCAGGGCCACGAAACACAACCATTAATACTGCACCACAAACGCAGAGAAGAGTGCCTCCAACCTTTGCCTGACCCTCAATCCTAAGCAAATTCACTGTTTCTGTACTGCACAGAAAGTGCATCCCTTATTTACAAAGAATACAATATGATTTGACAGTGATAAGACAACTGACTGAAGAAACAACACAGCATTTGATACATCCAAGCAGATGCGGACTATTTAGCAGAATCACGAAAAGATAGGATAATTTCAGACTGACCCCATCATTACAGCAAAGAGGAAGGTGAAGACAGGAATGGCAGGCTGAATGGCAGCAGCGTAAGTTGGATTTGTGTAGCTAAGACCAATAAGAAACAACAACTGGTTGCCAAAAATCCTGTCCAAAAATCACAGAAAGGGCCTACTATCAAAAATTTTAAATTAAATAGCTTAAAAAATCTCATCTTTCTCAGTGGAGGGATTCTCCCATAGACAGTAATACTCATATACACCATGAGCAAGTAAAGCTAAGTTTGGTGCGAGCAAATCAAGCTACTAGTTTGTGTCCATCCACTGTTAGATATTACAAAGATCAAATCGATGTACAACACACTCGCAACATACCCACTTAATCCCAAGAAGAAAAAAGACACGAGGAGGCGTTTGGTCATGGGAGGCCGCATCCTTCTGCAAACCAAAGGGAAAAATCATCACTTCATTTCAACCAACACATTAATTGCTGCTCAGTTAAACTCTGAAGGTTTATTTTCACTGCATAAAAACAATGAAAGCACTAATTTCTTAATTAGGTACAGCAGAATAAAGAGTCAGAGACAACATACGCAACACTGCAAAAGAAAATTTTAACCTTTAGAATAAGAAGATAACGGATGCAACAGATGATTCAAACCCAAAAAGCCTATTCCTTTCTATGCCATATCAATCAGATTTGCACACAGTAACATCTCAAGATAGAACCAAAATCGTAGCAATGGCAAATTATTGAGAGAGAGAGAGAGAGAGACTTTTCGCGGACATAGGCGATGGGGGCGAGGATTGAGAGAGCGAGGAGGTCTCGGAAGACACAGAAGACGAGCTGATTGACGCCGACGTTGAGGGCCAATTTGGTAATTACGTGGTACCCTCCATAGCAGAGCTGCACGATCACCAGGGCCGCGTGCGCCTTCGACGCATCCCCTCCTCCTCCAATCGCATTCCCGTTTCCTGGAGCCGCCATCTCCGCACACACCTCTCCGTCCCTGAGCAGACGCTAAGGAGTCTGACCAAGAAAGATCGGATTTTTCACCCACCAGCGGTTCGAGGATGAGCAGGTGCTTGATGGGGATGCTTGCTCGGGACGGCCAAGAAGAGAGCTGAGGCTGGGATCTCCCCCGGCTCCAAAGGCAAAAACAATGGAAGTTCTTGTAGTTCCGTAGATGACACGGGGAATGAGTCCTTTCTAGTCAATGATCTATTGAATTGCGAGCGAGAATTCCCCTTCCATTTAAAGATTTGTTTTTTCTTCCCATCTGTTTGTTTGTCTCGACCGTCATCATCCTACGGCTCGGTCGGGTCCATTTTCGGATTTCACATGGTTTTCACTTAAACAGGACCTCCGCAACCCCAAAAAGGCGCTCGCCTTCTCCGTGAAGACAACTCCATGCCTCCCAACGCTTCATCCTCACCTCTCTCTCTCTCTCTCTCTCTCTCTCTGGTTGTGAGTCTTCATGTTTTTAGACCCAAGGGCAAAGTCCCACGTTGCAAGCCCCACGTTGTTCTTGTCCATCAACAGAAAGGTGCCCTCACGAAATCTGCATTTGGGTTGCTCATAAAACAAAGGGAGAATGATACAATAAATTCATAAACTTTGAATTAATATATAATGTGATTTCTGATTTGTTGATTTACTCAATATAATCATTGATATATTAGTACACATCCTATTTAATCCATAAACTATATAAAAATGTTTAATATCATCCTTCCATTAATTCATATTCAGGAACAATATTAAATATTTTCATCCCATTCATGAACTAAGTTATGTATGTATAAAAAATTCAAGGAATCACACTGCATATGGAATTATGGTTAAGATATTATATTGAACAAAGCTAAAAAAAAAATTCAGATCACATTATATATATAGTTAAAATTTAGGGATTAGTTATATCATTATTTGTAAGCCGAAAAAATTTCCACTTTTGGCCGAAAAGTTATCCTTTTCCTTCCTTGTCGGACGAGAAGCATTTCTTGAATTTCCGGCGCGACCTATTTTCATTGAGCAAAGCGCCGGTCCAATGATCCGTTGCATGGTTTGCGCGCGCGTGCGTTCACGTGCTTCAGCAATGGACAAAAGGGTCAAAATTAAGTGCCGGCGAGGAGGGATTCTTTTTGTTTTGTCTTCAGGGAGATGTGGAAGGAGGCGGAGAAAGAGTCGTCCGCTGGAATCTCTCCCGCCGATGCTGATTGAGGGCCGTCGCTCGTCCGTCGGTCGGTTGCCCACAAAAATAGCTTGCTGAATCATGATCTCGATAGGGAGAAAGCGATGTCATGAGATGACGTCATCGTACACGTCGAACAGAGCGACCCCCTAGTGTCGTTACTCCATTACTTATCGACGTTTGCATTATTTCCGTGTAGAATGCATTTGGGTTCATCCATTTTCGAGAGAAGCGAACTTTGGATTTCAATTGGTAAAGAAGGGCGCGACATTCAGACAGGACAATTTCCTCCGAACGTTGGTGAAATAGAGAAACAGGATATGTATGATTGATTGGTAAAATAATAGCAACGATGATAATTAAGAAAGAAGGTGGTTGGATATCTCGATCGATCTTTTGGGCTTTTGGCCCAAAAGGATAAGGGGTTTGGGCTCACAGAGGCGGCCCGGCCCGGGCCGGCCCGTAACCCACTCGCCCGCGAGAATCCACGGAGTTTTCGCAGTCAGGCGGAGCATCGTCCATGGCGATCTCTCCTCTCTATCTTCTCTCTCCTCTGGTTCATCGCCTTTAGCTGACGTCAATCGATCGGATTAATCGCCGGCACGCTCAAAGGTCGCGGCTTGAGCGCTTCCCAACTGGGAGACCCTCCTTTATGTCGGCTTCGGACAATGAAGACGAGAGCCTGGCCAATTTCCTCGAGTCCGAGATTCTCTCCGAGGTAAAGATCCGACCCTCGTTCGTTTCTGGTTCGCTCCAATTTTCGATTATTAGAGAAATTCGATCCGATCTCCATTTTTTTATTTTCCCCCTCAGGAAAGCGCCGACGCCGCCGTGCCGGGAGCGAAGCGGCAGCGTTCGGGAGGAGAAGAAGCACAGGAGAAGAGAGGAAGCGATGGCAGAAGCAACGGCGGAAACGCGGTCTCGTTGAGGTTGGACACTGGGATTCTGAGCAAGATACCTCCCGAGCTGTTTCCCAACATTCTCAAATTTCTCTCGTCCGAGGTCTATTATCTGTTACTTTTTTTTTTTCCTCGTAATTCCTTATCATTAGCGGAGTTGATTGAGAATGGTGTTGCAGGATCTCATGGCGTGCTCGATGGCGTGCAAGTCGCTGAATTACGCAGCGTCTGATGAATCCTTGTGGCGCCGATTGTGAGTGCCTCTTCGAATTTTTTCTTCTTTCAATTTTTCTTTTCTCTACTTCTCTGCTTCAATCATATCAACATGCAAAGTTTTATTTTTTTTTTATTCCTTCTCCTGTCGTATTCCTTGGGTTCTGAGATGCCATCTCTTTTCCCCTGTGTTTGCATTCTTCGTTTGTTTTGGTTGTTCTTCTTGAAGTTTTTATCTCTTTATTTCTATTTTTTTCAAGAAGAGAAATCAGATAAGGTCATCTGATGTCACCTTAATGCACATTTGCACGTCATGCCGCACTGCAATACTACATATTTGAACTTTGAAAAAGATGGTATCTCTGGGTTCTATGACTTAGGCTTATCGTTCAGCATATTATCCCTTGTCATTGCCACCCATGTACCCTGTAGTCTGCCGCGGATGGAAGAGGTTCTTTGACAAGCGCCCGATTGGTTGAATGTTGCGCCTTGTACTTAGTTATCCGACCTTAATCTTCTAAGTGTGTTGAGTGGTCAATGTTTCATGTGGAAAGATTTTGTTCTTTTCCTTCTTTCTTACTTTGAAAACTATCCTGATAAAAGAATAAAGAAGGATGGAAGAAGTGGATAAGTGCGGTGGTCTTTTGAGTTTGTTTTCTTCTTGCTGTTTCTTTTCTATGCTTACTTGCTCCATCTGATCTCTAGCTTTCATTCCATGTATTGAGTTCTTTCAGATACCGAATTCGGTGGGGTCTGCTGCCACCAACTAATAAGATACGACAATGTGCTTGGAAGAAGCTCTATATCCAGGTACATGGCCACTTTTATCATTCTAACTACAGAATCTACATTTTGCTACTTCTTTTTCAGCTTGTTTTGTTGCACTCACTCCTTTTTATGCTCAATGACAGTCACAACATAACTTCTGGTGTTTGTCATAGTTGCTGACTTCATCTCCTTGTCTACTTTTGTTCATGTATTAGGAAATTCTTCCATTCTTTTTCCAAACAAGTTGAGTCAGTGCATTCACTCTTTCCTGAATCAGTGCTTTGATACGTTATCGAAGTTTGAAACTACCACAAGGAATTGTGAGCCTGTGACTCAATGAATAATGTGATGATCTCGTGTCATGATTTTTGTTGTGACAATTGTCTGTTATAGGCAGGCAACACAAAGCTTCCCTTATTATTATTATTATTCAATTGAAATTGTGTGCATTGGTGGAGCTGGTTTTTGCTTTTGTTCCTGAGAAAGCTGGTAAGATGGTGAGATGAAGAGGTTTTAGTTCAGTCTTTCGGAACCAAAATCAGGTGTAGATTATTTCAATTAGAAAGACCGACTCTCCTTGGCCTTAAGACCCGGTCTACTTGTATGGTCACTGACCTTACTTGATGGCTCTGAAGAAGGAAGTAATATCAGTGAAAGAGGCTTCAAAGATCTTGATTTTGAATGTGGTTGCTTTGGTCCATGCAAGGTGTTCAATTGAATTGGGTGAAATGATGTCAATGGTGACAGTGCTGTAGGATGCCAGTGGATACTGTGATGCATGTCTTGTTCTCTGGAGGTCAATGGTAAGCAACAAGATATTCAGTATCCATAAAACTCGCGAGAGTAGAATTGCTGCTGTTCCTTGGTGATAGTGCTTGCCCTTTCTGATGGGCGGTGTGGCAAACACTGTTGGTTTAGGATAGAATAAAGCAAGCATGCTGACAGATGAAAATTGGAAAATGGGAGAGTAGGAGCTAGACAAAACAAGGCTAAAAGTCATGCAATAAAATAAGAATTTCTTGCAGACTTGTTCAGTAACGAATCAGTGGTTGATTTTTTCAGTTGGCGTGTCTTCATGGTTTGTACCATGGTGGAAGATGTCCAAAGAAGTGAATAAACAGTGGCATACCTATAGATATTCTCCTACTCTGCTTCTCTAAAGCGAGATGCAGGAGCATAGTAACTCACAGCTTAAAGGCCAATGGAACCCATCAATTCTTAGAGAGATGAGAATAGAGAGATGGAGAGTTTTAAATTTTGATTGACATCGTCTTAGACATTTTTAAATAGATCAGTTGTGATTGTTCCTAACATAAGGGAGCAAGCCACTTGTAACATCTAATAGGAGGCTCTTTAGTATGATTCAAGATAGGGGTGTCAGAGATGTATGTGTACATAAGACAGTGGTGCTGCGTTGAATCAAGAGGAGATTGGCACATGAAAATGTCTTTATCATTCATTTCTTAGTTGGTCAGCTGCAAAGCTTCTGACCCACGTATTGTTCTTAATTATTTATGTCGTTTCTACAATGCGTACAGTACTTAACTGGCCCAATCGCATTGCAATTGTTTCAGTTGGTTACCTGATTTGATTTGGTGCAAATACTTGCATGGTTGCAGCGTGATGAAGAGGACATGAGTGAACTCATTAGAAATTGCCCAGCAGAGTTTAAAGAATACTACATCCAAATGCAAGCTGCAAAGAGAAGCCAAGCACCTCTTCCTTCACAGGTAAATGGAGCTTGCTTTTGTAAGGATTCTTCAATGTGATGATATTACAGGTCAAAGGTTGGATTTGTTGAAATTTTGTATAAATCGGTGCCAGTGCTATAGCTTGTTCAAATCTTGACTGGAATTTCTTCCAGAGAGCAGATTGTTGGGTAGAAATGTGCCCTAGGCATCTTCCCTGTAACTTTAGCATTAAGTTCTTTATCTTTACACTAATAATACCCTGGTTGCTCCTTTTCAATTTTGCATTACAACCATTACGAAGCTATCGAAGCTGGTCAAAGAAAAAACATTTGACGGTTTCTGCTTTAGTGGCTCTTATTTGTAAACGCTTTTTTGCTCGAGACTCAATCCTGACTAGCATTACTACACTAATATTCTTGACATAGCATATTTTGATCAACATGCTTTACTAGTCCTGACTAGCATTACTACACTAATACTCTTGACATGGCATACTTTGATCAACATGCTTTACTAGAGTCACTTCCCTTGACATTTTCCATGTGGTACAACATGCCTTTCTTGTTTGCTTAAGTACTCATGCAGGTCATCCTTTAATTTCAAGTACATGTTTGCTTGTGAAGGTTAATGATGATCGGATTATTCTTGACAAGACAGTTGCTGATCAAGTGTCTATGTGGAAAAACAGCAAAGGTTTCACTGATGCACTGGTTCTGGACCATGTTTGTTCGGGAGAAACGTGTACTTATCACCAAATTGGTGATGTTTTTGTTTGTGAGAAGACTGGAAATGTTCACGGTAAAATACTTTAAATGTTAACTACGTCAAGTCTCTATAGTATCTGATTTATTATGTGTCATGCAGGAATGTCTTTGCTAATTAGCTTTCCTTCATGATTGTTTTTCCTTTCAGTCTGTGATGAGACGTGCAGAGAAACTGTTATGGATCCTGCCAATGAGCTCTTGGTTTGCAAAATATCTGGACACTGTTTAGATAGGTTGCTTTCAGCTGCTGAATTGGAGCCCGATTCTGTGAGTAGAACATCTTTTAACACTCGAATTCCTTAAAACAGAGTTTTTAATCTATATAACCGGGATCACAGAATCAGCAGCCGGCATTTGTCATTCTCATAGAGTAAAATATTTGGAAGTGTAACTGATCTTTTTGCCTTTTTGTATGAAAATTTCAGGAGCAGCAGCAAGGTGGTGTGACAGATGAAGCTGAACCATTCATGGGTTCTGGTAGATTTGGTAACTAGTTAACCCTTTCCTTTCTCTTTTATTGTTCACTATAATAGACATGTGCCTCACACTGTGCGTTCTTGTGTCTTGCAGCACGAGCTTATCTCTTGGGATACAATTGTGCCGATGAAAGAGAGTTAGATGCTGTGTTGAGGTTTTGCTGAATTTTGGGGATGGAATATATTTGGTTTTGCAGGTCAGCAAAACTGTCCAAGTGTCTGTCCATTTGAATAGTTAATGCCAGCCAAGTCTGTATAGTTATATTTAAAGTATTATTAGTAGATGACGGAAAATTTACTTAGGGTTTCTACCAGCTCTCATTGTGTAATCTGGTTGGATAGATGTTTACATCTTTATGAAAAATGTTGTTAAAGGTTTACCCTGATATTTGTACGCTGGTTCACTTTCTGCATTCGTCATGCTTCATTTTTCTGGTGGAGCGTTTATCTATTGAATTTTCTGGCGACATAATTAGACTGTTTATGCCTATGTTTATCTGATTTAGCTACTGGTTTGGGACATTTATTTATCCCTCGCCGGTTCATTAGCCAAAATCCTTCTGGATCATCTCATATGCTGAGAGCTTGGGGACCGATGACTGATGTATGCAAACCTTCAATGATATCTTTTTAATGTCATTGCATATACGCTTATGTGAAGTTGGATTTAAACATCATGTTGATGCATGTATCTAGTTGAATTTAAAATATATACGTAGTTCTAAAAAATAAACAGTAGAACATAAAGGCTGCACTGAATAAACGTCCTTTCTCTTTACCTGAATGGTTCACCTTTCCATAGCGGCGTATCCTTCATTACATTGTACGAACTAGCTTTTACTTTAGAAGCCTGACTTAGGTTAATTTAGCTGTTAGAGTGGATTGTAAGCTTTCTGAATTTTGCATTCTATCTTCCTTCAAATTGAACAGACCGGAGCTTTTCTGGGATTACTACGCATCAAGCCTTTAAGGCTTTTCCTCTCTATATATCGTAGCACGAAGAGATTCCCCTTTTAACGCTTTGGTCAAGTAGCACATGCCGACATCAAGCCATACCGGTGAGGCAACATCAGCAGTTTGACCGAGTATATACTGGCATGGGATGTAAGGCTCCCCCATTAGACGAATGAGCGAGCCAATGAACTCGATTCTTTAGAAAGAATAAGAGGACTAGATCTAGAATCGTCAAAAACACTTGTTCTTCGACTGGTAAAAGAGTGCTGCATGAGCATCTTTGAAGGAGGAAAGGTTACATCATTCCAAACAAGATAAAGAAGCATTCAAAGCTATTGGTGAACAATAAATTATCATTAGAGCAGATTTAACTGACAAACCCCTTCTGTGTAGATAATCCCTCTGCTTGGTATGAAACGGCAGTTTCCATTAGAGAGGCTGGTACTGATAGTGAGAACGAACACATGCGCTTTAATAGCAAACGCCGTTTCGTAATTGAACCAAACATCATGCTATGTATCTGCCATTGCAAAATTTAGAAAAAGTTGAACCCTAGTAGAAGGCTCTGCAATTATAATTATCCGGATTTCCCCATTATTCTTTTTTTTCAGGAGAGGTCATTAGGCTCCTCTTGTGTCAAAATTCCTACGTCTAATCTTGTACAATGAGGGAAATCCTTAACTTGTTTCTGTATGCCAAAATCGGTTTCTAGATGGTAGTACCTCTTGGGATTTGTGTACGTTTGCATTCTGCAAGTTCAACCTAGAAGTAATACTTTTGCGGGCATCAACCCCGATTCAAGTAACGTGGTTAGGCCTCACCAGGGTGGGTGATCGTCAGCTGAAGTTTGAGGCGGCGCAGGCTTCCAACCAGGTTTCTCATCCCAGTACATATCATAATATATATGTCCTGGCACATGATCCCCAGTGCAGCACCAAATACCCACATACCGCTTGACACGATTCCTAAATCTTTCTTCCGTTTTCTGACCAATTTATGCAACAGCATCAGAAAGAGAAGAAAATGTTGCAAATAAGACCACAAGTGCATGACAAAAGAAAGAAGAGATGAACTCTTACCTGGTCAGTAAAACCTTCAAAAGCGTCTTGCATAGAAGAGAACTGAATGACTTTGATGTCCTTGAAGGAGGAGAAGACCGCCTTCAGCTATACATTTAAAGGCAAGATTAGTTGTGTTCGCTTGTCACTGAATCTCAAAGTAACAGAGTTCACTCTCTTCACTGTCTTCATTTTTTATTAACTTAGAATTACACGCAGCTTTCTCAAGATAAGACATGACGGAGAGAATTAATACAAACAAAAAATCATTAAACAGCACTAGACAGCATCTCCGGAAGCCATGGTTTGAAAAAAAAAAAAAGGGATTTTCAAGATGTTCAGGCGATGAGAAAAGGACACTCAAAGGCACACGCGAGAGGGTGGTATACACAGAATCATAATTGTTTCAAGAGATGTCAAACGAAATTGGAGGTTCCCAATAACTATCTTGATTACCGTTTCTTCGTTGCTGTGTTTGGGTAATGTGATCATTCTTGGAGAGCCGGTGCTATTGGTTACTTGACAACCGTATGTTCCTCCTTGACATAACTTAACATCGAGCCATGATTCTTTTACCTGGAAAAGCAGAACACAATGATTTACACCGGTACTAACTGATCGAGAGATACCTTGGGTCTTCCTTTACCTGTTTGGGCATTAATGGATTGTCAAGGAGAGAATACTCCCTAATGTTGATCCCCCGGCCAAATTCATCTTCTGGCATTTCTTTTAGCATCACATTGACCTGCGCAGTAGCTATGGATTACTCAAGCAAAAACACATTTATGCTTGATCTACCATCCTGCCTATCTTATCCATGGAGAAAAACTCACATCCCAGAATCCAAGATGTTCATCGAATGAAATTAATTCTACCAAATAACAGTTTGCCCATCGAAAAAATTTTCCAGTGTGCTAAAGCCAGTAATGGCAAGCATAACAAAGAGGAGATAGAGCAGAAAAGGGAACGGGATAAATACAAAGAGGACGTGTGGAAACCTGCACAAAGGAGCAAACTAACAGACTGCCCAATTTTTTTCTTTTAATTAACAAGTAAACCAACAGAATGGACTGTCATTGGAGCAGAAGCTACAAAAATGAGACCTATGAGGCGGAAGACTTTAAGATAAATTTTGCCAGTTTTACCATAAACAATCTCCAAAGCTCAGCTAAAGAGGAGAATATTCAAGATTTTCATTTGTAGAGGCAGAAATTTAGGAACTCAATGCACAGGAACTATACAGCATGCACTACCTAATTAGGTCACAGGACCCAAGTCACGTCACTTATGGGGATACTTGAAATGATCATGACTTAGTAAAACATGTAGGGGACTGCGAGATACCTCAAATACATGGTCCAAAGGGCATATAAATGGTTGCCTAGTCATAGATCCCTCCAGAACCCCCGGGTGAGGAAACCACAGCCTATCCAATCTACACCATAGTGGAGGCATAATCTGGAAAAAAACAACAGATGAATACTCAAACCAAAATCTCAATGAGTTAAAAAGCAGTTGCATTAATAAAAAAGATTAACCAAACTACAGTCCACATAGAGCATTGTGAACTTTTTGTAGGACCATAGCCAACTGTCCTAAAAGTTTAAACCGTTAGGTGAAGGTGAAGACGTGGTTTAGTATTTATATACTTTCATACTCCCCCTCACGCTTAGTCTGGTTTTTTTTTTTTTTTGCCTAGTACTAAGCGTGGAAGCATTTGGGAAAACTAAGGGTTTAGTAAGATTTGAACTCATGACGTCCCTCTCTGATACCATGTGAACTTTTTGTAAGACCATAGCCAACTGTCCTCTAAAAGTTTAAGCCGTCAGGTGAAAATGTGGTTTAATATTTATGTACTTTCACAGGCATAATTACAAACTCAAGTGGGTTCACTTGAAGTGCTCCTCTTCTCAATTTCTCTAGCTTCAAAATCTCTCACAATAATGAAAACAAACACAAATAATAGAGAATGATTGTGAACTTTCTCACCAATGTACGGTTTAACACCAAAGAGATTGCAAGAGCTGTCCTTATTTGTTTTATCTGAAAAATCATTTAGGCAAAAGAAAGGGTGAATAACCTGTCCTGATAAATGGCAGAAAATAGTAGGGTTGGTTTAGCCTCACCTGATAATTGATCAGAGTAAAATGTGTGTCAATGGTATGGTCTCCATCCAGTAATAAACTCTTTGGAATAGACGGCTTAAATGATAAGAAACCTCCTGCAACAAGTAAGTCCCTTGAAAAAATCAGTTACAGCTTAATTGGAAAGAGATCACTTTGCATGCCCATGCATCAAATAAATACACTGATGATATCACTTCGAGAATGAAGTTAGCTTCAGGTCAGCTTCAATTATTATATTTTCCTTGGACTGAGTATTGCATGTGCCAGGTTTCAAATTGCTTCATTTAATTAGGCAAAAAACAGAGGTAACAAGTGACTATTCTGGCTGCATGCACAAATCACAGGGGATGATTCATTTCGTAGATAGGTGCCTCCAAAAGCAACCAAGTTAGCAGATTTTGGATGGTGAAAGGTGGACATGTCACTAATTTGTTGGCCAAAATTGGTCTTGTTTAATGACAGAAGGAATCTCCATATGCTAAACCCACCAGCTTATGAATACTTGCACTGTTTGAACCGAAAAAATAAATCCAAAAAGATTAGCCACTTTGTGATATATAAATACGCTACTGGCAGAAGAAACTAAATTCAGCTTCTACTGGTCATTAAAATTCCACCTGAAGGAAGTATTCACCATGACATTTGATATTCTCTCAGTTACTTAAACAGATTTAAGCACACAGAGCCAGACTGTATGTCTATAAAGGGTCTCAGCAACAGACATTACCACGATATGTCACAAACACCCCAAGAAGTTGAAAAGACTCTGAAAACCCTACAAATTGAAGCATCATTTGAGTAAACAGATGCTTGAACATTGCAAAGTCATTACAATAGGCACATTGGGATTCCTAAGAAAAACTAGGACATACATGGACCACTTAGAGAGGCATTGAGAAACAAAAGCATGAGGGACAAAGGGAGAAAAATACAGCCTGGATATTAGTTTCCAGCTCCCAAAAGAAGATGCAAGTGAGCTGTAACAGCTTTGAAAAGGTCTAGAATATCCAGCTAGCTAATAAGCATCATGCAGCATGAAATGGTAACTTAACAATATGTTGGGCTGTTAATCACCTGGTGCATCATAATACTCCGGTGGATCATAAAATACCATTGCCTCTCGCAAGCGGTGACGTTTCCCTTCAGTGCCTGCATACTGGAATGTGGTATGCACTGCATATGGCTCTAATCTGAGCTGTTGATACATTGCCTGCAAATGAACATGTATTTTTTAAGAAAAAGTTGGATTGCATGATATATTCTATTATGTATGCTTCATCCCTACTAAAGAGAACAAATGATATCACGTCTTACCTGGACAAAATATGTATGGCCACTGCAAAAAATGCTTGCAGGCAATACTCCCAGCTTCAGACTTCCATCAAAAGCATATACAAGTCCATCGTCCCCATCAACAGATGGTCCCAACTGCCTGCGAACAATATCATTGAAGCCATTTTGATCCCATATCTTTTCATCAGCTAGAAGCATGTCTTTCCATTCTTTAGCCAATCTTTTGGCTGATTCTGTTGGCCTCCAGTGGAAAATTCCAATATTGTATGCTGCACCAACTGGGGGCACAAAGCAAATTTATGTCATAAAGCAGCTTCGGAAAGACAATTGTGAATGTCATACGATAGATTGCAAACAATTTATTGTCAAACAATAGAATAATTTGCTTTGGATACATATTGAGAGAGACAAAGTTCAAGCTTGTAGTGCAGATCACTGCAAAATTTGTAAATTTCTATTGTATATACAGAAAAAAGTATTTCTATAAGCATCACCCTTTCACAAGGACAACCCTTCATTTCCCAAGACTGTGACAGACAAGTGTAACTTTCTTCTTTTTTTTTTTAATGGACCACAGAAGCATATATTCAGTGAAAAACTATACAAAGGGGATCTTTTGAAAACATTCAAGAGCATTTACTTAACAGAGATTCTTATGCAAAGAGACCTTAAATTCCAGAACTCTGAAACAAACCTTAGATTTATTTTTTGAACTGACAAAACTTATTAAAATATAACCTCAAAAGATCTCCTCCTTATGACAAAGATAAACAAGGAATAAATCAGAAACTGATTCCTGGTATGATGCCAACTCTGTAACCAGACCACCTAAAGCATGCTCGCTTCGACAAGTGTCTAATCTTAAAACTGAGCAATCAAGTAAAAAGCCAGAATAATGGAGTTGAAACCCAAGAAGAGAGTATTTTGCATACTTTAGCAAGAATTTTCTTCCGGTAGGTAAACATTTGTCACAGCACCGATATTTGAACAATAGTCCAGGACAGCTTATATACTATGGCATCATGAAAGCTAATCAACTGAAATGTCAAGGAGCGAACATAAAAAAAAGAATACAGATTGCATTGGGTAAGGAGTTCACCTTGTTGCCAAATATCCAGCCTGTCATCAACAACTGTTGGTACAACTTGATCACTTGAAGTCAAAACATCTGCTTCAGGATATCGAGCAAGATATGGAAGGGGATTCTGTTAGAGGATGAAAGGAAGTTAAGCAACAGGTATAACTTATTATATCTAGACAGCATCAATAAGAAAAAGAAAAGGATCCAGTAGCACCTTACTTTAAGCAGCCTAACATCATAACACAAAATTAGACGAGTCATCTACAGAATCAAGTCAAGACAAGTCAGATCCTCCTTTTCAGAAGGGACTTGCGGTGTTAATTTTGAGCTACTTCTAACTTTATATTTTCCTTTTTAGATCTCAAATAAGCTTTAAGTCTCCATTCCTCAATCATGGAACTGATGGACATGGAGACACATGCTAACACTTAACGAATCAAATTTCTCTAATCTTATCCTCATTTGAAACAGCCTCCACACTCTCATGCTGCATTATCTTCTCCTCATACATTCCCTTCACCGATCAACCAGTAAAGCATCTCACAACTTTTTCTATATTTTGAAAATTTTCAAGCACCATTTTCTAACTATATTCAGTTTCAGAAACCAAAGATTGCATATAACCCCTTCAGAAGACTCCCTATGTGAAAGATACAGGCATGCCTTTCAATTCCATTTCTTCCCTGACAAGAACTGATGGGACTTATCTCTGTTATTTGTAGCATCAAGACAGCAAGGAAACTTATCATCCAACTCCTACTTGTCCTAGATTTTAATGGTCCCATCCTCTCTAGATCACAAGTAAGATTTTCTGGGCTATACTGTTCCACTCAACTGTAAGTCTTCAAACTACGAGTCCTCTGTCAAGAATTGTACTGCACAGTTGCCTCCCTAACTTTGTCCACTCAACCAATATGAAAAAGGCACCTCAAATCGGACCGCACCTAGTAAGTCTATGAAATAATGCACAGAGATTACTGACATGGATGTGGTCATAACAGAAGCAGAAGATTGCTTACTAAAAGGACCAATTAATACCTTTAACCAAACCATATCAGTATCGCACATCAATAACTCATATCCAAAGGGTAGGATAGCATCTATGAGAATGACTTTTTCTCTCCCCATTTTATGAAATGTAGGGGAACCCCAGCCAACGTCTACCGTGCTCATATGACTTCCCATGTCAAAAACCGGAATCCCTTTCCAATACAAAGCCTCCAGCAGTTTTGTGTCCATTGCACCTGTTTTAAAAGATTCAGAATGTGATCAACCTGTTGCTGATGGCAAAATGATATAGGGACATGCAAGAAAGTAAACATCAATCATAACAAATACTTAAATTGAAAAGTATCACTTACCAACTAGGAGATTAGAGAGATTCAAGTCAGTCAAGTGCTTAACCCAAGAGAGAATAAAATCCATGAACGCATAATTGCCAAAAGTTACTATGATTACATTGTCCTTCACTCTTTGCTCTACCAATTCCTTTGTCAACCGAAAGGTCTTCAAAGGAGGCATTTTTGAATTCTTGGGTGGGACCCATATAGATTTCTCCAGAGCATCTCCATGCTGGCTTGGAGATGCTGGTGCTGCTGCACCTACTGTTGTAGCTAGAGAAGAGTTGAATGCCTGACCTGATTGAGAATTTTCATCTGAGAAAAAGCAACATTTTAAACTCCTCAGTTGAATAATCAAGGCGAAAAGAAAAATCAATGAGACAGCGTGGTTTCCAAAATCATAGACGGGACACCAACCCAGTTATGTTCCTTCTCCGACCGAACAATTGAAAGAAAAATAAGAAGAAATTCACTATATCACGCCAATGAAGAAGCGTCGATAACACTAGCATACAACCAGGCAATAGTCTGACAATGGATCGACCAACCATATGTTTTGGATATAAAAGATCTCACGCCAAGGCTTTTCACAGAGCAGCGAGCAACGAGCTTGAGGCGCTACACACCTAGATAAACTAACCAATTGCCAAAAGAACCACATCATTCTCCAATCGAAACTTCTAACCCACCACAAACAACAAGATAAACAGCAATCCGCACCATTCACAAAGTAGCGCCACGGGCACGCACATTATCGAAAACTAATATGACCACAATTAGGCCACACCAATAGCGACACGCCAGACGTAGCAATTTGAGCAAGAGGCCGAATGGCGCAGAGATAGAGAGAGACGGAGAGATTTTACATGACAGAGAGGAAAGAGAGGAGAGCCAGGAAGGGGAGCCGGGAGAAGACTTGTTGGCGGAGTAAACAGCGGAGAAGAGGTAGAAGGACGAGAGGACGACGCCGACGATCACGGTTGCGTAAATCGTCAGGAACAGCGGCCTCGAGCTGGCCACCTCCTGGCACGAATCCTTCAACCCCATTCCCGTCGCCGTCAGCGAGCAATTCCTGCAAAAGAAAATGCCCAGCCAGCCGCGGCTCGTCCCCCGACTGAAGAAGACGAAGAAGGAAGAAGGGAGAGAGGGAGAGAGATCGAGCTAAAACCCTACACGATCGAACCCATTCTCATTTCACTCTCTCGCCATCGATTGGAAATGTATGAACTGTGAAGGCGGTGGCTTTGCTGGATCTCTCCCTCTCTCTCTCTCTCTCTCTCTCTCTCTCTCTATCTCAATCGCCGGTTTGGCAGAATAGACCAGTCCAGCCGGGAAAAGTCAACTTCCATGGTTGTCCGAATCCAAATTTCTCTCTCCCCCCCTCTCTCTTTCTTAATTATTTTATCCCCTGTGATGGGCAGTTGGAGATTAATGAGGGAATCTTGATGAACAGGGAGGTGGAGGTGGAGGTGATGACCAACATCCCCGGTCGGACGCATGGAGAACAGTGTTCATCATCTTTACGGAGGATCCAAGATCTCCAAAGTCGCTTTAGGAGTATCATGAGTCAATGATTGTTAAAAGAGTTAGATGGCTACACCATTTGAGAAGCACTCATATGTTTGGTTTTCGAACCACTTTAAATTTGCTTTCGTCGGGGCCGGTTCCGGTCCTGTCCGGTTCTCGAATGGGTAATTATCGGCTCTATAAGGGTTGCTCGCAGTCATCTATGGCAAAGAGTCGCAAATAAAATGGAGGGTTTGATGGATTATATTATACTGTACGCATGGAAAAGCATTCAGGAGTCACATTTTTTTGCACCAAGCTCTGAAGCAATAACGTCCGTTATGATACAAACCAATCTAAACAGGAACATCCCCCGGATAGTCTTGTGAACATCTTTTGATGGTTTCTCTCAGCAACATCTCCTGCTCCCCGTAACGTCAATCTCCTGTTTTGATGGTTTCTCTCAGCAACATCTCATAACGTCCATCTCCTGTTTTGTTTTGTTATGTTCTTATGTTTTATTTTTTTAACAAATAAAAATATTTCCGATCCGGTCTGAGTGGACGGTTCCACCCCAGAACCAAGAACCTGCCCACTACTTTTTAAAACCACTTGAAAATCGACCGATCCGGACGATTTCGGGCAGTTCCCGGACAGATGGAACGTAATGCTCACGTCTAATCTAAACTCCCTCTCTCTTCGCACCTATCCGTGTCCCGTATCACGTGCTCAGACTTGGTTATCAATCTAAGAACTTCGCCTCGGTTGCTCATCCTGTTGATGCCATTAGGCTCTACCTCTTGGTATGATCGTGATTGCGACCATTAAAATTAGTATACGTTTATCAATTCATTCTTAAAATTTTTAATTATATCAATATAATTTTAAAACATTTTACGTGAAATTTCAATATAATCGTTTCAGCCGATCATCCTTGAAAATTGCTAACAAAATATTCAATCGTTATGAGCTGTCTTACATGACAGATATGAACAATTTTCGAATCGTCGCATCGGGGATCTATGACAATAATTGGCGGACACAAAGATATAACAACGTATTGATAAAATTGGAAAATCTAAGACTGGATCAATATCCGTAATATAGACTTAAGGCTGGATTAGTAATTTTCCTCACGCCGGTTGCAATCATAGAGGCACTAATCACTGAGCGAGCGAAGAACTACTCTCAAGTGGCCAGTGCACCAAATGAATGAAGAGATTTCTGCAATTCAGAGGATTGTAATTTAGTTTTGTCATATTCTCTCGCAAGCTCCCACGAGCTTGCCAGCCACCATGGAGGGGAAAAAAACAAATTATATGATTAAAAAATTAGAGAAATAATATTATTAAAAATTATTGATATCAGTGCCGGTCATGCTATGTCATCTTCAACAGTGCGATGTTAGTATCAGCCTATCAAAATTGATCGAATTGACTAAATTGTTGTAAATGCAAAAGTTGTAGAACTTATTCTGAATAAGTATAATAGATTTATAAGTGTTCAGTAATTTTTCCTTCATGCTTCATTTCCTAAGTACACATTAGCGATCATTATACTGTTCCAACAGCAATTAAAGGTATGGTTTGAAAAAATTCCGCCTGTTTAATTTAGAAACGAAGGAAAAAATATAGCCCGAAAGATATCTTTCTCGTTTTATCCTTAATTTATGACTTTAACAAGCTCTGTTTCAAATCTCGATCACCCCAGAACCAGTCATTTTTTATTGTGACGACGGCTATCACATTCAGATTCATCAGAGATAAGCATCACGAGATTTCTGTCCTGTCTCTGCCCCCCTCTCAGTCATTAACGATAAGCATCGTCACTAAAAGTTACTTGACATTTTGGTAAGCCGTCTAATTTAATGTTCATGCACGATCCTAATCATTTATCAATGGACGTCTCTTGCATGGGCACATCGTGAGAGACCCGAACTTCATTCAAATTCGACATTCGAACTACTTTGATGGGACTTGTTTAAGCTTGCTGAGAATTTGGAATGAGGTCAAAGTAATCCGCCACCTGAGAGCTCCGCTGCTTTGACTTATCTACACTCTTTCGTCTCAGGTTTGCGCTAAGTCCTTTCCCAGAGAAGAGAATCCTCAGGAGACGGCTCTTTCGGTTGAAGCTAGAGAGGAAACAACAAAAAGTTTGTGGGAGAGACGTTTGTTTATCGTCATCCAAATATTACTCAGAGAATGAGAAAATCTTTTGGCGCATAGGAAATTCTTCGCTGGTGCGCTAACATTCCGTTCACGTATACCAGTTGAGGCTGCATCTACGCATTAGCGGAGCATAGCTTTTTTGTAATTCTAGACTCCGACGCGACTCGGACGCGACTCGAACGCGAATCAGTTGTGTTTTAAATAAGCGCTTGTTCGCTCGGGCAATTCATCTTCGTGAGCATAACATTTGAATATGTTTCCACCATCCCACATTTTTGCTGGGACTTCTCAGATTCAGATCTGGTGTTTCCAGTTGACTTCTTTGTTTTCTTAATTAAGTTATCTGTGACTAACAATAAATGAACTCTCACGGTCAAAGGACACCGGCTGAGGGTTTCCTCCTTGAAGTGTTGAGAATGTGGGATTGACATGCCTTAATCCATTAGTTTGGCAGTTAGGGTTTCTGGTGGAAGCTTTAGGATGGGGATGAAATGGAATTTCCCATGACAATCTGTGTTGACCAAGAACGTAAATTCTGACCCGCTTGAGACCCTTAATTGCGCACCTATTCTCCTCTAGCAACATTGACCCTTAACAAGTCTAATTAGATGGTTAATACGCTCTAAAGCTAAATGCCAAAGTGCTGAATCTCGGTGGCATATTTTCGTCAAAGCCAAAATATGCTCCTTAATCTCCCAAAGCTCGTGCCTATTTTTCCCCAAACCCCACGCCCACCCCCTCAAAACTATATTGTATGGGCATTTGTTTCCGTCACTAAAACAAAGGGAGCGAGCCTAGGAAAGAGAGGGGGCACTATGTGGTTCCTAGGATTCTCCACTGCAAAAACCAGGAGTTTCTTGGTAATCGGAGCGATCCTGCTGGTGATCCTGTTCACGATCGCCCTGATGAAACTGGTCGTCTACATGGACTCGAGGGAGGATTCCCGGGGCGGCGAGAAGCTGCAGGACGGGTTGAAGGCCGTGTGCCCGGTGAGTTGCACGGCCGTGATCAGGACGTACGCGCTCGAGGAGCTCAAGTGCGCGACGAGGAACTTCAGGATCAGGATCGGGGTCGGGGCCACGTCGTACGTGTACCTGGCGGAGCTTGGGGACGGGAGGTTCGGCGCGGTGAAGCGGGTGATGGAGGAGAGGGGAGGGAGCAAGAAGATGTTCTTGGATGAAGTCTCGGTCTTGCTCAGGATCTCTCACCCTAATTTGGTGGGCTTGTTGGGTTTTTGCTTGGAGGAAGGTAATTATAGGACATGAAATTTTTTGAATGATCGTCTATGGATTTTATGCGAGCGCACAATTTGATTAGAATTTTTCTCTTTTTGGTTGGAAGATACTAATTTCATGTGTTTAATCAGTTGCCTATGCAACTACTAGCCTAAATTAAATCTTTGTCGTAAAATCTAACATCAAGTTTGAAATATGCTTAGAAAACCACTTTATCATATGATCTGTGACTTGACCAACATGAAATCTGCTAAGAATGTTAGGGCTGCAACTACAGAATAAGTATAGTAGGACGTCATGTCACCATGAAAAGTCGACACACATAAGCCTTAAAATATTGAATGAACTCATTTGATGTTCAAACTTAGAATTTAATCAGATTCCAAGAGGCTAATATCCGAATTTATTTGTGTTTAACCAGGAGAACAACTACTCCTACTCGAGTATGTTCCAAATAAGAGCCTCTTCGACAGGATGCACACTTACCGTGGTCAGTCGGCCGGAACACTTTCCTGGTCGAGTCGCTTGCGTATAGCCCTAGACATAGCACAGGCCCTCGACTACCTCCACTCGCAAGCCGACCCGCCGATCATCCACCGAGACATCAAATCGGCGAATGTCCTCCTAGTCGACAACGACCATGCCAAGCTCGCCGACTTTGGCCTTTGCAAGTTGGGCTATGAGAGCTACTATTCCCAAACTCCATGCATCATAAAAGGCTCCTTCGGTTACGTCGACGTGAATTACCTAAAGACAGGCCACGTGTCGCCTAAGAGCGATGTGTACAGTTTCGGAGTGCTCTTGCTCGAGCTAATCACCGGGCTGAAGTCGATGCAAGGCTCAGTGACATTGCCCGAGTGGACGGAAGGCAACCGAAAGAGCCAAGAAGACGAAGCATTGATCAAATTGTTGGATCCTAAATTGGATGGTGATGTGAACATGGATCAATTGAGGATGTTGGTTGATGTTGCTAATTCGACTTTGGTGGAGTACTCTGAAGCGAGACCTGAGATGGGCCACATTGTGCATACGCTTTCCAGCTGCATGGAATTGCAAATTCAACCAGAATTACCTGTTTAAAAGGAGAACTCAATCGCCAATGCTGTTTATATGATGGTATGGTTTTTGTATCTAGAACAAAAATATACCAAACTGTTCTTTTGTTCTCTGGTTTTGAGGATGATATTCTTGGTTCATTTGATGTGATAAGATGTATTACACTTATCGCATGTATATGTATTTTCTTTATATAAATTGACTAACGTAGACATCTGGCCATTTGCCACTTCTTGTAGCATGAGAGATTGGGCTTCTGATCATTGTGGTTGTTTAGCTTGGATGTTGAGCTTATAAATGTCCGATTAAGAGCCCGTAAGCTCGATGGCACAAGTCATTATGGGCTGCCGGCCTAAATTAACCTTTTGGGTCAGGCCCATTAAGGAAAAAAAAGGCTTGAGAGTATTGCAAAGTTAGTAGTGCTTGATGAATGATAACATGTCGGACATTACTCTCTTCTTGGTCGGTTTAACAGAGTGCTGCACGGTTACCATTCTTCCTGGGATTAATGCTCATGCGGCAGTAAACAAAATTTTGTTAATCTCGGCCTAATCATCTTAATCACATAACAGCTTGTTGCATTGCACGACGAGCAGCTCTAATCGTTGGTCCGCAATGTTTTTAAAAGAAGAGACAACAAAATATAAGTGAAAAGAATTGGAATTATTAAAGTTAATTCACTCGCATGTAATAACAAGATCTCTCTCTCTCTCACACACAGTTGAATTGGGAGGGAGTGATGCTTTCATAACGTTATCTTGAAGAAAGAATTAGTTGGAGAAATGATAATAAGAAAATTGAAGATATGTATCATAAAGTGTAGCCTTTGATATATTATCCCTAAAACATATCTTGCATTTCATTCTATGACTGCATAATGATGATAAGTACGGGCCTGGCCTCAAGGAATTTGATGGCCTGGCCCAAACAAGTAACAAAAGGTTAGACCAAACCGAACCGGTCCAACTATTCCCAGATTAAGCCTGGCCTAAATTTCTCATTAAAAAATATAAGATCATTTTCTAAATGTACTTTTACTGAGAATAATTACTTTTTATATATGTTTTATGTGTTTAATACTTATCTAGGACTTTATTAAAATGATTCGAGCATAACTAACGTATTTGGTAGTATTTATGTTTTCATGTTTTACATTTCTAGTAATTAGGTATTAGTTTGGGCCGATTAGGGCTCAGCCCCGAATGAAAAATGTGGGAGCTTGAAAGTCCTCATCTATTTGGGCCTGAAAAGTCGAGCTGGTCCGGTCTTGTGGGCTATTGGCTAAAGGCCTGTTTTGCTCAACCCTAAAACCTTATCAGGAAATGATAATAATAATAACAATAAATATATTTATCAAGAACATATTAACTTATGTACCACCACTTTTGACAATATCAAGAACATATTCATGAATTTTACCTTTAAAACTAACTTTGCACATTTTCATCAATTATCCTTATATCCTTATTTGAGAAAATTCCATTCTTTTTTTCCAAAAATGCCCCTCTCGAAATCTTAAACTCTCGTTCCCACTCAAAAGAACTTAAAACTCACTAACAACCAAACCATTGAACCCCAAGCGAGATGATATGATGAGTTTGCAAGGAGGGACAATTTGGTCTTGTTAATGTGAGGCTTTGGTTAGAAGTGCGTGAATAGTTGCAAAGCAAAAGTTATTGTAAATTTGTGATGTCGGAAAACACCCCTAACGCATTTTGATGAAGACAAAGCTTAATCTAAGTACTCAAACGAATTCATTTGACCGTGCAGAGGTGCAGAGGCTCATAACTAAACCACGCAGAAGTTAAAATCAAATTCAACAAGCATGTGAGTCAAATTCCTCTAAATTTTAGAACTGCAGAAGAAATGCATGGCGTGGACCTATAAAATCTTGATTCCACAAAAAAAAAAAAATCATAACCGGTCCTCGAACCCTTTCCATATTATATTCATTTGACGATCCTTGGAGTTTCTGAATTGCAGATATTCCAAGATTATTTATGCCAAAAATCACAGACCAATACTTTCGAGTGATTGGCGAGATGACGTGATCAAAACCTATCATCAGTAGAAGGTATCTTGCCATTAACAGTAAATAGATCGACAGATCGTATTGAGGAAATGTTAGTGTTTTTCAAGGAATTCTGAAAAGAGATTTTTTTTTTTTTATATACAGAGAGTTAGATAGACATGATTGCTACATGATCCAAATGCAATCTTTTTTTGAAAAATTTGGAGCTTTATAAGTGAGGAAAAAAATTCAGCAACGATTTGGGCTTTTAATACTAGTTTGTTATGACTAATGAGAAGCATAAAAAACTAAAAGTTTCGAGCAAAAAATAATTTGTAGAAAGAAAATTTGAACACAATGGATTTACATGGTTTGGTGGTACGTTTACTCCACGAGAAAAGATTGACGAGCTGGTGTCACTATAATCAACAAAGATGAGATTACAATTGCTCAATGACTCGCTCATAAATGTTTCCAATCCTAAACCCACAAGAGTCAATTATAAAAGAAAAAGGATTTTTTTTCTCACACGCTCAACTCTTTTAAATGCTGCCTCTCGAAAGCTCTTTATTTGTCTTGCAAGTCACACTCTCTAAATCTCTTGAGTTCTTGTGGAAAATTATTTGCATCATCTACTATCCTGTTGGCAAGAGTTCAATTTGGACTTTAGTTTCCCTAAATCAATCATGGGTCAGATTTCAAATCCATGGGGATTAACTACAAATTATAATCAACATGTGACTATCACAATATTGTGCATTTTCCATGTTTATAAGAAACTATTTTTTGTTAACTATTTTGACCTTATTGCACCATGTAACTATTTACATTGTGCAATAAGGTCAAGTTTTGATCATATAGATGTTTGATATTAATATTTCACCGTGGGAGATCATCAAAAGAGAGCCCAAATTTGAGCCCAAAGGACATAACTTTGTTGGACCAAACTTCACTTAAACTACACCATGTTGCACAAGTAGACTCACTTTGCCAAAATGTTAGCCACGAGAGAGACTCTTTGGCTAAGTTGAGAGACTTCTTGTGCGAACTATTGAATTGACAATAGATATCATAAGAGGTTAAGAGTTCGAAGTGTTGGAACAACCTACTCCAATGATCACCCGTAAATACTTGGGTTGACCCGAATTCAATGAGAGTTATTCGTAATCGCGAGGCATGAATAATTCTAAAGTCCAAATCATGCTTTGACCATTCAAAGCACGATTTGTGATATTATCTAGCAATAATCATCGATTCAAACTCTAGCTTCGAAAAAACTCTAGCTTCGAAAGGCAAGTTTTGGACCTTCCGATGGGGGATGGAGCACTAGGCACACAAATCCCTCCGCAAAGGCCTCCCATCTGGTTCCATTGATGGGAAGCATTGATGTGCTCACCAAGCAACGTGCTCAGTGTCAGTGCACAAGTGTCTGGATCCTCCCGTGTGCTCGTGAAACTTCGTGTCATATGGTCTCTACATACGCGATGCGGATCCATTCCGACATCTGCAATCTTGTTCGTCGAGCAAACCAACGAGAAAAGTCTGCCGTGAATTCCTTTTCTAAGATATGTTCGATGGAAGAATATCGTGTGGACGTAAGTTAACTCCTTATAATATCTTTAGGACAGCTAATCACAGACAAATGCCCAATCGCAAGTAATCAAGGCCGCTTATTTAATTGTCTATACCCATAGTTTGTTGCATCACGTAGTATGCCAATTTTCTAATCCGGCTTTTGGTACGTCTAGGGCTGTACTAATTTAAAAAAAAAAAAAGATGGTCAAAGCATCTATTTTTTATTTAATTAAAAAAGTCAGTTTCATAACCACCATGAAATGAATATGTACTCCTCATTTAATTAGTCAACAAATTTCGTGAAATGTCAATTTTGATCCAGTGCATCTAACAACTAAATGGTATTCTTTAGAATCCGTCCCACCAACATGTATCAATATAATACTTTCACTCTCGAGAGAGTCAAACTTTAAACAAGAGACTTTATGATTCAAATATCTAATTAATCTGTTACGTGCTAATCTCTTGAGATTTATCTTTTGTAATCATTTATTTGCATGCTGCTTTAGTCAAAGCGAAAAAGCACGTCTGGATTTGCATGAGAGTCAATCCCGTGATTCAATGCAACTTGATATTCTCTCATGATTAAATGTCATTCAGCTCCTGAACAAAAGCCAGCTCTCAATCAATTAGCCAATAATTCTCTCTCTCTCTCTCTCTCTCTCTCTCTCTCTCTCTCTCTCTCTCGGGCACGATGATTAGAGTACATAAGTCAAGTCCCTCTCAGTACTCTGCCAAAAGAACCCAACTGGCATTGACTCGGACTTGAAAGTCTCTAGCTCACGCTTCAACTTGTAATTGAAACCTCAAAAAAGATATCATTATGCGACGCTTCCCCGAAGGATCCTTGTACCCAACGTCCTCCTTGTTTAATCCCTTGAGTGCCTGGCGGATCTGCGCGTACTTGCATGGGTACTTGGAATCTTTCACGTGCACGCCTCCGCATGCTTTTGCATGAGCTTGCAGAACCACGTTTAGGAGCTAATATATTGCCCGTATGATTTGTAGTTTCTGGAGAAGAAAGTTATGGGGATCAGATGCTTGCGCTGCTTTCATTTAGTCGACATTTTATGAGAAAGGGACGTGAGGTGTGTATTATTAAGTGACAGTCTAACGTCGATATTATCGATTAAGCTCTCGTTCATAATTCGTAGGTACGAGCTTAAAGACTTGATTATCAAATGATCTATAGAGCACGGGGTATGTCCAATAAACCATCTAAGTTATGGTCGTATAGTCTATATAAGGAGTCTTGACCCAGAAGAGTTTTGCATGCAGTTAATTGGATTTTTGGCAAGTGATCTTCAGTTTCTGAGTTGAAAGTCTCTCAATCTCAGTGCCTCAATCAAGTGCATCAACTTTGAAGGTTATTGTCAACTTAATTTGGCATTCTCGTTTTGGGATCCAATCTATGAGGATGACGCATGGACAAAATGAAAACTTTTGTGAGGATATTACAAACATTTGGGGTGTATGATTTTAACCGTCCTCAGCCTTGAGACCTAATTAAGATGTCTTTATTTTCAAGATCTGACCTAATATACTCCCTATAAAGTCACACAACATGGCATGGCCAGCGACGAGGTAGAAAATCGATTGGAGTCAATATCAATGGGTGGATTGTGACTGATTTCTAGACTTGACAAAGAGACTTGCAAAAATTGAAAAGTCGAGAGACAACTAACCACAAGTGCCATAATTTTGAGGATCTGACTATTTCGCCTAGAAAGTGGAATATCTCTCAATGGTTAATTGATCGGATCAACAAAAGTCCAACCATGACATGAAAGTAAACGGCAATAAACTCAAAGGTACGAATATGGTGATAACTTTTCCCAACAAGATAATTGATATTGTCAATGTATGTGTTATTGAAATGGAAAGTGGAGAATGATATGGGTTCTGTGATTGATTGGCTGAAATCTCATAAAGAGCTTGCTCGGAGTAGTTATAACTTACTATGGACGGTTATACATGGATATATCAACTATCTATGCAATGGACTCATAAAGTATGTAATAGATGTCTATGAGTTATAATATATGTCATACATGTTAACGAGTTACTATTACATACAAACTCTCGCCGATTCCAGACGACGTTTCTTCCCTTTAATATTTCCCTCGACATTTTTGTACTCTTCCTGACGACAACCTCAACTTTTGAGCCATTAACATTCTTGAAACTCTCCATCTGTTCCAGGGACAATGTCGCTAGAACGAGGAAATCCTAGAGGAGAGTCCTGGTTTCCACTGTCCTTCCCCTAGGATCTTCTAACGGAGGGCAGCTGTTTCCTAGTTTTGGGTCTTTCCACCCATATTATTGTGGCCGATGGTTTTGGGGTTAACTCGGGATTCCTGTACCGACTGGCAACCATCTATCCAATGGAAATCCCTTTCCGTGGAAAAAAACTGAACAAAAAGGAAAAAAAAAAAGACGAGACCTTCACATGCTTTTACAATATTTGCAACATCATATGTAGTCGATATATGAGTGTTTCACTTGTCCAAAATTCTCGAAGCACAATTTACTTCGACGAATGGTGGGACTAGGGCTGTCAAATGGATGAGTTCGGTCTATTTAACCCGTTTCGAATCATTCATACGCAAAATAAGTTTAATGATATATGCCTGACTCGACCGGTACTCTTATTCTAAAATACTTCCATATATAATCCAGCATATGAAAATCCAAGTCCAACTACTTTATCCACTTTAAGCTCTTGATGTGTATATCTTATTTGGATAAAACAACTCTTTTGACTATAAGATGCTAAAGAATTGGCCTTCAACATTGGATAGAATTTTCAAATTTTGTATTGATTCAAAATAACAACAAAAAAAGAAAGTTAGTACTTGGTTGTGAATTCATAACATTGCAGCAATAAATAAAGCGGAGGAATTTTAATTTTAATTAAATGGAATATAAGATATTGCAGAAGATTATGCTAGCGATGGATTGTAATGACGAGAACTAAGATTAGAATATTACATAAAAATGCCAATATCAGATGCGACTAAGGAATGATATATGCTAAAACCTAACAGACGAAACTTACAAGATTAATCAAAATTAAAAATAATTGGGAAAAAAAACAAGCCGTCTTGATATTTTCAATTCATATAATGACTAAGCGCATTAAATGTGGGTTAAGAAATAAATTCATGACTCGTTTTGACAGGTTTAGATAGGACTCTTGAGTCAATTCTATTTAAGATTATAAAATAAGTTTTAATATAATATATTATCGAGTTTTTAATGTTCAGCATTTAGCTGGGTTATCAAACAATCGCGTGGCCGATATTAGACCCGCACTGGGAATTAGATATTGATAATTATTGATTAGCAGTCCCACAAATGCCTAATCTATTAGTCTAAGAGGGCCTACGATACTCTTACCAAAGCTACACGTCAAATTACGAGTTTGTTTGGCATTGCACTGCAATTGTGCTGCGAAGTTCGATAAGATCATACTCGATAATAAAATAATTTGAAACCGTACCACCTCAAAACCAAGTGCAGCAGCTTTCTTAAAGCTACCATACCGTGGACGGGGCTGTAGTTGAGCAGCTTGCAACACCTGAAGAAAGGTTCAACGTTCCTTTTCACCGTTGCAAGTGTATTATTGTGCGAAACCGATGATTAAGAACCTAGGTGAGTCATGACTTGATCTTTAGTCCAAATTGCTCTATGTAAATGAAGGAAGTAAATCATCACCGGCAAAGATAAACCAATGATTGAGAACAAGTGAGATCAAGATCACTCGATCGATATTCTCATAGATATGTTAAATGAAGTTTTTTGGTACGTATAGACACAAACTAATGATCGAGGTCCAAGGTATTTAGTATGTAGGATGTATTCGGGTTCATGGTTCTATCTTTTACTCCCATTTAAATCATGGTACTCTTACACTTAGTTTCTCCTTGATACTAAGTGTGAGCTCTTGTGGTACCGGGTTTAATTACATTGTATAGGTGGCTTTTGAGATCAATATATTATTTAATTTACCAAAAAAAAAACTAATAATTGAAATCAATGAAGAACATGATCAATTGGCCAATAAGGTCACGACTTCGAGCCATGTCGTTATTGAATCTTTGGCCGACACATGCCCTTGGGTGTTGCTACCTCATATGGGGAGAAGAGAACTAGAGACTGTTGACACCCCAATTGTATTGTCTATGTGTTGATTCACTAAATTTTTGAACTGCTCCCTGATATATCTCATTTTTCTTATCCTAGGAGGGAAAGTAAAAGAAGTTCTTTTATTTAACAAGACCAAACACATCCTAAATTAATTTTCCTTATGCCATTTCACTAACATTAAAGAAAAAAATTATCCGTTTCCATCAAATCCCACGTCTGCAATTGCATCCGAGTTACCAAGCTTCAAAAAGATGGATGGCCACATTAAAATTCTACATGTGGGTGCTTAACTACTCCCTTTATTATACGTGTCAAATTTACATTCTATACTCACATCATCATCAGAATTGCAACATAAGCCACACAATTACTCGTCACCGCCAAATCAAGTTGCAAGAGTATTCTAAACAATTGCTCCTCAAGATTTGGTAAGATCGGCATCTGGAGGCTTAAAAGTGGTCTCCACCCACAAGTTGCAGACTAGTAAACAGACAGAAAAGCAGATGGTGTACAATGGAGCTTGTGGGGTTCGGAACAAAATTAAATTTCGCCTCTCCTTTTCAGGCCCCCCTCCATCACATATGGTCTCATGCAAGAATTATAAAGAAAGGAGAGAGAGAAAGAGAAGGGATGTGGTTGGACAACAGAGGCCAATTATGAGGAGAAAACGAGGGGACAACATTATGGTTTGGCCCCATCTAGATCACGCAGAAAGTTAGGAGTTATCTCATTCCAGCCAATTGCATTGATACTTGGGATGAGCTTTTCTTTGGCCATAACGAGGTGGTTTTGCCAAACTAGGAGAGGCCATGGTTTTGCACATCGTATCAAACTGGTGTACTCGGATTAAATTACTAGTGACTTATCTTTAGTTTATAAAGCGCCGATGCTCGGTAAATAGGAAGCCCGAGGAATACGTTTCGTCAACAAGTTAAGTTCAGATTTTCGACCTTGCAGATGACTCTCATCCAAAACAGTTAGTAAGATTGAACAAGCGACTTTCAATTCATGACTTGAAAACCAGTTGCGCCCACCATAAAGGGTGAGTAAAGGGGATCATGGTTAGGTGATTGGATCCAAATTACAGACATCCAATTCAGATCGGATGGCTGTGATTTTTTCAAAAACAAAAACCCCCTATTAATGGAGGCTGTTCGATCTGGAATAAGATGGCCCCCAAGATTGAAGAGATCTAGTCACCTGACTTCTCCCAAGTCCAGAGGGTTCCAGTCACCTGACTTCTCCCAAGCCCAGAGGGTTCCAGTCACCTGACTTTAGGTAACCGGAAGTAAGGTGGTTCGGATCCGAGTAAAGGTGGGTTGGGCAAGTGGACAGCCCAAGACCCTTTGATCCACACTAATGGGAACTATTTGGTACTTTGACAGCACTTACTCAATTTAACATGAAATGTGGAGAAAAAGACATAAAAAAAATGTCACAATTTTTGTACGACACTAACTTAAGTTCTGCGATTTTTAATCATTCACTGAATTTTCATGGCTTATACAAAAGCACTTGAGTTCCATATTCAGAACTCTTTGAAGGCCCAAAAGGAAACGGATTAGTTCTTTTATTAAGTGCTATGTAAATCTCAATATTTTTTTTGATAAATCACTTTTGTGCTATAATTCTCAAATCAACAATTTGTGAATGGTGTTTTTTTTTTTTTCAAAAGTCATGGTATTTAAGTGATTAATTGAACAATTACGACCCTCAAGTGAGCGTCGTATGAAACTTACAGCAATTGTGCTGTCATTATCTCATCGATCATGCGATGCACCCGAAGCACCTAAACACTACTCACTAGTTTACCATTGATGGGATTCGTTGACTACATATGCACTGTGATGTCACATGTATGGCCATCCCTATCTCAAAGATTTTTTTTATCAGAAAGTTCCTAGCACAGAAGTGTGCCCCTTTTTTGACCCGTTGGCATCGGAACTCTTCACTAGATAGCCCCCACACTCTTACATATTTCGTTCCCAGAAAGATAGATTACTCTGGTAAGGTCAAAAGCTGGTTGCATCGGAGGGAAAATTTTAAAATCTGGAGATCGATTCATAGCTTGTTAAGGCGCGAAACACGTTGGCTGATCACCCGTGATGCATGAAAGTTGGAAATCGTGTGATGCTGGCATAGATCTTTAGAAATGAGAGATCTATGATGCATGAATAGAGCTCTTGAAGTTGAACTCTGCATAAAGTATATTATCTTCTTAATATGTGCGTCTGTGGGCAACTGTCTTACGTAAATGTCTTTGTTATAAGCGCCCGACTATAGTCAATTTCGACGATAGTCTTAGTTAATTACTGCTCAAATGAGACTGGCACCATAGGTGAGGGTGCTTTAGAAATAGGGTTTCAATGATACCTAGACAAGGAAAAAAGAATAATTAAAGAAAAGAAAAATGATCACAGGTGAGCAATAAATTTTAGTATGCTAGCGTGTCAACTTTTCAAGGGTATGATACTCAATTTGCAAATTCATATCATAAATTCAATCAATCTCCCCAATTACTAGTTTCATTTGAGGTGGTTTAAATTTAGAGTTTGATGGATACCCAAGCAAATGACTTTAGATACATTCAAAAGTTACGTATAATTATTTTTTCCTTGAAATTGATGAAGTTGCCATAGACAAAATATATCTGATAGCGAAACTCACCAATAATTTCATCAAATATACAACATAAAGATTAATGAGTTTCCATGAAACTCCTTTAATACTTTTGACTGAATCATAATGATAAGCGCAAGCACTTTTATATCGGGACGATTCACGGGGGGCTGCCCCCAGATCTTGACCCCATGTGATATTACCTATCCATGAGACTCTGAGATTCCTTGTCATAGAAACTTTTTTGACAAGTATCCTTGCATCATAAAAAAAAAAAAAAACATCCATTGAAGGAACTAATAAAAATATGTGTTGGGACTGACATAGTAAAAGCTCAATTCTTCCACTCGAAGAGATCATCAAGCGAAAGTCCAAACTAGTAACATATTCAATTGAATCCGCATTCATTTAAAAGTTTTAAGTCAATATATTAAGGGAAAATTGTAACATATTAGCTACTTCACATTACACTACATCCCCATTGTAAGATCATGAATTATCTAATCTAACACCCTTCACACTTGTACCTTGACAAATCTCACCCTAGCTTGTGAGCCACTTGTATTGAGCCCTCTACCCTTCTCTCCATGTATCATTCTACACTAATATCTCACCTCGAGAATCTCCACCTTGGCCTAGCCAACTTTGGCAGATTTTAGTGAGGCCAACATCTCCTTCAAACTCCACTGCAATCACCATGGCTCACCCAAGCTTGGCAAGAAGTTGGGACACACCATCTGCCACAGTGATTAGACATCACACATGTTGTGAATGGGTCACCAATGAACCATTGGCTCTTATATTACTTGGGCTAGCAAAAACTTGATACCTTCACTCACAGAGATCGTCACCGGAGAGCCTAAATCTGAGCCTAAGATAGCTTAGAACTTCTTTTCCTCAAAAGTCTAAATCAATATATTATGAGCTAATTAGGAGCTAATTAGTGATTGCCCAACACTACATCACATCACCTATGTGTAACTTCTTTCTCCAAACACTTTCAAACATGCACCTTAACAAATTTGCGCAAAAGCTTGGAACGAGTTACTCCCTGGCTAGATGAATGAGAGAGAGAGAGAGGCATTAGGGATGAAGGTACAATGGCAACGGGTATGAGAAAATTGGATATACTCGAGTAAGTCAACATGTGACTGCTATTTGAGTGGGATCCTAGCGAGGGAGAGATGTTTGGTTAGGTAATGAAGGGGACGACAGTTTCCCTTCAACTTTGCCAGGGTTTTCAAGGGAGTTCAATGACTTGACCGCCTTTATCTGCGGCTTTCACAGAAGATGGTTCTGCTAAATATGCCTTTGAATAATTAATTGATAATAATGGAATTATTCATTTTTCCGACGAAGACCTTTGGATGCCCTAGTGAAGAGATGATAGAAAGAGATGGGAACATGGGTTCGCAATAGAAGAGAAGACCCATAAAGATGTGGAAAGAGACTATTCATCATAAAAGATAAGGAGTATTTGGAGTTGTAGATTATACGACAATGACAAGAAGGATGACTAAATAGGATTCATATAGCCGATTCCACCACTCGGCTAGACAAGACATAGTTTATTCACTTCCAAGAGTTTATTGAGTGATTAAGCATTTCATTTGAATCCGAAAAACCTGACCACTCATATGAACATTGGAGGTCTCGTCTGCCATCCTGGAATAGAGCATTTTCCCTATGCGCATGAATAAGGCGATTTGCATATCCCATGAGGATTAATCAATTTACAAGGTTTGGACATCAAAACGCACATAATTTGTTGTTGTTGTAAACGAACTCGCTTTGTTTTTGAAAAGCAAGAAAGACCTCAAAAGAGGATGCCCCCACAAATTCTATATTGTATGTAGCACCAAGATAAGGTAGGCGATACGCAATTTCGGTGCCGATAATGGAACTGTAATGCCCTTCAAGCAACATGGATTTGATACTCTTGTCACCTTATATCTCCCTGATTCAAATCCGATATCCGGAGAGATCTTCTTTTCCATTTATGGAAGTACATGAAGCACGATCAATTACTTTTATTATTTTACTAGATCCACAAGTGGCAAGCTTTTTTTCATCTTGGTGGGATATTACCTGGCCATGCATTCTTGTCTGCAAAAAGTGAAACAAGTGACGTCAAATTTTCTCAAACAAATGAAGTTGCACTTATAACATTTTGTGGAACTACTATTGATCAATCTAAATGCTTAAATTAGTAGATGAATATGTAGTTTAATATTTTCTTTTTACTATGAAAATGTTTAGGAGGACAGGAGGTTACTCCATGTTGAGGCTAGGACATAGGCCTCGAAGGTATTATAGTGGACACAAATATGGTGTGCGAAGTATTTGAACCTGACCAACATAGCCATTCCAGTTTAGCGCGTTATATAATATTAAAATACTCTAACACTTCCCTTCACACATAGACAGAACTTTGACATAGACTACATCACGAAAATGAATAATGGGGAGGCTAATAAGGAGTATGGAGAGATTTAGACTCTAGATCCTATGATATCATTGTAAAATCTTGCGGGTTGGAAAAGCTTATACTGATCCATAAAGCGTGGTTCAACTTTCGACTGCATCAACAGTACGTGTCACCCCCTTTTCTACATTTTATCATGGTGGATCCACTAGGCTTTTTATTGTTTTGTTATTCAATTTTGGCTATACGGATCTTTAAGTGCGTGAATCGGACCTGTCCTAATTCACTTCTCTTTGCCCTCCTAAGTGAATGATGATGAAGTCGATGATGCTAGAAAAGTATAACTATAGGTGAAGAGTGGATGTACGCATCAGAGCGGACTGGTGTGGCCATTTAGATACTTCATTGAGATTGATTTAATGACTAAATTTGGGCAAATTACTTCAAAGAAAGGAAGGTCACTACATCCCAATGTGAGTACAACTTGATGCACGATTCCATCTAGCAAATCTAAAGTCGGTCCAGATTGAGAAACTTTTGGAGATCTTTGTGATTGAAATAGAAGGACTGTGTGATCTCAAGATTCTGTTCTGATACAGCTAAAGTTCCTTTGGGATTTCTCGATCGCAGCAATTATATTTGAGATTTTAGTGTGCAACTGTTTAGGTCGTTGGAGAATTACAGCGGACATATTTCGTATTTTGACGGACTCGTGCGAAGGCCGGTATGCTGATAGGTAAATGTGAGTTTGCAGGATTTATACAGACCAATTTGTGAAGAAGGAAGAGCCGAAAAATGATAAAGACAACACGGATGATCAATTAATCCAACATGAGATTTATGACGTTGATACTATGTGAAATAATGCGGGGTTACTATGGTTTGATCTAGAAGGTAAGCTGTTAAAAAAGAAACAACACAATTTAGGTAATGATTTGAACATATGGCTCTTTTCTCTTGTACCGTATTAAAGTTGAGTGCTCGAGCACATTATCAAAAATTTTAAAGCATTAGGGGAATCTCGCTAAATTTAATTTGTATCTTAACAATCTAACGTTTGATTTCCATTTGGGATTTATTGATTTAACTTGACAAGTTGACGGTACAAAGGGCAAATGAATAGGACCGCTCAAGATGTCATTTCTTCTGTAGATTTGTCGCATTGAATTTATGTTTCATTATGATATATATGAGCAGAGGCTGATGGTTATATCCCAATACTTCCTCTTTGCTTTTTCATGTGAGATTTTGTCGGATCACCACAATTGTTCTAATAAATTAAGCTATTAAATGATGGTGTGATTTAATACTTAATTATTCTAACACTATTCTTTATTTTTAGTCTGATCTTGTTGCCTATCACTAATTGTGAACATATTTTATTGATGAGACAAATTGGGTGTGGAAAGTTTCAAACTCACAACCTTATGTGCTAATTACTATAAAAGGTTTTGTCAGATTTCCGTCAACTATTTATAAAGATTAAGTTGTTAGATTAATATATGATCTAATATTGAGTTATTCTAACATTAGTTTCCTTTTAATAGGACTCTCGTTTGTATTGTATGCTTACTTTAGCAAGTCAATTAAGGAGGCTAACATTACCTAGATACTCTGGACAACCTGTCTTAGGTTTCATAAAGCTGACAAGCACCACGCATGATTTTTTTTACCCTGAGGTTTCCATTAAATCAAAACGGCATTATCCACAAACTAAGGGGGAATAAGCTTTAAATGACAGGCGCACCTAATCTATAACTTGGCATAACTTTATTTTAACTTCTTTATCCTTGCCGGGCATAGGATGAGAAAAGTCGTTCTCAAAACATAAAACCTAAAAATTAAAATTTAATAGGCAGAGGGAGGTTTTATATATATATATATATATATATATATATATATATATCTCCTGTACACAAGCAATGTTTGATACTTTAACACTCTCTCTTACGTGTAAGCTGGATAAGGAACGACACATGGAAATTAACGAGCAGAAGACCGCACACATGAAATAAATCGAGACAAAATCCGGCTTCAAAATCATGTTTGAAAGTCCAATCCAAAATCTTAGAGGGTTGGATATTCTAACAGTCACTATCAAATCTAATACATATTACAAAATTCGATTCCACTATTTTCTCAATAATTCCCATTCACTTTTCATTCCACTACAAGCACCTCCATCTCTTTCTTTTGTGTTTCTTTTTCCCTTTTACCTGATTCACCTCCCTCAACAATATGTTAAACTAATGCAAACCCTACCTAGTCGAAAACATCTGTCAAACTCCTGGGATTACCCAAAGGCAAACTTCAAACGTCTTCATCAGGCTGTCTCATTCACTGCGTTTCATGTCGGGGATCTCACTTGCTCGTTATCTCCATATTCCCAATACCTTTCCATTCCACTACGAGCTCCTCCATCTCTTTTGAAAATACTTTCTTGCCGTTACCAAATTCACCACCCTCGGCAATATGTTAAACTAATGCAAACCCTTCGAGTCGAAACGCTACACCTTTTAAACCCGGGATGCATAAAAGCAAACTTCTGATGTCCCCCTTCACCTTGTCCCCATTCGTGAAGTTTCTGTGCGGAAAATCTCGCCATGTCCCTGTTGATAGCTGTAACCGAGCACTCAGGAAAAAGAACAAAAAGGGGTTTTCACCTCAAGATTGTAGACAAAATTGACTTCTGCACACGCGATAGATATTGGACACTTGGACCGATCGTGGGTCACTGTTGTGCTGCTGTTTAATTAAGTAATCGGTTTAAATTAATGCATGGGGAGCCGCAAGTAGTACATGGGTGTGTAGGGGAGAAGATGAAATGGATCTCCACCAAACTTTAGTTCATGATTATAAAAATAATTTGTTGTTTAACTGGCTATCATCAACTGACAACTTTCACGTATGGAGTGGATTTCACCCTTTGTTTAGTGGTTTCGAATTCCATCATTCTGTCTTCTTTAGAGTGTCACATCTTTGCATCTTGTCATTGTAAAGAACAAAATAAAAAAAGGATAAAGGAAAAGCGGGGTGCGTCTTCTAACTCTTATAGCTGAATTAGCTGTCCTGCTTCTTTTTATTTTTCTGGCCTTTGGGTGGATGTCGTTTTACGTGTTGGTTGTCGTTTTCGACTTATGGGGTACTCTTGTCCAGCTAAAAAGAGAATAAGGTCATTCCATCCAAGGCCCTCCTTTCGTACCAACGGTTCAAATGAGTTTTGAAAAATTGATATCATTAAAAATCCCAAATGATAATTCGAAACATATTTATTTGAAATTAATTTTTGTCTCAGAAAAAATTCCAAATAGACACCCCATGACACTTTTACCTCATATTATTAAAAATCTCATACTAACATCCACTGACATGTTTATTCCCACCTAATTTTAACCTCATATGAAAATCCAGTTGGCGCCCATGATTAGAATTTATATTATATTAGCATTGCTTCAAATATCCCTTTCAAATGCATAAGTGGTAGATGACTGCAAGACAGATTTGACGTGAAAACATTCACGCATGTTGACACTTATATATTTAATGCATGGTTAATTTAGATTAGAGATACCAATTTAGATTTTTTGTGAGATGAAAGTTAGTTTGTGGAGAATATATCATAAGCATACTAATTTGGAGTTTTTGTCAAATGAAAATTAATTTCGGGTGAATGAGTTAAGGATGTACTAGTTTGAGACTTTTTTGCGATATAGTTTGAAGTACATGCCTGATAAAGTATTGGTTTGAGATTTTTAATTGTATTAGACTAAAAAAAAGGGAAAAGATCAAGTGGCACAAAACATCTATCAACACACTGCACACTCGACAGATGATCATCTCATTACTTAAAGTTGTTTAACCAAGTAGGTGAATTCTCTATTTTTCCTTCTTTTTTCCTCCTTTTTAGCTGGCGACCAAGCTCCACAACCAAAAACAAAATAAAACAAAGTACGCTCAAGCAACTTTGATCGACACCATTGCGCAGTATCTCTAACGTTGCCACCTTTGCCACTCTATTAGCTAACCCCAACTTTGTTCGTGTTTGGATCGAGGAGCAAAAGCCTATTATCTTAGGGTCTATTTGGTAACTTATCAATTTTTTTTTTTTTGCTCTATTTTCCCTGAAATAGAGAAAGAATAGAAATCAATTTAGTAATATTGGTTAATTTTTTTATTCACTAAAATAAAAATAAAAAGTGACCGAAGAATAGATTTAGAACAAAAATAAAAAGTAAAAAAAAAATGACTTACTTCCATTTCTAGGAAAAATTCCTTGGAAAAATTTCTTTGTTCTTCTTTTTCTTCCTCCTCTGGCTAGACACATGGGTCAACAAGGTCGAACTCACACAGGGCTAACCCTTGCCGGACCGAGTCTCTAGTTGATCACTGGCCATCCTTGAGAGTCGATGACTAGCTAAAGAGGAAGGAAAAAAATAATAAATCAAATGATTACGATAATATCGGAAAATTAGAGGTGTACCCAACTCACTCTTTTTTTTTTTTTGGTAATAGAAGTTACAAAACACACTCATTTCCGAAGAAACTTGTCCATGGAATAGAAGTAGAAAAATAACTATTTCTAAAAAGAATTGTTATTTAGAACAGAAGCATTGCCAAATGAACCCTTAGCCTACGGAGATCACCAAAAAAGAGTTTAAATCCGAACCCATCAATATGTTTATTTGGACCCACGTCCATTCAAAAGTTTAAGCCAATGAGTTTTAAGTACTATGATATATTAATCATTCTATATTAATTTTATGATGTCGGATTTTTTAATACAACTCATATTTGTATATCGGCGATCTCCCTCTTGTGTGCCAATTTAATGTTAAATTTGCTCCCCTTAATTCAAGTATCATTCTACATCAACTTATCTCAAATTGAAATTTTAACACCCACTTTTATCCTTGGTCTCTTTCTCTAGATCGAATCATGATGGTTGCCATTGGAACTACATTACTACAGTACAACATCCACCTACTGCGAAACCGAGTTGCTTACCAAATTCATTCTTTGAAATATTCACCAAACATCATAACATATTGGAGGCCCATCAATTTACCATGAACTTTGATACCATTTGTTAGGAGCATGCTATAGAAGCTCAATACCATCGCCTTAAGAGTTTGCCAAGAGTGTTTCAAGCCTAAACCTGTCAATAAATCTAGTTAGACTTATATTTACTCAAAAGTGTAAACCAATTAGTTATGGGCCGACTATGATATATTAATTAAGCTACACCACACTAAATCTCTAATGTGAGACTTTTCAAGGACAACTTACACATGCATCTCAATAGTTTGACCCTCGCAAAGTTATTGACCTTGCCACCAAGCCACACTACAACACCCCTACTCCCACCCCCCCTCTCTCTCTCTACTACCTCGGGTTTGGGCTTGCAATCATGGGCTTGAGGTTGCGAGCTCATATTCGATAGAGAAAGTCTAATATAGTAGTGTGGGATTATGGATAACTCTTTCTTCTCAAACAGAAGGAATGTCATAATCTACATCTTTTATAATATTTCTTAGGAGGAATTGCCCAATTAGTCATAAACCTAGTGCATTAATGCCAATCTAGTCATAAACTTTTCAATTTTTCCAATTCAATCATAAACCTTTGAGAAAAAATTCGATATAATCCTTCCAACATATTTTCGTCGGAAATTGTTAGTATGGTCTCATGCCACGTGGGACAATCAACAATGACTAAACCAACACGTCATCAATTTCCTACATAAAATTGTGAGAAGGACTACATTGGACTTTCGCCTGAAGAACTTCCAAATTTAATATTCATGATTAATTGAACAAATTCAAGTTACATACGGAAAAGAAAGACAAAAGAACTTCAAAAACTTTCGTGAAAGTTAGTATCATATGTTATATTACCTCGTCCATGATGGATTCTGGAAGAAGAAACTGCAAGATATTCGTCTTCAGATGATTAACATTTAAAGTTCAAGAACTTTTCACTAGTACCACCATACTTTTCGTGATAGTTAAGTTTATACTAAACAAAGAACAATATGATCCTTATGAGGTCCCTCTTATGTATGAAATTCAATAGGATCGAGAGAAAACACGTGTTCATCTATAATTTCCCAAGTATCTAGATCAATCAAAGGTTGGATTCGATTCGAACTACTCATGTTAGTGAATATAAGATCAGCTTATGCATAATCGGACAAACGCGGACCAATGATCCATATGTTGCATGGTTTGTATATGTAATGCTTCGTCAAACCTAAGGAGTATAACTACTCCAAATTTGGGGAAAGCAAATGATGCATGCATGGTTGGCGGTTCTATGCAACATTGGGCACGCCTTGTTTGGTCTGGAGAAAACAATAGGTTGTGTCCATGCCGACTACGTAACCATAAGCGCAATATGTTAATAATTCCATTTTTCTAAGCTCCACGCAAGACTCCTTAATCATCATGGTCGTTTGAAATACACCAAACCTAAACAAAACAACGCATGCAATTGACCTTGCTAATCGATTATTTATTCGAGAAACAGCAACTTAATATTATATCCGGACCGCCCAAATGAGCATATGATACTTTGTGACGTTAGAAGAGTGTAATTCTACACATTAATAATCAATTTTATTCCGCCAAGAAACATGTATTATCATTTCCTAGAGGACCTACGTTTATAAATCTTATCTAGACAACTACGATGTTAGGAATCCAGCACGCATAAACTGTACTTGGACATCTGGCCATCCACAAGTCAACTGTATATTAGAAGAGCCCCGGCCAAATGAGCACCGTTTGACTTTTTCGCTTCACCATCTTTTTTTATCAAAGTCTAACTTGATCAAGCCAACAAGGCTGAAATTTCTCGCGTGAATTTTAATTGACCAAGTACGTCTTAATCACGTACGAATAAGAATTTTCGCATCGAACGGCTCTGAAAACGGAGCAATTTAAGCCTTATGAAGCAAACCCTTTTCATTAACCTAGCTGATCATGGTATTTCATGCACTAGATTGAGGGTGGGTTTGGGAATCACATGCTATGAATTAAGAATGAACAGTTTCCAATTTCCATCGCAATATGAAAACACTTGTACATTTTCTTATTGAGAGAAGAGTTGAGAGGACATAGGTGACGCCTATATTCTCGAAAAATAAGTCGTTGACTTGGAGGGATTGGTGACACGTAATGAATTTACATGGTCATCGCTCGCTAGTTGAGCTAAGACAAAGCCCTTTTTTGTCTTAATGCGAACCAAAAGTCAACCGGCTTGGATCCTACATGCTAAAGTTCAACCTCGATTTTTCTCCATAAACAAGCTTACAATGACATACATGGAATTTTATTTTAAGCAATCTCATTGCCTTCTTCCTTTTTTAATAACACTTGGATTGCATTAGGAAACTAACGTATAATTTCTGGAATATTGGAATCTTTTCAAATTAGGCCGTGACTGCATCTTTTCAAGTTCTCTCTTCGAGAGAGAAACTTTTCAACAATACTAAAATATTCATTCTTCATTTTATCTTTTTTATTCTTTCCTTTTCTTCTTATTTCCCTTCAATCCTTCTCCAGCAAGCTCCCTCTGCCTTCTTTGACGTGCGCCCACATGGACGCAGGGAGAGAGAGAGAGAGAGGCAACGAGCGACCAAAGTGAGATGTGATGGTGCAGGGAGTTGGCAACGGAGGCGTCGGGCCAAGGTGGCTACGCCTGAAAAATGGAAATAGGGAAATCTGATTCAAGTGACGGATGTCCATTTATTGAGAATATCTCTCAAGTTTGAGCTTGTAAATGAAATCTGATTCAAATAGGTTTTCTAATTTGAGTAGCTACTCTAAAAAGAGTTCTCCCTTGTTGAATACGAGTGCTACATCCATGAGAGAAGAATTTTTACTTGGTGAATACACCCTAGAACAAACAAGAGAGGCATTAGTGTTTCCTCTTCGTGAGAAGACCAGAAGTGCATTGCAAGGAAATATCTGTCCACGTGGTACGAAAATGGAGGTGTACCATACCATGTCAATCAAAAGAACAACATGGGATTTTATTTTATTTTTTTTGGTCTTGAAGATTAGGTGCTCATTTCTTAATTGAGCAAAGAAAATCAACAGGTAGACTTGTCTACGGTCACAATGATTCGTTTATACGACCAATCGCATTCCTCCAGCTTACGATAATCATGTCTCTTTTCCAGAGGACTCGAACACAAGTTCTTCAAATTCTCTGCCACGTGATTGACTGGACAATTTCTAACCCACACGTATTTAGCATGGCAAGACTTGATGGACTGCATACTCCAGAAAAGTCGCTCAACCCACGCACACACAAACAAAAGAAACATCTTGAATAAACTCAGCATAGTTAATCTATATGAATGATATCTTTTTAAAAAGGAAAAATATCATCAAAATCTCAAATTATACCATATGTGACATATTTACCCTAAAGACCAAAAATTTTGCACTTATCTCATTGTGACACATTTACCATAAACTTTTTATTGTGACCTTAAAATCATGAACTTACATTTTTGTGATACATTTATCCCAGATTTTTTTCTTCTTCTGTTTTTTGAAAACCCACTTTGTTCGATGAGCTGAGGTTGGCGAGAACCGCAGGAGCTCCTCAACCACTGGGTGAGGGTCGCGAAGCCCTTGCCGGCCAAATTAGAAAGAAAAGAAAAAGACAAATATTCTAAGGTAAATGTGTCACAATGAGATAAGTTTTGGGATTTTTTGTAACACAAAAAAAAGTTTGAGGTAAATGTGTCACATAGGCATAAGTTAGAGATTTTTGGTGTCCCAAAAAAAAGTTTAGATAAATGTGTCATAAATGGTATAGTTTGAGTTTTTTGCAGTATTTTTCCTTTTAAAAATACTAATTAAAATTTTCATAGAAAATTACCAATGCAGTCATATACCTGTAGTACAAGAAAATTACCAAAAAAGTTCTAAACTCATTACAAATACGTCAATTCAATTAAACTTCTTTTTATCTATTGCATCCGAGATCTTATATATTTGTATCAATTCAGTCAATCCACCTAATTTTGACCGATCGACGCTGACATGGACATTTTTTGGTAATATTTAATTTTTTATTGATTTTTTATCTTTAATTATTTTTCTTTTCTTTTTACGAATCTAGCTAGCGAGGTCATTGGTTGACCACCATTGCCATAGGGAAGGGCCTAATGGGCAATGCCCAATGCCCTCATTGGGCACAAGGGAGGGTCGCAGACCCCTTCCCTTGGTTAACAAAGGTGTCGTGATCCTTGCCTAGATCTTTCGATCCCTTGCCTGGTTTGGGCAAGGGCGAGGAAGCCCTTGCCAACTACAAGCACTTAAAATCTTGGCAAGGGCTTAATATCCTAATCTATGGCCATGAGAGCGTAGAGGCGCTCTCCCAGCCTGGGTGAGGTCGCTAGCCCTTCTCTGTATGGGTAGAGAATAGGGGTGTGCAACCGGACCGGGTAAACCCTGTTCCCAAATCGGTCCATCCTGAAAATAGGATTAGAAACATGGTTCAATGCAAATAAGGTCAAGTACAATGTCCAAAAAAGTAAAACCGATTAAATAAGGTCGGGTATAAGATCCAGGTATCGAACCTGCCATGAACTTGGACCCTGAACTTGATTATTATAAAATAAATTTTATTTAGTAAAAACTCCGATTGTGTAAGTAAATAGACTTTATTAAATCATAAATTTTGCATATGTCTCTAAAACATGGTTTCTTATTGATTTTTCTTTATATATGAATTTTGATTTTTGTTAGATATTTTCTACCACGTGGATTGACTCACATGATTTCACTTTTGAAATATGAGTTATGTTGATTTCACTTTTGGGGGAATTATGCTTGCACTAACCATTTTAGATAAATAAAAAGCTTCATGTAATATTGTAGGAATGAGACTAATATTATATTCATGTTTGTTGCTAATGTATATATAATGTTAGAATTTTTATTTTATCTTATGATTTTGTTTATGATAATTTACCTTGTGAATCCTTAGTAAGTTTACTTACTTATTAATTACAAGTGCCTAATGTTTCAACATAAATTAAAATAATTATGTTATTTTCTCGCGTATTAATATAAAATTCGAAGTCGTATATGATGGACGGTTATGAAACAGGTTTCAATATAAATAGGGTTAACCCTAGAACCTAACCAGAAAAACAGTGTGGATAGGGTACAGGGTCCAATGCAAATAGGGCAGGGTACAGGGCCTAAAAAAGGGGAAACCGATTATAACAAAGTCGAGTACATGGTTCAAGTCTAGAACTTACCATGTTTGAACCCGATCACCCCTAGCAAGAAGGTTGTAAAAAGAAATGAAAAAACAAAGAAAATAATATATTTTTTAAAAAATATCAAAGTATTACTAAAAATTGTTCACATTAGTGTCAATATGTAATACTAAAAGTTTAGGGCTTTATTTGCACAACTACAATAGGTTTATGATTTTTTTGTAATTTTTTCCTTATAGTACTAATATCAATTTAGTCCTAAACTTATCAATTTTTCAATATAATCCTAAATTTTTGTGTGAAATTTCAATGTAATCATTCCGACCTATTGTTGCTAAAAATTACTGACATAACGGTCAACGCATGATATTGTTTCAAGTAAATTTGCCTGCATCATTTGCCCACATAGATCCGTTAGCAATGACTAATCGTTGCATCATCAAACTTATGGCGATAATTGGTTAAAAGAATTACATTAAAATTGGAAAATTTAGGACCATCCTGACGATTATCCAAAACAGTTCAGATTCATCTTTTTTGGCAACTTTTTTCGGACACAAGGTCGCGTGAATACCGCACGTTGCTTTCTGTACAATCTTGTCGCTTCCATGGCATCCTTTCCGATGATTATCCAGCCGGAAATGGAGCCGGAAACAGCGCACGCCGAAAACAAAACGAGATTTCGATTCCGTACCAAAGGAGAACTTCACATCATGACATAAGCAGTGATGCTCTCCACGATTGAAAGTTGGGAGGACAAAAGTCACGTACCCATCTTTGCTTTCTTCGGTTCATCGGACAAAATATCTTCCCTCGCTATCACCACTGCGGCACCAAACTTGATTAATTTCATTAACAATTTATAAACAAATCGATGCGTGAAATCAAAATCAACTCACATTAAGCTCTTTCAGCATAAGAACGTTGTCTAATATTAAAACTCTAATATTTAAGTGTGCTAATTCGAGGGCTTTGTTAAAATGGGTGAATTTCTAAAAATGCGTTACAGAGGAAACAGTTAGGCTAAGTGCGAGGTGACCAAGGCATTGCTCGAGACACGGTGGAGGTGCCCGGTTAGGGATGAGCTATGGAAGTGGGCGGGCGGGCGGGTACATATCAAGTTAATACAATGAGGATGAGATGGGTGTGAAGGGGACGAAAGCCGAACATACTTTTAGGATGGCACATGGCCACGAACGGATCAAGTTGCGCATCACGCTGGAAAAAGCATTTTCCGAATCATACAGGTTAAGTCCTGATTAGTTAACGCAGGAGAGACGCCTCCATTCCAATGTCAGGCGTACTTAGATAAGACCAATAGTGCCGAGATGTGTGAAAGCCCGCAGAATCTACAAGCTCATATGCATACTCGATTGTTCTCGTCCTAAACACTCATCGACAAAGCCTACTATGAAAAGTCGGGGGGGCGATGTCGACTCAGGAATTCTTCCCCGTCGACGTCCGTCCCCCGAAATCCCCCCGTGCCCTGGGCCCGCCCTAGGAGTTGGAAAGTCCCTCAAACGCGTGTCCCAATGGGTGGCGCGTGGATCCCACCCGACGTCAATTACGGTGGGAAGCCAAGGGAAAAGGAAGGGCGCGGGGAAACGGGTCCCTTGAAAAGGCGACTTGGAATGGCATTCAATGGCAGAAGAAAGTCCAAGGAAGCGCAGCCCCGCAGATGCAGACAGGGAGCGCACAGATTGGCATGACAGTGAGTGGTGACGATTCCCGTCTTTCCCCTTTGAATACTTTTCTTTCTTCTTCTCTGTCAATTTGCCTTATATGTAAACTCCAACAGCACGTTCATGCACTCACGAGGGTCACTCCCTGTGGCCCCTCTTTTTTCTTTTCTTTTTTTTGTCATCATGGCTTTCGAGATTCGCAAACAGCAACTTAGGTTAAATTTGGACAATTCTGGGGTTTCATTAGTGAAGGGAAAGGCCGGCTTATGGTACAGTCCAGGGGTCTTGCTGTTGTAACTGCTCCAAGAAGTGCTGATGAATGTTAGTCAACCTGTGATGCGGATCCACTTGGACTGGTTTCGTGTGTTCATGGGGTAGATGAACGAGCACCGTATAGATCGTGTGAGCTTCAATCATAACAATTCAACGCTACCCGTGACTCACAGGTCCGGGAGAAATGAACTAGTTGCCGTAGCCCTGATAAGATGATTCAATCGGAAAATCTCTTCACACGAGATATGTCGCGATCAACAAATATCTTCTCACGATAGTCAAATGATTTGAAATCAAAAATGATTTTATCGTCTAGCATAATGCTAGATCAGTGCACATTTGAAAAAGAACCTTTGCACATTTGAAATCAAGAGTGGTTTTATCATTTAGCACAATACTTGCGGTGCATACATGACTTAATTATCTGGCGAACAATATTCTAGACTCTATATCAAAACTCACGATTGGAGATATTGTTTTTGTTATCCACATTCATGTACTTTCTCATATATTTCATCTATTGTGTCTAATAAAGCTCGTTCTGACTAAAAATGTTGCATAAACTTATCTAGGCACTTGATCATAGAGGTCTCACCATCGGATCCACATAATCAATTCTTAAATGATATCGTTTCTTATGATTTACAGATCATGCAATAAGTTCTCTTTCTCGCTAAGTTATATTCTTCACTGTGTAAATAAAACAGTATCCATGTGACTAATGAAAATAAATTGGGTAAATACTACAGAAAATCTTAATCAATATGCCCGTGCCATATTTATCTTAAATTAATCTGTGCGTCACAAAAAAAGTTCCAAATCAGTATAGGCGTGCTTGTATATTCCATACTAATTTTCGTGTCACGGAAAAATATATAGACTCTAACAGATTTTTGAAACTTGAGGGAGTTTTCAATGCAAAATCAGCAAACTTAAACAGATTTCCAACCTAAGATTTTAGTGATTTAAGATTTTATGCAACATAAATATTAGTTTGGGATAAATGTGACACTGGTGTACCAATTAGGGATTTTCTAATGATATGAAAATCAGTTTGATGTAAATGTGACACGAGAATACCAGTTTGAGTTTTTTTCTTTTCTTTTCGGTAACACGAAACATTAATTTGAGATAAATATAGTATAAGAATATCACTTTCGATTTCTAGCGGTGTAAGCCCAAAGGAATAACATGCATATGAATACAAAACCGAAAACGACGGCTAACATTACGCATGCAAATACGCATTTAGCGTAGAAAATTTCCTTCGAAAATACATGGAAACGAAAAAGGGACTTTAAAGTGTTAGGCGGATGACAGAGGGAGTCGACACCAATTTTTCTAATCTTTGCGAAGAAAATTAGTGTGGTCAAAGCTCTATTTGGCTCATAAACATTTGAGGGTTGCTGCCCCCTAACCCTAAATTCAATTCACACGTGGCAATATTAGTTAGTCGCAAAAGAAAAAATAGATAAAAAGAAAACGAAAGTCAACGAAATACAGAAGCTTGCGCCATGCACCTTGAAAAACATAGGGGAAAAGAAAAAGAGCGCACGGTCTTCGTTCGATATGATTACGTGGGTGGTTAAATAAATCATGCCACTTAATTAAGTGTTAAACCCAATAATAAGCTGGGGTTTGGTACTAAATAATGTTATCATCGCGCCATCACACAAGAAAGTACGGTGGACTTGTCGATTGTAAAGTATCTCCTACGGTAGCGCACGTGAATCACATCTCAACATTTGCAAGGAAGTATTGTATAATCATTATAATCATGTCATTAAGAGAAACGTGATGTTCTAAGACTTCAACAAACGCAAGTATTGGTGGTCACGCTCCGTATGCTGATGGCGTGTTGTATGAAGATCGCTCCCTTCGGTTACAAATTAAGCTGGAAATCTTCGACATCCATTAGCAACATATCCATTTTACATGTATACTTTTAGCGATAAGGAGAATTACGCGTATCAAATGATATATATTTGCATTGCTTATGTTTCGTTCGGTCAATTTTTATTTTCAGTCAGACAACTAATTGATAATAAGCTATTAGCAAGTAGTACGGATGGAACAATAAGCAAAACCGACAAGGGTGCGAATGATTTTTTGTACAAAAAATGCAAATGGCGAGAAATCTTAATATATAGAAATTGGGAATGATCATCGCTGACCATGAAGAAGGGTGCTAAAATGTAAAGATAAACTGAAATTACAAATGAACAATTGCCTAATTTTTGATTGATTGGTACTCCTTTACAAAGAATACAACTTGGTTACACAACAATTACTAAGAATTGAAAACCACTTTATGTGACTACCCCTATTTAGCAATGCCTAACTCCAAAACAAGTACAACTTTTGGAATTCTTCGTCTCCACAACTTCGACGGTGGCTTCCAAATCTATCGGTTCCATTACTTGATAATCACTTCTACGATGATCACATCCAAGTCCATCAGCTCCATTTCTTGATGGTCACATCATGTGCCCTTCCGTTAATTGAATTTATCATACAAGTGCAAGACAAAACAACCTCACTTTTCCCTATGCAAAATCTCACCTTGCCTACTGCAAACAAATTTCCTATCCCAAAAAAAAGAATGAGGTAAAATCAATGGAACTTTCATTCCCCACGATAACTGGTGAGACATTAATTCCACTAGCTTGCATTGGACTACTATCCATACCTTCTTTTTCTTTTAATTTACAGCAATTCTTAACTTAAGTAAAGTAACTCCCCGTCTCAGGCGACTTCTAATCATTTCCTCCTCAATAAATGCGAAAAGAAGACTATGCAGCTAGGGCAAGATCGACCAAAAAAAAAAAAAAAAGAGGAAAATGATTGAATGCCGTGCCTCTCTTGGAGTAGATCAGCATGCATCCAATCTAGAGCTTCGTGGAAAAAGATGTGAATTCACTTGCGGGACAAACGGCGACTTTCACCAGGACGCAGATGAGGTCGATCCGGACCTTTTCATTCGGAGGAAAAGGTCAAGCCTCTAGAATTTGTCTCTGCGTGCGGGCCTTCGGTTGGCGTCGTCATGGATGAACGAAGGTCGCCATAGATACTGCAGAAGGCCCTGCCGCCACGTGCATGAGCCGTGCGCCGGACTTGACCCCCGACGAGCTCCTCGTCAAACTTCGCACAGAACATGATTTAGGGTTTGCAATATTTGACCGTCCGCGCTTGCACATTGCGCATGATTCAAAGAGCATATCTTTAATCCAGAGCGACCCTCTAAGAACCACACACGTATTGGCCAAACGATCAAGGTTGAAGCGTGAACTTGACCGGTTGACGCCTTCTCTTTTCTTGACTAATATATAGGAATTTCATAACTTTTTCATGATGTGTGTACGCAACGGCGGATTCTTATCTTCTGACGTGTTACATGATAAGACTTCAAAACGAGCGGCACTAATCATACCTCTCACAAGATATTCTCATAGCTCATCGATTTATCTCATCTCAAACTTTGGATGAGACATTAATGAGAGAGAGAGGCACCAATTACACACTCATAAAATATCCTCGTAATCTCATCAATCTATGTCATCTCAACGTTCGGATAGGACCTTGATATGAGAGAGAGAGAGAGAGAGAGAGAGAGAGAGAGAGAGAGCAGTTTCATACACACACTCTCTCTCTCTCTCTCTAGACATTTAAGGCACGAACATGGGTTATACCCATTCAAAGTAGGAAGACCAACTTGCATGGTCGTGTCCCTACCATGCAGACGACGCGTGTACTCACGAGACTTCATCACAAACCTTTTCGCCAAATACCTACAAAGCCAGCCGCTTGCAAATTGGGAATGGCCCCACCTCAAGACTATACTCCAATCCCATCGTCCCGCGTATTTTGAGCGTCCTTCATGCGTGTCTACTTCGGAGCTTCCCTTTTTTGGATGGAATGCTATCCATCCTCTTTAACTTTTTGTCCCAATTAATTGCAAAAGGTCCCCTTTCTTGGAAAAGTCGTCATCCTTCCCTCGCCATCTCACCATCCCAACGTGTTCCTTCTTCGCAGGACGAATCTTATTGTCATCGGCATTGATTGGTCTTTGGCTCATTTCGTCTTGGTTTTGGGGTGAGTGCGTCGTCGTGATCAAGAAGGTATGGATAGATCTTGCTTGCTTAAGTTGGTAGGGGGACCTGCATGTTGCGTCTTTGCGAGTGTTCAATCTCGTTGAGCTTTCGTGCCTTTTTTGGCATATACGTTCGGTTTTGGGGTTTCTATGACCATCATCCTTGCGAGAGATGATGTTTCCAAGACGGTCGATAGGGAATTAACCACTGGCACTGCTCATGGAGGAGAAGTCGTCCAATTCTAGATGCTACAACCAATTCATCAATTCATTCCGTGTTTGAGTAGATTAGGAAAAACGGGGACTTTCTCATACATGGTCCTGAGTCCATGTTCTTTGGCCGCGCTGAACTTTTTATCAATCACGACTTAAACTACGATGAATCATCAAATACAGTTACATAGCTTGATATACTAACTCTCAAAGGCTTTCCATCTTATGTAGTTACACGGAGTACTTGTTTTAAGGGCTTGGCGACGTGAACCGAGACAGGTTGTTGGTCGTTGAAGATTATATCGAAATAGGACTCCCTCCAATATGTGTGGGTCATGGTAACTGTACTTCAATTTGGTTCATGTAGTTCATCGAACCCTGTCTGCTCGTTTTCTATGATACAACTAACGGCAGAATCACACCTAAGGCATGAACATTGAACACGTTTATGCATGAGAAGGAATGCAGGCAACTTATATGCTGTAGTACAGGTGTCTTGAGCAAATGGTCTTGCCATTTCATAGCAAAGATTCAATGAAATCTTCTGTATCTTGCAAAAAAAAAAAAAATCCAATAATTTCACATACCAAAATTGGAAAAATAATTAACCAATGAGCCCTAAACTTATTGTACGGATGTTAATTCAGTCATGAACTCTCCAATTTGACCAATTTAATTTTAAATCTTTTGTATAAAATACCAATATATTCATTCCGGACAATTTACATCAGAAGTCTTTGACTATACCATCGCATTAGCAATTTCCAACAAAAGCTAGTCAAAAAGACTATATTGGTATATCGTGCAAAAGTTTAGGAATCATTTTGTAAAATTGAGAGTGTTATGACCGAATTGACATATATAAAATGAGCTTAGGGCCAATTAGATAACATCCTCGCCAAACTTTTCTCCCATCTTTCGACCAGTCTTTTGATTACTATATTTCAAATTTAAATACAATTCCTATTCATTTATACTAACTTCATTATAATTTAGGGACATAGGGGTAGAGACCAGCTACCTGAAACCTCGAGAAGCACCCCCCACGAGCCCATGAACCAATTAATCTTGGGTTTTTTATCAGGTTTGAAAGAGTTATGAATCGATGCAAATTCATATACTATTGATAGCGTGATCTGTTAGATTATATAAGGATTAGAAGATTAGGAAATGTACTTGGGGTGCATCTGGTTCAGTTTTTCCAAGGGGCTTTGAGTCTTCAAAACTCCTTTAAGAAAATATGAGGTGTTTGACAACTATTCTTAAAAGGTTTTGAGATGGAAAATTGGTATAGGAAATATTGAAAGTATTTCTCCAAAATCTATTGCCAAAGTCAAACCAAATGCAACCTTAGTGAAGGGAAAAAGAAAAGACTAACCCTGGTTGGACACTCCACAAAGTAATGACCGAATTGGGTCGACGTACATTATTGAATACACATTGACGGGAAAACAAATAGTGTGACTCGTTAGCCTAAGAAGATATGGATGTTTGTGGATCTTAGATTAAACTACCCATCAAAGATATGCGTAGCAGTGATCAAAGGTCAAACAATCTTTTCGGACGGAGCCCTTTTACTCGTTCTTCATGTTTCAGGAACTTTCAAACCTTAATTAATATCGGTTGTCGTACGAGATCATGCGTTCGTGAGTCATTCGCCACGTGTTGGGCCAGAATGCTGCATTGTCTCCCTGTCGAAGAAGAACGCTCCACCATATGGAGAAAACTTGGCGGGCGCAAAGGAAGAATTAGATCGGGTAAAAGGTGGCGGAAGAAGAAGTCAAATTGCGCATGACGTTGAAGATCTCGTTCAAATGGTAAAACCCTAATGACGTAGAGGATGCGTGAATGACTTAATCGAACGATGCGCTTCTGACCCAAATCCAAAGTTGAGAAGGTTAGGAGGAGGAACCAGGAAAGCTTTCCGGAGGTGCAAAGCTATCGAGAATGAATGACGAATCCAAGGAAGAAATAAGATGGAGTCGCCATTTTTTATTTCTCTTTGTTTGAATGATATAGCGGGGACTAAATTAATGATTATCGGGCAGAAAAATCATTCCTCATGAAACGATTTCCGTGACAATTGCGATTCCTCCTGAATTGTCCGATAAATAAACTTATCTCGCCACAAGGGTGACGACCAAATTTTTGAAGGTTTTGATTCATTCATATTACAAAAACTATGCTAAGTAATTTGAAGAACTCTTGATTGGTTGAATGCTTGCAAGAAACGCCTAGAGTATAATAGTCACAACTCATGCCAAGTGTAGCCCCGCTAGTAAATGAGTCTTTACCATCCTTCATGAGCAATTCTAATGAATAGATAGATATTGATCGTTCATTGCATAGTTTCAGAGTGTTGTATGGCTACTTTGTGCCGAATCACGACAAAATGCATGGAGGCACGACCAGATTCGAAAGTGGAGTGGCAAAAATTTTTGCTTGGGAATGGACGAAAAGAAAAAAAGGAGAGGAACAACATATTGTCCGAGAGAACCGGCGTTTTTATCCTTATGATTCGGAATAAGAACGTTGTTGACAATTATTCCACTAGAGAAATCTAGATTCCCAAAATTAATACAACGTCCTTAAATTTATGGCACTAATAATACTTATTCGCAATTTAGGGCCCTAGTCGGAGGGGGGGGGGGGATGATTAAACCTTCAAATTGTCTGATGCGACATGTTTCCTCATACAAACTCGTTTCTTCCAATAACATCTTTCGTCAGCTTTCTTGGAAAAAAGGGGTTCTCCGACTAAAGGTTGTTGGATTTAACTTAGGATCTCTAGAATCCAGTACGAAGAATTTGCAGGTAGATTCGAGATGTTATCCTGAAAAGCTATCCAAATTAGGGAGACTGAGACACTTCCACTGCCTCCGACATCATCCGGGAACCAGAGACACGATGTCTAACTCAATAAAGGAGTCATGTCCCGAATACCCTCCTCGGTGTTTGTGGTCGAGAGCAAGTCGTATTGGGTGCAAATTGCCTAGAACAAGAGCAGAACCTCTCTACTCCCTACGCCTTAGGATGGAGATGGGTCGAAAGATCTTTTGGTTAGATTCATCTGGTCGCAAGACTCGGGAAAACCCCCCTCCTTCGGCCAAAACCGAAGGGCTGTTTCCGGGTTTCCTCCGCCTTTCTTGATCCACTAGGCGGCCCGTCGCCCTCAGGGTCAACACCCTTTTATTTTTTTGCCATTGATGCTGACACATGCTGCCTCTCTCTCTCTCTCTCTCTCTCTCTCTCTCTCTCTCTCTCTCTGTGCGCTTGGATCATTCGATACGGTCGATCACAGCAGAATTTCAACGATTGTAGATGGCTCCAAAGGGCATGAGCCCCCGGTACCTACTCAGTGCTTTCCTTCATCTCCCTCGTCCCTGCACGAGCCTGACGAGAGACTGAAGGAGGCGGGACTTGTTTCGATGCGCGCACGAGCCTGACCTGAAGCTACGATCCAGTCGTCCAGTCGCCACAGACGACGGGAGACTGTCCTTGATTCTTCACAATACGTCTCTTGATACGTGGAAGTAACTTTTTGATCCTCACGCTTCGACGGCGAAATGGTTTATTAAAATTGAAAAAGAAAGAAAGAAAGAAAGAAGGGCGAGGAAAGCGTATCAAGATTAAACATAGGCATGAAAATGTAGTTTTGTCAGTTCTTTCTTATTATGTTTAAAAGAATTTAGTTCCGTGGATCTCGTTTTCTTGATATCTTGAGAGTATGAGAGGTTGGTGGAATTCACCCCAATAAGTCGGGCCAATTCTCGAGATTGTAAGTTTCATCGTTAAGAGCGATTGGATAGAATCAATTATAAAGCGAAAAAGTTGACGACTCTAGGCTCGAATTGCCATGAATTGACCATAAGCCCTATGCATTCTACTCCCCTCTCGATGTATTCGGCTTCGAACCTCTCTCATGATTTTAATTACTAAACAGTTAATATCGACGTGAATTAACAGAAGGATTTGGTTATGGTACGTCGGCAGCAGGCAGCACTAAAAAAGAACATTATGCAAGCAGGATCTGTGAACCAACCCATATGCAAAATATTCATTCTATTAATACGTGAACAATTTTCATTTCGTAATTGTTTGTGCGAAAAATGTTCTTTTTTTTTTTTATGTCGATGGGGGTACCCAATGTAAATAAAACATTTTGTGGGGGGCACACACCCAAAATTAGCTGGAGGGAGCTTCCGTATGTGGAGCTGGAGCTGACGGTGAAAGTCTCTCTCTCTCTCTCTCTCTCTCTCTCTCTCTCTCTCTCTGAAATTTAACACTATAAATACCCCTTCCTCCTCCACTTCCTCTCCTCACACCAAATCATTCACTACTTCTCGTCCTCCTCAACACAAGTAAGAGAAAACAGCCATCGATTTCCCCCGTCCTCTGTTTCGATCAAGAAAAACAGAGCATGGAATTCACCACCGTCCTCTTCTCTGCCATCCTCGCCATCCTACTCTCCGTCTCCCTCCTCCGCTGCGCCCTCCACTTCTTTAACTCCGCTCGCCGGAAGCTCCCCCTCCCGCCCGGCACCCTCGGCTGGCCCTACGTCGGGGAGACCTTCCAGCTCTATTCCCAGAACCCCAACGACTTCTTCGCGAATAAACAGAGCAGGTCCGCAAGAAAAATTTCAATGAACGGCATCTCTCAAACATACTCGAAACTTACTGAGATTGGGTTTTCGTGTTTCTTGAATTTTTTGGAATTTCCTCTGAATTTCGGCAGGTATGGTTCCATATTCAAGACTCACATACTGGGGTGTCCCTGCGTGATGATATCGAGCCCGGAGGCAGCCAAGTTCGTGCTCGTGACGAAGTCGCACCTGTTCAAGCCCACATTCCCGGCGAGCAAAGAAAGGATGCTGGGCAAGCAGGCCATCTTCTTTCACCAAGGGGACTACCACGCCAAACTAAGGAAGCTCGTCCTCCGAGCCTTCATGCCCGAGGCCATCAGGAGCAAAGTCTCCGACATCGAGTCAGTCGCCGTTGATTCTCTACAGTCCTGGGAAGGAAGATTGGTCAACACTTTCCAAGAAATGAAGACGGTGAGCTTTGTTTACTTATTTTCTTTTTCTAATTTTTTCGGTTTCTCGGTCGCCTTCTATGGTGTCGTCGATCTTGTTCAGCGGAAAACAGAGGAGAGAAAATGGGTTCCTTTGTTCCCTTCGCAAAAACAGAGCAGTTCAATTTCCTCAAATTATAAAAATAAATCATTCTTTGGTCTTCATACGGTGAACGAACAGTGGAACTTTGCCACAACAGTGTTAAGACGGAATCTTCCATCTTTCCGTACATATTTTTGTAAGTTCAAAGACAGACGTGGCAAAGTGTGATTACCTTTTGTGGAAACAGAACATTTTGGATAGAGCGAAAAAAAAAAAACTCAGCGCTTACTGGGGTTCTTGGGACTGAACAAACTCCTTATCTTGCAGTACGCATTCAACATCGCGCTTCTTTCCATTTTTGGAAAGGACGAGATCAAGTACAGAGAAGACCTCAAGAAGTGCTATTACGTTCTTGAAAAGGGTTACAATTCCATGCCCATCAACCTCCCGGGCACCCTGTTCCACAAGTCGATGAAGGCCAGGAAGGAGCTGGCTCAGATCTTGGCCAAGATCCTGGTCACCCGGAGGCAGATGAAGCACGACAACAACGACCTGCTCGGGTCCTTCATGGGTGACAAGGAAGGCCTCACCGACGAGCAGATCGCCGACAACATCATCGGCGTCATCTTCGCCGCCCGTGACACCACCGCCAGCGTCCTGACCTGGATTGTCAAGTACCTCGGCGAGAACCCGAGCGTCCTCGAGGCCGTCACGGTAAAATTTCCGCGTAAAAACTCGTTACTGTATTCGTTAAGTCCCTTTTTTCCTGGTACGTGCGATCCACCTCGGCCACGAATCGATGAGGCCCACAATTACGCGAGAGGAAGCAAGAGGCAGAAGAAAAATCTCTCAATCATTCTGATTATACAACTATAGTTTTCGCTGGGCAGACAAGCTGTAACGCATGGAGAAACAATATAAAAAAAACTATAGAATTGTTTAATAGTTTCATTATTCGAAAACAAAAATTACTTATTTATGCGCGTTTGTCCCTATACAGGAGGAGCAAGAAGGCATAAAGAGGCAAAAGGAAAAGAGCGGTGCAGAGAAGGTTTTGACTTGGCCCGACACCAAGAACATGCCGATGACTTCAAGGGTCATTCAAGAGACACTCAGAGTCGCCTCTATTCTATCCTTCACCTTCAGAGAAGCTGTCGAAGATGTTGAGTATGACGGTGAGTGATACTACTCAACACTTGGCCTGTAGGCTTAGGTTATTAGATATTCATTTGCAGCAAATGCTAAAAAAAACTGTTTCTTCCCCCTTTTTTTCTGCAGGATATCTTATACCAAAGGGCTGGAAAGTCCTGCCTCTCTTCAGGAACATTCACCACAGCCCAGAAAATTTCTCAGAGCCTGAGAAATTTGACCCCTCTAGATTTGAGGTAACGTCCTTTGACAGCAACATGTATGACCCGTTCAAGAATTTCCTTACCACCCTAAGCGGAGAGGAAAAACAACAGTCATTGCTCGACATCTGATCATTATTCTTTTTAACCACTGAACAGGTTGCTCCAAAACCCAACACCTTCTTGCCATTTGGAAATGGGATCCACTCATGCCCCGGGAATGAGTTGGCCAAATTGGAGATTTTGGTACTTCTCCATCATCTGACCACCAAGTACAGGTTAGTCAATCCAAATATTTTCTACACACACACACGGAGGCTCAGTCACTCCTTTGTTTTCTTCATTTTTACCATATATGGGTGAGATAGTGAGACCGAGAGTCCCAGATCCTAAAAATAGTACAGAAAATCTGACATGGGCTTTTCGTTTGTTTATGTTGTTGTGCAGGTGGTGTCTAATGGGTTCACAGAATGGAATTCAGTATGGGCCATTTGCTCTTCCCCAGAATGGATTGCCCGTCAGATTATATTTGAAGACATGAAAAGAAAAGAAAAGAAAAGAAAAACAGAAGATAGAAACAATGCTCCAGAAAAAATAATCCAATGCATAATATTCAAGCAATGGGAAATCAATCTACTTCCCAGTAAAGAATTACTTGGCGGTGAAGAAAATAAGAAGAAACAAGCGAAATTCTTCCTACAAGAAGAGATCGATTCCTCTGTTCTTTTTGGGTCAAGAGAAGCTCGGAGAGACAGAGAAGGAAGATTCAGATGAACAAGTCTCATCCCAGGAGAGAGTCAAACTGTACAGAAGAGTGAAAAGGATCGAGAGAATAGTGAAAGTGAGTAAGGGGAAAAACCTCAAAAAATTTAACCGTATCATGCTCAATTTTTTCTTGGTAGGATAGGGTATAGACTCCCTCGGAATGGTGGGATCAATGTGATCTAGGCCGTCGTTGTCGCAATCTTTTCCGCTAGTTTTGTCACTGCCTACGAATGATGAAGTCCGCAAGGCATTAATGAAAAAAATTTAATGGATTCTTGATACAGATGTCTCTCTCTCACTCACTCTCTCTCTCTCTCTCTCTCTCTCTCTCTCTCTCTCTCTCTCTCTCTCTCTCTCTCTCTCTCTCTCTCTCTCTCTCTCTATCTCGCGTCTTCAACAAACGTACAAAATGTCAAACTACTGATAATATTGCATAAAATGGACATGTCAAAGAGAGGACTTTGAAGCGCGGTTGCGGATAATGGAGAATTTGAGCCCTTGAAGCTGTGTGTGATTGCAAATAATTGAGTTTGTAGGACCCAAAAATGTGAAGTGCATGTCTTTCCTTTTCCATAACATCCTCGGACAATCTGTTTTCCGCACAATGTTTAACTGATGAAGATTGAATGACATTCGTTCCACGAAATTTACATGGCAAATGTATTACACGCATTGACTAGGACGCTGTTATGCATTTGAGTTCAGACGCCGGGGGTTACTGTCTGTCTTTTGGCAATTTAATGTGAAGAATTGCTTCGCCAACTACTGCTTAAGATCAAGTTTCCTTCGGCTGTGAGTGCTAAAGTAGTTCCACATGACTCTGATGCAATAACCCTCAGTTTACCATCTAGTGCAAATAGTTAAAATTATCTGGCAATGCAAGCTGTCTTTCATCTCTTAATCAACCCCCGGAAAAGACTCTCGGACCAAAGTTAGAGAATCAAGAATGAACTATAGCAGTAACGGAAGAGATTTCAACTTCATCTCGAGGGAGGAAGAGATGCCAGAGATGGTTAGTGCCGCCGGTCGATGAGGATATGGTTGAGGCGATTTTACAATATATCTGAATGGGGCACTTTAGGAGTCTCGGCCAGAGGTAACTGCTACTTGGGTTATTGCCCTGATTGCACTACAAAATCAAACAAGGTGGTATGCTGATCGGGGAAGGGAAGGCCTAAATGTGTTCCTATCCTCTTCCTCTATCTCCGTTTCTCTCGAATCTTACGAGCGGAGAAAATTTTATTCCACGAACCCATATATTACTTGAACTACATAATTCGTTTCCCTGTCTTGATCAAGTGGACCCACCAAATTTTAATGGCGTGGACATATGCATACATCTTTGTTGGGGGAGCGCATGGTAAAAGTCCAATACCTTCATCTAGGGAGTTTGCCAATAGAAAGTTCAAGTTCGAACTCGTCAATATATATATAGTTTAACTTATATTCACTCGAAAATTTAAATCAATTAATTATAGATCAACTAGGATATATTAACAGTTTCACACCTCATAAGTTCTCCGAAGCAAGATTTCTCTTACACAACTCATACATAATTTCTAACGATATTTTTCTCTTTCCATACATAATAAGAGTTTAATCAGCTCATCTCTACTAGAATGTCTTGATATATATAGCATGTCGAGAAAGTAATAGCACATTTATACCTATAAGAATAGAATCTAAACGAAGCTGTGATTGATCAACTATATGATACCATCATGGATTCAAACAACGCAGTTATATAAAGATGAACTGTAACGTGTAATAAGTAGTCCGGAAGGCCAAGACGCATAGGGTCTATACTAGCAAGCTCCAGCATGCTAGATAAAATTAGGTCAGCGAAAGAAGAGAATTAGCAGAATCTGTCAACTTGCCACAGAAGTAATCTAGAAGAGTATGCAAATAGACTAACTCTTCATATGGAACTCATTCCTTGATGCAACAGTATGCGAAAGCGTAGAAAATTGCCCAGAAGGTTACATCTCCTTGGGTTGGAGAGGCTCTAGTTACACATCCATTTCTTCACTGATTGAGGTGCCATCTTGACCGACTCGGGTTGAACTGCTTTTGCCGCTATGGCTAGTCCACTACTTATTGATCATGATGCGCCGTCACTATGAATTGTTCTTTACCTTGACTAGCCAGCAAAGCTCGAGCAAGACGTTCCCAAGTTTTCTGGGTACTTCAACCGGTGGTCAGCCGGGAGATATTTAGAAAACCCGAAATCCTATCCGGTCTTAGGAACCTGACCCAAAAGAGAGAAGAATACCGAACTCAAATTCCGTCCATCCATGCTTTACTAGCAACGGTGTCAAGGCGTCCATATAGGAACATGGTAGGTGCTTTTGGCATGGATGAGGGCGTGCACTGAGTGCTTATATGTCAGTGGATATTTGGTTTGGTATGGGTAATTGGCTCTCTTATGGTGTTCTTGATTAAGCTATAGATGAAAACATAGACAGTTTATATAAGCAGGGGCAAAGAAGTGAGATATTCAGCTATCAAAGAGTTTTGAGTGTCCTTAGCGGGAGTTCATTCCTTCCTCATATGGAGGCACCTCCCTTAAAGTAAAGGTAAGCTCCACATTTACAGCAAGCAAACATATCCTCTTTTCCGCTTTACTAAGGTTGGATTACTTGAGTGTAAAAAGATTTATTCCCGATTATAGACTAGATCTGTACTAGTGGACAAGAAGACATAGGCTCCTGAGCAAGAGATCATTAGGTTTAGCCCCAAGTGATCAAATCGTTATTCTAAGGTGACTCTATCCTTCTTTCTTACTATAGAGTTCATTCCGTTCCTTGACACCATTAGTGAAATAGAACTTATTTGAGTCCTAGTAAAGGGATTTAACTAAATTATGTATGTCGAAAACATTATACCCTTTAGACGGCCAGCGCCACTTTGTGAATGCTTGTTTTAAAGAAGCTACTAACCAACAAATCTTGGCTCTGGTTAAATAGTTCTGCTTTCCTTTGACCTCATATTAAAGAACTCAAAAGTGAAGTGCTAATATTTCGCTATGCGATTTTCGCCATCCTCTAGTAGTTTTCATCCGATATTTCAAAGGAAAGATTTAGGGGCATCAACACAGTGGATAGAAAGACTCATCTGCCAATTAAACCCTAACATGCTAACTCTGCTACGCTTGGGTTCCTTCGATGATTATTTCTGAAAAAGGCTCTCAAGTCGAGCTTCTAAGAAGTTTCGCCCATAAAGAAAGTCCTTGTCGGCTATTGCTGTCTTTCTGCTATAATACTTCTGATCTCATAAATGGAACACGTGGATACAGCTTTCTAAGCACCAGAATATAGAATGTAATATATGAACTCAAAGTCAACTCCCATGGTTGTAATTCTTCTCTAGCCCCACTATTTTATTTCTCTATTTTAGAACGGAGAGCCAGCAAGGCCTCCAAGCATTGAAGCTGAGCTACTCGGATTTCTGTAACCATGCACGATCCTGTAAAACACTCTTATTAAGGCTAGGATTGAGACCAAACGCTTAGTATTGCTCGAGAACGGGGAAACTTTCGGCAAACTATTTTGTCCGAGAAAGCTCGAGAAATGAAAGAAAGATTGGTATACCCTTTCTTTGCTCCCTGCCGATTGCACTGCGTCATTATATTACTCGAAAGCCCGGGGGAATCATTCCCCGACTCTTTTGAACATGAATAGTGAGTGAAACCGCCTAACATGAAAGTCTTCCTTGGCTAGTTTGAAATCTCCTGCGGGGTGACGTGCCCCCGAGCGTAGGAACAGTCTCGGATGCGGGTCACAAGTCAGTCAATAAACCCAGCTTGCCTTCGCAGTCGTGAAAGACGCCAGTAAATTTATACCCATCGGGGGAGTCCGCGCGCACATTCAATCGCTATCAAGTTCTAATCAACAAAGACAGACTAGCCACACGAAAATTCGCCATCTGTACAAATTACAGCACACATTGATTGACGGTTGGGTGAATAATACTCAAAACAAATGGTCATTTTGGGGCCCCCTTCGTCTGACCAAATCAGAAAACAAAACAAAACAAAAAAAGATAAGAAATCGAGATCATCCACAAAGAGAGAAAGTCAAAACTGGAATTATAGGCTACCCCTGGTTAAGAAGGCTAGAGAAAATTCGATGGACTTGGGACAGCATGCCTTGTCATCCAAGAAAAGGTGTTTTTAGTTTGCATGGTCTAATCATTGATTCTGAAAATTTCTACAATAAAATCAGGTAGGTCGCTTGTATAATTCCCTATCTACTCGGGTAATGTCAATCCATCTAATGTTTTCAGATGTCTCTTCTGTCACGTCATGGTGATGTCTGGTTTGGTTAAAGTTCCAATTTGGACGACACTCGAGAAATTTGTTCAACAAATGCCATGCTGGCCTCCTCATACACAGAGATAAAATGTTGACCAGACCAGGGAGTTTCAAGTTCTTCCAAAATAGCTAAAGCCCCTATGCCTGTCAAGTATACCGTCAGGCGTCATTGTTGCTGGAAAATTAAGGCTTAAGCGTTTATATTCAAGCCTATGGAGTATATTGATCGTGTTGCTTGTTTAGAACAAGTTTGATATCTTTGTAGGACGTCCGATCGAATGAACTTCCTTCAAATTCCAGCAATAGCGAAAATAGCTGTTTTCGGCTGACCCCTCTTTTCTAGAATGTGACGCCCCATTACTCGCCAACTTCGTTTCATCGAAAAGATTGCCTCAATTAGCGTGCTGCATGTGCTTTGGTTGATCTTTTCGACATTCGATACAGCAAAGAGAGGACCATTTTGCTTTCTTGCATTGTGCGTTGGAATGACGAAACAAGAATCCTCCAGGCCTCTGCCCAATCTAACTTGTCATCTCATCTCCCTAAACTGCAAAATCGTTGTCGTTTAATGCATACTATAGCTTCAACAAGCTTCCGAATGTTGGTAATTCTTTGCCCATAGAGCATTTGGGAGTTGCCAAACTTCTTTGCACCGCAATGGACGTCCCCACAATCGTTTTGGTTTGGCGAATCAAAGTAGGAAAACTATTAGCTGGCACGTCTACTACCAAGCTCTCACGGCGATTCATTCAAGAATTCAGTACCTCTTAAGTCATACTACTCAAAGGTATTTGAACAAAGCAGCTTCCCTCTTGCTTATTTCATTGGATAACACCTTAGACGGAACTATGATGCGGATTGCGAAGGAGCAAAAGGGATGCACATGATATATGAAAGCTCAATTCCCGCTCTCTACCACTTCAACGACGTCATACAGTTGGTCCTGAAGGCATACTTTCGTCTACACAACAAAAGGAAGTGCCAGGAGAGAAATTGATAACTTAGCTTGCTGACTGATACAAATTGTCGCATATCAACACAGATGTTGGAGCAATTTCCTCAAATCCATTGGAGTTACGTGTTATCTCGATGTAAGGGCCTTTAAACGCTCAATGTCTCGTAACTCTGCATCTCACTCATCCATTGCTTGATTTGCATTAATCCAACAGCTTCACAATGTCACCTTCATAAGCTCAAAAGAAACTAGATACAGATTTAATTTCTAGAAGAAAGGGGACGCCTAATCACACCTTCTGAAGAGCATCTTCAGTGACAGATGATTGTTGTCTCCCTTTTTTGATCAGCTCCAGACGAGCACGGATTTGGAGATTATGCCCTTCAACCTAATAAAAAAGGTATCAGAAACAAGTATATCAATTATAAAACCATCTTTCTGACAAAAAAAAAAAGAATCACGAAATTATCCTTATAAACAAGCACAGGTTAGTTCATTCGATAATAAAAATATCTGAACTTTCTACTGGATCTATACAGAAGCCAATTATCTTAAAAAATTTAAAGCCTTTTCTTCCTCCAGGATGATCAAATCCATCTATGGAAGAGATAGGTACTTATTTTCTCTTGCTCCACATATACAATTTCTTAACTCCATAGTGAGGGAACTCTCAAACATCTGGCATTATGTACTCGCTTAGTTACATATGTCCTGGTGTTGGAATGACATACCATCTCATTTCGAGTTTTAAGCATAAGACTCCAGTCTATCCACTATACTCTCGTCCTGTTAAAATATCATTCAATGCCTACACTTTAGTCACTGTCAAATGTCTTCTTCGCAATATTGTAAGTTCCTTGTATGTAGGAAGAATCAAAACATTGAAAGGGTTAGAGTCACGGTGCTTACAAGGCTTGTTGAATCCATTTGAACAACATAAACAAGGTATTAACCATTTCTCAGGGGGCAAAACATAGGTTTATGAAGTATGCCATATAATTTGGTCAAAGCATAAGGAGTTCCACCCTTGCCTAAATATCCAGAATCAAGGCATTACAACAAGCAAGTAGTACCTAAAAGGTCGCAGCAGAGATCAAGCAAATCATCTTGTGATGTAGTCTTAAGGTACAACTGTTAACTAATCAGATTCCATGTACCGCAGCATGATTAGTAGATGTGGTCATTAAGAAGTTCAAGGTGTACCCTAACAGTATTCTTGTGAGCCCTAATAAACTTCGTTGTAAAGAGGCCGCCATCTATAGTACAGTCAAAACAAGAAGATTTTAGAAAAGGAATATTGAAATGAACTAAACAATCTTCCCTAACCAAAACATTATTTGATCACATTGTCACAATATATATAGTTTCCTGCCTTTCTAAAAACCTAATAATGCTGCATGTGTAATTGTAACATACCTTTTCCAGCACTTCCCTCAAGTGCTGAATTTCATTCTTCTTTGAAATTGACAAATCTCTTGCTATGTCCAATACACTTGTGCTGTACTCAGATGAAAATGCATTTTAGGACCAAGATATTAAGTACTTCACGATTGCTAAGTTTAAAAAGAAGCATTTCTGTATAGACTTAGCAATCCAATTGAATTAGGATACTTGCAGTAAGCCTCAAAACAAGAACTTCATCATCAAGCAAATTGTCAATCTACATTAGATTGGTTGCTAAATTGAATATGGGCTACTGAGCGTGCTCTAGTACCATCAAAAAGCCTCCAAATCAAAGATAGGCATGCACCAAATCATGAGTGATACTGGCCACACAATCTTCAACAAAACTAAGAACAAAAAAGGACAACTTATCAGTATAGAAGCCACACATCAGAATGGCATTTTAAAAAGCCAACATGGTGAATAAAATCTTCATTGGAAGGACGAGAGGATGAGGAAGGGACTATGACTCAGTAAAATAAAAATTTATGCCATGCAACAAGAACAACTTCTCAAACTCCTCATAGGCTCATCAAGTACAAAGTCATACCATTATACAAGCCTAACCATCATTCAGTTTGACTACATGATTTGTTATATAGCACCAATCATTGGAGATTAGACGCTTCTGTCTGATGATCTATTCGTAAATTAAAATAAGAAAAATTAATAGTTTCCTAATTGTTATCATAGGCATATACATGAGATTATGGTTATTCCCTAACAACTTGGTACATACTTATCTGACTTCAGAAGGTCTAGACTCTGTTCCTCGACAAGTTGTTCCACAGTATCCAGAATTGTTCCTACCTGCAAATGAAGTGAGACATGACATGCCAAGCTGAATACATAAGAATTACATTGTAATTTTCCTGATGCACTAGCAAGGAAAACAAATCAGACAATCCTTTGGAAGGCCAAGTTTGAAAACCATTATTAGCCATCTAGATTATAATGGACAGATTTATGTTCACAAGACCCAAAAGCACAGGAAAGCACAAGGGAAAGAACAGGTAGCATTGATATCTCAATGTTTAACTGCACTCATAATCAATTTCCTTGTACAGACCACAACCAAACTCTTTTTCCAGACACTAATGAAATCCGCAAAATGAAGTCGCGTGTCATCCTCAGTAAAACTCTACCTCCTCTTGTCATCCTTGCCCCATTCTAGGTAAGATTATTTGCTGACATGGAAATTAGGCCACAGACAAAAATTGAGGCAGAAATCTCAAAAATAAAATCTAGACACGTTAATGGCATGAACAGGATAACAAAAGTACCTTCATTTCATCAGAGAGCGATTCAAAAACATCCTGTAAATAATGTAATAGATAAGTCAATGTTCACGATCAACAAACTAGCATGCAATACAGACCATTTATTAATGTTGTGTACTATCTACATACTATGTGCATAAGGCAAATGATCCCTATTTCACATTGCCGGCAGAGAAATGAGCCAAATATACAGCAGACAACAACCATTTCCTACAGAACAAGCCTCAGGATATGCCAAGAGGATCAGAGATTGGAGTCTCAATGGAAGAACAAACGAATCAACAAAAATAATCAAGACTGGAAAAGGGGCAGAGCAACAAGCATTTTGTGCAAATGGTGAAACAGTATAATTTGGAAACTTTTTCACTGCCATCTTTTTTGCCAAATGCTAAACCAGGAACTAGACGAGAAGAAAAAGGAAATAATTTAAGTGGAAAGAACAACTGAAAGATAGGTTTGCTTCTATGTGAACAAGTGAATTTGCTTCTACGTGAAAAGATCAAAGCAACTACTGCCACAAGAGCATGAGCTTGAATAAAAGTTTCTAGCAATATACATTTGATGATAATATAAACCTCTCCAAGTTTCTGCAAGAATGGCATTAATTTTAACAGCAGCACCAGGCCAGAATTACGTATCCATAATAACGAACATACCTCTATGTGTCCATGCAGTGAAGTAATAACCTGTCAAAAATTTACACATAAAGTCAGTAGTTAAGTTTCAAAAGTACAGGGAAAAGACACAGAAACTTAAAAATTACAGAGAATCAAATATATGTTCTTAAATGCCTCCCCTGCAAATGGCAGTCACCCATCTCCATTGGTCGTCAAACCATTCTTTTAGCTTTAGTATTATTCACAATTGACACTTCGACAAGTGCCAAAAATAGCAATACGGGTGACAGAATTCCTTTTCTAAAAGGAAACAACATAACATCGTGCTACGATATGGTTGGATGAAATTGCTAAAAGGCAGAGTAAATAGGGTTCATATCTAGTGAAACATGGAGAGTGAAGAAGAACTGAATAGTTGGGTGCAAAAGCCAATTTTCAATGTAATAATGACCTGGAAAATCACCATAATTTGAATAGGCCAGAATAATTAGACCCTCTCACAAATCTAGATTGCAACTGTTGCCTGACGTTCTGCAATCTTTCTATGTCATATCTTGAGAAATACTTGCTTATCAAAGCTTTGTACATTGCTTTTTTGTGACAAGAAATATATTAATAAGCCTTGTCAGGTATGAGACAGCTTTTGCACCTTGATAAGTAGCTGCTGAAGATGTTGTTGGTCGTCACTTGAAAAACTTGGAAAGGCCTTGCGGATCTCCTGTAATTATAATGCCCAGAAAGATTACGGATGCAAAACAGCCTCAACATATTCCGATATCAAGGAACTTCTAGTCCTACACTTCTGTTATATGCATCTGCATGCAATTAAATCGAAATTACCTCAGCAAGAAACAAATTCCCTCACTTGGATTAACTTTTACAGGAGCCCTAAGAATCAGAAAAACATGCGTGTATATTGACCAGAATTTGAAGTCAACTTATTGAAGGTTAAATAAAAAAAAATGGGAAGCAAAGAAGAAGAGCTCCACAAAAGTTTCTGTTTTTTAACAACAGTGTCCACCCACGAAAATCAACTATCAAGGACTAATTAACCAAAGAAATTTGAAAAAGTAAAAAGAAAGGGAATTAACAGTTTAGTTTCAAATCCAAACAAATGACCTTATCAATTTCAAGTTTGGACCTTGTAAAGATCGTCTCGTACTTGCCCTACTTTCTATTTCGTGCTAATAAAAAGAGGTATGCAGTCTGAATGAATGTGTCAGGTGACTATCGCAAATAGTTATTTAACTTTGGGGAGGATTTAAATCACAGGTCAGTAAATTTTGTTGATAGATCTGCATCAAGAATTCAGTCAGCCCACACTTAAAGGGAGCAGTAAGGCAGTTTAACCGATACTGCTTTTCGCCATTCCCAGCATTTGGGAAGGCAGAATATACACCCTTCACAATGACTAAGGAAAAAAACAGGAGACCTCCAAATAGTTATTGATCCACTCCGCAGACTTAACATAGGGACACTGCATAACACGAAACACCAGAATAGAGCCAAAACTACACAGTGCTCAGCTCCCATTTAGAAGCTCAGGGAAAATGCAACCGCCGAGGCAGTCATGAGTTTCAAAAGCAAAAATCCCTCATTTGCAAGCAGTGATGACACCCCACGTCCAGAAACCGAGGCGAAGTAACACGACAGCTCCATTCATGACTCGCGCCAAAAGCAACTTGACCGCCGATGAGTCGTGGATCGAGAACATCATGCGGGACAGAACGGCGACATTCGACGCATCGAACTCAAGATTGCTACTGAACCGACTCGATTCCGGATGTTCAGAGGTCCAGAAACACCAATTCTACACGTTCGAATTAGACGGAACGGTCGAGATATCCAGTTGCGGACCTAAAACAATGGAGGCCGGGCTAAGCTAAGATCTGTGGCGAGAGAAGTACCTCCATGGAACCGGTCGAGAGAAGAGGAAGAAGAGCGCGTCTGAACGACATGTCCACCTTAGATCGCATCGATCCCGCCGAGAGGGACGTCGCCTTCCCTTTCTCCGCCATTCTTCCGCTCTTTTCTCGCGCAGAGAGAGAGAGAGAGAGAGAGAGAGAGAGAGAGAGAGAGAGAGGGGTGAGAAGGGCGGGAATGAGAGCAGTTTGGGTTTTGGATTTTGGACGAGTAGAGAAGATCCCTTGCTCAGAAAATAGTCGGTTACTGCAAAGCATCACATCAATCGAGAACATAGCTGACGGGTGAGCTGCACAGTGCCCACCTCCCATTTAGAAGCCTAGAAAATTTAAGTTCTAGCCTAATCTAATGAAATTGAGAAATGTCAATACATAATTCTTTGATAAAAAAGAAAGTAAAAGATAAATAAATATTTTGACCTTTATATTTATATATCATGCTCATCTCTCAAATCTATGAGCCAATCTTGATAATTCTTTTAAAACTTGTTCTAAATTTTATAATTTATAAAAATAGCGGATATCACGATTCGAGTCTTAGTTCAATTAGCGGCCTTCATTTGAATTAGTTGGTTTAATGTCGCTAGAGTGGAATAAATAAAAGACCATATTTAATGGGCTTTCGATCCTTATGTAGTTCAAGATGATTGCAAAATTGCTCACCATATGTTCAACGAAATGCACGAGCCCATACCTATATGAAGTTGTCTTTGGCCAGTTTCTAGGTAGGCCCTGGAACTATAGATTTGGTTCCAATATATTCCAAAAATTGGAAACCCGAATTGATCGTAGAACTGCTCATCCTTAATTACAATTGAACTTACATTTTCATACGTAACTATTCGGCGTAAGATAACACTTCGGCTTGTTGGGTCAATCTCATTATATGTGAATCGGGCAAATCAAATTCGAGATCAAACTGAGAGTGTTAAGTTCCCCAATTCATTTGAAAGTGACCCCAAGAAGAAGCTTCCACCAACCCAACAGGCAATTTTTTCGTTCAGTTCCTTCGTCGGGACAGCGCGGTGCACCGGAACATTCGACTTCATTAATCTATATGGATCACTGCACACCGCACCAATGACATGAGTTTGCACCTACACGGCCACTAAAGTCGCTCTGTTCCGGTAAAAGAGTGCGATTTGAATCGCACTGGATCTGCATCGTCCGAATGCAATTGAGTACCTCGATGCATGTTGACCCGGGAAAACACGAGAAAAAAACAGAAACACTTGACCGGCCATCTCGGCGTCACCAGGAAGCATAGTCAATACCAGTCGAAGAGCCTCTGCTAAAAAGACGGAGGTCAACCTCAGTCCGGCATGACACCCATGAATTATTCTCAAGGACGATACCCACCGTCGCAGAACTTGACAAGAATATTTGGGCAATGTTAAAAGCACAGCAGAAGGAGAACAACAACAATCGCCAAGGAGTATTATCTTATGAGGAAGAAAATAGGTCGAACGACCTCGAACTAAGCCAAGCGAATTCCTTCTTGCACTTGAAAGAACCGCAGCTCGCTCTGTGAATGTGTACATGTCCGCATATACAAGGGAAGTAAAGTTGCATCTCTAATGTGGAATACAAGACATTGCCCCTTGTACAAGTAATTATTTTAACAGCCACATAACTCTTAAGGGATGAAAAAACCAAGACAATTGTGCAGTGCTAACTCTCAATGGCTCCGAATGCAAGCATTCAAAGAGAAATTCTCCGACCAATCTGCCAGAGGCAACACTCCAATGTACACGACCAAATCCAACTTATCCTACAAAATTCTACCACGTCCTGCGAAAGAATACAGGCCTTGAACTGGATTTCAACACAGGGTTTCCGAGGTTGGATCAACTCTGGAACTTTCTGCATACCTTAGTTTTGCTTGTGAAATATTGCTCGGAATATCAATGTGTGTATTGTCGATGTACCTCTGCTGGCTGCTAAAAGATAATTATCAAGTGCATCGCACGCCAAGATGCAGTCATCACCGGAAAAACCTGAGCAGAGTCTTTTTCATATGACTTGTTTCAGCCGAGCAAATCCTTGAACAAGTTAGGGTTTTGACTAGTAGGTGTCACGCCCATCTGCCTCACAAGAGCATCCTTTTCCAAGGAATTCTTAAGGTTAGGGCCCTTGCTCAATGGAGACAATCCAGCAGCTCCTCCTTGAGAAGCAGTTCTGATGCTCATGCCCGATAAGCCACTCAACATGTCATCTCCAATAGTTGGAACAGGATTCACAGCATCTCCACTTTGCCCAGTCGCAGCAATCTCTGCATAAAGCGACACTATATCAGGCGCTTTGTTGGTATTGACTGCTTCATGGTTTGGTGCTGAAACATTTTCTCCTTGGTCAAGAAGTCCTTCCAACTGTTTGAATGGATCTATTGATGGAGCACTACTTGTAACAGTGGGTTCACCCAAATCAAGCAAATCCGGAGGCGGTTGGACAGGAGTTGATTTCTCTGATGCAGTGTCTGTAGCTTTGGCAACAGGGGGCTTTTCTGCAGCATGGGTGCTAGATTTCCCAATCTTATGACTACTGGAAGTCGGTCTCTTATCAGTTTTTGATGGACCACCAAAGAGCGATGCTGCAAGCCTCTGTTTCTCAGGCGAAACTTCAACCTGTGGCTTCTTTAAGTCAAAGGAAGAGGTGGATTGTGCTCTTGATGTGGACGTGCTTACACTTTCACTCTGTACGGCTCCATTCACGGTTTTCTGCGATGAGGATTCCGAGGTGGATGTTGACCCAGAGGAATAACTTGGCCTACCCCACTTTTTTTGAACACCATCAAGCCGTAGCTTGAGTTCTGTAGATCCTGAATTTGATATTGACGGTACTGCTGGGGAAGTGTGGATTTCCCTGGAATAAGATGGCTCAGGAACTGGAACAAGCTCCGTCGAGAGTGTGTAAGAAACTGGAGGTTTTGAAGGGACCACGGGCTTGGGAAGCTCGTAAGCTTCAAATCTAAGACCATGCATGGATGCTTCATGATGGTCTTCGTTTCTAAAGCTGCTGATGTTAAGCATCCCTGTGCGCTCGCTTTCAGGAATATAAGGCTCAGCACCTTTCTCCAGGGATTCTTGGACATAATGGTTGAGGAAGGAGAGACTTCTATCAATCTGCAAAAATAGCCTCATAAATATCTTATAAGAGAAGTTTATTGATGTATAGTGCCAGTAATATGACCCAATTAGACAAAACTGTCCTGCAAACTCCAGCAATGCAAAGTAAAACATGAAAAAAAAAAAACCGATACTACTCGTATGACTACTACAAATGGATATTTGTGTCTTGCTAATATGAAGATAAATAACGGCACATGGAAGAAAAATTGTCAAAGGGGAAATACTATATTAGAAGTGATAAAACATTCACACAGATTCACTAAGTAATACAACTGGAGTATTCCCATTGACGGTCATGAAACTCGATAGGAGCTGTTCTAGCAATTGGAGTTGACCACATTGTACTGGTATAGAAATCTTATGATCAAAACTCGAGACAGGGAAAGGAAAAACTTATGTATGTACGTATACATACTCCTCCTTTAGTGAGATAATATGAACAAATACCTGAACCAAAGTATGTTATTGCTATTGGAGGATGTACAATTACAGGATGTAAAGACACCACAAGATAGTTTTGGTCATAAAGCAATAAGAGGTGCCAATGGGGAAGAAAGATGATAAACAAAAGCAATATTAAATCAATGACAAGAGCAGAGGGGACTCGTCTAGAATTTCATTTGACCATTGAAGCCAAAAAACTAGCGGACAACTCCTGTAAATCGAGTAAACAAATACATATACTATGATTGCTTTGCCTACATAAATTTCGAATTTGCACCTAAATCCCCCAAAACTAAGTTGAGTACTGTTCAAGTCTCCGCGTGCAAATCGAACCCTAGAAAATTTGGCCGAAATCGAGTACAAGCAAATTAGTTTGATACACATTTAACAAACATACTATGGTTCCTAACTTAATGAACCGCATACTGAACAAACAATTCCTTGTAGAAAATAAGCAGTTCAATAAGTAATTCAAGGATAACAAAACAAGAATTCTAGCATCTCCAGAGAACTAATATAATACTGTAACTGAAGGTAAAAATGATGCTTACATAGTTCGGGGCATCTTTTCTAGTGCAAGGAAAACAAAAAAAATCCATAGAGAGAGGAAGAATCAATCATTGTGTGAGCATGACTCACACCAACAAGCATGCATAGCAAGACCATAATGAAAAGCTTAAGTTCCCTAATCAAGGACCACCTCAATGTCTTCACAGCTGGCATCTGATGGCATGACACACTCAACTGCACGAGCATCTAATCCAATGAGTGCTTGAAGTTCATATGCACGCTGCTGTAAATCTGTTGAGTGGGAGGCTGACAATTCTTCAATTAAGGATTGGCACTGCACCAAGCAGAGAGATTAACGTGATGTCACATTGCATACCCAGAAGGACTCAGTAATCTCACCCTGATCAATAGCCCCTCTAGACACCCCCACAAAGGTTTATTAATCACATGCAAGCAAAAGTATTAATGTCTATTATTACTAGCTCAAATTAAAAGTGCCAAATTTAGGCACAGAAGCATAACTTTCATGGACGACTGTCCACTCACTGATGCACAAGCCTACCCTTCACTGCTCTGTTACAAGTATAACATTATGAGCCATTCCCTAATGCTCCTTAACTGAAGCGTGGAAATGAAGCCATCAGACCAACCCAAATTTAAAAGGAGGAACATAAGCAAATAATTTAAACTCTGAATGCATTTTCAGCAACATCATATGGCATCTACAATAACAAAACATTTATCTGCTGCTACTCATAACCCATGGAACAAAGAGTATCAATATCAATATACACAAAAGTATTACAAATAAACTAGGTCATAGAGTACTGTCAATGGATAATTGCAAAAAGATTTCCAAATCGACCGATGGAGTTCAAATCGATTTCTTTTACAAGAAGAAAAAATTCAAACAGCATTCAACCTTGAAAGGATCACTCAATATGTCAATTACAAAGCCTTTCTTAAATCTTAATTAGATAAAGTTAATCAGAAAAGAGAAGGAAAAGCATCTAGAAACTATACCTCAGGGAGGATATCCACTTTTCTTCCAGCAGCAATTTCATATGCATATAGTTTCATGAGTGCTGTAATTGCATAAGCCTTCAAAAAACCATGGAAAAACATCAAAGTTGAACCTTAGTGAGAGAATCAAAACATACTATAATGATGTGAGTGACACATATTTTGTTTATTTGCTAATAATGATGTAGATAGCACATGTTGTAGAGGAAATCATTAAATGAACACCATAAGCTACTCAACTTTAAACTAAGTGATTATCAATTTTCAAGGGTAGAACTTCAGCAGACAAGCAAAAGTTGCATAATGGAAATGGAAGTAACAGAATCAGATATGCCCATCAAATCTTTCAAGTGAAGACAATAAGGTTGGGTAGACCATAAGATAGCCATAAGTCAAAACATGAAAGACTTATTATTGTCCCTAGAATCTCCTGGCCTCAACCAAGAATGAGCGCCTTGTGCACATTCTTGAAGGGGCAATGCCAGTCTAAACCCACGTTTAGTCAAAGTACACAATGTTTTTCAGCTCTTCAAGTGAAGAAACAAACCCAGAGGCTGCGGTAAAGCTCTCGACCCAATTTCTCAACAGGTAGCCATTCGAGGTTAGTCATTTTTCCCTCCTCTCCTAAATTCACTATTTGCCCAAAATGCAAAAGCTAGAGAACTGATCTTTCATAACCATATATGTCAGGGCTTATGATTGCACAAGCATTTTGCAAAGGTCTTAGTTAAGTTGGGAGGAAAAAAGAGGAAAAATCCTAATAGATGGCACTTACATGCTTTTATATATGTGAAATGTAATGAGCATTGTCATTTGGTTCAAGCAAGGATGTGGCAACTAGAACAATAAGACACCTGCCAACATATGCTTTTCAAGCCAGTGTACACTTGATTAAGCAAAGAGATTTCTAAAGATTCAAGAATATTAGGATCAGCATTATGAAAAATACAAAATTCTTCACCTGTGTACTTGTACATATAGATAATAAGGAACTTGTACGGGTATAAAAATTTAACCAGGCCCAGCATGCGTTTTCTTTTCATTTTTAGATCATTGAATGGCAACTTACAGGAACAAAGCACTTAAAAATAAGAAGGAAAGCTTCCAAAGTATTTATTGCCTTGAAAGCATCCAACAACTCGAGAAATTCCAGCACCAACTCACGTAGCATCATATTTGTTCAAGCATCATATTAAGTTTATTTGATTGCTGCCGTAGCTTTCAAGAAAAAGCACAGACAGCAATCCAGTTTGACTAGCACAGATAGCAGTACAGTTTCGGGTTTGATAAGGCCAACCTTTATTCTCGCAGTCTCACAGATATGGTTGTGTCCCTCTCAAAACCATCCTACATAGTCCTAAATTGTGACTCAGTTCTGGCCGCAGGATGTGTGTGCAAGAGCATAGTGCTAAAGCATCAAAAACATGCAAAGCAGTTTATAGGGCAAATACCTCTCCAATGTCAAATTAAAACAAGCACCCTTAACGCCTCCCTATAATACGAGTTAGCAAACACTCCACCCCTAATAACTCCCGTCAAAAACCATTTAACAGAGGATTTTAGAGGAGTACCTTGTTTCCTCCCCATCACACAAAAATATCTTTGAATAGAGAAAGCTTAGGCCTAAGTCCAATAAGAGCTTTAAATCAAGTCCTCAGTGGAGTCATCATGCTATCACGACCTTCCCAAAGATAAACCACCCCGGGAGAGCTAATGAATTACTAAGCATATACTTAACGCGCACTCTCTCAAGCCCATAATTGCAACTTGGGAGTTCTAATTTAATCAATTAAACATGCAATTTGGAATCAAGAATGCAACTGCACTAATTTGTTGTCATTCAAACAGATGCTCTATATAACACACCCAAAGAAACAATTAGATACCTTAACAGTTTCATCATTTGAATATGCCTCTGCAACATCACATAATTTTCCAGTTATATAGGATGCAGAATATTTTCCGTCAGTGGTTCCGTATTCCCCCAAGACCCAGCAGATCACCTACAAATTGCCAAAAATTAATAGGCATTGCCATTTTCCTCAAACTCAATAATATATACGTGCTCCAAATTACAAGGACAGTGAAATGATATGAAATATGTGAAAAGCTTACTTGCAGGAAAACTGATGGAAGTTTTGGCTCAGCAATAATGCGTAGATATGATTCCACCTATGTCAAAGCAATATAGCATCAAATTCAAGATATCACATGCAGGAAAAAGAATGGAAATGACTAGAAGGCCAAGTGTTTATGTATGCACATCACATGCACCAGCCATATGTTTGGTGTCCTGGACTATTAACCAACCTATAATGCAGATAGAATAAGTTTAAGACTGATTTTATACTTGGGAAAGCAATAATCTAAACGATTTAAGGCATCAGTGGACCAATTACAACTTTTGCATTTGATGCAGCAGAAAAGAAAATTTTTCCTTCTTTTTGTGCTCACAATTCACATTACAGAAAAAGCAAAGAAGAACACAAATCATTCACAGCAAGGACGACACTTAGGCAGCTACTATAATACTGCAGTTTGGTGTTATTCCCAGCTGACTTAATCTGCCATCAAAGTGACCAATGGACACCATCACCAGAAATTGCTAAACAAGGGGAAAAAATAACCAAATATAAAAAACAATGGAATGAATTAATAGCAGTTTGTTCTGCTGAGGATTTGTTTCCCCTGCCAAACTCTACTCGAGTTGTTTTACTGATCAAGCTTAGCTCATGTTGTAACTATATCAAAGATACAAAGTAACTACCTTTCATTCAATTTTTTGAGCCATTTTCCACTTCATAATCTTAGATTCAAGGAATTGTCTCTAGTCATTTGGAATTGAAAATTAAAACTACATGGACAACAGCAGGCGATCGCAATCCGCACAAAAAACAGAAAAGAGCCACTCTGAGCAAAAGTTTGGAGACTGCCCTACTAAGTAATTCGGAATTTGCATTCTGTAAATAAATTGAAACTAGATTATGGGCACTGACAAGAGCAGTTAAAAATTAGGAACATACAGCAGATGATCTTAGCTGACTGTCTGCAGAATCATCGTCCTCCCCAAAGCCCTCAGCAATCAACCTCATCAAGCTATGTGCAACTTTTATGTTCACCAAATCTCCAGCATGCTCAAAGACTTTATTCATAGTCTACATAATTAAAGTAACACAGATGGATTAGGTAAAATGTAAATGCTCTTTAGATGAACTAGAAAATGGGAGAGATTGACACAATACCTGAATAAACCAATGGTTGCTAGGTGCAAATTGCTCCGCAAGTTCAACACATCGAGATGCTATTTCAGTTTTGTAGTGATTATCGTTGATGCTTATCATGTAATCAATCATGCGGTCAACAATCACTTCGACATTTGAGGACTTTGTCATTTTGTATAGCAGTTCAAAGGTTTTTCGCTTTAGAGTATCATCCGGGTCCTGGCATAGATGTCATGTATTAGTTAAAAATGTCTACCAGATTAATAGACTATGCAATTAAAGAATTGCTTTGTCACAAAACTCCACATAAAAATGGTACTCAGAGACCAGTGAACACAAAATTAAAGTAGTGATCCCATGCCTCACATCTCAAACGATGTAAACAAGAACTACATTCCTAATCACATATGCTTCTAGTCACTAGTTACTAATTGCCTAGACATATCAGTTCATTTTAATCACGAACCACACAGTAAACTACACAAGCTGTTAATGTGCAAAGAAAATGGGAAAAAATGGAGCATCCGAACAAGTTCATAAACCAGCTATTTCTAAGTAAATGGAGCAATTCAAAATTGCATCTCAAAAGACAAAAAGAAAGAAAAAAAACTCACCTCTAAGCAATCGATAACAGCCAATTGGTGTTGTTCAGCAATATCTGGACTTATCTTTATTAATCTACCAAGGGCATCAATACCCATATATTTGAGATTATGATTGTCACTCTGTCCAGAAAATAGTGATTCATGTGAAGTTCATCACAAATGAATTGCTAGAAATGAGTTAATCATCGAATTGTTAAAGGAAAACCATCAAAATTAGGTGAAAAACAAACCTTCAAGAACTTGGAAATTGCTTCGGCAGCAGCTTCTAATAATTTAGTATTTGCATATATACAAGAGACACAACATATGCATTCATACAGAACAGCGTTCCCTATATTACTTAACGTGTCACATTTCCTGAAGATGTCACCCAAAACTGTATACATGTGCTCACTGGCCTGTTTGTCACCATTTCCCAGCAAAGCCAGTATTTTTAACAACTTGATCTGCAAAAGCATCATACTTGCTGTGAGTTGAAGATGAACAAAGCTGACGACCAGATGGCATTAGAAACTTGAACAAAAAAACTTAATGTTTCAACCCATGCACCTTTCAGTAAGTGCAAGCTTTTAAGAATTGAAAGCTACCATTAAGACATATCATACAATTAGAGCTGTAGCCAACGAACACAATATAACATACTTGCTAAGCTAAGTCTAAATTTAAGATGCACCAGAAAAAATGTTTTAAAAGGCTAAATTCCCTATGTCCAATAACATTCGATGGAGCAGGTAGAAGCAAGCTTAGGAAAAACAAAAAGAATGACCTGGACTGTTGATAATTTAGTCCTTTACCATTCAGCTCTGAACTCTAAGGAAGCTCCATTGGACCGAGGAAATAATCTAGTGTTGCTACAACAAGCTTACACATTCTAAGGGAATTTGACAAATAAATTTCTCTCAGGAGACAACAATTGGTCTCCAGGAAGATTGGCTAACGTCACGTTCCTTATCATACTCACTATCTGAATTTGTATACTCAGATGTCTATTCAAACGCAACAGACATTGGATCTTGTACTAGCTCTAAGCATCAGAAAGAGACTCCTCTTCCTTTCACTAGCCTAATTACAACTGGTAAAGTACATAGAATAGATATAGACTCAGCAATTAAGAGTTCTTTAGGAGACTCAAATCTTTTTCCTAGTGAAACACGTTACCATATTTCCTTGTGGTGGGCCCCTGCTTGAAAACAACGCAAGGGACTTGCTATAATTACAAATGACCACGAAATTTTCTTTACTTATCAGTGACCGGACATTTGAAATTTTAACTGTTAAGTTTCCATCACCAGTAATCAATCTATAACCTTCAAAAGCAACATCAAAACAAATAAAATTTCCATTGTATAATCGAAAATCAAACTTCTACATCATCCAGAACATACTTGCATAAGTTAAAGATATAAAATAACTCTATGATGTTTCTGGAAAGATACTAACCATTATATCTAGATTTAAAATTTAATAGGTAAATTAAGAGCAACATGTCAGAACAAACCTGAATGAACGGGGCAGGCATTTGATGGTAGTCATAGCTCTTTGGTAATCTTCTCTCGGCTACTTGTTTGAGAATGCTGATAAAACTGATAACCAAATCTTTATAAGAATTAACATCGATTGTTACGAGATCAAAGAGAGGGCATAGAGTTGCACCCATGACACCAGGATCCTTATCACAAAGCGTCTGCAAAAGGATAACCAGATTAGGGAAAGAAGAGGCATTCCATCAGATGAAAGAAAAGAATGTTATTATTCTCCCTAGAAATGCACCTAAAGTTCCGGGTCAACGTATAAAAATCAGATCAGAGACTTCCAGAACTCATAGATGCTGAACCAGCACATAAAGGGAAAATGCATGATGAGCAAAAATGAGCTTTTATATAGCATAAATTACTTTTGTGCAAGTCTCCAGCTGCACAAGCTGCATAACAGTCAAAGGTGCATCAGCTCCATTTTCTTGGATGTAGTCAACAGACTCAACAATTACCCTCTAGGCCCAACAAAAGAATCAGCAAGGGCAGGAGGAAAACTATTTTCTTTCAGCACAGGATGATAGGGTTTCACTCTTTGATGACATAAAATAAGGAAAGGGAGGAGAACTCTTCTATGAGTATTCCTCCTACACAAGTGACTTCGTTTTACCATTTTCAGATAGAGGTTGCAAAACGTTCATACCAAAGAGAAATTGCCAATACACATAGGACAGTTAGCAGGAAGTCGCATCCAGATGGTTGTGGCAATTATACAATGTTATTTTGCAACCAAAGGGGAAAAAAAAGGCTTCCAAATTTGCTGACTTTCAATTGGGGAACAGTGACAACATCACACTAATAAATGCAACAGCTTTGTTAATTCCACATCAAGTGGAAGCAATGGCACAAAAATCACAGCCGTAACTGCAACAACTTTAGAATGCTGCTCTAGAAGGTCAATCAGTTTTTCCCCAATAAAAAAGAATACAACTTGACAGTAGTAAGTGATCCACCTAACCATCTAGGACAAATGCAGATAGCCCGAACCAACACATCTCTCGGAAGATGCAAAATTTCAGGATCTGCATTCATGCACTACTCCAAGCTCAAACACACAGCCCAACAAATATCAAGCTTCAAGTACCTTACGGAAATTCGATATCAGGTGCAACACCGAAGCTGGAGACTTCTGATAAAACCGGTGCAAAGCCATGATCGCCTTCTTCCTCACGGCCTCCTTCGCATGGCCCAGTAGCTCCACCACCTGCGGCAACACCGCCGGTATGGTCTCCTCATTGATCAACCTGCATACCGCGTTCAGCGCCGCGCAGACCACCAGGTAGTTATCCGACTTGAGATCCTTCTGTATCGTGTTCACAATGAGGATGATCAGATCATGATCCTCGTTCAGGAAAAGGGTGACGGCCAAGTAACCGGTCCTCTTCAGCATCAAGCTGTCATCGTGCGTCATCTTGACGGCGTGGATGTAGCCGAAGGACGCGTCGTGGCCGAGCATCTCGACATAGACAAGCCGGATGATGTACTCTTTCATCTTGCGCTTGGGGATGTCGGGCTCGACGATCCGGCGCTTTAGGGTTTCGATCTCGTTGAGGATGATGCGGTCCTCCTCGGACTTGGATCGGGCCTCGCCGATGGACTTGACGAGGTCGAGGAATTCCTTCGACTGGCCGAAGCCGCCCTGGGAGCCCATCGCGAGCTCCCGGCCGATCGTCTTCAGCTGCTCCAGCTTTGCGGAGTGGGTCCACCAATCGAGAGGCGCCTGGAGGGGATTTCCTGCGAGGGTTTTCAACAGTGAGCGGTGCGGCGATCGGAGCGGCGGAGCATTTGGACGAGGAAGGCGAATGCGAGCCCTTAGATCTACGGAGCTGGAGGCGTCGATGTTGATCGGAGTTTCAGAAGGAAGCGTTCGCAGAGAGAGACAGAGAGAGAGAAAATTGGTGCTGAGCCGAAGAAGAAGAAGACGAAAGTGCAGAGAGATGGTCGGGTTAAGTGAAGGCCCGGCAATCGGGGCTCCGGGAGAGAAGCATGGTAATTTTCAATGAAAAGGCGAGGGCAAATCCGTCTTTCGGGAGTGGAAATTGCTTTATAGTCATTTTACTTGATCTTTAATTTTAGGCTCCATTCATTTCGCGGAAAATAAAATCATTTCTGGAAAATATTTTTTATGAAGTCATTTTTATGGAAAATAAAAATATTTTTCGATATTCATTTGAAATTTAAAAATTTTTTGAAAAACATTTTTCGCAAAAAATTTGTTATTTCCGTTTTTTTTTCTTGTTCATAGATGCCTGAAAACTGCTAGCCATCGGCTCCTGGATGGACTACCACCGAACCGTCAGGCAAGCAAGCGAGCGGGCGGCCGGTGGGTGGCAAGCGGCCGACAACCGACGGGCAATGGTGAGGGGCAGCGACTAGCGATAGATTTATTGGTAATTTGGTTAACATCAATGATTAATTGACTACCAAAAAATGTTTTCCTTTTTTTGAGAAAAGGAAAACATTCTCATTAGTTTTAGAAGAAAATTTTTCATTGATTAGAAAAAGCATTTTCCTTGTGCAAGTTATTTTCCACCTCCCAAACACTACAATTTTCGAAAAATATTCTCCATAAGAATATTTTTCTGCGAAATGAATAGAGCCTTATTATTCTATAAATTTGCATGTATAATTCATATGCATCACTTGAAAACCTCTAATCTATTTTTATGAATATGTTTATAATAAATCCCCAATGCAAGAGATATATTACATTGAAATATTATTATGGCTTCTAAATAATATCTAGTACTCTAATTTAATAACTCATTTCTTTCTCATAAAGATGTTAAAATATTAGGCGGCCAAGATTGCACTATTATGATATGAATGTCTCCGTGAAATATTAAATATAACAACATACGAAAAATCAAATAAAGAATTATGATATGGCCAAAATTAAACTTTACAAAGTCAATAGAGAAATCAATTTCAAGCGTCAACGGATGCAGAGCATATTGACAATCAACTCATCATAATGAAATTTCATCATTAAAATACTGACAATCAACTCATGATAATATTTACCAAAAAAAAATCAACTCAAGATAATGAAATTTCGTCATTAAAATAAAGGAATATGTAAAAATTCTTATCCTAGATATCAACCAAGAGAATTCTAAATAAGCAATCTCACTGAAAAAAAAAAGTGCGAATTTCTTTGAAAACTAGCAAGACCCCCCCCCCAATGCATTGAACAAGTCTATAGCTATATTTGTCATATTGCAAATTGAATATTGCATATTGCAACAGGATATTCAATAATTCTCCTTACAACACATTGCCGCGGACAATGAGATATTCATAAACTCTTACCAAAGCATAATAATAAACAATAAATGGTTATTATCAAGATTAGGTAGAATTTTCCCAGAAAGAAAACTGAAAGCAAGAAATTACCTCAACTCTCTCTATACGTATATATAAAAAAAAACATTTTACTCTAGAGAAAATTATACACGAAAGAGGAATTTACATCCATGTCAACGGTATAAGCAAAGGAAAGCTACCGATAGATTGGAAATTACACCTCACTTATACTTTCATGTTTCTTATGAATTCATATGATGATGAAACATATATTTCAATTTTCCATCTTATTATATTTTCTTTCGATTTGTTAATAAACTTACGCGAGGTTTGATTCCACTTAACCCCCCAAAAAATATATATATACGTAAAGTTTGATTCATAAATTAATCACCGTGACATTTATTTTGTTATAATTTTTTTCACATATCACTTCTTTTACGAAAAATTCACATCGACCCCAACTTCTAGAGTGTTATTATAAATGTAGTCCTGGACCTATGTAGGCCACGGACACGTTACTAGCTGAGTTGGTGAATTTTGGGCTCGGGCCCTTTCAGTTCCACGTCGTTTGTTTTAGTGCTTTGGTAGGAGATTGGACCACCTTGTCCTATATAAGGTCGATCTATCAATTTAATGGGCTCCAAGCCCCCTGTTTTAACCCCGCCAAAAAGACAAAATCATCCAAAACAACCCGTACTTTAGCTCTAATTAGACCCGTACTTTGGCTATAATTAGCCCTCACCTATATCTACACTTCATGGGGAAAAAAAAAATCTTTTGGACCAGGCGATCGCGCCGTAAATGACAATCATACCCTCGCAACTAAATTGAAGTTTAGCTTAGCGGATTAGCTCGGGGGTAATGGTGAATTTTTTCCTCAATTTTATGGATACATTTTTGTAATCTTTACGAGAATTGAGATCGAGACCACACCTCATTTAATAATGTCGAAAATTACTTTGCATATGTTATCTGCACGTATAATGGATTAAGCTCATCCGCGAGTCTCTGCCGTGTGAATTTCTTTACGGATCAATTTGCTATTGCGTTGTGTAGAACTTATAATTTTTCACTTACGATCTACGTGGACTTGAAATGAAAGTACGATTATGAATCGCTTACACCAATCTTAGGAAGTAAATTTTTGGTTTTCAAGCAAAACTTATCTCCAAGGCACGTTATGTTCGGACGATGAATCGGGTCAGGTTTGGGTCAACTGCGTGGACTTGTGCTTGGTTAGGCCCAACATTGGCTCCAGAAAAATTCACGAAGTGGATGGGCCCATTAAGGCCCATTAGGCCTTGACGAGGTAGATCGAGCCCACAAAGAAGAACCGCGCGCCTAAGCCCGCAAGTCTTCTTTGCGTGGGCCCCGAACGACAAGCCCATCTGAAGAGCCGAGCCCCTCCCAAATGACGACGTAAAGTCACCACATAGACTTTTAATCTACGTAGACCAGCACCGTCGTGGCTACTGCTTATGCGGCCACGTGGGTCAAGCCCCTAGAACATTTCTCCGCCACACCAGGAGCAGCTGCACTAATCACGGGAAATTTCTTGACTGAAGATTTTGAGCAAAGAAATTCTCGTGGGTAATCCCAAACTCGTGGATTAGCGTACCTCCACCTCGTCGGCTGGCGGCCGCCATCGGCCGAAACCCGGGCGGCCGCCAGCCGAGACTGTTTACAATGTCGATGACCAGCGTCGGCGAACTATCAGATGCTCTCTCTTGGCCATACGGAGTTAAGTTGCCACAGCGTACAGAAAGGTGCTTCATCGCCACCAATCATGCTACTACGTGCTTCCGGCGAAGAATAACTGAGACCCTGAAGATCCTTTTCTCAATCTTATTAGTAATTGTCGGAAATCGGGCCCGTGTCCCCTCGATTTGGCTACGACACTACCTGGGAAAGAGCGAGCTGGCGACAGGTCTCCAGCAAAATCGAGTCTGATTCATGCGTACTTTGGCGATCGATTCTACTACTTCTCTTCAGCCCGTTGCGGGTGCAGCTTGAGGTCTTGCTCGATCCGACCCTTCTTCATGGACATCACGGCGAGGCAGAGCGTGGTACCTGATGCGATCACAACTAGCACTGCCGAGGCGATGAACACTCCGTCTCTGACCAGGTAGCATTCGCCGTCGAGCCATCCTTTCCCGTAGGGCTGCTCTCTGCTCATGCTCGTCGCCGCGCCGAGCACCACTGCTGCCGCCCCAAAGCTTGTCCTGATACGCAGAATCAGTTCAGAACCCGTGTAAGGATCATCTGATACCGTCTTATTCCCGCCGTTGAAGTGTTTTCGATGGACACAACAAGCGGCAGATCGATTCATCCGTTGAGTGCAATATGATTTCAGATACACAGTTAATCTGTGCTGCCGATCTGGGAGGTAGCCTAGAGAGCGCAATTATACTTACACGCTCATTCTCAATATAAACAAATGATTCATGGCTTTTTCCGGTTTAACCGCAATTAACGTAAGTCGATTATTGTGATATGAGAAGCCCATGAAACACCACAGTCCGACCCCTGCAATAATGCAAAAAGGTCTTTTTCAAATGAGAGACAGGTGACCTACCACGAAACCACCAAGAGAGCCGCCTTGACTGTCAGCCTCTTCCCTTTGCGCCTCTCGACGCTCTTCCGATCTCTCGAGCAAAGGCTGGCGCATATCGTCGTGTACCCGACTACCTGCGCGACCGAGAGGCAAGCCAGCGCCACGACCCCATACTTGAACGCGTGACTCCCGGGCAAGTAGCATAGCTTGCCGTCCCATTTGAGTTGCCTCACCTTGAGAAACAGAATGAAACATGACTACCAATGACATCGCCAACACAATTGACTCTAATGAAGTAACGACTTTTCTCCTGTATATGTTCACCTTGGTTTTCTTGATCTCAGCGGCGATGCAAGAGAGGGCCGCGGCGACGGCGAGCACGACGACAACTGAGGAGAGCAAGAACACGGCGAGGGCCGGCCGGTTTCCCATGCCAGGATGCTTTGCTTGGTCGTTCTTCCTGGAGAGTTGGAGATGGGGAGAGACAAGGAATATGGAAGGCTTTGAGGTTACTCCAGAAAAGGAAGGGGTCCTTGGCTTGCGATGGTTGATGATTTGGTTGCTTTGGTGAGCGGTTGAAAGGTTTCAATCCAAGGGAGCGATCTTTCATTGCGTTGAAGTAGGGGCAAAGGTCCCACGAGCTGTGCTTGGAACGGTTTCGGCATCCGAATCAATAACATTCTCGAAAAAGGGCATCCGCCCAACTTGTGCTTTTCCATGAAGCTGGTCAAATTCACCTAATATTAGGTGGACGATGCGAGAGAGAGAGAGAGAGAGAGAGAGAGAGAGGATTTGGATGGCGCTTTATCGTGAAAGTAACGGTGCCACAATTCAATGTTGTGTAACTCAGAAGAATGACCCAATTTATATCTCGTATTGACAAGTACGGAAAACTTTCGAATTGCCAACATATTAATCGATGCGATCCAATTATTCCGACACTCTTTCGAGTTGCTGCGACTTCCCACGGAGAGATGCGATTATACATTTCCGGGAAAAGTTTAAGAAGCAGATTATGCTGGGATTGTGGTCCACGAAATATTCGGCGAAGACCATATGGTTTCCCCATGAAATGGAACTCCCTCTTAGTCTTTGCCCATGTGACTCGTGGGGAGGGTGGGTTTAAAGCTAACAAGAGGGGCCATTTGACCCACCCTAGAGAAGACTGGGGAAAGAGCGTTTATTCCCTGGAATCGATTGGAGAGAATAAATCCAGCAAGTGGGATTGGAGACTCCCCTTTCCAGGACCTGCAGCTTCATCTTGGAAACTTCCTGGAGCTGTAAACTATTCTCCGGATGCAGTCCAGTCCAATTACTGCTTCAAGTTCGTACGCAGATGCAGAGGATGCACCGTCGTCCTCGTTGCTGCGCTTCTCAGCCAAGGGAGGCATGTGGACTCAGTGGTGGCGCTTCTTCTGGGCCTCTGTGGCGAGCGAAGGGAATGCCAGATGGACCGTTGATCTTCACACGGTTTAGTGGTGGATATCGACTGTTTTCAATCAGGAACAGTAAAGTCGGAGAATTTAAAGAGCCGGTTACCTAATTTGGATAACATTTATGGAATCAAGCTTTAAAATTTATTAGGTTAATTCGATAAAAATCATTATATTGATTGCACTTTTGAAAGTTTTAAGACTCAATCTACCTCATGACGATATTAAAGATTTGACTTTTTTATATAAGTTTTAGCACTCAATTTTATTTTCATGACATCATTTGGAATTTGATTGCACTTGTTGGAAATTTAAGGATTTGTCGCTTTTTTTTTCTATGTGAAAAACCTCATTTGGATGACTATGGATATATCGACTATTCTTTGTTAATTTGAAAGTAATGAATTTTTCATTTCCATGTTGGGAAAAGTAGATCTTATGATTTTTTTTCAGTTTGGATGCAGGACGGGAAATTTAGACTCTCGGCTCCTATACTTAAGAACCTACATTTTCAACACATAATTGAACAAAGGTATTATGATGTGTTTGGTTCATCTTTCCCAGTGAGCTTAGCCTCCAAAGCCCCTTAGGAAAATAGTTGAGGTTGCATGACTCTAGTGGATGGGCCACCAAGGTCATATGACAGTAGGTGACATAGACTTCTCACCATCTAGCTATGCGATGTTGGTTTCAAAGAGGGAAAAGGTGAACAATTTATAAGGGTAAGAGTGGAATATGAAAACATTAGTGAGGATAAAGTTGGAAGAAAAAAATCATCAACCCTTCTCGCGACCAACCTAGAGGTTAACTCTTAAAAGGAAAGCTAATGAATTACTACATTAAAAACTTGACTATAAAAAAAAAGAAGCTAATGAATTACTAAGTCATAGACTTAGCATAAACTCTCCCAAGCAAACACAGATCGCAACTTTTGGGTCTCAATTTAATTAATTGAATGTATAATTTAGTTTATGCAGAAGTCGCAACTAATTTATTATGGATCAATTAGAAACTCGATTGAAATATATGAGAATGTCTTTCTTTTGTGAACCGGTAATATCATGGATGCATGGACTTGATTATACTAAATTATTTTATGCAAGTTTACAATCAATGATGTAATACTCAATAAATCAAATCATTAAGTAAATTGTTAAAAGAGATAGAAAAACCATCATTCCCTAAGCACAAGCTACACTATGTCCAGTACATCAATGCGTGCATGCCCTGCTGACTAATTCTAAATGTAACGTCCAATATTTATTTTTGAGTTTTTCTTCTTTTTGCAAAAGTTAAACTATCTATGTGATCCTATTTTAACTAATGACAAGTGAGATGAACTTCCACGCAATATGTATACAATCTAATTTTATGATGGGAAGAAGAATTAATCTAATACAACGCGTCATCAAATTTACATGAGCCTGAACGTGTAATCGCTACATGACATGGAGACTATGACATGGAAATGATGAAATGGCAACGTGACGCATGGCGATGATGAAAAGTAATTCTATCTAATATAAGCATGTCATTTTTTTTAAATATTTTCTGTTAAAGTTCAAGTAGGAAATTATATAAAATATGCGATATTACCGAATTTAAATCGGGAAATAATTTATGTAATATCCTATTCTAGATTAGGCAATTTCCTAATTACTACATGATTTCTAAATATGCAATTCTATGTTTGAAAATCAAATAAATGCAATCTATACTAAATGCAATGCAATATTTTTGTATTTTTGTAAAAGAAAATTCCTAAACTAGTGATATGCAAAATATAAACTCGCAAACTAGATATTCACCACATCTAGAAGAGGAAATCAAAGAAATCAGGGACTCGATCCTAAGGTCGTAAAAGTCGAAAACCTATTTGGACAAGGCCTATGAACTTATAATAAATCGAATTGGAATCAAATAATTCAAAATAGGTAACCAAATGTTTGAACTGGATTTAGTTTAAGCAATTAGCCGAGACTTCAATCCAACTATGACCGGCAAGGGAGGTTTAATGATGACGACCAGGCAGGGCAGACGACAACACCATAATGAGGGAACGACGGTCAAATGTGAGGAAATCATAGCGACAACGGGCACATCGGAAGAGCTAATTGTCGCGATAGTGAGAGTTGGCGGTCCTTACTCGAATTATTAGGTCTTTGAACTACGTGTTGTAGAGATTTACATTTAGGATCCGTTCGTTTGATAGAAAATAAAGTATTTTTGGAAAATATTTTTTATGAAGTCATGACATATTTTTTGGTATGGGCGGCGAGCGAGCAACCAATGCGGGGCAGTGATCGCCAGCAATTAAATTGCTTATAGACTCATGACAAAAGAGAAAGAAATGAGATTTGGAAAATATTTTCCGCTTTTAAAAAATAGAAAATATTTTCTGCTTTTAAAAAATGAAAAATATTTTCCTTAATTTTAGAATGAAATATTTGGCTGATTGGAAAATATTTTTCGCCCCCCGAACAGCCCAATTTCGAAAAATATTTTTCGGAAAAATATTTTCCGTCAAACGAACGGACGTTTCACGAAAGATATAACATTCTGGGAAATGTTTTTAGGAAAATCAATTTTTTTTTTAAAAATGATAATATTTTCTATTACTCGTTTGTCAAAGACTGCTGGTTTGCCGGCCTCGAGTGAGGTCAGCACAGTTCTAGAGGCCGCATTATTTAAATGTAAACAAAGAAAGCGAAAAATGCTTTTCACTTTCAAAAAAGCGGAAAACATTTTTCTCATTTTTGAATGTGTTTTTTCCATTGGTGGAAAATATTTTCTTTAAATATTTTTTTTCTGTGAAATGAACGTCGGAAAAATTGAAAAATGTTTCCTAGAAATTATTTTCTGTAAAGAGCCTTAGAGTTGGAACAAATTCTTGCTCACCGTTTTAGCGGTTCGACGGGAGTGGACCACTTGGACTGACCCCGGATCGGACCACTTAGAGTTTAGAGTCTTGGACCAACCCTTTTTTCTGATGTTTAGGCCCTTTAAGACCGAGAGAGAGAAAACTGATTAGGCCCATTCCATTCTGAGTTGTTCAGTTGCGAATGTGCATGTATGTCTGATTCCTCTGCATCTTCAATGCAAAAGAAAAGGCAAGTTGGGCTTCAAATCCTACATGTTCAAGGGTTCAACTTCAACCTGCAATTTGTCTAGTTTCTCCTACGTGCATTGGCCGAGTACTCGCATAGTTGAGCTCTCTCTCTCGTGAGTTTCTTTCTCGACGACAAAGTGTTTTTATATGCTCAAGATAGTTCTTTCTTTCCTTAGTCAGGCCGCTCTACACCTCGTCTCGCACTCTTTAGTTACGTTATCTTGATTATTCATTTGGAAACTTTGAATTTTTCCCTATCCCATTAAACCGCCTAGGAACCGGACTGGACCGTTGGTCCAATTCGATTTGGTCATAGAATTAGTCGGTCCGATTTTTAGGGAATCGATTTCATTGATCTGATTTTCGATCTTGAAGAGAATCAAACCGTTTTGAACCATGCACGCTCCTAGGATATTCTTCGCCGAACACCTGGGCGTTTTGCCAAAGGCCTTTATGATTCCAAGGGCCTTTTGGTAAAGTTTGTGTCCTATTCCCAAGCCCTGTCATGACCGCCGCGTGGCGTGTGGCTGGACAGAGAGGCCACAGCGGGGGGTAAAGACTGGCCCCGGCGGCAATCTCCTCCTCAATCAACCTCTCTCTCTCCGAAGGGGCTCCACTCTGTGTTTGCGCAAGGGGCGCCGCGCTTGAAGGACGGTTTCAGCTCCTTGTTCGTCGCCGTCTTCTCTTCTTCGAGCGTTTGACTGATTGATCCCTCCCTTTGACTCCGAGACGATCAACCGCGAGCTTGCCTCGGACAACGGTCGCCGAAGCTCGGTCGGCACTGCTCGCCGCCGTCACTCTCGCGGTTCCTCTCTGCTTCATCTTCTCTCCTCAACGCGCGCGCGCGCGCGCACATGCATAGGAGGCACGAATTGTACACGCCCATATGAATTCGCGTCTAGAAAGGGGAAAAAGATTCGAACTTTGCAATTTTGCGGTGGATCGAGGCTTTAAGTGGGTAGTGGTTATGCGAATTTGGCAGCGAGTAGGATGGTAATTTGAGACTTTCTGCTTCTGGGGTTTTAGTGTTTCGGTCTCTGAGTCTTTCTGGTTCAATGGAAGCCATGGCTGAACATTTCGGTCGATCGAGGTTTAAATACCCTCCTAAAACTGTCCCCTCTTCACAAATTTTGACAAACCACGCGAGCTTGAGACTGCCACCGAACTTGCAGCCCCTTCGGTTCCCCTCCCATGTCGATGCCAATGATATCTCCCCGTTGGCCAAAACCGTGTGCGATATCCTCGCGAAAGCACCGCCTGGGGAGATTGAGACTGCTCTCGACTCAACTGAGATCCCCGCGAACCCAATCCTTGTGGAAGAAGTCCTTAAGTATTCCTACAATTACCCTGCCTCAGCCGTGAAGTTCTTCCGGTGGGCTGGCCAAAAGCACAAGCACTCTGCGATCGCGTGGAATCTCATGGTCGACTTGCTCGGCAAGAACCAAGCATTTGAGCAAATGTGGGATGCTGTACGCTCCATGAAGCAAGAGGGTGCGCTGTCGATAGCGACATTCGCATCGGTTTTCTCAAGCTACTGCAGTGCTGGTCGGGTCAATGAGGCGGTCATGAGCTTTGATGTGATGGACCAGTATGGGATTCAACAGGATACTGTGGCGGTAAACTCAATATTGAGTGCTATCTGCGCTGAGGACATGCAGACAACAAGGGCATCAGAGGTATACGATAAGATCAAAGGGAAGATACCCCCGGATGGGGATACATTTGCCATTCTGCTTGAAGGTTGGGAGAAGGAAGGAAATGTGGACAAAGCCAAGAACACTTTTGGGGAAATGATTGTCCGCCTTGGATGGAGTTCACAGAACATGTCGGCTCATGATGCTTTCTTAACGACGCTAGTTCGTGGGTTGCATGCTGAGGAGGCCATCAAATATCTCCAGGTGATGATGGGAGAAGACTGCTTGCCAGGTTTGAAATTTTTCTCCACTGCCCTTGATATTCTTAGTAAAAGCGATGATTGGCGCAACTGTCTCCTGTTGTGGGAGATCATGGTCGGTAGTGGATTGATGCCTAACTTGTTTATGTACAACCAAATGATCGGTCTACTGTGCAACAATTATGACACTGACAATGCATTCAGGCTACTGGATGAGATGGCGTTTCATGGTGCCTTTCCTGATTCCTTGACATATAACATTATTTTTGAATGTCTTGTTAAAAACAAGAAGGTCCGGCCAGCAGCCAAATTTTTTGTTGAGATGATCAAGAATGAGTTCCCACCAACTCATTCTAATTGTTCCATGGCCATATCTATGTTTTTCAATGGCGACGATCCTGAGACAGGTGTGGATATATGGAACTACATGATTGACAATGGCTTCTCACATCTTGATGCTAGTGCGAATGCCTTGCTTCTTGGCCTCTGCACTTTGGGTAGGTTCTCAGAGTTGAGGGAATTTGCAGAAGACATGTTTGATCGAAGAATTAACATCTACGAATCAACAAGGGAAAAGTTGAAGGATGCCTTGTATAAGGTGGGAAGGAAGAGTGCAAGAGACACATTTGACTTTCTTTCAAGGAGATGGAGAGCTTGAAGATATCCCCATACAAGCTTCACTTTCATCTCCTTCTCATGTTTACATCTTCTTTCTCTCTCTATTTTGGTAAACCTCCCAAAGAATTAGATTAGTTGCAGTGAATACAACTTTTTTGATGTGAGCATCTCTACCCGTCTCTCTCTCTCTCTCTGTGTGGCATTTTTTTGTTTACGGCTTCATGTTTTAAGTTGTTTGATTCCTTAAATGCATAGCTTCTGATAACTCGTTCTACAAATCTTGTTTTCATTTTTCACCTGTGAAAGAAGCTTCAATGTTCCTATTTTCGGATATTTGGTTTGAAGGAATTATTATTATTGGGCAGTGCTGCTGTGCAAAAGAGCCAGGGAGATGGCAGATCATCTTCTACTTTGCTGGTAGGTTGCTAAGGAACTCATGTTCCATTTCTCTTCAAATAGTCTTCCATGGCCTATGCAGCAAATATACAATGGCTTTCTCTGGTTCCTAGAATGTGCGGAAGTTTGTACAATTATGAGGAACTTTCAAACATGAGACAATTATCACATCTTCTTGATCATGGGATTGGAAAGGGATGCACAAACTAGACCTCAAAACTAATTCTCTGATGTCAAGCTGAAGTGTATTCTGGCTTTTACTGGTGAATAGTCCTAGTTTTGACATTTCAGCTTTGCCAGAGTCTTCCCCCCTCTTACCATTGTATCTCTTTGTTCTTTTCATCTCCTTTCCTTTACCTTCTCTTCTATCCATCTCATTTAAAACTACATTGTGTACTTTTCTCTCTAAAGAAGTTCTGCTCAATTAGAAAGTCTTGTACCTTTCTCTCTAAAAAAGTTCTGCTTAATTAGAAAGTCTTATAGTTGTTTAGCATATTCTCCCAATCAACTTGCTCTGTGGAGTCCTGCTTCAATAGTTATAATTCTGGTCCATTCCATCTTTTATGTACTTTTGGTTCTCTTAGGAACATTTTGGTTTGGTTTCTCATTTCTTACGTTACTTTTCTGCATACTCTTGGAGTCTAGAGATTGTTAAGTACATATTGTTTCTCTTATGATGGAGCAAGATGTCAAGACATTTTGATTAAAGAAATTGACATCATTGCCTAGCTTGACTGTGCGTGCGCCTTTTTGGGACACAAAATTGAATATATAACTATCTTTTCCTGGTTACGGTGTTTACTGCTTGGGTTAGTGGCCAATGAAGGTATGGACTTTAAAGCTTATGGGCTGCTTCTGTGAATCATTTTGGTATAAAGTCCAGTTATGCTTTCAATCTTCTCTGGCCATTGTGCTGGAAATGCATTTGTTATGTGGAGCTAGGATCAGTGAACTACTGGTTGTTCTCGTGATTAAGTTTCATTTGTACAAAGTCAAGAGCATGAAAGCCAGAACTGCTATATATTGTCTTGCCCCTGCCTTTTGGTGTTGGTAACAAACAGAATGTTTAATGCAATCTGGCCATAAAGAGATTTCCTTCATGTGTCTGCTCATGGTAAGTGGAAGGCCATCTGCCTTAACTTTAGCAACCTATTTGGTGGTGTGGCTGTGAGAGATATAACCTAAAAGTTCTTTGTGAGCAACCACAAATAATCAACTTTTAAGATAAGTCCTTGCCACTGGGCATGGTGGCCTAATGGTATGGGCTAATATTCCACATGTGAGGTCATCAATTTGAATCCACTTGCAGTATTAGTGCCTGTATCTTGCTTTGGTGAATGGATTCCAGTCCTATAACACCTTGGAGAGCTTTGTCGATGGGCACAGCTACTTCGGACTGATAATGGCACATGGTGCTTAGTGATTATTTTTCTTCCATTTTAAATTCGAATATTTTCTGGTGTTTTTGACTCTAGTGACAACAGCTAGAGGGAGTACCTATGTTGGTTCGCCTCCTCGCCCTCTCAGTTTCATAATCTTAAAATAATTCATTTCTGTAACACTTTTCTCAATTAAGGAGACTTTGAGATTGTAGAAGTATTTCCTTTTTATATCTACTCGGGCGTAATTTAAGGGATTACACTGGAACTTTTCTGTCTATATCCCATGCTCCAAACTGTAACTATCTTTATAGCTCTAATTGATCAACCATGAAACCTTGTAACTGCCACTCCCGCCGATCCTTTGTATGTGAAATGACTTGAATAGGGATGCTGTAGTTCCAAATGAGCAGGATATCTGCTAGACTCCCTTAACATCAATTTTGAACTTTTATTTGAAACCTAACCAAAACCTCTTGGAGGTTTGGAACCATCCCGAAACCAGTTGATACCGGTTCCATGGGTTTGGGGAAGTCTTGCACTGTCTTAAACCTCTTCGGCTTACAAATAAGTAGAATCCAAAAAATGTTATAATGTACAATTTTAATGCATGCTTGATCTGCAATTGCTTTAAGAGAATGAAAGATATATACAAAGAGTCCACAACAAAGTATCATATATTCTTTGTATGATATGGGTAGAAAATGAAGAAATGCTTATCATCAATAACTATTTCAAGAGCTTGTTGACTACCTTTCATAGGTTGTAGTGATGCAGAGTGCAAGATGTACCGGTTTGGTGTGATCCATACCTTGGAATGTATCCTATATCTTCAGGTTCTCAATTGTCGAATGTGGAACTTATCCCATTGCCTGTGAAACTATCCAACCATGTCAATTCTGTAGGTTCACCCAGTTCACTTCACGAATTATTGTGCAGCCTGGAGCATGGCCAGGATAGATGATTTGAATTCTTGCCTTTCCTCCTATATTTGGCATATGTGTCACAGTGAATGCTTTTTCATAGTTCACAAGCTGCAAATGGCAGTTGGAGAAATTCGACATTTTTCTACTGGACAAATTCATCATGAAGTATGAGGCTACTTGGAGGCGGCTGCTTGTTGGTTCAGTGATGCTTTTGTCGGAAAGTCAACTTCTCTTGTTGCTATGGGCGTGATGGACACCATCTTTCTTCTTTTCTAAGTTGAACAACTTGATGATTAGATTTTGGAATATTAAGCTCTCACAACTGTAGTTCCAACTTTACATATATCTTGGTTTGGGCAGGCTTTCGTTTGTAATCTAGCGCATCTACTCCAGTTGTGTTACATCTATGTATACTTACTATTGCAATACTTCATTATTATCGCGTGCTGTTTTATAAATTTTTGCATTTAATTTTTTTTCCTTTTATTGTTCAGAGTGTCCATAAAGGCTTAAGCAGCTCTGTCTAGATCTTCAAATCTTATGATTTCTGGAGCCCTAGAACATTTTAAGCATTAGGTTTGACGGTACTAAAGCTTTGCTTAAAGTTGTATGCCTGTTTATCAGGGGAAGAGGAAGAACCTGTCGATAGAGCAACTGAAATGTCAGAACAGATAGTAAACGTTGTCATATTTCTGCCAGAAAGTTCTGAACTAGCTATGATGAAATGTTATTAGCAGACTCGAGGGTAATGCTTAGTACTTAAGCAGGACACTCCCCCAAAAATGTAAAGAAAGAAAGAGAGGGAGAGAGAGAATGAGTGAAGAAAATGTGTGCCATTTTCTTCTGGCTGAGACTTTGGAATGTATCGTCACAGTGTGTATCCTTGAGGATACCTGTAAATTGAAAATTGTGCACCCAAAAGCCATGTCATCAGGTGATTTTTGCATTGTGGTAATAGTATGAGTAGATGATTTGACTTCACATCTGTCATGACTACAATCCTAGTCTCTTTTCGATAAGATCGATCAATGGCAATTCCTCAGTTTTGTGTCCGAGATCTGATTTCTTAGGTTTTACTTACCTTAGGCATGATCCTAGATAGTATTCCTGCACCTCATGGTATCATGCTTTAGCCATTGCTTCTCACTATGTCTCTTCTGTTCCATTACAGCGGACCTTGGTTACCCTTTAAATCCTCATCAGGATCCTTGCTATGCTGTATAATTTGTTTCTGTTTCCATTGTTTCCATGAGCTGCATTCAGTTCTGAACTTGGCAGATTTAGGCCACGTTATGCGCTGATATCCTGGTTCTGGACCTCTTGTCTATGTTAAAGTTGCTCATGTGTGCCATGAACCTTTTGTTTAAATTTTGGAAACCAACAAAAATGTTAAGAGTTCATGTTATATTTATTTGGACTTGTCTACTGATCCTATCTTGTTCCATGGGTTCTTTCATTGATTGAGCTTGATACCCCCGTAACATGTGGGCACAAGCTAATGACTTGGTTCCATATGTTGCATCATTTTGTTTGTGAGAATTTTCTCAGTATTACGGTAGTCACATCTTTGCTAATGCAGTAATCCATTTGTTGAAAAGGCCAAGCTCATGCCCCAAAGTCTCAGTTGAAAGTAAACCAGAGTTGCCCAGATGTGTATAACAGGGCTGAGTTAAGATGAGCCCTTCTGTTACTCAAGCTTGATTTGATTCGAGAATTCAATGTTTTTTTTTTTTATTGATTTAGAGCTTGAGCAAGCCCGATTTTTTAATGACAAGTCCAATAGGATATATATAAGAGAGTTCAACTACTTGACTGCGCCATTGGGTGCTTGAATTAAGTGTTGCGACAGTCCAGCCAGGGTTGGTTCGATACGTGAGTTACTCGAGCTCAACAAGATTGATTCATGTTAAGAGTTTGTTAGCAGTTGAGCTCAAGTGGATTGAAAGGCTCATTGAGATAGTGTAGAGTTGTCGGCAGATTGTGGTCATTCAGAGCAACAATAGAGGTGGCCAATTGTTGGTGGCTATATGTTGTGATCTCTAATTGATTGAAGTGTTGATTAATATGGCTTTACGAGCTAACAATACACTGGCCATGATTAGTTTCCATAAGAAGAAGCCTTCATCACTATGACCTCGGATCTTTTCATCCCTCTTGACACTTTCCTCAATTGCAAAGCTTTTTGCAGGCATAACGTTGCCACGCGACCATTGACCAGGATGATGACATGAGCCCTTAAAGAAACGTGGTGTTTGACACAGATGGTTTCGGGTGTGAATTGTGCTCTCCTTTTTTAGGCTGATTCCGCAACAATAGCAGCAGTAGTTCCTCGTGCAGAAATGTCTCCATCAATGTCTATTATGGCAACCAAAGAGAATGCATGGAGTAAATTAGTCATCGTGCAGAAAAAAAAGGTCGAGGCTGGCTGTACATTTGTTTATGCTAAATTTGATATGAATCGAGATACAGAACGATCATCGACAGTCATTTCACCATATATTACTGAAGCAGCATGGGCAAGAATGCTTTGACGGATCCTGTCTAGATGTAAATCCAGTTCCTTTAGAAAATGGTTAAAATCTTGGGGCGACGTTGCAGACAAAACTGAAAGCATCATATATTCCTGGAATATTTGAGGAACTTAGCTCCTGTCCTTTAATTCTAACATCCAACTCATTATTGTATTGTATATTGATGATTAATAATTAATATCTTTTGGAGTATCAGAGATACCTTGAAAGCCAATCAATGGATGTTTGTTTGCCCATCGCTTAGAAAACATTTCCGAGGATCCGTGTGTCCTGGAAAAAGGTATCTCTCGCCAGGGAAACCAAGGCAACACATGAAAGCCTTTTCTTGTCAGGAACGTCTTGCGAATGTTAAGTGAATCCTCGGTGAACGGTCGTGTATTCGGGCAGTTTGATGTCTGATTGGCGATCAGGTTTCTTTATTTCCGCAAATTGTGCGATGTACGATGTCGTCAAAGGAAATCGGACCATCAAAACAATGACTTTGATCCATCCAACATCAGAAAAATGAACGGAAAAATGTAGGTAACTGAGAGCCAAAGACTGTCAGTTAATGTTATAGAATGGTCAAAACCAGAGCGAATCGATAGCTGTGATCATTTGTTACAGATGAAACCGAGTTTGCAGATGAATGATGGGCGTAATACTTACACAACTCTCTCTCTCTCTCTCTCTCTCTCTCTCTCTCTCTCTCTCTCATATCAGGTCTCTTTCAATAGGGAAAAGTAGCATTTAACCCATGACGTTGCCTCCACATGCAACTCAAAGAAATTGAATTTCCTTACTTGTTAAGCACAAAGTGGGAAAGAAACCGCTCAAATGGGCCTCAAGGAGTGCATGCAAGTTTGGTATTTCCCTTCCCTTGTCCCTTCAATAAAGCCTGCCGGGGAGATTCCTAGGTACAGCAAGACTTCTCATCCCCACATCACAGAAAGATGCCAAACCGTCTCGGCATCAAAACACAAGAACCCAAGTTAACCCTCTGTTCCGTCCCACCGCCCTCCAGGGCTTAGAAATTATCTTGGAAAAAAGAGGAAACAAAGAAGAAGACGAAAAAACAAAACACCCGTTAGAGCTTGGCCCTCAATGTTGTCTCTCTCAAGGCAAAGATCCAATCCCTCGTCCTGTTATTATCTCTAATATGAGGAAACCCGGCCATCTTGGGCGGGAGGAGCGGACCAACCCGCTCATCTGGTGCGCGGCCATCATCTGCGCCCTCCTCTCGCTGGCCGTGATCGTCGCGGGCATTGCCGTGTTCATCGGCTACGTCATCGTCCACCCCCGGGTGCCCTTCATCAGCGTCGTCGGCGCGAGCCTCGACGTCTTCCAGATCGACCCGGCTGGGGTTCTGGTGTCCCAGGTCACCATCGACATCAAAGCCGAGAACGACAATGGCAAGGCCCACGCGAGCTTCCAGGATATGGACTTACTGCTCAGCTTCGGCGGGCTGGCCATCGCGGAGCTCCGCGCCGACCCGTTCGACGTGAGGAAGAATGACTCCAAGATATTCCACTACGTCGTGCAGTCGTCCCCGGTCCCGCTCGACCCTGACCGGACCGAGATGATCAGCGACTCGCTCCAGCGGAACGAGGTCGCGTTCGATCTGAAGGGCAGTGCCCGGGCCCGGTGGAGGGTGGGGTTTCTGGGCTCCGTCAAGTTTTGGTGTCACCTAGATTGTCACCTCCAGTTCCACCCTTCAAACCACACATCCACCAACGCCCGCCGTTGCAGCTCAAGAGGCAAATGAGAGTGGAAAACATTCAGGCTCATCAGCTCGGCTCCGCTGTGAATCGGATCAATCGCAACCATCGACGACGGCGACTCTCATGTGATCTTTAATAACGTGACGAGCGGCTCCGACGACGCCAATATCTATGAACCCGAACCATGCAAGTATGTCTCCATTTTGCTGGACTTGTACCGTGATCCCCTCCTTGCTAATACACACTCCATGCCTCTCAATTTAGGCTAGAGGAACAAAGCTGTAATTTTTCTTTCTGGGGTAATAAAGCTGCTAGAGCTAGCATCACATTCTCTCTCTTTCTTAAAGTTCGACTCTACATTACAAGGAAATCGAGCATATTTCCGATTAAAATCCGAAAACATATTTTCATACGGGAGAATTTTGCGGGAACCCCTAAAATTTCTGAATTATATCGAGCTTTTCGGAATCGTCCAAGTAGACTGAGTTATCTAATTATTCCTTAGCTTATACAATTCCGCTAGCAAGGACCATGACGTAATTATTCCTCCAGAATGTGTAGAGCGAAGTGGGAAATTGGTAAAGGAGCAAGCTGTGCACTAATTAACCTTCTGAAGCAACTCCAGAAGCTCTCGCTTTTCCTTCGCAACAAAGGAAAGGCCTTCTGCTTCTCCAGCTCCTTTGCACTGTCCATGAACAAATAGACAGGTGGTGGTAAAGGGGAACCGAGTTTTGCTTCACGCTTTTTCAAATTCTTAAATGAACTCGCTCTCGGCGCTTCTCTTACCTTCCATAGCTCGGATAATCAAAAGAAAAACAGAACATCGAATTGGACCGGGATCGTGGAGGTTACATGCACCGTTAGATGAGATGGGTCCGCGAGGGGATATGCATGATCCGACGGCATATGTGGGTTGGCCTACTCTGGTTCGACATCATTGCTTTTCTACAATCTCCGAGGTGCAACTGCGCACCACCACCTTTGACCCAGAAAAGAACCTTAAAAAAAAGGAAGTTAGTGCGTCCTCGCCGTCGTCGTAATGGAGCCACATGTCCAAAAGGCTTTGATTGTGAACGAAGAAAAGGAAATTTTCGTGGCCGTCGCCGGCGATACTCAATCATTCAACGCGAATGCCCGGTTGCGCTTTAGGATGACATTAGCCGAGGCGCTGCAAATTTCTTTTTGGGCTGGGATGGAACTTTTGAACAATCAAAGGACAACTCCATGTCGCCCCTTCTCTTTAATCGAGTCGAAGATTTCATCTTTTTCTTTTCCCTTTGAACGACAGAACCATCATCGAGAAGAAATTTTTGGTGCCAAACTAATTAGAGTAGAAGAGCTCAGCTTTGTGATATCTTAAGCATGGTAAAGTATGAAGTGTAGCTAGGATCGGAGGAAAATATTGTTGGAGTTTGTGATAATTTCGAGGACCCTTATTTCTCATGCCGGACATATCCACTTGAATTCAGGAAAATCAAATTATGAACCAACGACTTGTGATCCCTACTCATGGAATGACAGGGGTTCCGTCCTCCAATGAGCGGACGGTTGCCTCGCTCGTCAGTGAGCGGGCGAGGGATCGGGGGCAACGTCGGATGTGTACTTTTGTTTAGTCGATCCGTTTGTTGTTAGATCAAAAGAATTATGATGTGCACAATTGATATTGTATTGTGTGGCTGTAAACTCATAGTAAACTCCTTTCCAAGACGTAGTGCTATTTTGGGTGAATTTGGGCAAATTTTTTTTTCTTTGTGTGATTTTTCTGACTCGATTTACAATATAATCCATCAAACATAACCTAGGTTGAAATAGCAAGCTTAATACTCGAGACGGGCCTAATCAAGGAATTCAACCCCATCAACGAATGGGATTTCACATGTAGCCTCGATACGACTTTAGTGTAGAAACTAGTGATACATTAATGATTTTTCCACAAGCTGCGACGATCACCATTGATCGGGTTGATCCATTTGGGGAACTAACTAGCAATCCATCCATCAGTCTTTGTTGGTGAACTTTTTCGAATAGAAAAGAACTGTCCACGGAGTATGGAGAACCATGAACATATGGACGGAGTTAAAGATGGCGATGCTCTATAAACTTATTCATTAGAGCCCACGAAAGGCCCAAAGTCTTGTGCTCTCATATTAAGCGCGACGGTTTTTCTTTCACTTGAAAGATGGCAATACGGTATTCGTTTTTGTTATCAGTATAATTATTTTGTCTTGCCAAGATCGTATAAAGTCGGATAAAAGATGAGGAGTTTCTTTTTTTAATGGAAAAATGGATTTCCATTTATCGGCGTTCGTATTGTCGAAATCAATTATGGTATTTTGTTTCAATGTCTTGTTGGTCATAACTTTTGATCAAGATCGCGATGACTAGAGTGATCACGTTGGAGAAATCAAAACCAAGAAGGGAAAAGAAACTAGAGGGAGTGGAAGGAAAAGAGAATGGAATAGAAGTTTTTAATTACCTTATGTTGCTTGGAAGTGCATTGAAGGGGAAATGATGTGGAGGGGAAAAACTGAGTAAATTTACTCATAAATTCTTCATCTATAAAGAATAGCTTGCTTGAAAAGAACTCCAAGGACTCTCTCATCCAAAGAACTTAAAGAACCAATTGGACCCTTGAACCGGTCTTGGAACCTGTGATAGGGTAGGTTCCAGGTTCAAATGGATTGATTCCAGGCTCCAAAAAACGAGGAACCTGAACCAACGGGTAGATTCTAGGTTTCAAGTAAAACCTGTAAAGAAATTTGAACCGCTCACCTTTACTAGCCACATGCTGATCCTTAGACCTTTGAAACCATGTACCACCGCTTGTATCATCTTTGATTCCAGCGCCTTTTGGATGCACATCGTGGACTGCTAATTGAAGGAAGGACGTAAGAAGTAATCGGGAGTATAGCTGAGATTGGGGGCAAAGGGCTACGCATCCTTAATAGTGGGCAAAGACACAGTTACGGAAAAGCTTTCTTCCTTACTCATGTCTAGAGTGATTTCCATTTTCAAAGGAAGAGAGCGCTAGCTAGACTTCCACTATAAAAGACTTCCTCACTTTTGTTGCCCTTGTGGTGGGATAGGACACTATGCCAAAAACTGTGCAGAAATTCCGTATGACAAAGAATTCTTCTCTGAAAATGATAATTTACTGTATCTATCATGGCTAAAAGCTGATATGGATGCAAACAGTCCCTTTTGGAGACATTTTCTGGTTTATCTGAGGAGGAGTACATGAATGAGGAGAGTTTCCTGAAACTCTCAGTAAATTTTGTACAAGTTACTGTGTTCCCCCAAGGTACCGGCATATCCACAAGGATTGGGTAGAAGTTCCGAGAAGGATAAAGGAAAGAGGAAAATAGCAGGAAATGACAACCTTACTCATCCGAAAACCCAGGTATTGGAGGAAAGCTGAAGACACTGAATTAGACCCTCCTTCGTCTTTAGAGCTTCCCTCATTTTAGCATGGACATTCCTTGCAGGAGAGTCAAAGGAAGCCATAAGTGAGAGAGAAAGTACAATCCCTATGATCAGCAGATTCCAGGCGTGCAACTTTTAGACGAGTCTCAATTGTTAGACATCGGAGTACTTGCAGAAGGAGAAACAAATCAATGGGCTCTAATGGCTACCTCTCAAATGAGTCATCCAGTTATAAACGAAACTTTTTGTTGGAGCGGTCGAGGGTTGGGCACACTTTTGACAATTCAAGCCTTACATGCCACAGTGGCTCAAGAACGGCCCAATTTGGTGCTTAATGCAAGAGTTGGTTGTCCAATTTGGTGCTTACTTCAAGAGTTGGTAGCTTCTTTTTCCCGCTTATGGTGAACTCAGCTACTATCGATTTTCTTGATGTATTTTACGAGGATACAGAACACAAGATACTCTTCATTGCAACATCTATTCATGCTCCAGCAGCATTGTAGGAGAGACTACAAATACGGGAGCAACTTCAACAAATCAATGCCTTGAACACCCTACCTTGGGTGTATATACGGACTTCAAGAAAACGTTATATTTGGGAAAAGGTAGGTAATAGAGACTCGGAGCAATACATAATGAATGCCTTCGGGGACTTTCCAGATGTTAGCAGATCGATAGATATAGAAAGTAAGAGCTGAGCGTCCGCTTAAGCGAACAATCGTGATAGAGAAGAATTCATGAATCAACTTATTCCCTTAACTTACCTCCAATCACATAAGAGCATAAGAATTTCATACTCGCTACGAAATATTCAATTTGAATCAGCCGATCACCACAGCTCCATCTCCATCGGCATAACACAAATCAGAAAACCCTTTTGTATAATGTAGCAAATAAACAATACACAAGCTGCTCGGACATTCGCTCACCACATAATCCAATTTTGTGACATCATGGAAGCCAGAGCGACCCTCTACTAATGTCGCCGCTGTTTTTACCTCCCGACAAAAGGAAACTATTTCGTGTTTCCTATGTTAGGCGCCTTCATGTGGATGGACCCGATTACCCAGAGACAAGAATCGCCGGTCGGTAGAAGGAGTCTCTTGCTTCCTCGCGAAGAAAGAGTGATTAGATTAGATCTTGGGCACTGGCATGAAAAGAATAATTGGTAACGATGAAAACCGATACAAAAAGATAGGGCAAAGCACGAAGCACGATACAACCATGGACACCCCGTCACATTCCACGAGGGAATGAACATTTGAAAGCAATTCGCGGAGGGTGTGCGTCCGATGTCGAGTTCGAAGGGTGCACGAAACGCTACGATCAGATCCGCGACCTTCAGCCCTCGTGATCTCGATCGATCCCTTCTCGTTCCGACACGTAGCGAACGGACCCTCGTAATCACTTCCGGCGAAGATTAATTATATATGGAGACCGGCCCGCCGGTCGCTACAAAGTCTTCGATGAAGTGCAATTCGAGGCAATCAATTTGGTAATCAAGACTCAAGACAAGAATTGTTCGGTTCAATTCAGTACGAGAAGCGAACAGGGGGACAAGGTTGGGGCCCTTTCTCCATTCGGAAGGAATTGGAAATCGCGCTCGCGTTTGTCGCCGGCTGATGGCGAGAAAAAGAAACTATTTCTTTCCTATGTTTGGTGCAACCCCATGTGTGTATGTCTCGCCATGCATACTTATATATCATATTAAGGAAAAAGGAAGGCGATGATTGATCCATAATCTATCTTATTAAGCAAAGTGAAAGGTTTGGCCAGTAGGGTCGGTGGAGGAGTGTATTGCCGAAAAGAACGATTGGTCATGACGAGAATAACAAAATTAGGGTTTGCAAAGCCTCCAAATTGAGCTCCATCTTCTGCATCGACCCACTTAAATTAGCCGCCTTTGATAATCGTTCGCTTTCTTATCTAATCACGATCGGGCGATCTCCTTTGCGTTTTAATCCCAATACGAATTTACGTGGCTTCATCGTACGGACCGTGTGAATTTTCGATGTACTAATTGAAATCTCTAACTTTTTTTCAATCATCAATCGTTTTACTAACTTTTATTTTTTAATATTACCGGCATTCTAGATTTACCGATTTTTATATGAATTCAATAATTTTTATTTTAGCGACTTGTCGACATTTTTATTTGATTGCCAATTAGTTATTGAATTGCCAACCATCGCTTGAATTGTTTACCAATGTCCATCCGTCATCTCTTAAATTGCCAACTATCGCTTGAATTATTTGCCAATGTCAATTTGTCATCTCTTAAATTGCCAACTTATGAGGGCCTTCCTCGTCATCGGATAAGAAGGGCCGGCCACAAGCCCGGCTTTTTGCGTACATCCCGGCGAGGGTTCAACTTTGCCGGGATGCCAAATGTCATGATACGAATCCTTCTCCACCGAGAGAGATATGGCGTACCTTTTCTGAGAAAATTATATCTAGAGAATTTGAGTATAATTTTTACCTAAATATTTTCATTTGGTATAAAGTCTTATATCGATGAATCAAGTCAATGAAAAAAGTCAAGAAGTCGGTTCTTCTCCATTCTGAAGGAATCAAAAAGTGTGAATTCACATTTGCCGCCGTCTCCCCACTTCACTAAAGTTCGTATATATATATATATATATATGGCCACTAAAAACGTGATGTTTATAATATTCATGACAAGCTTGAGCTCGGTTAAAAGCAACTCGTTCATGCGGGCAATAATAAGTCAACGATGAAAAAAAATGTTCGCTCATCATTTTTATAAGAAATATAATTTGTCCAATACGATCCCTTAAGTTTTGGTAAATACTCAATGCAATTCATAGGTTATATGAAAATATATAGTGTTATCATTTTAATAATTTAAATCAATAGAACTTGCTTATTCGACATAATAGGAAAACAACATCGCGCGTGGATCATCCACGGAAGGTATCCAACTCGAATCTGGACATAACAATTCACGCAATCAGATGACATGGATGGTTAATTTTTCTAGATCGAACGAATAAACAAACAGGAAAGGGAAATTAATCAACGTGTGGTGAAGGTTAGTGCTTGGAGAACGTGTCACGGGTCATCACAAAGTCTAATTCGATCGATCAAGGTTAACCGCAAGGGTCAATGAAGTGCGATTCGAGGCAAACCTACGTGAACATCTCGACAAGATTGGGGCTCTCTCCATTTGGAAGGAATTAAAAGTTGCATTCACATTTGTCGAAACTGTCTCCCAAACATATGTGTACTACAGTTGATGATGTTTTTGATGCCGCCCTCGTGCACAACATTAGATTAGAAGCGGCACGTGAAATTTGATTAAATAGGACAAGCCCTGATTTCGATACCATGTTGAAAAGTTAGACTAAAAAATTTAAATTAATAAAGAGAGATAGATCGTATTTTATAAAGAGTACATAGAAATCATAATATGAATGCGATTACCAAGAGAAAAAATAATTATAATCGTTATGCTTTCGGAATGTATTGCATTAAACAAGTGAAAAGAGCTTGCCGTGTTGGGCGGGCGGAGCTTGCTTTGGTTCAAAAAAGATAATAAATTAGGATCTTTTTGGGCATTGGTGAAAAAAGAGAATAATGGGTAGTGATGAAAACAATACAAAATTAGGGCAAAGTACAAAGCTTCCAAATTGAGCCTCGTGTTTCTGTAATGAACTACCGAGACTAGTGCTCCGTTCGTTTCACGGAAAATGTAATATTTCTGAAAAGTATTTTTTAGGAAATCATTTTTTTGGAAAATGACAATATTTTCCGATGTTCATTTGAAATTTAGGAAAATTTATTTAAAAAATCGATTTTTAATTTTTTTTTCTTTTTTCTCATTTTTTGTCATATATTAACTGGCCGTTAATAACAAACCATTTTTGAAAGAAAATGAAAAATGTTTAAAGATGAAGAAAGAAGATGGAAAATGTTTTTAAAAAGCAGAAAATATTTTCTCCACTTTTGAAAGTGTTTTTTTTTCTATTAATGGAAAATACTTTCTTGATTATCTTGTTTTCCGTGAAATGAATATTGAAAAATCCAGAAAATATTTTCTTGAATGTTATTTTCCGCGAAACAAGCGGAGTTTATATGCCTTCAATACTTTCATTTTATTCTCTAATCGCAATCGCTAATCTCCTCTTCATTCCAATTCCAAATACAGACTTTCATGAAATTCTTTTGCGAATCCGACGTAACATTATGGACATTTTTGCATGTCCCGATTAAAAATAAATAAAACCTAAGTAATAATCGCAAACCGAGAGGGAAAAAAAATGCTAATAAGTTAAATTGCAAATATGAGAATACCCACCAATCTTTTTCCGGATCTGGAGTAAGCATGTAATACAAGTTAAAATGAATGGCTTGGGGGGCAATATTTGCAGTAGTAGATGATTAATAAAATATTCGCCTCCTCACGTGACGTGCACGCCACATTGCGGACTACCAATTATTTTTTGCCTTGTTTCAATGTGTCGATGCGAAGGTGGTTTTGAGCCCACGGGAATCGAACGAATTTGAATCCCTCGGACAACTTTTTATCGTCCACCCCCGATTTTTTAGCGACTATTAAGAAAACTTGTCGCAATCCGGAGTCGCGACAAGCACGGCACCCCGGATGTGCATTTTATGTCGGGATAATAACAGAAATAGTCCATAAATTTATGATCTTATGTGTGATATTGTTCCTAGCATTTCCCTTCAGTCCAATATGGCCTTTAGGCGTTGGTCCGATGTGCAATGTCGTCCTCGACCTTTTAATTTGTTCGGATCAACCTTTGAATCGTTGATAAATGTTAAATGCATTGCTTCCGTTTGCATAATTTTTACATTGCCTATGAACTAAATTGAATATTTCAGCCTTTTTAAATCTCTTTTTTTTTTATGATCGAGGAATTTGCCACGACGGCATTAAATACCTGAGGAGAGATTAGCACAAGATCCTAACACCGTGTCCCATAACTTAAGAAGCTAATAATAGCAGATTTCGAACTATCAATTCCGACGATGAGGGAGAACCTTTCAATTAATGCAATTACCCACCGTTAGGTGCCTTTTTAAAATCTTTATGTTCTTCATTTTTCTTAAAATGTGGTCCGTCGTTAAACTTTCCAATCACGCCCCCTTTCTTTTAATCCCCCAAGAAACAAGAGCAAGCGCATCCGTAACCATGGTTTAGCTTGACCGCGCGGGGCACTTAAGCAGGTGGTTAAGCAGTGTGATTAATCAAAGTCTCCTTCGATGTACGGCACGCCATCCATGAAGCGGTCGAGTCTTGCTCTCTACTCAAGTGTCGCTCGTCGGAGTTCGCCACCGTCATCGGAGAAACCAACACGCAATGATGTGTGGAAGTTTCGTGAAAAATATTCTTTCGAAAAATATTTTTCGGAAATTGTGGTGTTCGTTAGGCGGAAAATGTTTTTCAATCGGGGAAAAAGTTCCCTTTTAAAATTGAGGAAAATATTTTCTTCTTTTCAATACTCTCCTCTATTTCTTCCGTCGTGAGTTTTTGAGTAATTCAATCGCCAGACCAGGAAAATGACTGGAAAATTTTTAAGTTGCAAACAAACAACAGAAAATATTATCATTTTTTGGGAAAATGATTTCTTGGAAAATACTTTCCTAAGATAATTTATTTTCCGTGAAACGGAAGCTTAGATTTAACCCTCCTTTCCTGTCACGCATTTCATACCAAATTAGGCGCTGAAAAAAAAAAGAATTATAACCATATTATATGAATATTAATCTAATCGTTAACTTTTCAATTTAATAAATTTAATCATAAACTTTCTGACGGGTTGTCAATGTAATTCTTCCTGCAAATTCTAATAAAAAGTTTATTGATGGGGATGTTCACTATATTGTGTGGCACGATTAATGTTGAAATGAACGATGCTTACAAATTTACTAATCTTTTTGTTTTTTCCCCTTTACCGTTAATTTCTTTTTTTCCCCTTTATTGCTCTACCGGTAGTGCAAGCAAAGGTGGACCTTGCCGCCTTGGCTAAGGCTGGTTCTCTCTAGACCTGGAGAGGGCGACCCTTGCCGACCCTCTCTTGTAGCTAACGATTAGCAAAAAAGGACAGGAAAGGAAAAAAAATCTTTTGAAAATGTAAAATGATTCACGTCTATGTGAATTGTGCCAAATAAGAAGGCTAGTGTCGCTACTAGCTCCTATTCGCCAAAATTTGCCAACATGACTATATTGGTAAACTGTCAAAAAGATTTAGAATTAACTTGATAAAATTCGAAGTTTATGACTGAATCGGTATTCATACCATTAGGTTTATAATGCTTTTAGTGATTTTCTTTTTTAAATTCTCGTGCAATTCAAATACTTTAAGCTACTTAACTTGTACCATCGAGTCTACTGGTCACCAGGTAAAAAAGTTTCTGCTTACTTATAAAGCTACTAACAAAAATGAGAAGGGGATAAAGTTAAAAAAAACATATGTCGTTAGATTAAAATTTGTTAAACATAGAAAATAAGGCTTCGTTTATTTTGAAAAAGATAAATGAAGTGGAAAATATTTTCTAAAAAATGATTGTATGTATCACTCGAAATAATTAGTGAATACAAAAATCTTTTTATCACCCACAATAATTTATGCTTAAATATTTTTGTGAATAATTAAAATATACTTTTCGTTCATTCATTTTTATAAGCGACACAAACAATCATTTTAAAAAAGTATTTTCGGCATCATTCATTTTCAACAAGTTAAATGAAACCTCAAAGTCATTTTCAGATAGACTTGCTCACTCATTAACCCAGTAGTCAAATCTTCTTGCTTCCATGCTTGATGGTCGAAGGCGATGATACTATGGTAACTTATTACATAAAGTAACGAATCCGAGGCAAAGTTAGATATCAATTGTAATTGCTTCCGCATAACATCAAACGATTCCTAACCTTTGGATCGAATCGATAAAATTTTGTTTTGTTTTGGATTTTTTTATAAAAACCTACCTATAAGGTAATGTTGCCAATAATGCTAATGGGATCTTGACTTTGCTTTGCTTCCTTCTTTTCATTTTTTCCTTGTAGAGAAGTGAGAGACGAGGACTTGGGCACGAGGTACGTGGTCAATGGCAAAAGTTTCAAGGACTGTCATCATTCTTGTGCAAATGTGTGCTGTTTTTCCTTGCCGTAGCCATAATTGCATTGACACTTAAGCCATTCTCTTCTTGACTTGATGCATCTTCCAATCGATTGATGTGTGTGAAAAGGACCCATCGGAAATTTGAGATGAGCATTTCAAAACCTAGCCTAGACTAACCCCGACAAGATGTGATGGATATTTCGAAGCTTAGTAATATAAATACAAGTCAATAATCTGACAGCAATATGGAATTTAATTGGAGAAAAGTTGGTGACTCGCGCTAATTAGATTGATAATCTCTGGAAAGAGTTTGTGAAGCTAAATGGTTGCTAATCAAGATATATAAATTTAACAGAATTTTTTAATTACTTCACCGACGAATGGAAATTTTACTTGACTTTCTCTCTTTTTATTTTAGGAAAGAAATTATGTGAACCAAATCAATTAAAAAAAAGTATGGTCGCGTCGTTCTATAGAGGGTCTATTTGCCTAGACTTACGTCAAAAGTAACTTTTTTCTTACTTTCCCCGTCAAGATTCGAAAACTTACGTATATCAAATAAATTATGCACAAGTTATATCCAAATCTTATCGCGCCATAAAGTCTTTGTCAAAGATTCCAAGTCTTCATTATTAAAACAGTAAAAAACATGCACGTCTTAAAATTATAAACAATTAGAAAAAAAAAAGACTATTTTAACGACCAGAGACGACGAGCGAGGATGTAACGAGGGACCATTCGACATCCATGTATCGCTCTCAAACGCGTGGGCATAAGATTGGAGGATAGTTCTTAGCCGTCGAATCCGGGCAGATAGATCCGCCGCCCGTCGGAAGATAGAACAACCCGAACCAAACGACTAACCTCGCCGGCGCCGCTGATCGGAAGACCGAGGACTTCGGCCACGAGCCCCGGTCAATGGCATAAGCTTCGAGCAGGACTCATGCAGACAAAGACTTGATGGACATGATGCGCGACTGAGAATACTTTTGGCCTCGAGATAGATGCAATTATCGCCTCGGGTTTCTTCCACGAGATCTTGTTCATAAGCTGATTTTGGTAGATCTGATCCTACCTCGGACGGCTCCTATTTAATAGGATTTTTTTTTACTTTTTACTTAGCCGTTCGATCGAAATCGGACAGCTGGACTTCATGTACGTCAGGCGATCCGTTCGTAATTTTGATAGCATGCGTCGTGCATCCAGTGTTGATATAGTGAGATTAAAAAAACCCCATTAAATTAATCCACCAAAAAAGAGGAAAAATATTAAATCATTAACTTTGAAAGCTTTTGTTTTTAAGGATGTGATTAAAAGCAGAAGGGAAATTCTCAAAGCACGATTCTTATGATTGCCGCAATGGCATTCCTATCGACACGTCTAACATCTTCAAAGACTTGAGAACAAACCCCTAATACCTTAAAAAAATCATAAATTATCTCATGTTATTAGATTCCAGATGATTACCAAAATGAAGTCATAAATAAGTTGTACAGATATTAATTCGGTCTCGAGCTTTTAATTTGATCAATTTAGTCATAAAGATTTTGATGATTTGTTAATGTATTTATTTCGACCAATTTTGAATATAAACTACTGACATGAATGTCGACGATCACATGTGATGCGGCTAGCGCCAATATTGATAATTTTTGAAATTTTGAAAGAAGTTTCTAAATTTCTAAATGTGTCCATTTGTCCATATTTCTTTTTTCATTTTTAAGGAATTTTTTTAATAAAAAAATATGCAAACATTATTTATGTTAGCATCGGTTGTGCCATATAAGTGATTAATGTTCATGTCAGTGATTGGATTGGACTGACCATGTTGATAAATATTAAAAAGATTAAAAATTAAATTAATCAAATTGAAAAAACTTATTCCGGAATTGACTTTTATGTAATAAATTTATAGTTTTTTTGTGTGTAATTTTCCCTATTAAAAGCACATGAAGCAAAGTGCATCATGATGCCACTTTCTTCTCTCCCCGTAAAATCAACAATTTAAAATCCATTAATGTCGATATCAAACTTACCCTTTTTATAAGCTAATTGAGGAATGCCATTCGCATGGTTAAATCGACACTCACAATGAAGTGACGAAAAATGTTGGCCATCCGTGCGAATGTGGTAAATTGCCAGTCGTTATCAGAACTACACGTTGCACCTGCTTCGTGACGGTATCCTCCGCTCTTCAGCGTAAAATCAAGTCTTTAAGATTCATTAACGATGATATCAAACTTACCTCATCGATAAATTAGTTGAAGGATGCTGTCCGTACCGTTAAATCGATGGTCGGAGTTAAATTCAACCGATCCATTCGATACATCTTAAATAAACAGTGTGAAGTGGAGAGCCTACATCTTTAATTGTGCAAGTGAATCGTTTAAGTTCCCATTAATGGAACCAAAGACACGGCCATCGCCACCAACGGATATTTCCGATCCGGAAAACAGTAGCCGGTACTGTACACGTGGCGCCGCGCGGGGATCACGCGCACGTGACCCCACTGTAGCGTCCCCCGCAGGGAATAATCAACCACTGTCTCTGAGCCAGCCGTGGCATTTTCGTAGATAACACCGAATCCGCGACCGATTTCCATGCGGCACATTTAGCCGATCGGCCCTTTTAATCTTTTGAGCGGTAAACCTCCAACCACTCGCCTCTACGATCCCGCCTCCGCCACGTGTCTCGATCCCGTTCGTCGGTTCTCCTTATAAATAACCGCCGCTCCCCTTTCGGCCAATGCCCCTACATGATATACCGTAGGGTTGTGTTACTCTGCCACGCGCACCTGCCACTTGCTCCCTCCTCTCTCTCTCTGTCTCTGTCTATCTCTGTCGCTCTATTTTTCGGTTCGAACGGGGAGAGAAGCTCCGTCGTCGCCGCCCGTCGAAGCTGAGTGCTTTCAGTTACCGGCGGTCTCTAATTCGCTTGGTGCAGGTCGGGAACCGGTTCGCCGTGGAAGGAATCTCTCCCTTCCGGTGGCCGCCGCATGGCGCGGGCCGATTGGTGGTGGATTCGATTCCCGCCTTGCATCAACTGAATCGGAGACCGCGGTGAAGGTTGCAATTCGGATCTACCGGCTGAGTTCTCTCTCTCCAAGTTCAGATCTGTAGCTCTCTCTCGTTCTCTCGTTCTCTCTCTCTCTCTCTCTCTCTCTCTCAGTGCCGTCACACCCCCCCCCCCCCCTCTTCTCGCCATCTTCCGTCTCTTCCCTGGGACTGTCGCTCTTACTCTCGCTCTTCGTGTTCGCACCATTGAACATCGTATTGAATGATTTGCATATGTGTCATTCGAACTCTGTCCGCTTTTCGAGCAATCTTCTGATTTTGATCGGAGAAACGCGGAGCTCTGTCTTAACTTCTTTCACGGCACGAGGTCGTCGCTATCTTCAATTATTGATGAACCTAGCAAATGCGCACACGTGTTTTAGTTTGTGATGTCACGGAGATTTTCGGTATTGAAATCTCGTACTACCGATGTGATTCATGCGTCGGATTTCGTGAGCTCATTCATTTTTGTACAGATTGCCTAAATCAGCTCGGATTTAGTACGAAGAGTCGAGACATCCATCCAACAAAATCATTACCAGAACTGGAAAAGAAGTCTGAAAGGGGAATCAACTGAACTGTAGAGGTATCTATGCATGCACTACTTCTTGTTGCTTATGTTGCAGTAGACTCTGCATCTATGTTGCTTAGTATGTTATGGTCCTAGTGAAGTTCAGCTTATGTACTCCATCAGACAGGCTTTGCCTCACGGCATAGATTCGCATTTAGAGACGTCCCATTAGTTTCACCTCCATGGTTATCTTCGCCTCACTGGAAGCTCGAGATTGAGGATTGAATCTTGACGCGACGCACTCGGTGCCCTGTGCTCTCTCATTTACCTAAAAAATATTGCAAAAGCTGCTCCCTATTACCTTTAGAAATTATTTCTTCCATTGATACATGGTGGGATGGAATCTTGTCTGAATTTGCTCTGAAACATTGTTCTACAAGTAAAATGTTCTGAAAAGTCTAGTTGGTCCGCATTGAATGAAGGTCAAATCGTCTAAGCTACTAAATTTGGAAGAGGGAGAGAGAGAGAGAGAGAGAGCGCAAAAAGTACTCGAATAGAATCTTCACTCTCAAATTCTGTTCTGGGTGTCTGGACAGGGCATTGTTTTTTTGGATTGGGGTCCCTGGTCTGAGATCAGGGAAATCGGGAGAATCGGACGGTGGAGAAGGGGCCGCCCTCTTGACAGGGGTTTTTTTTTTTGGGTAAATAGAGGGCTGAGGGGAAACAGATCACCTGATCTGAGATCAGATAATCCAATTCCTTTTTTTGGGTCCTAGACTTCTAGTTTGTAGAATTTTGATAGCTGATCATGCCAAGTAACGCAATCTGATTAGTCGACAATCGGCAGGATTCGTGTATAGTTATGTGAACAAGGTCTCAGGTCATTGCCACCGGTTCCTTCAACATGACAATTGAGGCCTGCCAATTTAGTGTCGCCTTTACTACGGAGGCGGCATTTCGCATATGCAGGTATTCTCAGCGAAAACATTCTTCTGATTCTTTTTTTTTTTTGTCTAAGCAGTATATGCCAAACATTGCAAGGATGTGTTTCAACTAAAATGCTCAATTTACGTGCTCCTGCACGTCTCTTCTTCTTCCTTGCAGAAGATGAGCTGAACGAAGTAGACCGGCAAGAACAGGTATCCTTGAAAAAGCCTGAACGCGGTAGAAACTTGCACGAGCATGAATTTTAATCAAACCTTGGTCGTTAATGACAGCGATTTACTTTCCCGCCAAGAACCCTTTCCTCCGAGTACATGTACAAACTGTGTCTGATCTCGCTGATGAATTCATTATTAAATGCCTGCAGCTGTCTGCCTTCTATTTGGAGCTGCGAATGCCGTCTGTCTGTCCTTTCATGGCTACTTTTCTTTTTCTTCGTCTCCGTCTCTTGCAATTGATGCTCGGAGCATCTTCTCTGGCAAGGTAGGTACCCACCATAGTTTTCTTGGTTAAATATCTGGATGGGTTCGCTGTGATATGACCATACCTGGTTATGTGCGTCGTCATCTTCCTAGTTGTCCTGTATCTCTGATAAATTCCCGATCCATTGTCGAGAAGTTACGTTGAATAATTGAAGCGGTAGCTGGGGGTGTCCAGTCCGCTAGTATACTCGATCCGAAAATGCTTGGATGGAAATAAATTTCTTGTCGACGCTCTGTTTACGGCTCCCCTCGTTGAGATACCCCAACGTATTTAGGACTGAGGAGATCAATCGATCTCTAAATCGATTTTGTAAATCAGTTTTTATACTATGACATGCTGAAATTGCTAGAGAGGTCTTCAACTTTAGTCAAGCTGATAATAAAGAGTCTTTATCTTTTTCTGCTTCTCAATTCAAGTTTTGCTTTAGGGAGCTACTTTCCTTGCCTGACAAGAAGCCCCACGAATTATTCGAGTCGGTGTTCCTATCGACAGGATCATCCTCAAAGGTCAAGATCTAAAACCTCTTTTCCCCTCGACTTTCCTCGTCGCTGGCTCCAATGTCCAGACACGATTCTTCATGCTCTTGCCTTCTTGGTCAAAAGTTGAGGCAGCAAGTGGTTCCTGTTCGAGCCCAACTCCTGAAGTCGCTTATGAACGAAAGCTCACGTTCCTCAATCTTCGTTTCTTCTGGAGAAGCTGTGTGGTCATTTTCTCCTTCAGTCATGCGCCGTTGATGAGATAATTCAGAACACGAGCAGCTTCGGCCTTGCCCGTAACTCCGTACCTGTGGTGGGACTCTTGAGAGAAGGGTTCGCAACATGCATCTCGTGCCGGAATCTTTTGCCATAATTCGTGCGAATCGATAAACCCGGCATACATTATTTGGGTTAGCGCAACTATTTAAATAAATCGTCAGATCACGTGACGAAATGCCATCACTTACCGCTCTTATTGTATAATGCCTTCAACCCAATGTCCGCATGGGTAATTTGTGATCGTCTTTTGACACTGAACTTATTATGCAATATGATCGATATTTTATAATCTCAACTCATGCAAGTTCCTTCATGCTTTCTAAGAAATGGAAGGATAAAAATTCCATTGGCTTAAACCTTTCATTTCGAAAGCTATACAAAGTTGGGTGCTGGCAAAAACTCTTTCCCACATTCCCTTACTCGGGGAAATTTTGACTTTTCCACCAGTTATGACGGCGCACAACTTTTTACCTTCCCACGTAACAGCTGATTCGATCCTCCAACCGTACGTTTTCTCATGACTGTACATCTGAATCGGGCATATGCTTGTGGGCAATGCTTTTGGGTCGCCTGACCTAAGGTTAGGCCCAGGCGTCAGATAAGCGAAAAACAACCTCCTACGTAATAGGGGCCGTCCTATTAACCCCCTATTTCACGTTAGGCGATTCGGATTCGTGCACAATTGCTGTTCTGCAAGCTGCAAGACTTAAAGAGTTTGGATCCAAAGGACCACCTAGCATACGCACGGGACGTGGGAAGATGAACTACGGCCATTGGCCCTAATCATCTGGCCCTCGCTCTTAGCTCCATAGATGCATCTTTCTTCGCAGGGGTTTTCACGGTATTGTAGTATTACTACTCGAACCCTACTTATCGGTTTGAAAGTTATATACCAACCTGTACTTTAGATAGCTATTCTCGGTTCAGTCCAACAGGAAACCGTCGATTTTGACATGGAAAAAAAGGTTTAGTCGAGAATCCATGATAAAGGCCCGTATTTCGGATTACAGGAAAGTATGGTCCCGATACGAACACCGGTGGAGAATTCATAGAGCCGTATAGAAAGAAGTTGCTATCGGTCAATGCCGCTATCCTCTCGACATTTTTAGAAATTAGGTTTATAAGAGGGTTGATGATATGCATGTGACGCATTTACGACATGTGACGGATACAACAACGTGGCATTTATCATGAATTAGGTGTATATAAAGACTAATTTAAAGAGTGACATGGCCAACTAAATATTCGCTTTAATCTTATTTGCACCTAAAAAGTGTTCATCAAGTGTCATGTCACTTTGGCCATGTTTGTTTCCTGAAAAATCAAGAATATGAAAGTTATTTCTTAAAAATAATTATTTATATAGCTGAGAAATAGATGAAAAATATTTTTCTAAAAAGGCTCTATGAAAAAACATTTCGGCGACGACCACTATATTTTTCGCTATTCATTTTCCTAAACGATACATGCGATTAAGTTCGGAAAAATATTCTCAATTATTATTATTTTTATTTTTTGCTGGGAGAAAAAAAAACACAGCCTTCTTGTACTCATTTTATTCCCTGATTACCTAACATCATAAATTCATCTTGTGAGGAGTAGGAAGATTCATCTGCAAGTATTCAGGCCTTATACCAATCATTATTTCTGGACGTTTGGCAACTTTTATGCAAGTACGTAAACATGCGATCATTGCATGAAAATTTCGTAGAATGAAGTTGATGGACATGCTATAGTCCTACCAATAATCAATCGCATTTTTGGTAAGTTAAGTGTCGCCATGTCAAATAATCCAGATACCAAGAAACCGACGAAGTATCTTATGTTATGGGTTTAGGCAGCTGGCCGGTCCGACTACTTGCCGATGAAGGAGGTGCACGAAAAATAATAAGTTTCAACCAAGAATGTATTAGCACAAGATGATCTAAGGACGATTGCTTTCATTTCAGTACTCTGTATTGCACAAGAAGGCGACGGAAGGATGATCTAAGAAGCAACTATCTCATTTCCTATTCGAGCATCGTCACCAATTTAGAAGTTCAGTAGGTTATTTAAAATACGACCGTAAACTCACGCGTCGAAGTTCGAACCTGAAACGCTTGTGATGAGCAGTGCTTCGGAAGTAATTTCATCTACCTAGCACGAGAACCACGCGACTGAGATGATTCCATGCACGTCCTTGTCGCTGAGAACTGTACTGTCGACAAGTCCAACCTCCTCCCTCTCCACCATATGAATCGTCAAAGCTCTTCTTTCTTCAGCCGTGCATTGATTTCTTGCGTTCTCTTTCACGACCTAAAAACACGGCAATATCGCCTTCTTCTCCAAGATTACCTATCAGGCCGCGTCGTTGCCGGTTGAGGGTGGGTGGACAACAGCAACGGCTGGTCCGAGGAGGAGGGAGAGATGGAGAGATGGAATAGGCAGGTCATCATAAAGAGGACACGCGTCGGAGCCTAATGGTTGAGACGAGAGATGGGTACACCGCCTGAGTAAAGTTGGTTCCATCTAGAATAAGGTCCAGAACTAAAGAGGAGGTATTAGGTGGTACAGAACCAATGATCCCAGTCAATAAGGGGGCCCCCTGATGGTACACCGCCCAAGTAAAGACGGTTCCGTCTAGTATAGGTCCAGAACTAAAGAGGAGGTATTAGGTGGACCATCTAAAACTTTTCTTAGAACAAAATCGGCTGGGTTGATTTCCATTCGGTCCTCGTTCTAGCTTGTACCATTGCTCACGCTTGGTTAAAATGGGATGCTTTCCCCAAAATTTGATTTTGTGATGCAAACAATATACAATATCCAGAGCCCAAAATAATCCTCAATTCGGAAATTAAAAAAAAAAGGATATGAAGATTCAGAGACTATGGCCATTAGATAATCATATATGTATGTAAGTGCGATAATTTGCTTTGATCGGCTAAGCTAAGTGTTTGGTAGACAAAATAAAGTCGAAATGAAATGGGAGTGAACGAGTGATGGAATGAATATAGTCACTCTCCTGTTTGGTAATAACGATGGAATCAAGCTTCAAATTTTCGAACTTGATGCGAATCACTGTATCTTGGCATCTCAGATTGCAACACCAATGTTTCTATCAAACATAAGATAGGACGTCAAAACAGCAATTTCAATCCCGTTCGGGTGCAGAATCTTCACACCGGATGCGGCCTTAGGTCTTGGGATCACGGCGGGGGATTAAGGGTGTTAGCATGACGGTCTCCGTCGTCATTTCTACTGATGCCGCCGTTGTCTTGGCCACAAACACTAGTTGGTAAGACTTTCTGTCGACACGAGAAGTTCAGTCATAAATTAACAAACTGCCCTCATCGCTTTGCCTCTCGTAATTAGAGCTGGTGTGAACATCCAGCTACTCAAAGACTAATGAAACAGACTGATTAAATCTAAACCTTTGACTTGTGCATGTGGCTTTTGTAAAATTTAGATAGGCGAGCTCTAAGATTTGAGTTAGAATTTATGTGATGCCCCCAAGCAACTACATCCATCTTGGGATTACGTATGCGCCCACAGAGAAAGCTTGTGATTGTACGCGTCTGACGAGCCAGCGGATGGAGCCGACTAGATTCCTTTGCATGATGTGAGAGCGAGAGAAAGCAAGATTACATTAAAGTAATTGGTTGGAATAAACTAGTTTAGGGAAAATTGCCAAATAAGTCATAAACCTTTGCCAAATAAGTCCCCAACCTTTTTTTTTTGTGCCAAATCAGTTCTAAACCTTTGCAAGTTGTGCCATATAAGTTCTTCCCACCAGAGGAAGTACACTTGACGTCGACTTTTTTTTTTCTTCTTCTGGGCGGGGCAACCTTTGGGGCGGTGGAGCCCTCGCCGGTGACAGGGAGGGCGACGGGAGCTGGGGAGGCCACCACCGCCCCCGCCCGCTTAGATCTGGGTGATGGAGGGGCTACCCCGCCTGGATCTGGGCGAGGGTGGCCTCGCCCGGCCCCCACCAAGCACTAGCGAGGCCAGGAGAGGCCGGCCCCACCAAGATCTAGGCGGCTGGGCAGCTTTGCCCAGATCAGGTCTGGGCTGTGCGGGCTGGGTGAGGGGGGGCAGGCGAGGTAGCCCCCCCACGCCCAGATTTGGGTTGGGTGGAGCTGCCCCGCCACCCAGATCTGGGAGAGGGTGAGGCTAGCCTCGCCCAGATCTTGGTGGGGCCAGCCTCGCCAGTGCCCGGCGGGGCAGCCCCTCCCTCGCCTAGATCTGGGCGACGGCGGCCTCGCTCAGCCCACGCCAACGACGGGTGGGGGCAGCAGCAGCCTCCCCGGCCCCTGCCGGCCTCGCCCGTTGTCGGCAAGGGCTCTGCCGCCCCAAAGGTTGCCCCGCCCAAAAGGCTGCCCCGCCCAGAAGAAAAAGAAGAAGAAAAAAAAGGTTAGCGCCACGTTGTCGTTCCGGCAAGCCACGTCGATGCCAAGTGTACTTCCTCCAGTGGGAAGGACTTATATGGCACAATTTGCAAAGGTTTAGGACTAATTTGGCACAAAAAAAAAGGTTGAAGACTTATTTGGTATAAGTGGCAAAGGTTTATGACTTTTTTGACAATTTTCCCAACTAGTTGATTATATTAAATTTCATGTACCCAGGTTAGGTTATAGTCTGATTCAAACGAAAACCACCATGATCTGGTGCTTTAAATTCCGCATAAGGTGCATTGAACTTTCCAATGAAACGACAAAGTAAAATGCAACGTGAAAGAATAAAACCCATGTGATTCACGGGTCAATTTGTGTGTGTGTGTGTGTGTGTGGAAAAAAAGCATACAAAATAAAATTTTAGTCACCCAATTTCCTAGTTGCAAATTAAGCAAAAACCAGGTCCAGCTCCTCCTTTGTTTCCCTATATAAACCGTTAACAATTCTCAAGTTCTCTAACTTGTTCAGTCCGCCATTACGAAAATGGCTTCACCACCACCTTCTTCTCTGGCACTACTATCCGTGAACCGCCACAAGCCGGAGCTGATCTCCCCATCGGGAGTGACGCCGCGTGAGGTCAAGCTCCTCTCGGACATGGACGACCAGGAGGGGCTTCGGTTTCAGGTTCCCTTCCTTCTCTTCTACCCAAACAGGCCCTCGATGAGAGGCCGAGAAGACCCCGCGAGGGTCATCAAGAAAGCGTTCCGCGAGGCGCTCGCATACTATTACCCCTTGGCCGGGCGGATCCGGGAAGGGCCGAACCGCAAGCTTGCGGTGGACTGCACCGGTGAGGGGATTCTGTTTGTCGAGGCCAATGCCGATGTCAGCCTCGAGGAACTCGGCGACTCCGTGAGGCCGCCATGTGGCTTCGCGGATGAGGTGTTGTGTGATGTGGCCGGGTCGGGCGGCATCGTTGGGTGCCCTCTGTTGTTGGTTCAGGTAAGTAATTTTGTAAGAACACATTCTACTGCTCGTTAGGACTCTGAGCAACTCCAGCCCTCCACTGGGAGAATATTGAACTCAGCTCGAGCTCGATCTTTTCCTGAGTTAAAGTAGATGGAGTACCATTCATGAGCTCTTCTAGAGTTCAGAGTATCTCAACTATTGGATGGGAAAGAGCTTCGAGCTTGTAATATTGTATAAAAGTCATGACATGTGAAGATGATATCTGACGCGATTGGCCAATGAAAAAGAGAAGTTTTCGAAGTTCAGTCACAAAATTTGACCGGTAATGATAATATGATGCGATAACGAATAAACAAGCCCGAATCTGTAATTCCATGATTTATTAATTGGCCTCCCCCATTTGCATCAACAAGCCTTATAGCTTGAAGATCACTCCTCGATCATCATTGATTCGTGTTGCAACACGTAACTTGTTTGACATCTGCCATTGTCAATGAACTTATTGGGCGCAGACTTAGTAAATTGGTAGAATTTCAAGAGATGACGTTTATTTCTTTTAATGATATGCCGTCGTATTCTGATCATTCAATTTGTACCTCGTTTATTTCACACGAGTTCCTTCCTGATTGTAGGTGACCCGTCTGAAATGTGGGGGCTTCATCCTTGGAATCCGACTCAATCACACAATTATCGATTCCCTGGGACTGCAGCTGTTTCTGAAGGCGGCAGCGGAGCTCGCACAAGGCGCACACGCGCCGTCTCAGCCGCCTGTTTGGCAGAGAGAGATCCTCAACGCGCGAGACCCACCGAGAGCGACGTGCGCCCATCCTGAGTTCGAGGACGTCGTCGACACCGGAAGTGCGGTCGCGATGTCGGATCCCAAGAACATGGCGCACAGATCATTCTTCTTCGGCCCGCATGAGGTGGCATCGATCAAGAAACGCCTCCCTCACCACCTAGTCTCGAGCTGCTCCACCTTTGAGTTGCTCACGGCATGCCTATGGAAGTGCCGCACGATCGCGCTGGAGATCGAGCCGGACACCGTCGTCCGCCTATCGTGCATGATCAATGCGCGAGGCAATCGTGGCCTCGGCGTGCCTCATGGCTATTACGGTAATACGTCAGTGTACGCAACGGTACTCTCAGAGGCGGGCCGTCTGTGCAACAGTCCACTGGGATACGCGGTCGACAAAGTGAAGAAAGCGAAAGCGATGGTGAGCGAGGAATACGTGCGGTCCTCCGTCGACGTCTTGGTCCTCAAGGGACGGCCGAAGTACACGACTGTCTGGAACTACGTGGTCGCCGACGCGACCAAGGTCGCCTTCCAAGAGGCCGACTTCGGGTGGGGGAGGCCCGCGAACGGCAGCGTGGCGGGTGCGTTTCCTTTGATTAGCTTTTACGTGAAGTACGAGACAAGGAAGGGGGAGGAGGGGATCGTGGTGCCGATAATGTTGCCGGAGAGAGCGATGCGAAGGTTTGGAGAGGAGCTAGCGAAGATGACTGGTAAAGCGACGGCGGGCGACGATCATCACAGTGGGGGTTCGACCACAGTCAGATCGAACCTCTAGAAGGATGATAATCAACCGTAGTTTCTCTAATGTTTCTCAGTCATGTATAACGATGCTTGATGTATCGAACGAAGTATCTTCCTTCGGAATTGGCCTTCTCGTTATGGAGTTGGTGGTGGATCGATTAGACTATCCAACGACATGTACCCTCTTCCGTTTTTGAGTGACTATTCAGGCATCGAGAGCCTTAGCGGCTCTAAGCCTTTGCTTTTTCTTTTTCTTTTTTCCCTTTTCAATTGATGGCGACTTCACCACACGTCTGAATGGTACGAGGAAATTGTCCGTCGACGCGAGTGGACCAAACTGTTGAGGAGTGAGTGCTTTTCCCCCTTGGATTTTCCGGGGTTCCATTTCTTGAAACCCTAATGAATTCTAACACGTTTTTCAGCCTATTGAAGATGGCGTTTCGTTGTACCTGACAATGTTGTCTATTCGACATCGCTTTCGTCAAAAAACGACCGCAATGTCTAATGGTTAGTTCTACTTTTATCTTATTTAACTCGTGATTTTAGGCCTGACGTTCTCCGATGGACCTTTGAATGGGCTTTGGGATGGTGACTGCAAATATTGGGACCATGGGAAGTTTCCTAGGCTCAATTGCCAACGAAAGAGCTCACCTTGAATAAACACCGGACATCGTCACTAGATTGCCTATAATGTCAGGGCTATATGTCATCCTCCGACTATGGCCGGAGAAAGGCACCCTTCTGTGAAAGTACATAAATATTAAGTTTTTGGAACAATTGATAGTGGTCATACAAAAAATTTCACATGGTATCAAAATATGAGGTCCTGAGTTTGAATTTTACCAGATCCCTCTTTCCAAATCCTTCCACACTTAGTTCGATTTCATGGACGGAGATATATGTGACTCGTTGTTACCACCTCTGGATTTATTCTCTTTTCTCTCTCTACATTAACAGGCTTGGCCCACTGCGTATTGCTGGGGAAATCTAGGGAAAACCAGCTGGCCGGCCTTGGGAGTGAGCGAGTCAAATCCTCCTCCCCGTCCCCCTCTTCATTGACCGGAAATCTGGGATTTCCCCAGCTGGCCGGCCTCGGGAGTGAGCCAGCTGTCTTCTCCTTTCGCGCGCGCTCAGGGAAGAGAGACGCGCGAGAATGTTGGTGGGCCGGACTGGACAGTGTTGGGCCGGATTGGAGACTGGGCTTGTGGGGAAGAAACAGGCTGTGACGAAACTGGTTCGCGCGGGCAGGGCCGGCGCGATTATGGGTTCGGGCTGGGCCGATTAGGCCCGGTCCGGTTCGCTTTCATTTTCGTCTCTCTTTTTTTCAATTAATTATTTTTTAAAGTAAAAGGAACTACTAAATTCTATTTGATAACAATCTTATCGAAGATTAAGCCAAAAGTGAATTACCGAATCAGCAAAAATTAAGGGCCTATTTGTTTGTATTTATAAACATACTTGTTTCTGTTCTTTTGTACCGGGGAATAAAAAAAGAACAGAAACGTGTTTGTTTACACTTTTGTTCCTAAGAACCAAAAATATGTTTTTTTTGTTCCCAGGAACATATTTAAAACAAAAATAAGAAACAAATTTTTTTTTATTGTTCTTAAACACTTTTTAAAAAACACATTTTTTTCTCTCTTGCTGTTGTAACCTTTGGCCGCCCAGAGCATCGCCAGACCGCCGCCCAACCGACGGCGATGGCAGGGGCGATCCGTCGGCGGCGATCGGTTGTCCATGAATAAAAAAATGAAAAGAATAAAAAATTTGTAAATCATACCAAAATGCATTTCTATTCCAAGAACACTTTTTACCGAACGCTCTTTTTTACTCAGAAATTATTCCAGGGAGTAGAAACAAAAAAAAATATTTATGTTCAAAAATTATTTCCAGTAACAGAAACGCTACCAAACGCGCTCTAGGTGTCCACGTCCTAAGTGTGCGGTGAAGATCGCGGAATCTTCGAGGGAGGTCACCAAAAGACTAAGACTCGCCTGCACGATCAAGAAGCAAACACGAGGAAGAAGGCAAAAGCTTCCATTTTTTTTTTTCACTTCTTCTCGACTTTTCTTGGTATCTTTGACTTTTCCCTTCTAACTCAACTAGAAAGATCCCCTCTTTGTTTTATTTGCGTTGACCTCTCTCTCCATTTTCTTGCTGACCTCTCTCTCTCTACGTCTCTTCTTTTATAGCCGCTGAAAGAGCCCCTTCCTTTCCTCTCCTCTCACCGCGTGTGTGATTTTTTAACCTTTCTTTGCTAACCTCCCCTATTACATTGCTCACGCACGTCGCTTCCCTTCCTTATTTTTACTGATCATGCAATATCTTACTTGATTGACTTTCCTTTCTTCTTTTTGGCAATTTCTTGTGTGGAGATAATATCAAACTCTTCTGCTCCAAACCAAACCAAGATCACCTTTACCTAATAAAGATTCCTTGTCATGAGCAAATGTCCTGCCTATACTTCTTTCTTTCTCAATCCTTTTGGCTGAATGTGTTCATGGCAAAAAGGGTATCGACCACTAGCATCGGAATCTCCACCTTCCTTTTATCATTTATCTGCCAAACCCACATGCCAAATCAACCCGCACATTTGTCAGATATCTCCCTAAAGTTTTTCTTTTCAATTATTCATTATGCGATCAAGATTTAGGCGTCAACGGTGTTCATCAAGTGCCATGTCACTTTGGGCACGTTTGTTTCCTGAAAAATCGAGAATATGAAGATTATTTCTTAACAATAATTTATCATATAGCTGAGAAATAGATGAAAAATATATTTTTTCCTGAAAACCTCTATGAAAAAACATTTCGACGACGATGAATATATTTTTTGCTGTTCATTTTCCTAAATGATACACGGGATTAACTTCTGAAAAATATTCTCTCAATTATTGTTATTTTTTTGCTGGGGAAAAAAACACAGCCTTCTTGTACTCATTTTATTCCCTGATTGCCTAACATCTTGCAAGGAGTAGGAAGATTCAAGCTCTTCCCATTGATTGTGGACTAACTTTATCTGCAAGTATTCAGACCTTATACCAAGCATTATTTCTGGACGTTTGGTCAACTTTTATGCAAGTACCTAAACATGTGATCATCACATGAAAGTTTTGTAGAAAGAAGTTGATGGACATGCTATAGTCCTACCAATAATCCATCACACTTTTGGTATGTTAAGTGTCTCCATGTCAAATAATCCAGATACCAAGAAACCGAGGAAGTAGCTTATGCTACGGGGTTAGGCCGCTGGCTGGTCCGATTGCTTGCCGATGAAGGAGGTGCACGAAAAATACTAAGTTTTCAACCAAGAATGTATATCAGCACCAAATGATCTAAGGACGATTTGCTTTCATTGCAGTACTCTGAATCGCGCAAGAATGCGACAGAAGGGTGATCTAAGAAGCAACGCAACTATCTTATTTCCTATACGAGCATCGTCATCAATTTAGAAGTTCAGTTGGTTACTTAAAATACGACTTTGCAAACTCGCGCCCCGACAGGATGGATAATTTACTTCAGTCTGAACCTAAAGCGCTTGTGATGAACAGTGCTTCGTAAGTAATCTTATCTCCTTAGCACGGGAACCACGCGACTGAGATGATTCCGTGCACGTCCTCGTCGCTGAGAACTGCACTGTCGACAAGTCCAACCTCCACCCTCTACAGTCTCCACCATATGAATCGTCAAAGCTCTTCTTCTTCATCCGTGCATTGATTTCTTGCGTTCTCTTTCACGACCTAAAAGAATGGCAACATCGCCTTCTTCTCCAAGGTTACCTGTCAGGCCACGTCGTTGCCGGTTGAGGGTGGTGGACGACAGCTACGGCTGGTACGAGGAGGAGGACACGTGTCCGAACCTAATGGTGAAGACAAGAGATGTGTATACCGCCCGAATAAAGTCGGGTTGATTCGGTCCTCGTTCTAGCTTGGATCGTTGCTCAGGCTCAGTTAAAAATGGAATACTTTCCCCAGAAATTGATCTTGTGATGCAAAAAATATGCAATATCCAGAGCCTACGGAATTGATGCGTCATTTCTACTGATACCGCAGCTGTCTTGGCCACAAACCCTAGTTGGTAAGACTTTTGTGGACACTAGAAGTTCAGTCATCAATTAACAAACTGCCCCCATCCCCTTCGCCTTTCGAAATTAGAGCTGGCGTGGAGACCCGGCTGCTCAAAGACTAACGAATTAGTTAAGTCTAAACCTTTAACTTATGATCCATTTAAGATTCATTTAACTTTTGAAGCTAATCCATACATGACCGACATTATCAAATATGAGTTAAAATATGAATCTTTAATCCATTTTGCCACATCTAGTGAGGCACCAAGTAAAATCTGAAAATAGAAATTTCGAGTACAGTTCGCATCTAACCCATTATAGTTTTTCATTCTCTAAAACCCATCCAAAGCTTCATTCACTCTCTATAGCTGAGGGAGCCTAGAGATGTAGACCGTTGACATTTCGATTATTCCTTTTTTGGTAATCCTAGGTCTGACTCAAGCAGCCCACCAAAGGGCAAACACACCCTAATTTAGATGGGGAGAATGAGTAAATCGATTTTATATGGCAATGATTGTCGGTTGGCTTTAAATAGTGCGACACCCAGTTGAGGGGATTACCAGGCATTGCTTCACCAATCGATTGATTACCAAGTGGCTGAGTTTTGGTGGGGGAGGTATGTTTCAGTGACAATGCCAAGAAACTGATTCACCCCTCTTTCCTTCTGCATCAAATGAACGTGGTTCTCCACACATTGATGTGCGTTCGATTTGTAAGTGGTCGTTCAACTAGAAGAACATGGGAAGTAATGATTGATCTTGCTCAATTGTTATTTGGAGCTCGGGATTGAATTACCAGCTCGCTCATGTTGTTGAGATGGATTACTTAAAACTGCATAGGCTATGTGTTCGTCACTGTCTAGAAACATCAAAAGTGTATTCACAACCTTCTCTTAACTGGAGACAAAAGGGGGTTCTAACACTTCCAGTATGGCGCATCGCATTTGCTAGTAAGCTTTATGCAATTCACTCGAAGAGTTTGGAAGTGCCTAGTTGAATGAGCAGATTTTTTCCTGAAATGGTTATCAACTTAAAAATGTGTGCTGCGCATGGCTATGTCAAGCTTTTGAATTGGGGTATGGTAGTAGGGATATTCAGAATTTTCTATGAAAATTACCTCCTATTTTCATATTAGTAAATATAATATGACCAATAATATTTTTTTGTCTAACATTTCTTTTCTCTCTCTCTGGATTTTTGTTAGTCTCAAGTTAAGCAAAAATCAAGTCTAGCAAGTCTAGTAGGAAATGGATTCCCTGCCATTGTCCATATCCCACAATCGTCCGATTTGAATCGGATGGCTGTAAAAAAGTATAAAAAATTTGAATTTTTTTTAAAAATCCCAGCCGGTCTAATCTCAATTAGCTGGGATCATCAAGTTATTTGGCATTATATCAGGTGATCTAAATCTGGCCCAGCTCCTCCTTTGTTTCCCTATATAAACCGTTAACAATTCTCAAGTTCTCTAACTTGTTCAGTCCGCCATTACATAAAATGGCTTCACCACCACCTTCTTCTCCGGCACTGCTATCCGTGAACCGCCACAAGCCGGAGCTGATCTCCCCATCGGGAGTGACGCCTCGTGAGGTCAAGCTCCTCTCCGACATGGACGACCAGGAGGGGTTTCGCTTTCAGTTTCCCTTTCTTCTCTTCTACCCAAACAGGCCCCCTATGAGAGGCCGAGAAGACCCCGCGAGAGTCATCAAGAAAGCGTTCCGGCAGGCGCTCGTATACTATTACCCCTTGGCCGGGCGTATCCGGGAAGGGCCGAATCGCAAGCTCACAGTGGACTGCACTGGCGAGGGGATTCTGTTTGTCGAGGCCGAAGCCGATGTCAGCCTCGAGGAGCTCGGCGACTCCGTGAGGCCGCCATGTGGCTTCGTGGATGAGGTGTTGTGTGATGTGGCCGGGTCGGGCGGCATCGTTGGGTGCCCTCTGTTGTTGGTTCAGGTAAGTAATTGTGCAAGAGCTGAGCTCATTATTCATTCGCGTTGCAAGTTGTAACACGTAACTTGTTTGACATCTCCCATTGTCAATGAACTTATCGGGCGCAGACATAGTGAATTGGTCGAACTTCAAGAGATAACACTTATCCCTTTTAATGATACGCCGTCTTATTCTGATCATTCGATTTGCACCTCGTTTGTTTCATATGAGTTCCTTCCTGATTGTAGGTGACCCGTTTGAAATGTGGGGGCTTCGTCCTTGGAATCCGACTCAATCACACAATTATCGATACCCTCGGACTGCAGCTATTTCTGAAGGCGGCAGCGGAACTCGCACGAGGCGCGCCCGCGCCGTCTCAGCCGCCTGTCTGGAAGAGAGAGATCCTCAACGCACGACACCCGCCGAGAGCGACGTGCGCCCACCCCGAGTTTGAGGACGTCGTCGACACCGGAAGGGCGGTCACGATGTTGGATCCCAAGAACATGGCGCACAGATCGTTCTTCTTCGGCCCGCATGAGGTGGCATCGATCAAGAAACGCCTCCCTCACCACCTAGTCTCGAGCTGCTCCACCTTTGAGTTGCTCACGGCATGCCTATGGAAGTGCCGCACGCTCGCGCTGGAGATCGAGCCGGACACCGTCGTCCGCCTATCGTGCATGATCAACGCGCGAGGCAATCGTGGCCTCGGCGTGCCTCATGGCTATTACGGTAATACGTCAGTGTACGCAACGGTACTCTCAGAGGCGGGCCGTCTGTGCAACAGTCCACTGGGATACGCGGTCGACAAAGTGAAGAAAGCAAAATCGATGGTGAGCGAGGAATTCGTGCGGTCCTCCGTCGATGTCTTGGTCCTCAAGGGACGGCAGAAGTACACCACTGTCTGGAACTATATAGTCGCCGACGCGACCAGGGTCGGCTTCAAAGAGGCTGACTTCGGATGGGGGAGGCCGGTGCATGGCAGCGTCGCGGGTGCGTTTCCTTTGATTAGCTTTTACGTGAAGTACGAGACAAGGAAGGGGGAGGAGGGGATCGTGGTGCCGATAATGTTGCCGGAGAGTGCGATGCTAAGGTTCCAAGAGGAGCTAGCGAAGATGACCGGTAAAGCCACGGCGGACGATGATCATCATGGTGCGGATTCGATCACAATCCAATCGAACCTCTAGAAGGATGATACGTTGGATCCTTAATCCAACGTTGGGTTTATATGAAATAATTATATATTGCAGACTGTCATATGGACTTACGCTCATGAAAGTGATCTAATAAATTAATTAGGCATTAATGTATATGATAGGGTGTGGACATTTAACGTGTAGGACTTTAGGGTAATTTTTATTTTTATGATAAGCTAAAATAAAAATAAAAAAGTAGATGACAATGTCGTTATATATATAAGGTAGTTATTGATCCTCATATCATGCAAATCACAGAACACGACATTTGCTTTATCTAGCATCCCACCACTAGAAAACAAAAGATCAAGGGAGAACGCGTAAATCTAGAAAGTCAAATTACGACTTCACAAATCTATTCAAAATTATGGATTTATGTACGCTTTCGCTAATCATATATATAATTTTTAATGGTTCAGCATGTACGATCCAATTGGGTTGATAATCAATCATACTATCTCTAATGTTTCTCAATCATGTGTGACAATGCTCGAAGTATCGATCGAAGTATCTTCCTTTGGAATCGGCCTTCTCGTTATGGAGTTGGGACGTGCATTCTCTTTCGTTTTTGGGTGACTATTCAGGCATCGACAGCCTTAGCGGCTCTAACCTTTTCTTTTTTGGCCTTTTCAATTGATGGCGACTTAACCACACGTAGTGGCATGCGACAAGCCACGCGTCAATGGTACGAGGTAATTGTCCGGGGAAATTGCGAGTGGACCAAACTGTTGAGTAGCGCGTTCCCCTCTTGGATTTTCCGGGGCTCCCAATTCTTGAAACCCTAATGAATTATCTAACACGTTCTTCAATCTATTGAAGGCAGCGTTTCGTTACACCTAACAACGTTGTCTATTTCGACGTCGTTTTCGTTAAACGGCGACCGCGATGTCTAATGGCTAGCTCTACTTTTACACCTTATTTAACTCGTGATTTTAGGCTTGACATTCTGGCGATGGGCCTTCGAATGGGCTTTGGGACGATGACTGCAAATATTGGGACCATGGGAAGTTTCCTAGGCTCAAATTGCCAACGAAAGAGCTCACCTTGAATAAACAGTGTCCGTGTCCCAACGTCTCCATTTCTTCTCTTTCCTCTCTCTACCTTAACATTCTTAGCCCACCGCGTATCGCTGTCGTTGTTCACTCTCCTGCATCACCGGTATTGCCGACGACGCCTCTGCTCTTAGCACATCTTCACGAGATGCGATTTGCTATGCATCTCTTTATCTCTATCTGTCGTTCACCCCTTCCACACCGCCGCCATTATCGACAGCGCCTCTGCTCTCACCGATCTCTCATGTGAAGCAATCTGCTATGAGCCACTTCATCTTTGGTTGTCTCGACGACAACGGGGGGACTTTGTTTCCTTCTAGTCAGATTCGCATTACTCATTCGGCTCATTGACAATTTCGTGTGTGTGTGTGAGAGAGAGAGAAAGAGGAACCGGTTGCAGTAGAGGCAATGATCGAACTAGTATGAACATGGCATTGGAGACGCCGGAAAAGCAAGATTAACAGGCGTTGGCTCAATATTCGAGTTCAGACTTGCGTTTTTAGGCGCATGAATCTAATCTATTACGTGCAAACAAAACATACATCATATTCACACCCATAAGCAGAGACATAGTGGTACGACATCTACTTTTTCACTCGTATTCATCGATTATGACGATGGTAATAGACGATTTCGCTCGTGTACATAAAGAAAAGAGGGCATCTTTGTTGCTAACACACACTCTCTCTTGTTTGTATGAAGAAAAAAGGAGGGGAAGGGTGGTGTCTTTGTTTCTAACTCTCTTAGTAGCATGATAAGAGTTGTTTAGAAGTGGATCATATAAGCAGCAAGATAATCAAGATGCCTCCTCAACACTCACCATCCAGAAGTTGGGAAGCACTCTTATTAGTTTTCGAGAATATGATATAGCACGTGTAAGCTATGGCTACTCTTGTTATAGACCTACGCAAACAAAAGAGATCCATACTTAACTAGTTCATGGGGCTTATAGAGCATTTCATGGGCCTCTAGATACTCCATCTCCACATCTATATTCTTAGATTATCTCCAAAAAAATGGATATCCTAAAATTGGATATCGACTTGTGTATTATAAATAGATATTTCTTAGAAACAAGTTGCTTGTTGGGTATGAAATATGATCACAAAAGCTCAAGATTCAAGAAACACAAGGGTCTACGAGCTCTCTCGAGAAAGGGTTGACGAGGGAGAGCCACAAACTTTAGTGGTAATATCATATTCCGACCACCACCACCGCAACATTGGCAGTCGCTATAATGGGGGGCAAAGACATGGTGGCGAGCTTCCCCCCTTTTCTTGTACCAGTCATGCTTATGTGGGAGGAAACCTTGTGATGAGCAGCACAGCACATGAAGGAAGATGGATGCTTTTCTTTTCTGTGCTATGAAGTTTCGACCAGACTGTCTTTTGTACAAAGGGTTCGACAGTCCTATCGAGAATGTGGTATTAAATTATGTCTCGAGTTTGAATTTGGATAATAATTTATTAACCGAATTTATTAATAAAGATTTCCCAAAAATCCTATCGGACTCTTTAAAGTTGCACAAAATATGAAACAAATTAAAGATGAAATCTTTAGCCGATTTCCTTTCGGCAAAAGAAAGAGAGTCCAAGTCAAACAAAAGAGGAAAGAAGGAGTTGCTTCTTGCGCGGTCAACAAGTCAAATTGAAGTTGCGGATTTCCTTCTTCCAATAGGAAACGTGGGCCCCAGGACAAAACAACAAAGAAAAGAGAGGGTTTTCTTTTCTTTTGCTTTTCGGTGGCCGCACGCTCAGAGAAGTTGAAGCCGCGCACAAGAAGGAAAAGAAGAAGAGCCGCACTGTGGAGAAGAAGGGGGTTTCTTTGTGGGTTTTCCTTCGTGTGGCCGTGCCTTCCGATTTGTGTCTTCGTGAGTTTTATTTATTTTATTCGATTAAGTTGTTTCTTATAAATACTTGAGATTGAGTATATCCTAGGTGCGGGAAATACGAGCGTATTGAGCGATTGTAAATCCGATTCTCCGATTATAGCGGATTGTTCTTGCTGGCTTTCTCCGTGGACGTAGGTACCGACATTCGGACCGAACCACGTAAAATTTTGATGTCCTTATCGTTCATCGTTATTTCTCTGTGCTTTACGTGTTGAGGTAAATTGCAAGATCCTAATTAATTTCCGCACCGATTCACAACAGGTGGAGTCAACCTCTCTTCGCATAGGAAGGTCTCACGTGACGCGCATCGAAAAGGTTTAACTTCTTGTTTTTTAGAGATTCGGAATCAATCTTCTTGATATAATCTAATCAGAATATAAAGATCTATAGATTTTATTTGTATCATCTTAATGTATTAAACGATCGATTCTCTTGAGAATAATTGACCATTTTCTTCTAATAGGATGACGGTGAAAAATTTCGAAACTCTTAGAACGTAAAAAGCCAGTACCCCGTCTCTTTGATCCTCCATTTCATACGATTTGCTTCTCGATAGTCTATGCACGAAGTCGAAATTTCTAATATGTTCGACACAATGCGATTGAGGCATCCTTCTTAGTCGTCGCTACATCGATTTTCGCTATATCGATTTTCTCAACACGACGCCGCACCGGAAGATCAACTCATTCCGCCAAAACGGAGCAACGGCTCGCTTGCATTTGGAAAGGAAGCATGAGAAAAGGGAAGAAAAAAAAACGTTTAGCGGCGGAAAGAGGGAGAGAGAGGAGGGAAGGCGCGGAGTTTTTGAACGGGGACAGACCGGACGAGCAAACAGCGGAAGAAGAGTCGGAAGACAGGCGAGCAGCGAGCAATCACGGCCACCGCCGCTTCCTCCGCGTCGCCGCCTCGACAAAACCCAGCTCCCCCGGCGCCTTTCCTGCACCTCCATCCCACGATCGAACAAGAACATAAAAGAAAGAAAATGGCGGAAGATCGAGGCAAAGTGAAAACTTCTATTCCGTAAAAAAGAAAGAAGGAAACGAAAACCGAGAGTATGCTCGAGGAGCTTTCCCAATTCCGATATCTGTTCTCTTGGAACATACGTCTTGACCTCGGTTCGAGTTTAATTAAAATTATTCTCCCACCTTTTGAAATGACTTTCTCGGCACGACCCTTAAGGGCCGGCCGCACGTGCCGTGTCGAACCGGTTAAATTCGGACCGTTTGGCAGCGATTCGCATCCCGACTGATTAGGTTCGGACGGCTTCTATTCGGCCCGAGCAATTTGCGGAGCGATTGGTTTCGTGGCGCATGTGTGCCCGGACTGTAAGGCTTGAGATGGCTGAAGAGATCGTGGAATATTTTGAAATTTGAAGACCCCTTGAAGAAATCTTTCCTTCATCAATTTTTTGTTTTTGGGGGCGATGGAAATGCAACTTGATATTGACTTTTGGTGCACGAAGAAGGGTCCCCCCATGCTATTATGGCCAAGTTTTCAAATATGGTGAACGGGCTTCACTGTGGTGTCTCGTTGGCGATCCCATCAATCTTATAGAAAGAGAGGGATCTTTCAACGAAGCGGACAAGACGGTATGAAGTCATTAAAAAAGCTCCATACTTTGATTTCTTCAACTTTCATGAATATCACTTTTCGATTTCAACTTCTATGAATTTATATTTCTGCAGTGGATCAAATCGATTGTCGACACGTGGGTTTATGTATATCTTTTGGTAATTTTTTATATATATTAAATTTTGACGGTAAGATAAAAGAGTTTTTTTTTTCAGTTTAAGAGCCCGATGTCATTGTCCATGCTAATCGCTTGAGAAAATAAAAGGGATTTATAGTACCCAATGCATGATAATTTGTTTAGAGTAGATAAATACGCGGTGTTGCAATAGTATTTACAATTGGATTGCAACACCGTCGAAAAGCCATGTACCGGTACACTCGTGCCACCTTTACCTCAAAGCTAATTATTAAGTTACGTAAAATCCCAAACCGATACATTCGCATCATGTTTATTCAGGATTAATTATCACCTCATGGAAACACCAAATTAATAACACCTGTGCCGCATTTACCTTAGGCAAATTTGCCTTGGATGCATCAGTATTCCGAATTTCTTTTGACATGGGAATTAGTTTAGAGTAAATGTGGCGTAGGTCTAGCGGGTTTATGGATTTTTTTATGACTAACGAATTTAATTCGAGGTCAATGCAATACGAATAATGCGCTTTTTTCGATATTTATGCAAGAATATGAATATGGAATGTATACGAATGTACGCCTTTGCCAATAATTTAGTGCCTATTTTGTCAGACGACACCAGGCGTCTTTTGAATAACATGAAGTCCGACAGACATTACAGCTCCTAAGATTAATCATGCTCGATCTCATCTCACCATCTCCAATAATCAACACACCTCCCATAGTATAACAAATAAATAAATAAAGGGAGGCCCAATTGCACTGTACAAGATCCGACCCGAAAAAATATGATCCGGAGATATGTAACTTGAAATTAAATTGAAAGGAAAATAACACACTTTAAGGCTCCGTTCATTTCACGGAAAATATAACATTTCTGAAAAATATTTTCAGAATTTTCCAGCGTTTGTTTCATAGAAAATAAAATAATCAAAGAAAATATTTTCCACTAATAGAAAAAGCACATTCATAAGTGGGGAAAATGTTTTCCACTTTTTTTGAATGTGAAAAACATTTTCAGTCTACTTTGTTTACCTTTAAATATCGTGATCACTAAAAATGTACTTCGATTTTGCTCGAGACAGGCAAGCCGATGGCCTTTGATAAACAAATAACGTAAAATATTATCATTTTCCCGAAAAATAAATTTTAGAAATGCTATGTTTTCCGTAAAACAAACGAAGTCTAAATACCAAATCTTTTTTTTCTTTCTTTTTTATGTTTCAAACAGAACATATTCAGTTGGGCGTCGGGTTCGCCATTCCAACACCTTTCTCCTTTACCTGTCACACGGGGTGTTGAGGGACGATAGTGGAACTCGGGTCTAAACTTAGTATCATCGAAATTGAGTGTAGGTTGCAATCCAATTTGTAGCATAAGTGCATATTATTCCAAATTTCACACAACAATACAATGACATTTAAATGTCATGGATCCTTCACATTATTAAGAATCGACACGAGTTTTACTCCACGAGAGGAAAAACCTTCCCTTCTTAAATTTTTATTGACAAACGACTTTACAAGATTGAGGGAGCAATTCCACAAAAAAAAAAAATGAACTTTAGGTTAAATGACAAATCCAACCTTAACTTTTTTTTGTCTTATAACATAAACTTTAGATCGAATAATAATTTTGACCCTAACCATTTTAGGTCAAGTGACAATTATAACCTCATTTTTTTATCTTGTAAAAAGTCACAAATTTTCATCCTTATATCAAATATGGCTTCTCGTTGACTCTCTGTCTAAAGTCACCATTATTTTAGAAAAACAAAGTTATTCTAGTCACGAGCTTAATGGATATCATCCATGGCGTCTGTTGATAATGGTTTATAACTTCGTATTACGAAAAACAGTAAAGTCTGGCCGAAGAGATTTAATTTGGAGATCTTTACTTGTCAGTGAAGTGCATGAGACGATAAACTACTTCAACATTATTCTCTGAGCCATAATTCAGAGAAAAAGATAATGACTAATACTTTAAATCTAGTCGATAAGCCACGTAAATTTATTACTGAGGTGGACTAATTGAATTAGACAATCATGTTTTTGAGTCAAGAGGGCTAGATTTACAACTTAAGTGAAAGTTAGTGATTTTTTACGAGTAAAAGAAAAAAGTTGAGATCAAAATCATCACTCGATCTAAAGTGCAATGCTTTTTAATGAGACAAAAAAAAGGGTCGGATTTGTCATTTGAGCTAAAGTTTGTATTTTTGGAATTAGCCCTGAGATCGAGTATTTGAATTTTCCATATGGACATCATTCGGGATTTTTCTAAATAACACATCACTAATCAATCATTCACTGACCACACTAGGCTTGGACCGCGATTACAAGGCTCCCCAAGACGTGGGCCGTCAGATGGGTTCGCTGCCACGGACGGCTCTGATCACGTCCTGGTACGCGCCCGGGCACTGGTGGAGGAGCCTGACACCCCTGACATAAACCACCTCCCACCTCCCTCCTCCCTCCGCTCCTCCTCCTTCAATGCCCCCCGAATTCCCCTCCACCCTCCCTCTCTAACTTTCGCTCTCTTCTTCTTCGCCTTCTTCTTCTTCTTCTTCTACTGATCGATCGCAGCTAGTGAGCGGTCTATGCCTGCGATGCGTGGGCTCCATTATTGACCCCGAGCAGCTCCCGCCTTGGTGCTGCGGCGGAGTCTCCTTTGTCGTTGATCCTGTGGCGACCGGCGACCGGCGACCCTGGCCGCGTCCTCCGAATGCAGCGGCGTATCTGAGCTTGGGCCCGAAGCGGAGAGGCGGCCGAGTCGCCCGAGGCTCGCGGTTCCGGCTCCGAGTGAGGTACTGCTCTCTCTCTCTCTCTCTCTCTCGTGGTCCGAGTTCGACGCGCCGAATCTGCTTTTCCGAGCAACCCCGGTCCGACTGTTTTGCGGTTTTCTTTTTTCCATTTTTCTGTCTAGCTCGTTGTCTGTCTAGGGAAGATAAGCTGCGTTGTGCCAAGGCAGAGAATGAAAGTGCAGTGCGCCAAAACGCGGATGTACGATTTTGCCGTATTAAAGGCCATTATCGGAGCGATTCTGAGCTCCAGATGGTGTCTATGAGTCTTATGACCATCTGGAGTTCCTAATCGAAGGCTATAGCTCGAGTTTGCTGACTCCAAGTGAAAATGTCTAATTCTTTTCTCAATACTAAATCTACATTTTCAGGGGTGACTGTTTCTGCCCATTTTTTCTTGCCTTCCCTAAGCGCTCGCGGTTGAAGATGAATGGCAGATATCCGTTTCTTTCCATAAAGATTGTCCGACAGAATCCAAAAAGCTCGCATATCACTTTTCTCTTGTTTGTCCAAATTGTTTATTACACTTTTTAACTTTGCTCTTTTCACTAATTGTTGAACCATTTCTCTTGCTTTTCTCTCCCCGTTTTTTTTTTAGGGACCAAAACAAGACCATTTCTTTTGTTCGCTTCTCGAAAATGAACCCGGAAAGCAAGCGATGATTTTCTCGCTTTCTCTGCGCAATGTTTCATATGGTTTACGACCCAGACGCTCGATGGACGAGGCTGCCCTCACGGGTCAAGGCGAGGCGCTCATTTCTCATACTCGCACTCTTTTTAACTTTTCATCGAGCGTCTCGCCCAACTTAGTGTAACTCCTTAAGCAATGCCCTTTTTTCTTTTTGACGTACTTTTCCTAAATTACATTTTAGTTAAATGGGGTTTGGGACTTTATCGTCCACGTTTAGCATTATCTTTTTCGATTAAAAGTTGCGAGTCATGGACGTTTCAGAATCAGCTGGTCCGCTCCCTGGAAAAGTTCTCCACCTGCTTTTTGTTAGTGCCCTCGTATCTGGATCTGTGGCTAATAAAGCAAAATGTCGGGCCTTTTCCGCACTAAAAGGCTTGTCTTACCTGAAATCAGTTCATATATTTATGTTATCGTTGTTGCCCATCTGACTATTTATGGCTTCCCTCCTGTTCAATGTAATTTTACTTCAATAATGACAGTTTAATCCGGGTTGTAGGAGGTGGTGGTCCTGCACGTATTGTATTGAGGGTCTGCCCAATCAGAAGCTGAGTTTCACGGTCGAATCCGATTATTGCTTTGACCAAAGAAAGCAACCTAAAGGGTACCGAGCTACTTGCAGGTAGAGCCAAGGGGAAGGACAGAGTAAATATGATACTGATGAGGCGGAGACTGGCTTGCTGCACTCGAGACAGAGAAGTTAGCCTCGACTTCGATGAACAAGAGAGTAAGCTTTTAATCTTTTTTTTAATGGTGCTGCATCTCTTCAATTTTGTGGATTAATTTTAGTGCTGCTGCATTCATATTAATCCTTCCTGATTATCTGCCGCGATTGTAGCGTATCAGATGCTTGCCCCTCTGTTTTTATTGCAAACCTACCACATGGGTGGACTTGTGTGAATAAATTGGAAGAGGTTCGGGATCATCAGATTAAAAAAAATGAATGGTGGCCGTTTTGTTAGGCGAAGATCTCCCCGGTTCACGTTTCATTTGTGGAGATTTTGCGGCCCATAACGTGGAAAGGATGAGAGAGAAACCGGGTGGGTCCATGAAGGCCTTATTGCGTGTAGGCTTATAAATTGCTATGCATTTTTGGGACCGCGCAGGAAATAAGTAGCATAGTGAAATCTTTCCCTTCCTCGTGGACAATCAGAAACCTAAGGCTATTTTCTATAGTTTTCAAGTCCGGTACCCCTGATGAATACAAAGCTTGTCTCTTTCTTTGCGGTGGCGAATCGAAAAATAAGAGAAGTTTCCTCTTCTTATATTTGTCACCAATGTGGAAACTCAAGAATCACGCGCTAGTTCACATAAGGTTAGGTCAGTTCTGCTGACTCATTGAGTCCGATACCCATATGGACTTTGCTAGAGGGCTGCCCCAGCGATGGTGGGAAGCTATCAATTCATCACCGTTCCGAATATTAAAAGTCTTTAACTCTGGCCAAGGGAAAAAAAACTATAATAGCCAGTATAGTTGGCTAAGAGTCTAGAGAAGAATTTATTTTCAGGCTCATTTTGAATTAATGACATGTGTCGCCTTATCCGATGTGACAATTTTATTCCCCGGCCTATGATGGATTTTCAGACCGTCCATTTTGACTTCTTGCATAAGCGAGAACAGCTGGAAATTTCTTTTTCCTTGAAACCTCAGTTTTTGAGAATGTGAGTGTTAACTTCGTGTTGCCTCGTGTTGTTTTTTTACCTTTGTTTTAGCTTCTTTCGAGTTTTTCTATTGCAGTAACTTTTCTTTGTCGGATGCGGGAGAAAAGTCGCATCTCTCCACTTCGTTAGAAACAAGGAGATAATAAGTAGCGATGGTGACTTAAGAGAATGACCCTTGGCACAGGGCTCCCGGAAGTTGCATGATTATTTTGATTGAAAATCTGTGGTCCCTTCATGACAGTGAAGTAACTAGTGGTGGGGACACGGGTGCCATTGTCTTTAATGGGCTTCTTTGTTCTGAAAAACCCACTACATTTCTCCTTTTGTTGGATGGTATCGTTTGCTTGGTTCCGCGTTTCATCCGATGGTCCTATTTTCCATAGCATTTATCATTTGGAAGCAAGTACTAGTAACCTTTTTAAGTCTTTGAGTAGGTTATCCTGTTGAAGAAACTATATGAATGGTATATATCCAGTGGTCCTGGAGTCCTGGTTGGCGGGTTGTCTGGACTTTGAGGAAGTTTCCCTACCGTGGCTCAATGAGATATCTATTACTGGAGCAAAGCTACAGATTCAATATTTTCTCGGTCTTGTTACATGCTTCATTTGCAGATAAATAGCCCTTTGAAAGAACCTTATAAATGACCCTAAATATGATGGGCATTGCACCACTAATTGTCTGGTATTCTTGTTGTTCCTGGAGTTTTCCGTGGAAGAAAGTTTATGAATCTCGTTGGCTCCTGGGTTAATTTTTATGGTTGACATAAAGATAACAGGACACCAAAGAATTTTCAAATTTCTGGTTGTGTCGAACTGTTTTTGTGTCATGGTACCCTTCGCGGTATCTTTTTCATGGACACCGTCCGTTTGGGAACTGGTGAACTCCATTGCTTCCTGGATAACCGTACTCTAAAATCATGTGCATTTCAAAAGTCAAAGACATGTAAAATGTGAAAATACCGTCTTAATTTAGTTGGTGCATATGCCGCTGATACACATCTAGGTCCCCATTTTTCTCAGTATAAAGTAATTATGCCTTCTGATGTGCATTTAAAATTTCAGTCTTCTCCCATAAGATTAAGAACTGCTTTAGTGCTGTTTGGTAGTTTATCAAACTTTCAGTTAGGGGATGTATCGTCGTAGTGAAGACAATCGTTATTCTTCGTTCAGACGGCTCATGTTGGTGTAGTTCACCAGTTGCCATATATCATGTAAAGAGATCCTCCAATAATTAGACAAAATGTGAAGTAGAATGGCTTTACGGATATATTTGGGCATCAACTTGATGCGGTTGAAGTGCTTTTTGAACAGACTTGACCATTAAATTCTCTCATGTTTTCCGGTCCTTCTGACCACCTCCGGTACTTAATGCCCAAATTATGAAGCAATTTCATTGCTTCCTCTATATTATGATGCTCCGAGATAACTTGTGGAACCAACCAGAGAATAAACTATACTTGGCTAATTTCAGAGATAATGACGTACAATGGCCTCGAGAGTTGCATACTCAACAATGACTCTTGTGAAATGGAGAGCCGAACAAGCAGGGGAGATGCATGTCCAACTGATTCTTTAGATGAAGATGATTCGAGTTTTTCTTCCAGTAAAGATGGTTTTGGATCGTTCTCCTCAAAATGGTTATCAGTGAAAAGGGACGACCAAGAAGTGGACGAATGGGCAGTCCCTGACCGTCCCCAGCACCTTTATGTGAAGGAAAAGCCAGCTTATTCTATCCAGTTTTCCGATGTGGAGACGATGAAGGAAAAGTTTGCAAAGCTGTTACTGGGAGAAGATGTTACCGGAGGGCGCAATGGCCATAGCACAGCTCTTGCCTTGTCCAATGCTATCACAAATCTGGCAGGTGTGAAAGATATTTGTCTCCCATCCTTTTCCTTACCTTGTTTCCCTTGTGCAGCTTTGCATGAGGTTTTACTTCTATAAAGCTACTCTGAAGGAAACCCAGTTTACCAAAAATGCAAATTTATTGAACAACTTATTTCCTGAAAAGCATTGCGAATGGGCAATTGGTTAAGAAACTTCAGGAAGTAAGAATCAAAAGAAAATTGTCCAATTGTATAGCAAATTAAATGAATGAATGACCTTAGGAATTTTTGCATCATTTTTATGAAATATTTTTCAGCATTGTATATGTGACGGAAATTACACTTGCAGCATCGATTTTTGGGGAGCTGTGGAAGCTGGAACCACTGCCCGAAGAAAGGAAGAGCAAATGGCGGAGGGAAATGGATTGGTTGGTGTCCCCTACTAAGTATATGGTTGAGTTGGTCCCAGCCAAGCAAAATGGTGCCAATGGCCACACTATGGAGGTATTTCTATACTCCTCTTGCTTTAAGATTCTAATACATGCTATGCAGTAATCTGAGGTCAAGTTTCCCCATAATGGAGCAGATTATGACCCCCAAAGCCCGAGCAGACATCCATGTCAATCTTCCAGCACTTCAAAAGTTGGACTCTATGCTTATTGTAGGTGATTTGTTGCTTGCATCAGAATTTGCCTAGCTTTCATTCGTGATGTCTACTTCTGACTTATGAAATTTCATTCTGCAGGAAACGCTTGATTCCATGGTACATACCGAGTTCTGGTATGCAGAAGGAGGTAGTCGAGCAGAAGGAAGGAACAAAATTGAAAGGCAAAGCAAGAGATGGTGGCTTCCATCACCCCAGGTTCCAAGTACCGGTATTTCTGATAAAGGAAGGAAGAAACTGATATGTCAGGGGAGGTTGGTGCATCAAGTGCTCAAGGCTGCGAAATCCATCAATGAGAATGTTCTGTGTGAGATGCCAGTGCCGACCATCATCAGGGATGCACTTCCTAAGGTACAACATGTTGACTGTATGTCAAATATTCTCTAGTTTGTGGAACCTTGTGGATCTTTTCCAAGACCCACCCAGTGCATGCTATTACATGTTCATTTATGAGTTTCTAGTTAACGGTATCTTAGTGTTACTAGCAAAGGGATCTATCTAATGGAAGAATATCAGGATCCAGTATGCAGTTTACTAACTTAAGTTTCCGAACTAATTGGGCCAAAAGAATGACTCAGGCTACTATATCTAGGGCAGGTGGAAGAGGCGATAGACAGTTCATCTTTAGGCTTGATATGTGCGGGTAATTGGCATGTAAACAGTCTCAATCTGTGTGTTTACCCTTACTTTTCTGCATCACAATCAAATTAAGTCCAGTTCAGTTTTCTACATTACTTCGAATTTTTTAATGTTTATACGTCTAATCATCTGACAGTCTGGAAAGGCTAGTCTGGGGGATGATCTACACAAGGTGTTATCGGCAGAGACAACCTCAACTGAGGACATCTTTAGGTCCCTGAGTTTGAAATCAGAGCATGATGCTCTTGAGTGCATTAATAGATTGGAAGCTGCTGCACTCTCGTGGAAAGAGAAGATGGCAGAACAAGTGAATGGCAAATCACCAACCAGAACCTCGTGGTCATTCATCAAGGACCCAATATCCGAGCTGGATAAGACAGAGTGGTTGTTGGATCGGGCGCAGTCTTTGATTCAGTTTCTCAAGAGCAAATATCCAAACCTTCCCAACACATTCCTCGACGTCACCAAAATTCAATATGGCAAGGTGAGTTTGAACTCCTGGCATTTGAACTTTCCTCGTTTGACCATTCGTGTGTCGTACGCTTGTGTATATACATGGACACATCCTGCCTTTTGACTTTCTATTTCGTCAGTTAAAAGAAGTTTGTTGCTGGTGTGAGTTGCCTTTCTGTACCTATACTTGGGAAATGGGAATCATTGCCTTGCTCCTACCGTTCTTTATGCAAACCTATGTTTACTGCAGTATAATAGACCTTGAATGACGCAACATTTCTAGCCAACATCTTTTACTTCTAACATATGTCAAATGTACCTGGTAATATGCATACTGGAGGGAATCACAATTAGATGAGCTTCTCTGGACGTTTCGCCATAAAAGGAAAGAAGCTGATACCTGCTTTATTTTTCGACTATTATAGGATGTTGGGCATGCGATACTGGAAGCATATTCTCGCGCTCTGAGAAACCTGGCTTTCAGCATTCTGTCCAGAGTACAAGACATACTGCAAGAGGATTCCCTGAGCAACCCCAATTCGCCAGCTGTCTCTCCCTGCTTCTCGGGACTGAGCTTTGCCGCTGTTTCCGACAGTCCGGTAATCGACCGTCGGGCGAGGCGCTCGCTGATTGACCGGATGAACAGGGCCGAGGCACGATACAGCGACTCGTCCGCCATCAGTACCTCCGACTTGGAGGCTTCATTCAGCGAGCGCAAGACGAGCTCCGCCGCGGCGACGCCTTCTAGGAAACGGGTGTGGTGCATCAGGGGAGAGGCTTGCAGCACCGTATCTCCGACAAGCTCCCCTTGATTGGGCGCGTCGCCGGGGTTCGTTTTTTGTAAATTAATAGTAACGCAAGATTTAGTCGAGGAATCGATGATCTTGTTCTGCCTCTTCATCGATGGTCGAGCTGGTCCTGATGGTGACATTACAGAAGGTCACGCTCATTAAGGATCATCGAGGGAGTTAATGTATCAGCCACTTATGCTAAAGTGAGATGTCTCTGAGAGGGAGCGTTCGCTTCCGTCGTGCTCTCTTTCTTGGCGGATAACTAACTTGTCAACTGTCACTAGATCAATTAGGGAAATCCTATGCCGCTTTTCAAGATGTAGGCGGACGGTGTCGAGCAAAAACAAAGTAAGACCAATGATTTTAATATTAGGCCTAAGCAAGGAGAAGCGATGAGATCTCACCGCAAGAATTGCAAAATTTCAGTCGCTAATATCATACAATTCAGGACGGTTCGGGAATGTAAGAGCTGGGCTTGACGGTTTCCATTTTTGATTTCATATAAAGATTCGATATTTATTCGCTATTTTGATTTTGTTCATTTTATAAAAAATAATTTTTAAAAAATATTTTTCGAATCTTTTGATGTTAGTTTTATGAAAAATAAAATAATTAAAGAAAATATTTTCTATCAATAAAAAAAATACATTCAAAAGTGGAAAAAATATTTTTCGTATTTCTTTATTTATCTTTAAATATTGCGGTCTTTAATAAGTTCGAAACCGGCAAGTCGGTGGTATTTGATAAATGAATATTGTAAAATATTATCATTTTTCATGAAATTGATTTTCATAAATATTACATTTTTCGTGAAATTAACTTAGTATTTATTTATTTATATTCAATTAACGGAAAAATAAATAAATAAATGTGTTTTTCAAACCTGGAAAACTTAAGAAATCCGCCGATGTTTAAACAGTTTGTCACGGCTCGTTCGCAGCTTTCCTTCGAGCTACCCAACAGAAGCTGACATGGGTTTGCCGAGATTTGGGCGCCCGAAGGGCGGCGGCGGGGAAGAAGCCAGCCCTAATCTCTACGTCGCCAATTGCGGACCGGCCGTCGGGATCTCGCACGACGAGATCAGGTCGGTATTCGGCGGGTTCGGACCGGTGAAGGGGGTGTACGACGCCGACGACAGCGGAGCCCGCGTCGTCGTCTGCTTCGACGGCGAGGCCTCCGCTCGAGCTGCTTTGGAGGCCCTGAATGGTCGTCCTTGTTCGGGCCTCGGCGGTCGCTCTCTGCACGTTCGTTACTCCGTCGAGCGACCGGTTTGCCAGGTTTGTCTCTCGCAATCCCGTCGGTCCAGGCGTAGCGCAAGCCCCGCCCTTGTGACGTCTTCAAGTAACTTCAGCTGTGTATGGTCAAAGAGAATGGCTAGCTCGTTGCGTTCGACTTTTTCGATCGATTCATGTGCATTTCGGTTGTTAGCTTGTTGTGTCCGGCTGTTTTCGGTCGGCTTTTATTGGGCGTGTTTTGAATTGCTTAAGCATTTCTTGAGGGAATTGATTGGCTTTGCGGTATGATGCTGAGAACTTATCTTGGTGTGAGAATCTGTGCTTTACACTGCGCTTATGCAGTTTGAGATTTGGTTTAAGCATCTGTGAATTTATGGTTAATCCAGTAGCATAGAACATCTTTTGTTTTTTGGGCGATTTACTTTTGCAAGTTTTTCGTCTTCTATCCTATTGACCTGCTGCCTGCAATTTAGGCCAATGTAAATGATTCCCTTCCGGTATATACACATGCTTCAGAGCTGAAAATTCCTGGCCTTTACTTGTTGCATGACTTTATCAGTCCGGGAGAAGAGAAGGTTAGTTGAGTCCTCTAATATGGCTATATCTGATCACGCTCCTTCCGTTCCTCAATATCTAGGTTTTTGGCATCTTGCTGGCTTATTTATTACATAAATGCTTCAACTTACCGGTGGTTTTTCTAGGAATTGCTTGTGGCAGTTGATGACAGGCCTTGGAATAGTCTTGCAAAAAGAAGAGTTCAGCATTATGGCTATGAGTTTCGATATGATGTAAGTACGCTTTGAAGGAAGATTCTTGTATATTTTGGAGTGAAGTATGTGGTCGAGTGTGCCCATAAATTGCTCTTAATTTATAAGACAAATATGTTGCTCATTTCCTGAACTTCCAAGTCTTTTCTAGTTAAACATACTTTATTACTTGTATGAATACATATAACATCCAGCTTATTAATATAGGAAAAGTTTCTTCACAGTCAGGTACCAGGATAAGAAGAATGAGGAATTCACATATTGGAAATTTGGAGTTGTATGCATGTCGATTGCTTTTTGTCTTGGGATTCTTTGCAGTAATGGGTGCGATTTGTCTGGTTGACTGTTGCATGGTATTGACTGCCAAAATCAGTGATACATGCTGTGGGTGGGTTGGAGACCATATGTAGTGATTTTTTGACTCTCTGGTTTTGTGATTAGTTTTTTGGTTTTTCTTGAGCTTTCTTAGTGAGATCACTATGATAAATGTATGATATGGAGTACAATAGTGATGCCTCGATATGATCTAAAGATGATGAAAAAACATAAGAGTAACAGCTGTATTTGCCGGATCAATGTGACAGGGACCCTTTTGTTTGTTGCTATATGCCTAGCCAAGGTGTCTGGTACTTGATGATTGATGATTGCATCAGTAAATTAATAACTTATTTTCAGATAATGATGGTAATCAGTGTTTCAGACTGTTCTTGATTTTTTTCTCCAATTTGTGCAGACGAGAAATGTAGATGCAAATAGGCATTTGGGTGAACTTCCCTCATTTGTTTCTTTTCTACTTCAAAGGATATCATCCTTTCCAGGCCTTCCATGTGCTTCATATTCAAGTTTGGATCAACTGACGGTAATGGTTTTTCTATACTAATAATATCCGATCATTATCTGTTATCTGGCACTCAAGATTATCCCTCAATTTTTTTATTACCAAGTGAGATAAAATTTTGACTTTCAGCTGCATTTAAGTGGAAGCACCACTATGCTCTTTTGATTCTATGTTTCTTCATTTTTCTTCCACTGAAGGCTGCTTAGCAGAATACGTGAAACTAGAGGTTGATTGTTTTGACACAGGTCAATGAGTACCCAGTTGGAGTGGGATTGTCTCCGCACATAGACACCCATTCAGCATTTGAGGATCTTATTTTCAGCCTTTCATTAGCAGGTCCTTGCATTATGGAGTTCCGGAGATACTTAGGGGGTGCATGGCTTCATAATGATGTCTCTGGTACAGATAGGAATGTGGATAATCTGGAGAACTCAAAATTCTTGAGGAAAGCCATCTATCTTCCCCCTCGCTCAATGCTTTTATTGTCTGCAGAGGCACGGTATGCTTGGCACCATTATATTCCGCACCATAAGGTAATTTTTTTTTCACCCTCTCACTGAGCTAACATTTGAAACTTAGTTTTCCAAGGTTCAACTTTATCTTATTAGGCTAACATTTCGACCATAATGTGTAAAAGCTTATCAGCTCACATGAAAACCGAGCTGATCAGCTAAAAATTAGCTGGAAATTTCTAGTTTCTTTTGATTGCACTGGAACTTTTCTTCTACAGCAGTAGTTGTCTATTGGAATTAAATACAGAGCAACAACCAATGAATTTTGATATTCAGCATCCTGACTTGTTGCCTTCAAGACTTGAATTCTCATGACAGGATCCAAATAAGCTTAAATATATTCCGTGCCTTAGTGTAGTCACCATTGGCCGATCGCCATTTTCTTGATGACATCCTTTGGTTTGTGGATCCAGAAATCTGCTGAATGAATATTGCAAACTTGCAAGTGTCTTTCTATGGGACATAGGTCTTTCACTGTTATGTGTTTGGAGATTCCTATAGAAGAGACTGAAGTATAGAAAAAACAATTGTATTTTAGAATATCCGCAATTACTATATTCACCAAGGGCATTTGTAGACTTTTAAATAGAGTATCTGTATATCTCATTAATGCATGAGAACTTATTCTTATGAGTGGGTATTGATCATGGGGTTTTGCAGATTGACATAGTAATGGACAAGGTTATCAAAAGAAGTTCAAGAAGGGTATCTTTCACATTTCGTAAGGTGTGTGATCTTGCTCTTGATTGGACTGTGCTGACCATTAAAAGTCGCTCTGAGTATATTCTTTTTGCTCCAACGCACTTGAATTGTGGATCAGTGTGCTTGCTGTGACCCAAGGAACAACTTCCCTGCCAGGCAGTTTCTGTATGTTACTACCGTGTTCTTAAGCTAAAACTAGCTTCAGGCATTTGATCTATAATAACACATCATCATTCAATAGCATAATTCATCTAATTGTAATGCCATCAATGCCTGATTCACTGAAGAGCACTATTATATCTTGCAGGTCAGAACAGGTCCCTGTAGATGTGAATTTCCCTTATATTGCGATTCTCAAAACAAACATGATTAATGGAAAAATGGTGATCTAAGTTATGGTTGATGGAGATAATGCAGCTTTCGTGTGTCATTGAGCCTGGCACGATAATTCCTTTGAATGATGTTTAATGTGGAAGAAGAGCATTGCCAGTTTCAAGGAAAGTCTGACTTACCATTTTCGGACTGCTGTGACTTTAGAGCGGTCTATCATCCAGGGTGGATGTGAAAATGAAGAAAGAAATCAACCAACTCAGGAGCTGCATTTTTGGTCTTCTGTATGCTGGACTCGGGCTGCCGAGACTGGATTCATGTGATTGAGGAGCAATGTTCTGGAGAGAGGAATAGAAAATTAGCTGAGAAAATATACGTCTCAATGTCCCAATCCCATGTAAAAGCTGAAATTTGGTTCATGCGGTAAGTTGGAAATGTTCCATTCAATTATCTATTTTGACAAGCAACCATTGTGTTTGATTATCGCCCACTACGGTTCATGTCATGTTTGCCTTGGACCTTCAAAGGGATTCTTCTTTAGGTTACACACGTCAAGTACTCTGGTGATGAGATGAAAGCTTCGTTCATTGATCAGCAGATCTTGAAAAGTAAATTAGTTTTTCTTCGATTGTCTTGCTCCATGCTTCCATATTGAGAGGTCAAAAGATGACACTTCGGAACTCCAAACTTGACCCAAAAGATATAAAAGCTACTTACCAATGTGAAAATTAGATTGGACATTGACATTCTGATATCTTTTGATTTACTAACCTGTTGAACAAATTCCACCTATCCAAATCTCGCCTTCACCTCACATTGGGTGACCAATCCTCCAAAGTCTGCCCTTAATTCATTACTATCATACTTTGCATCCATTAGAGAATTACACAGAGTGACCAGCACGCAGTTTTGGTGCTGTGACGACCTGTACTAACGCAATACCGAAAAAGAATCTTGTATCCCCTTAACCGTTCGAGCTCATTTTGCCAATAAAAAATGAAACTTGAAAGATAGATAGAAGACTTTGACAGAAGGAAGCTATACTTCAGGGTGTCCATTGGTATCGATAACCCGGTTTGGGCAAGTGGGGTTGCAGGGATAAGCGCAATCGATCTTTTGGAATGGACTCCGATCATAAGACCAGTCTCCAACTGCCTTTGCAATTGACTGCAAGGAAAAAATGAATTCAATACATGTTATTGTCCAGCGACGGCATGAAAAATAGTTTTAAGTGGTCATTACTGTCTTTGCCAGTACTGGAGAGTCGTCCCTCAGCCATGTCTCTTGCATCTCAGATTGGCAATGAGCATAGCAAGAATCTATGAACATTCCTCTTGATGGAGAGGTTTCGACTCTGCTCAGTGCGTTTAAGAACTGCATTCTGAAATCTGTATACAATAATACGGACCAAGTAAATTTTCCAGCTTGAAGCTTCCATAGTATTGTTTCGTCATGGCTAAAGCTCGACAAATTTTCACCTTGCATAATTTCAAGTTGCTCTGCTGAGCAGTCATTAATATCAAGCTTGCAGCTATGCCAGGTTCCATGAGGATCAGCTACTCCGGGCGCCAAAATATTCTTAATCTGAAAGCAGAAATAATGCACAAGATATCAGTCCCTTAATGCAACGATACTCACGCCTTAAACTATTTTGAGACGGAGTAGCGGTAACGTAGTTGACTGGAGAGCAAAAATGGGTGCTCCAGTGGAAACAAAATGACAGGTAATCATCTCCTTTTCTGACTGATCTGAAGCTTAATTGTCCTTCAAAATGGTCAAGAAACTGTCTCAAAATTGCTTCGAAAGTGATGAACAACTCAAATTGTTTATGGGTGAGGCATTTTCTTGAATCTTGATTGTATCAAGTACTGACCTGCCACGAATCATACGCAGCATTTAGAAGGAATAATGGGGTCTGGATTTGCTGAACCACGTTTTGAGGAAAGAAGCACTGCAATAATGTTTAGCAATATAGGATGTCATTAGGACACAATCATAGGCAAAAGATGCAGAAATTGACGACAGAATGTCACCTACCAATCCTGGTCTCATTTTGGATGTGCAGGAAGTTGGTAGATTCTTGGCTGATTCCTGAACCATTCATTTGAGTGTTGAGTGACAGAGATTAACAAAGACATGCATATTTCCAAAATAACATCCACATAAATATGTGGGGTGTGTGTGTGTGTGTGTGAGAGAGAGAGAGAGAGAGAGAGAGAGAGGGAGAGAGAGAGGGAGAGAGAGAGTACATGTGTTGCAACCACTTCACTGTAGAAAGTTTCGATGTGTTTAGCTCCAGAAATATCCTTCCTGAAGTAGAACCAGAAAATAAATGATATTTCATCCAAAGTACTGCTAAGTGTGCGTCTTTCCCACAATTTACTTCACAAATTGCAACTGGCATTTTGTCCTAGGCCTGAATTTAAAGGAGGCAATGATAAGCTTACGCATTGATAAAATAGCCTGCATCTGCAAGACATTTCACTTTGGCACTTGCAGGCACTAGAGCTCGAAATCTATCACAATGCAGTATTGAAGCCAACCCACCAGCTGAGCATCCAGAAAGAAGAGCCTACATGACAAATTTAAATTCGCGTCCTGTTATTAAGGCAAACAAAGGAAGATGGAAAAAAGATGGAAAGAACTGGAAATATCATCAAAATTATTGTCATCAAGCTTATTCTTACATTTTGCGCATTACTCATCCCTTTCGACAGTAAATCCTCAATAATTGCTACAAAAGCCCTTGCTCCTCTGAAGTGCAGTTTAGTTGCCTGGTCCAATATTTGAAACAACCAAGGAAATTAGTACAAAATATTGCAACGAATTCAGTTTTGAACTTGCATTATAGATTGCTGTTTTGATGCTTAGACAAACTTACAGGGTCTACTGCTTCCACATCCCCAGTAAATGAAGCTCCATCACAGTATCTGACCTTGATTCTGTTCCAGTTGTAGAAGTCTGAAACAACCCAAAAAGAAGAAAGGAAGTTGAGATTTGATATTCTTCTAACAAAAGACCAAATTAATAATCATAGAGTCGCACCTGGATTAAATTCTTGTTTGTTGCTGAGTATACCGGAGAAAGCAACTTCCTTGGCCATATGTTTCGATGAACCCAACCGTGTATCCCTTCGAGCAAGGCAAGTGGTAACGTTGTTGCACCATCCTCCTCCCTGAGAGCACAAGATAGAGCTTTTCAATCACCACGTCGGGCCAAATCCAACTCCTGATGTTTTAGAGAACAAAATTTCATCTGTCTTACTGCACAAAAATCGAATTAAATGGATAACATGAAAAAGTGCTAGTGTCTAAACTAGCAGAATTAGTCGGTTATAACAACTACATTCCTTTCTTCGACTTATAGGTAATCAAATACAATATCAAATTCCTCAATCTACAACAAACTACAGAAGTACAAACCTCAAAGTGAACCAACCAATTGTTAGTGCCGGCGCCAAATCCCTTATCAAAGTGGTAAGCCAGAGGGCTACCATCCAAACAAACTGCAGAGCACGTCGGACTTCAACCAATTGAACACTGATAAAACTTTAATGAAAGAGGAAATTACAGGACCAACTAAATTCGTCCTGTTCTCACCAGCTCCTTTCACTGCAGCATTTTGGACATACGTAATCCCAACGTTAGTGGCTTCAGACTTGAGCAAGATCTGTATGTTCAGTATAACAGACCACCATGTCCCCAATCTTGCATCAGCCATTTTGCTGTGCGATCAATAAATCAGTCGTTTACATGTTAGCCCGCTGAAAAAGCAATTTCAACCAAGATTAATATGCAGGTAAGCAGAGCAACAAGGCAAGAGAAGAATCAGAATTTGGAATAGATGAGTGACACGTTAATCAGTACCCTTTTCAAACAGAACATAGAAAAGCGTATAGACGAAGCAAACCCACTAGTAAAAGTGAGGAGTAGATGTGAAAGTGTTACATGATTAAAAAAGACTTATTGCTAATCATAGCATGTGCGAGTCCATTGCGCATCGGGATGGATACCTTTTCACAACGTAGACAGCAACAAACCTTTCTTTTCTTACTCTTAATTAAGGAAAAAATTAGAAATAAACACATCTGAATCACTAAAATTCCATTCTGATCATTAAGTTGAGTGAAAGAGATTCGAGTAAAGAAAAGACTCAAAACTGACATTCGTTTCATGATTATATTCTAAGGATTGGGTGACGGCCAGAAAAGCCAATAAAGATGACCCAGAAAAGAAAAGAACACGATGAAGTACCTGAGTGATTAGGAAGTTGAATGATGTAGCTGACACCCAAATCCAGAAATGAGCTCAAAGCTTCCAAGAAGTTCTCTTCCTTCTCATCAGACGTATATATTACTGCAAATTGACGCAACAGTGGAGGGAGACGAGACTGTTCGAGTTGGAGCTCAAGAACGAAGTGCCTTCCTTTTAATGGCACCGGGTTTTATATGTTGGCGAAACAGCTCAGCTTACTTTCCACTTCCCATGTGGTAGCACACTCTGCAAAGCTAAGCCGAGACTCCAATAAGACAACCGACCCTCATTCGCTCCCATAACAAAGGCGAAAGTATTTTAAAAAGGCAAAAGAAGGAACTTTAATTCTTGAAAAGTTTTCTTTTTTCCACCTCTTTTTTGGGTCTGGTACGCCGTAATGCCCAGGGCCTCGGGTAATATCCGACCCGAAACGGTGGGTGACAGGAGACAGCCTGCAAATCACATCGGTTAACGCGCTCCGAGATCAACGCGTGTCTCAAAACAGGGGCCTACACAGAGAGAGAGAGAGAGAGAGAGAGAGAGAGAGAGAGACGCAGACGAACGGTCAATGGACGATGAGTTCGTCTTCTCCCCGACGAATGAACGAGCAATTCATTCCCTTAAGCAAAAGCAATCCATGAATGGTGTCTCGGAAGCTCACAACGTGTCAATTTTGAGCACCGATTGTTCTGACCCTTTTCCTAAGTATAATCCGTCGGAAGAAAGCGACAACTAAGGTCGAATCATCATTTCAAGAAAGTCCCAGCGAATGGTCTCCATTTGCCCAACGAGACAACGCGATCCATCATTGGCAGAGGACTGCACCTTTTCATGACAAGGTCGATCTCTGGTTCCTTACGTTTTACTCGGTCAACCCAATGGGGTTTCTTCAATCATGTCTGGGTAAGTGGGGATGGGACACCCAAGTGCTCGACCGTATCCAGCGGCTAATCTTGACAAATGTTTGGAAGGTCGCCGATGGCATCTATTAATGTAAGAGGGTGTCGGAGAAGTTGGCTTGGGAATCTTGGAAAACCAAGAAACGAAAGCTGCAACCAGCGGTGTCTTTTTTCACGGCGTAGGTTGCCGGACTTGTGTGTTTTTTATTGCCAAACTGCAATTCTCCAAGTCTGTCAAGTCATTCAAACAAATAATTGCTCGTTACTGATGGGGCTCCTTTGTGTACAGTGATCAGAGAAGACTTATTTTTTTGGAAAGTCATAAACTAGCTATAAAAATTTTAGTTGTATCAATTTAGTTTTATATTGTATAATGATTCATCAATTTAATCCTAAAATTTTTGAAGATTTATTAATTTCGTGATTCTAACTAAGTTTGATGAAAAATCGTTATGTGGTGGTCTAGTTTGTGTCAATTGTCCTACAGGCAAAGATAATGCTGATATAGACAATTTCTATACATTTCTTTATTATACAGTTCCTTTTATTTTATTTTTCTATTTTTCCCTTTGTTGGCCATTGTCGATGGTTCCTCTCTAGATATGGTGAGGCAAGGGCGGCCTTTACTAGGCTCAATAGGGAAACCCTAGTCCGACGCTGGCCCTCACCTTGAGACCGTTGACCTTTGTCAACCATCAATGAGGCCTAGTGATGATTGGTGGAAGACAATATAAAATAGAAAGAAATTTTAAAAAACTATAATACTTATTTGCGTTAGCGCCAATCGTGCTATGTGGAACAACTGATGCTGATTGAAAAGCCATGTAAGTGATTTCCAATCAAAGATTGACTAAAATGACCAAATTAACAAATCGTTAAAAAGGTTCATAATTAAATCGACATATCATTTTGACTAAATTAGTATAATTGAAAGGCTGAAGACTAAGTTTGCAAGTTTCAAAATGTTATGAATGAATCGGTCACCGTATAATAAATTTATAAATATTTGGATAATTTCTCCGTTATCAAAGTGAACCTTAGACAGAAGCGTCATAGGGTCAAAATTTCCCTAGCTGAGGACAAGTTGCGCTTGATGAGCAGAACACTATACTAGCATTCACTAGATAGATCATTCCGAAGGACAATAGAGCGAATCACATCTTCATAGTGAAACTATAGGACAACCGATGTAGCTTAGACATTCAGACCCTCGGGAGAGATTGGAATGTGATAAAAGACCGACGTCTTTAGACATGTTTTCATCACATAAAATACTTTCTATTAAGAGCCTTAGAGGGAGAATTATCTATCAAGCATAGCGTCCCCATCAATGGTTAAGAAAATATTTCTACAAATGCCATTGGGTGCGGCTTTTGCTGAAGGAAGATGAAATTAAAGGCTTTTGAAAGAGATTTAGGGGGCTGCCTTTGTTGAGAAAATAGTGTCTTTCCTTCTATTCTTTCCCAAGGTGAACCACCAAGGGGAAAATTAATGGATTACAAAGTCAAAGACTTGGTGCTGACTCTCCCAAACCCATACCAATGGCAATTTTGCGGCTTTGACTTAATTAATTTAACATGCAATTTAATTTGATTAGGAGTTACCACTAATTTATTATGAAATCGATTAGAAAGGCAAGTTGAGTATGGGAAAACAATTTACTTCTAAGAAACTAGAGATATTGTGAATACGAGTGCTTAATTATACTAAATAAGTCGATCATCATTTTGGTTTCCTTTCTTTTTATTTCATATATATTTTGCAAGGGGTCTAGGTTAATTTCAATCTCAAACTACTAACATGCAAAAAGTGATTACGTGGGTACATAGATAATAATTTAACCTTCAATAATCTACGCAATAATAAATTGGTAAAAAAAGGGCAAAAATCCTAATGCATTAAACAAGATAAACCGAAATGATGAATTTATAATTTTTTTGGACAATTGTCCTATTGAATATATAATTATCGAGATAGGAGGGTCCTCAGGACTAGCTACTACCACACCCACGACTTGCAAGCATGACCCAAGGAAGCTCTTGAGGTGCAGTATGGTGATAGGATTTCTGCTCGGATAAACATTTTCCAAGAGTAAACTGTGAAACGTATATTTCTTTGTATTTCACTCTAATCAAGACACGTCTGCACTTGACAATGTTCGAAAGATAATGTGCGGAATACAGGGAAGTGAAGTATATATGCTATGCCAAGGATACACCAAGTATATAACATGTTGCACATATATTACTAGGGATAGAAAGTTCTTTGCCAGACGGTATTTAGAACAGCGAACGGCTTTTCTGATCAAGGCTCTGTTGCTTCGAAGACTGCAGCCAATGTTTAAAATAGAGGGAAAGGAAGAAATAAGTGTCACTTGCCTTTGGGAATTCTAGAAAGTTCAAATACAAAAGGAAAAAAAAAATGACGTGGATAATCATGAAATTTGATGTAGTGTGCAATGTGATCCCTAAACTTTTAATATAGTGAATTTACTCTCCGAATATTTTATATATGTATATGTTCAATTTAATTCCCAAATTATATGAAAATGTTTGGTTTTGTCCCTAAACTTGAATAAATAGAAGGATAACAATGGACATCTTCATATAGTTTAGATATTAGACTGAATACTTACCAAATGTTGAATAACTATATTGAACAAATTAAAAGTTTAGAAATCACATTGCTCATCAGGTTAAAATTTAGAGATTATATTGAACAAACCAAAAGGTCGTGAATGATATTGCACATTAAATCAAAGATTGTTGATCATTTGTGTAATTATCTCAAGGAAAATCTAGAAGAATTGAAATTATTTCTATATAAAGTAGATGATGTGAGATTGACCCTTTTTCTCCTTCTTGGTTATAGAGAATGCGAGACTATTTTTTCTTTTTCACAGCGCACGGGATATAGATTGGTTTTAGTACAGTGAAATCATTGACATAATGATAAAGATTATTATGATTTTCCCCCACATGTTTAGCTGTAGAAAAACCTTATTGGCCAAGTGGCGACCATGCCGCACAAATGAAAGTATGCAAGTACGGAGCACCGAGATTTTATTCTAATTCTTGCCATAAATAAGAAATTAGGCATAGGCACGTATAACGTTTGTAGAGATGAAATTTCCCGGAGTTTCGTCAATCGTTTGACACGTAAACGAAAATCTGATATTTTGCATGATTATGTTGACTAGACAATGTCTAATGAATTAAGGTTGATTGAAATCTTGTCCAGCAAGCATAATGCAATCTATGATGAATGATTCGCATGTGTATAAATCATTGTAGAGGCATATAACATGATGGAAAGTTTCGATATATGGAGTAAAAAGAGGACTCACCCCATTTTTTGTCCTGAGGAGCCTTGCTTCCCTCCACATCTATTGGCAAAGATGAAATTCAATGAAATTCAATGAAAATCGTAATGAAAAATGAGATACTAGGTGATGGGAAAGGTCAGAGATATAAAGCAAAAAGAGCACTCACCTATACTCCTATTAATGGACGAATCTGTAGGCAAAGATAAAATTCAATGAGAATCGTTATGAAAGATCAGACATTGCTCAAAAAATAATTAAATGATTCATGTAGCAATATGTCCGAGCAACATTAAGGAAAATCACCACGATGTATAAAATTTTCTGTATGTTCTCGAGGGAACTACAGTTTCATGAAATCATGATCCTCAATCCATGTACCCCCCACTTCACCCCTTTCTTATGGAAAGCTCAAAGCACCAAAAAGAAAGATCACTTACCTCCCCCGATTCCCATGGCCCCTGGAAGGAGCAGGGAGATTATAGCCAAGAGCAACCAGAAAATGATGATAAGATAAGATGATGCTGATGAAGGGAAATGCATTTTTGCTGTATCCTCTCTCTCTCTCTCTCTCTCTCGCTCTCTCTCAGGGGGCGTTATATATAATCTCTGACATGCAGATGGAAACTCAATTGATCGGTTGCCCGAAAGTTTTTTTGGTGCCGTTTGTTTTACGAAAAATGTTTCTTAGAAAAAATTAGAAAGAAAATAAAAATAATAAGGAGTGTATGGAGGAGAATATGCTTGGTGAGAAAATGAAGAAGAGGAAATCACTTTCTCCAATTCGGAAGATATTTTTTTCATTAATTGGGAAATAATTTTTTTCCTAACTAGTTTATTTCTGTTAACTAAACTCAGCAAAATTTAGAGATTTTTTTTCTTGAAAAATTATTTTCCATAAAACAAATAGACCCTCAATTTTTTATTTTTCTGCATTGAGTAAACGAAGGGAGGACTTAGAAAGAAAAGCCTGAGAAGTCTAATCCAAGGAAGGATGCACGAAAGTCTTCATGTTTGAACTTTCTACATTGAGTAAATGAAGGGTAAGAAAAAACTCAAGAAGTCTAATCCAGGAAGGGGAATCCTAAGTTTCAACATCCACATTATCGGTTCCTACACGGAGATGCCGTTCTCTCTTTGCGGCCATTATGATCTGTCAAAGTTGTTGACAGAGGAGCTGGCCATGTCAGGTGCAAAAATTGCTTGCCAATTATGACGTTAGAATCACATCAATTCCGCATGACTCGAGTCTCTTCATAGATGTTTGGACACGTCATTGCAACTTCAATGCCAAGGATTAATTTGCATCCAGTGAACTCAAAAACTATCGGTATTCACCACTTAGTGATGACAATTCAAACTTGGATTAGAGCAGCTGCTTCTCCAGAGAGATATCGTCCTCACACCCCGATGAAAGATCTCATGTCTCAACATATCTGACGGAAAGCCCAAGTCGGATGAAGCGCATACTTCAAAGAAGATCGATCATGTCCCAGCACCAAACAGCTGGGAGGGTACACAGAATGAGAGCATTTGCAGTATAATATCGTCCCATTACTAATTGTCAGTCAATCGTCTATGATAACCGCAACATTGTTTGGCACATAGCTGATCTCTTTAATCTGAAGAATTAAATAGTCCAAAACTGAACAAATGAAATCAGCCTCATAATGAGCCCGGTCTCTAGCAACAAATACACGAACCTCATTATTCACTTCTATCCAACCTAATTTAAGAGGGTGTCGGAGAAGTTGGCTTGGAAATCTTGGAAAACCAAGGAACAAAAGCTGCAACCGATCCGCCCGCTATGGTGGCGTAGTTAGTTCAGACTTTGTGCTTCTCGCAAAAGGTGCATGTTCGAATCCCAGTAACGTTACTAGGTGACTTAACTGCTGGCTTGCATTGGCTCGAGGTATAGATACCCGGTTCCTTAGCGCTTGCCGAGCGCGAAGGGGCCTAGGTGGAGTCCTTGGTCACCAAAAAAAAAAAAGCTGCAACCGATGGTGTCTTTTTTCAACGGCGTAGTTTGCGGCACGTGTCTTTCATTACCGAACTGCAATTCTCCAAGTCTGTCAAATCATTCAAGCAAACAATAGCTCGTTCCTAATGGTGCTCCTTCGTCCACGCGATCAAAGAAGACTTTTTTTTTTAAAGTTTAGTTGTATCAATATAGTTTTATATTTTATAATGATTTGTTAATTTAATCTTAATTTTTTAAGATTTATCCATTTAGTGATTCTAACTAAATTTGATGGAAAATCGTTATGTGGTAGTTTAGTTAGTGTCGACCGTCCTACTATAATGTTGATATAGACAATTTTTTTTTTTATAAATTTCTTTATTTTACGGTTCCTTTTATTTTATTTTTCTATTTTTCCCTTTGTTGGCCACTGCGGCGGTCGGTCACCTCAAGGTTGCCCTTGCTTGGGCGGGCATGGACCATCCTCTCTGGATATGGCGAAGCAAGGGTGGCCTTTACTAGGCTCGATAGGGCAACCCTAGTTCGACGATGGCCCTCACCTTGAGATCATTGACCTCTATCAACCATCAATGAGTCTCTGTGATGGCTGGCGAAAGACAAAATAAAATAGAAAATTATTAAAAAAACTACAATACTTATTTTTGTTAACGTCAGTCGTGCCATATGTAGAACGATTGATGCTAATTGAATGTCATGTAAGTGATTTAAGGTCAAATTTGACTAAAATGACCAAATTAACAAATTATTAAAAAGGTTTATAATTAAATCGACATATCACTTTGACTAAATTAGTATAATTGAAAGGTTGAAGAATAAGTTGGCAAGTTTTAAAATGTTATGAATGAATTAGCCACCATACAATAAATTTATAACTCTTTGGACAATTTTGCTGTTATCAAAGTAAACCTTAGATGGAAGTGTTATAGGTTTCAAAATTTATCATGCTGAGGACAAGCATGTATTGCCCTTGATGAGTTAGAACACTAGACTAGCATTCGCTCGATAGATCATTCCGAAGGACAATAGAACGAACCACATCTTCATAGTGAACTATACGACAACTTAGACATTCAGACCCTAGGGAGAGATTGGAATGTGATAAAAGACCGATGCTCGTCTTTAGACATGTATTCATCACATAAAAAGACTTTCTATCAAGAACCTTAGAGGGAGAATTATCTATCAAGCATAGCGTCCCCATCAATGGTTAACAAAATATTTTTACAAATGCCATTGGGTGCGGATTTTGCTGAAGGAAGATGAAATTAAAGGCTTTTGAAAGAGATTTAGGGGGCCGCCTTTGTTGAGAAAATAGAATCTTTCCTTAATTCTATTCTTTCCAAAGGTGAGCCACCAAGGGAAAAGTAATGGATTAAAAGACTTGGTGTTGACTCTCCCAAACCCATACCAACCGCAACATTAGGATTTTGACTTAATCAATTCAACATGCAATTTCATTCGATTAGGAGTTACAACTAATTTTATTACGAGCCTGATTAGAAACCCAAATAGAGTATGGGAGAGCAATTCACTTGTAAGAAACTAGAGATATCATGGATACGAGTACTTGATTATGCTAAATAAATCAATCATCATTATGGTATCCCTTCTTTTTATTTCATATATATTTTGCAAGCAGTCTACGTCGACTTCAATCTTAAACCACTAACGGCAAAAAGTGATTACGTGAGTGCATAGATAATGGTTTGACCTTCAATAATCAACGCGATAAATAAATTGCTAAAGAAAAAGGCAAAAACACTAATGCATTAAACAAAGCAAAACCGATCCAACACTACAAAGGTTCTGCATGGTATTAACTAGGAAGCAAAACATAATACAATGCATGACCTTGACATGATTTATAAGTATGATTATGCAATGTTAACTAATCATTTTGAGGTCCTTAATTATTCTGAGTGATGTCTATGTGAATTCTGATTCGACATGCATGAACTGTTAGACTAACGACGTGAGATCGGATTATTTAGATGTAATCTAAATTTCACTTAAAACATGCAACATGCATAAAATATTTGATAAAAGTGCAAAATATGATTAAAACACATACTACTTGATTGAAGCGTAATGTTAGACAGTAACAATGCATCGATGCTCATGGAAATTGTGCAATATCATTAAAAAGTCATCAATATTTATTAAAAAACAATATGCAATCATCATATTAAAATGCAGAGATAATATTCTTGATTAATGTTAAATAAATTTTAGAATTTAGTTGCACTTTTTGAATTTTTTTAGAATTTTTTACGACTTGATACACTTTTTAAGAATCTTAGGACTCAATTATGCTTTCGCAATAAGTTTTAAAACTTTCATTATACTTATTCCTTCTCTCTTTTTCCAAATATTTCTCTCTTTTTCTAATCATTTCTTGCAGTGCATTCATGGACAAGCCAGACTCTAGCTTTTGTGGCAGTGTTAACGTTTGAACAATTCAACATCTTTCGACTCTCAAGCTCTTCATCTTCAGTCAACGCTTTGGACCATGACGTCTCAATGCGATAACTCATTTGCGTTGCCCCAATGCGAGGGATGATCTCTAACTCGATTTCCGGAAATGAATTTGCTGGCTCAATTATACAATGGATAAAGATGTGCATAATAGAGAAATGAATTCTCTTAATCACTTTTTGGCACTTATATTTTCGTACGAGTTTATTAGCAACAAGACTCTCGAAGATTGATATAAGTGAATGTAAGACAATTTTATCCTTTTTTCTCATCTTGTAATGTCAACTTTACTTCCATTCTGCCTTGGTGTGAGGTGGTTCTTGACAAAGGGAACTTGAAAGAATTCTCCACATATTCAAGCTAAAATGGGTTAAACAACGGTTTACATGCAATGCTTAGAATAGAGAAGTGAACTGCCTTTCATTATTTTAGTGCATGTACTATTTGCATGAAATCCCTTTATCTTGTGGATATGAAATTCTTTACTCATCTTACAGTGTATAAATAGGAGATTGTGTATAGGATAAAGCTTCCTTTCATTACCCTGACCTGTCTTATTTAGCATTTTTATTGAACATCATTAAATAAATAGGTCAATCTTGGTAATCTTTAGTGGAATTAGTGAGTTAAACACGTAAGATTACCGTGCAAAATCTCCTTTCAAAAGATATGAGCATATTGAGCTCATCAGCTTTAAGCGTGAAAAAGTTTGTAACTTTAGAATAAACAATTTGTCATACTAAAAAATATCATCAAAAGTATGAGAAGCATAATTTTAAGCATTGACTATAAGCTAAGTGCATCAAATAAATGCGTCAACAACACGCACCCCTGTGCGGATATAGTGAGGTCTAGCCCACTAGCCTATTTTTCATTATTTGAAATAGTAAAGCTCACTCATATTTAAAGTGACCAAAACTTTCATTTCTTTCCCACGTGAGATAAGAAAAGTCCCTTTAGTTTGATTTACAAACAAACATATCCAACAATTACTCAAGAAATTCCCGTCATCCATTTCGACTAGAATCAAGGCGCTATTTCAGTCGGATTAGTGTGTCAACTATTGCTATTGCAATCGGATATGCCCCTTAACTGTCATAAACTGAGCTATGTTTAGGGAGGAGATATACCTTCTTTCTTCTTCTTTTTCAAAATTGAACGTTTCTCTTTTGTTTCCATCCCTTTGTGTCTCCCTATCCGTGGAAATGTTGATTTCTTTCTGTGACTTGTTTGAAAGGAGGGAATGGTGTCAAACATGAATCCGAGAAGTGTAAAGCTTATGAGGAAACACTCCTTTTTGCTCTTTAAGGTGGGCATGGTCGATCTCCACGATTGCCACATTTTACCGCCACTTATAATCTTATAAGTGATTGAGTTAGTTCGTGAGTGAGTTGATCTAACTTGGAATTGGTATTCTCTTTTTCTTTGAAGAATGCATCACTCCCATTCAAGATGTTTTTCCTTTTATCCATCTGGGATTAGCCCTAGCTTAATGCCATCTACATTTGTAAGTTATGTTACAAGGAAACAGAGAAGAGATGACTCATCCTTGATACAAACCGAGCTTAAATTGGACAAGCAGTTCTCATCATTTCTTGGTTTCATCAAGATTTTTATAAGTTGTGCCTCTTTCTTCGCGTGTCTGAGACAGAGAGATCGTGTACCTGGCAGCTGGCAGATCAATTTTGACGCATTGCTAGACATCCGGTTAGGCATCCTTGTTTCCGATATTAATCTGAACATTACGACCAACAAAAGAACTAGATTGGATAGACGAGGATGAAGATGTGCTATCTTCCACTCAAGGCCCATCTGTTGTCCTGTGTCGTAGTCGAGATGATGAAATATGAACATTGATCTTTGTACGAACCCGCGTAATGAACACTGTCCAGATCCAATTCTTAAAGCTCTCGACCCATTGCTCGCCACGGCTACATCTTCCAGAATCACTGTATTAGACCTCTGCAGCACTGCCATCGGCGGAGCCGAGAGAAGGGGAGGGGGTGGTTGATGCAAATTTAATTAGATTTGATGAGCACTGGAATCAGACAAACATATGTCACAATTACGTAGGACATGATGAATGGGACTAGAGTTCCAAACAGCAAACTTCGTCGAATCGATTGAGTCAACAAGAGTTTCACAATGATATAGGAACAACTTCCCTGCCAGGCAGTTTCTGTTTCTTTCTACACTTTTCTCGAGCTAAAACTACCTTGAGGTATTCAACCTATGGTAACACATTATGACTCGACAGCATGATTCATTAAAGTGTAATGTCATCGATGGTTGATTCAATGACGAGCAGTCTGACATCTTGCAGGTCAGAACAGGTCCTTGTGGGTGTGAATTTCCCTTATATTTTAATTCTCAAAGTAAACGTGATTAATGGAGATATTGTGATCTAAGTTATGATTGAAGGAGAATGGAATGCTTGAATGTGTCATTGAGCCTGAGCACAACGAGTCCTATGGGACCAGTTTGATGGGGAAGAAGCGCGTCGCCACTCCAAAGATAGTCGTGAGTTACCAATTTCAGACTGCTGTAATTTTGGAGCGGGCTATTCATTCTGGAGTAGATGTTGAAAACTAAGAAAGAAACCAAGCAACTCAGAAGTCGCATTTTTGGGCGTTTCTATGCCGCACTCGGGCCGCTGAGACTGGATTCACGTCATCGAGGAGTAACGTTCTGGAGAGAGGAACAGAGGATTAACGGACAAGACACGGAGAATTCATTCTCAATGTCCAATCCCGTGTCAAAGCTGAAATTTTGTCAATGTAGGAAGTTGGAAGGTTATACTCATTTATCTATCTTTGACATGCAGCCCTTGTGTTTGATTCCCGTCGACTATAATTCACGTCGTGTTTGCTTTGGACCTTCAAATGGATAATTCATTAGGTTACACGTCAAGTATTCTGGTGATGAAAGAAAAGCCTCGTTCATTGATCGGCAGATTCTGAAAAGAAGATTAGTTTTTCTTTGATTGCCTTGCCAAATCGCTTCCATGTTGAGAGGTCAACGGGTGACACTATCGGATCTCCAAACTTGATCCAAAAGAGACCATGCAACATGTGAAAAAAGCTACTTACCGAAGTGAGGATAATGTTGGACATTGACATGCTAATGTCTTTCAACTTTACTTACTTTATTGAACAAATTACACCCGCCCAATACTAATTGTCAGTTCACATTGTGTAACCAACCCTTCAAAGTCTGCCTTTATTCATTACTATCACCCTTAGCATATCAAGAATTAGACAGAGTGACCAGCAAGCAGTTTTGGTGCTGTGACTGCCTGTGCTAACGCCCCTCCACCGTTCAAGCTCATGTTAACAAAAGCAATAGGAACTTCAAGTATAGATAGAAAACTTTGACAGAGGAACACTATACTTCAGGATTGGCATTGGAATCAAAAATCCTGTTGTGGCAGGTGGGGTTACAGGGATAAGCACAATCGATCTTCTGGAATGGATTCCGGTCGAAATACCAGTCTCCAACTGCCTTTGCAATCGACTGCGAAGAAAAAATGGAAGAGAAGTGATTAAACATCAATACATGTAATTGTCCAGCGACATCATGAAAGAAAAAAGCAAAAGCTGAAGAAGTGGTCATTACTGTCTTTGCCAGTACTGGAGAGTCGTCCCTCAGCCATGTCTCTTGTGTTCCAGTTTGGCAATGAGCATAGCAAGCATCTATGAACATTCCTCTTGATGGAGAGGTTCCGAGTCCGCCCAGTGCATTTAAGAACTGCAGCCTGAAATCTGAATACAATAGTACCAAACAAGTAAATTTTCAAGCTTAAAGCTTCCGCAGGATTATTTCGTCATGGCTAAAGCTCAACAAAATTTTCACCTTGCATGATTTTGAGTTGATCTGGTGAACACTTTTTAATGTCAAGCTTACAGCTACGCCAGGTTCCATGAGGATCGGCTACTCCAGGCGCCAGAATATTCTTAATCTGAAAACAGCAATAATGCATGAGAGACCAGCACATTAGTGCAACCAGGCTCATGCCTAATACGATTTTTGAGACTGAGTAGGTGAAACAGAGTATCATCAGAAGCCAAAACTGGAAAGTGAAAATGGGCGCTCCAATGGAAACAAATTAACGAGGAATCATCTTCTTTTCTGACTGATCTAAAGCTTAATATGTCTTTTTTTTTTTTTGTAACAGAGGACTCCACCATGAGCTTCTGTGCCCGGACGACACTAAAGGGCTGGGCCCCTATACATCAGGAGAGATTAACACGGGACCCCAACAACATGGCCCCTCACATAAAGACGCTAACAACTGTGAGTTTCGAATCCGTAACCTCAAGTCGGCGATGAGACCCGTAACCTCGAGTCGGCGATGAGGGATAGAATCTTGACTAACTCAGCTACCCACCATCGGGTATCTAAAGCTTAATGTCTTTTTTTTTGGTAAGGACTAAAGCTTAATATGTTTTTTTTTTTTGGGTAAGGTAAAACTAAAGCTTAATATGTCCATCTTCAAAAAGTTTAAGAAACTATCTCGAAATGCTTCAGAAGTAATGAACAACTTAAATCGTTTGTCGGCGATGCATCATTTTCAATCTTGAGTTTATCAAGTACTGACCTGCCACGAATCATAGGCAGCATTTAGAAGGAATAATGGGGTCTGAATGTGCTGAGCCACGTTTTGGGGGAAGAAGCACTGCAACAGAGTTTAGCAATATTGGTTGTAATTAGGACACAATAGAAGCAAAAGATGCAGGCACTGCAATAGTGTTTAGCAAGTTATAACTAGGAACAAAAGATGCAGAAATTAACTATAGAATTAATGTCACCTACCAATCCTGGTCTCAATTTGGTTGTGCAGGAAGTTGGTAGATTCTTGGCTGATCCCTGAACCATTCATTTGAATGTTAAATGACAGATTAACAAAGATATGCATAACTCTGAGACTAACATATATGCACACATACATCTATGGTGTGTGAGTGTGTGTGTGTGTGTGTGTGTGTGAGAGAGAGAGAGAGAGAGAGAGAGTACATGTGTTGCGACCACTTCACTGTAGAAAGTTTCAATGAGTGGAGCTCCAGAAACATCCTTCCTGAATTAAAACCCGAAAGGAGGGCAATGTCATCCAAAATTCTGATAATAATTGCAACCACATTATGTCCTAGGTCTGAATCCAAAGAAGGAGACAACAAGCTTACGCATTGATGAAAAAGCCAGCATCTGCAAGACATTTGACTTTGGTGGTTGCAGGCACAAGAGCTCGGAATTTATCACAATTCAGTATTGCAGTCAACCCACCAGCAGAGCATCCAGAAAGAATAGCCTATGGAACAAAATTCAAATTTGCTTTCGATTATTAAGGCAGAAAATTTAAAAAAAAGGAGAAAGATATAGAGGATTGGATTGCTCATCAAGTTTCACACATTTTGCGCATTACTCATCCCTTTCGACAGTAAATCCTCAATAACTGCTACAAAAGCCCTTGCTCCTCTAAAGTGAAGGTTAGTGGCCTGGTCCAAGAATGAAATGAATTAAGGAAAAGAGATGAAATGTCGCAACAGAATAAGCTTCGCACTTGCAATAAAAAATACCGGGTTTGAGGCTTAGACAAACTTACGGGGTCAACTTTTTCCACATCCCCAGTAAATGAAGCTCCGTCACAGTATCTGACCTTGATTCTGTTCCAGTTGTAGAAGTCTAAACCGCCATAAAAAGGAAGAAAGGAAGTTAAGATATGATATTTTCTAAGAAAAGACCAAATTTAACTAACCATAGAGCCGCACCTGGATTATATTTTTGCTTATTGCTGAACATACCGGAGAAAACAACTACCTTGGCCATCTTTTTCGATGAACCTAACCGTGTATCCCTTCGATCAAGGCAAGTGGTGACATTGTTGCACCATCCTCCTCCCTGAGAACACAAAATAGAGCTGTTCAATCACCATGCCAGACCAAATTATAACTCATGATGTTCCGGAGAATAAATGTAAGCTTACTGCACAAAAATAAAATTAGATGGACAATAGGAAGAAGTGCTAGTGTCTAATGAACCTCAGAGAACTTCTGTTTAGTTAGCAGAATTAGTTGGTCGTAACTTATAACTACTATCCCTTTTTTTAACTTAACGGGAACCAAATGCAATCTCAAATTCCTCAATCTACAAAAAAGTACAGAAGTACAAACCTCAAAGTGAACCAACCAATTGTTAGCGCCTGCGCCAAATCCCTTATCGATGTGATAAGCCGGAGGGCTACCATCCAAACAAACTGCAGAGCACGTTGAACTTGAACCAAGTCAACGATGATAAAACTCAAACGAAGGGGAAATTGCAGGACATTTTGCGGTCAGCAAATAAATTCATCTTGGACTCACCAGCTCCTTTAGCTACAGCATTTTGGACATACGTAATCCCAACGTCAAAGGCTTCAGATTTGAGCAAGATCTGTATGCTCAGTATAGCACACAACCATGTCCACAATCTTGCATCAGCCATCTTGCTGCAGGATCAGTAAATCAGTCGTTTACGTATCAGCCCGCTGGGAAAGCTATTTCAACCAAAATAGATATGCGGGTACGCAGAGCAACAAGGCAAGGAAAGAATCAGAATATAGAAATAAATGCGTCGTACGTTAATTGTTACCTTTTCAAACAGAATATAGAAAAGCGCATAAACAAAGCAAGCCCACTAGTAAAAGTGAAAGTAGCAGATGCCAAAGTGTGACAGGATTGGAATAGAGACTTTTTGCTATTCTTGAAATGAGCGAGTCCAATCACAAACCTTGCTTGCTCTGCTTACTCTTCGTTGTTAAGGAAACAATGAGAAATAGCTACCCATCAGAATTAAACTCATCTGAATCACAATAATTCCATTCCAATACAACAGAAACAAAATCCAAGAAGGAATATGACCCAAAAAAAGAAGGAGGATCACTAAGTAGAGATCTAAGTAAAAAAAGACTTTCACGATTACACTCTAAGGATGGGCGATGGCCAGAAAAAGCTAACATAAATCAGCCAGAAACGGAAAGAACACGATGAAGTACCGAGTGATGAGGAATTTGCAGAATGTAGCTGACAACCAAATCCACAAATGAGCTCAAATCTTCCAACAAGTTCTCTTCCTTTCTAATCAAACGTAATTATCGCCGCCAATTGACAAAACAGGGGAGGGAGACGAGACTGTTGGAGTTGGAGCTCAAGAACCAATGTGCCTTCTTTTTTATGGCACTTGGGTTTTACGCGCTGGGAAAACAGCTAACAAGCGCACTTTCCACTTCTCTCAAGTAGCACTACAGTGTTCACTTCAAGAACCGACACTCGTTCACATGCGAAAATATTTTAAAAAGGCAAAGGAAGGAACTTTGATTTCTTGAAAAGTCTTCCTTTTTCAACCTTTTCTGGGTCTGGCGCCCCGGGTAATACCCGACCCGAAAACGGTGGGTGACAAGAGAGTCAGAGACAGCCTGCGAACCATATCGATTCACGCGCACCGACACCATTGCGCGTCTCAGAACAGGGGCTGACACAGAGAGAGAGAGAGAGAGAGAGAGAGAGAGAGAGAGAGAGAGAGAGAGGTAGGCGAGCATTCATTGGGACAATGACTTTGGTCTTTATTCCGTGACGACTAATATATTATATGAATGGATTTTGTTTATTCCCCTCGAGCCAAGAGCAGTACGTGACGTTTGCATGTCCGACGTCTCATAAGTTCATAACATCTATAAATTCAAGGCCGAGTGCTCTGACCCTATTTTTCTTTTTTAAGTAGATTTATTTTGTTTTCCGTCAAATAAGATAATTATTTACTAAAAAAACGATGGAATTCTCGTCTTCCCTGCTCGATTCTTTACCAATTAGGCAAATTCGGGCCGACCAACGACATTTGACGAGCGTTGCCTAAAGGTCTGCCTTCTACATCGTTGCCTAAAAAAAGCAATTTTAATTAATAGAAATTTGAAGCGCCGTACAGGGCCCACCATGAAGGCGGTGGGCTAGATCTTGAGCGGACCATGCGATGGACGGTGATCCTGCTACGGGACGGGCCCCACATCACGATCACATTCGCCCCGCGGGATCGTGCTATCGTCCATTGACCCGTCATGAATTGAATTCAAGTCATTCAAGCTCCGTTCGTATTACGAAAAATGTAACACTCTTAATCTAGGCCGGAATGCGGCCGTCAAGAGGACAACAATTCGCATGGATCCCAAACATTTTGGCTGAACTTTTCCAGGGATCTCTTTTTTTTGGAATTCGATTCGATTAATGTGCCGACATTTCTCCAGGCCCCGCGTAGCACGTATTTTCTTGGAAAATGCATATTCCCGAGGTCAATCTTCATCGGACTCGGCAACCAGCAAGGAGTTACGTTCTTGAGATCCCATCCTTTTCCATCCTAACAACTCTCGTGGGTCAATAAATTTCATTTCCAAAGAAAAGCGACCCCTTCATGGGGATGGGATGAAGATGCTAGCGATAAAGTCCACGTTGCCATCAATCGATCAATTCAATCTTTGGATCGTCCCCGGAAATAATTGAAGCGACAATGATGCATGGACGATGAAACGATATCGGCCGAACACGTCGGGACACTTAACTCTTTCGTGTGCCCGAGCAGATGCGTTCGATCGATCACGACCGAAAAACCGACGTCGTTGTGACCTTAGAGTCCACAGAAATAACGACAACTAAGGTCGAGTCATCGTTTCATGAAAGGTCCTAGCGAGTGGTCCCGATTTGCCTAACTAAAAATAGTGTGACCCATATTATTGGGACTTCACCTTTACATGACGAGGTGAATATGTGGGTCCTTTGGTTTTATCCGGGTCAAGTCAATATGGTCTCTTCAATCGGGTTCGGGTAAGTGGAGACGGATGCTGTCGTGTTCCATTACATCCGGGCCGAACCGACCGATTTCTTGCGGCTCGGCTCCTGGAAACTTTTGAAAGATAGCCCATGGCATCTATTAATTTCAGAGGGTGTCTGAGAAATTGGTTTGGGAATTTTGGGAAACCACGGAATAAAAGCTGCAATCGATTGGCGTCTTATTTCACAGCTTAGGTTGCCTGACTTCTATCTTTCGTTATTAAACTACGATTTGTCTAAGCCCGTCGAATTACTCAATGAAATTATTGCTCATTCCTAAGGGTACTTCTTTGTGGACAGCGGTCAAAAGTGAACCTTAGTTGGAAGTGTCGTGAGTCTGAGAGTTCTCTAACCGAGGATTAGTCCGTATTGCACCTGACGAGTTAGAATACTAATCTTTCGTTCGTTCGATAGACCATTTCGAAAGATAGTACAGAATCGCATCCTTATATTGGACCATTCTATGACTAATTTAGCCTAAATATTCCGTCCCTCGAGCGAGACATATGATTTACTCTAGCGAGACAATCGCTTTTGCCCCACTTTTCAGTCCACATGGGTATGTGAGAGATTGGACCACGACAAAAAAACCGATGCTCGTCTTTAGACATGCATTACTTTGTATCAGGAACCTTAGAGGAAGAATCATTCATCGAGCATATTGGCTCCGACAATGGTCGACAAAAATATTTCTACAAAAGCCAATTGGATGCGGATTTTGCCAGAGGCGAACATTCAAACTTAGGCTTTTGAAGGAGATTAGGTGGCCACCTTTTGTTAAGAAAATAGTGTATTTTCCTTCTTTTTCTTGATGGTTGCATGCTTATTCAGCAGATGAGTTGATCGAGTGTTAATGCACATGATGGAGCTGCTTAAAATGGACGTCCGACCCCTCCTTTGCCACTGCTTTTTCTTTTCAATGAAGTAAAAGTGGATGCCTTGCTCATCGTTAGCGGTAGGTGCAAAAATTTATTTCCGCTACTAAACTCATTGGTTTTAATAGCATCTTCAGCTTCCGGTCTCATCTATCAAACGATGTTTTCAGAGAGTTTGCTATCTGTCCTGGACTCACTTAGGCTCTCGAGCCCAATATGAAAGTGGGCTTTAGATAGAATCCTGGGAAATTCCTGGGCTACATGGCATCTCCCAGGATTCTATATTGCCTTATCTCCAATATTAAAGACTGCGGGCTACATCCGGTCTCACTATCTTACAATGGATTGAAGTCTGAAGTTAGAGCAAGAAAACATCATGACCCATGGCACCATTGTAGATTCTCTATCTCCACACATGGAATTATTCCTTATTCTACTTTGAGCTTAGTGTCACAACTCGATATTTTCTTGTACTCATGTACCTTTGTGAGCGGAACTAAGGGTGCTATCGTGATAGGATAGAGTTGTAGTATGGAAGATACAACTGGTTCGTGGGAATAGCATCGGGGTGGTTTGTACTAGGAGTTCATGGAAATATAGATTATATCTTTAGGAGCTCTAAAGGTGAGTTTGGCCTCATTGGAACAGCAGCATCAGCCCCCAACGGATGCTGCGTGTCCTCTTACAAGAGAGTCCCTTGAGTTAGGCTGAACGTGCCATGATCCTATACGAAATTGCTATTCGCCATACTATTCTTTAGAACAACTACATGAGAGAAGGTTGGCTTGAAGGCCTCGACCCTCCCAAGTGCTGCATGGGCCTTTCTGGCTATCGAATCTGTCGGTCCGTGACATTAGTGTATGACCCTGAAGATATAAGTTGATTCATTGAACCTGCCGATCGGAATGGGGGACCATGTCGAATGGATGCACGATGACATATCCCTTGGATGAACACGTAGGTTGAGATCATCTAGGGTTTCGCCAATGGCCTTTGAACGATGGTGAAGTTCCATGATGATTAGATACCATGACGACCAGTAAAGTGGACCTCCATGAGTATTGTGTACCTTCAGTTTTTGGTTGGAAAGTAGAAGACAAGGAGAAGAAAGGTGCCTACTTTATTGTGGACCTCCGCGAAAGTCTCACCCTCAAAGTTTCCCGTCCTTGTGATCTTTCTCTAGCTGGACCCATTGCTTCCAATTATTACCTATTTGTACTGGGAAAATGTCACAAGTCTATGCCTTACAACAAGAAGAACCTGTCCTTGGGCCCTAAAAGACATAATCAAGGAAAAAAAGCTGTTGCCCGGAGCCAAAAACAAACCCAAGAGATTTTTTTTTTTCAAGTTTAATTTGCTAGACCAAAACCCATTACATAGGCCCAAGGAAGACAATCAAACTTAGCCATGGCTTTTAATTAATCTCCCTGGACCTATCGGTCACGATGGTGCTTATTAGGCCATAGGAGTTCCTATCTGAAAACCCTTAGTTAAATCCCATGGTGACAGTCAAAATCCAAAGTCCCTAAGACAGATCCGAACAATTCAATCGAAATTAACTTCAACCGTCTGTGCACGGTTCGGTTTAGTTTAGTTCGATAGAGTTTTCTCAAAGCTCGCCAAAATGAGACTGCACAAATAAGAGAAGTTACGTTTACTTCTACTCGTGTTACTGCTCTGGAAACAGTTCAATCTTCGCGTAATCCATGTGAAAACATCGTGTCTTTTGTCGTTATTGGATTCGTGAGTGTCTAGTCTGGCCATAGGGGAGATGGCTTTGGTCTTTTTAGCTTGCAAGCCTAGGCAAGTGTCCTTGTACAGTGACGCCCACTAGCAGCCAATGTGCAAACAGATGGTGGCTTCACACCGACTGCCACTTTGTTTTTGACCGTCAATTCTTATTTCGCTTTTGCCGTGGAGCTTATCAAAAGGGTCATCATTGCTGCATTCGATAGAAGGCAATGAGGACCTAAAGTTCAATATCCATCCTCATTACGCAATAATCACCCTTCTTACTTTGGAATATCTTCTTCTCAAAAAGTCCCTTCGAACACGTTCAGCGGTGGGGTCTTCGCCCACTAGGTGAAGATGAATTCCTAGCGAAGCACGACACTCGATTGGTGGGGGAGCCAGCATTTACGCATAGATGTAGAGAGCTCTATTTGGAAAGCAAAAGCAAGGATCTAGGGTTAGCAACAATTAATAAGTAGGATGTGTTAATGCAAGATACTCCAAATTCCAGGGTCGAGGCAAAAAATTTGAGCAGGAAAGGTCATCAAATCAACCATAGCAGAAAAAATTCATTAACTTATCGAATTAGCTATTGTCCTAGGCTTCTTATTTCATCCTTGATAGGATTTCCTCAAGGCTTTTGGTGTCCCATCCAGTCAAGCATTGGAACTCTAGTCCAAGGTCTGGTTTTAATTTTTTAAGGAAAGAATTTCCAATAGTATAGGGACCAATCCTTGCAGTGTGCATCTTTTGATTGGATCCGGATCCCCTGCTCTGAGCAGAAGATGGATGGTAGGAGATGGGGTTTCCCCTTTTTCTATAGGGGAAAAATTTAGGTGGGAAAATTTGGAGTGTGGATTGAGGGTAGATCAGATCTCTACTAAGTGCAGAGGATCCACTTCCCTTTTGATCTATCTTGACGCGATGAAACAAGCCAATTATAAGCAAACAAATGTATGCTATGGTACGTGCCCTCCTTCTGTTGGTGAGTCGTGTTCCATGATCTATCAAAGTGACAGAGCATATGGAGATGCAGATTTAGGTGAGAAAATTTGAAGGGTTGATTGATGGTAGATCAGATCTTTACTAAGTGCAGAGGATCCACTTCCCTTTTGATCTATCTTGACGCGATAAAATGAGCCAATTATAAGCAAACAAAAGTATGCTATGGTACGTGCCCTCCTTCTGTTGGTGAATGGTACGTGCCCTCCTTCTGTTGGTGAGTCGTGTTCCATGATCTGTAAAATGCAACACTATCAAAGTGACAGAGCATATGGAGATGCAGATGCAGATGCAGATGCAACAGCTGACAAACGAAAAGACGAGGGATGGCAGTTGCCACTCTTAGGGTTTCTTTTGCAGTCAAAAGTGAGAAAAAAGAGCATCATCTCCTCGCGAGAGTGCCCATTCCAATCAAGATTCCAAGGTACCGGGTCTTTTCCCGCATGCCATGGCCATCGCTTTCACTTCGCAATCATTATGCCTGCCAAACTTTGTTTCGTGCACAACTTCTGAAAAGGTTGATAGAGTAGTAAAGCATTCGATGAGGACGTAATGTATTTCGCTTATTCAATCGCGTGCGATTCTTTTCATCTTAGCTCTAAGGATCAAGGCTACTCTTGTATATATGATGAAGTCTTACGTGAAATATGGACCCGACGATTTAATTTACGTAGATTAGTTAAGTCAAAGATTCAAATGCTCCATATAATAAAATATGAAAAATTTGCATCATTTGAACTTTGTCAATGTAAACACTAGCATTTAGTAGGTTTTATAGTGGATGGTTAACGAGGATGTTAGATTGAAGATTTTTGCTAAGTACTTATCAATATTTGGAAGATCAAATCATGAGATTCGATCATGCTAACTATATTTTTGGTAAGACCAAAACTTCAGATGAAAGACTTTGTTCTCTCTAAACCAAAAAATAAAAAGTCCATATAAATTTTCAAGTCTAATCTATATGTGTATGAAATCAAATCGATAGATCACTAGGATTATATCAAACACACAATATTACCAACACATAGAATGACAATGCGCTAGAGATCATCACAACAAATAATGATCCTATAAAAAATCTGAAATGTTTCATATGTTTGGATCATGAGTCGTGAATCTCACAGTTAATTTCCTTTTAGCCACAATAATAAAAAAACTCATGTGCATCAAGTGCATTCTCCAGCTTAGTCGCACGGTAAATTTCTTTTCATTCATGAAATGACATAATATCTAGATATATATTTACATTGCATGTTTTTCCACACGAAATTCTCGCAAACATTCCCAACAAAAACCGATGGCATGTACTTCCAAAATATATGCACATCTCATAAGTTTTCCGTAAATTCTAAATTCAAATAGATCCTTATATCATGTACCAATTTACATTCATTTTCTTTATGACTCACAATACAAATCCTACTTTCTCTTCCATAATTTTTTGATTTATTTTTTCCATATTTTGCACTTATGTATATGTGCCTGTCGTGTAGTGTAGAAAAAAAAAAGAAATTATGTCACAAATAGGGTTAATGTACGTGATCATGTTCTTCTTTAAGTATAATTAGGGGTGACCACGGTTCGGGTTGGGCCGATTTAGTGCTTAACCCTATGACTAATCCGCACAGTGTTGGTCCTCAATATTTGGGGCTGTGGATCGACCCGTTGAGTTTGAGATCAATGATAGGATCAATCATATGTGTTTGGTCCGGTTCTAAGGTCAACTCAGGATCGCTAAATTATTTTCCTATAATCATTTATTACATTTTTCGAAAGAACGAATATATTATTTTAAATTTTATATCAATCCATAATGTTATATTAAGTAACGAAACTATAACTATCAATAAAAGCCAAACATAAATATAAGATAATAATATAAATCTCTATTTTTGTAGAAGCTACAAATCACTATAAAGAAGATATGAAATATAACGAAAGCTTAAAAAAGTCTAAAATACATGATACAAACCATGAAATAGTCATGAAGCAATTTAGCTGCGTTAGTCATAAAAAAGTTCAAAAGAGAGGCTTCTACTCTTGGTCATTGGCTTGCAGAAATAATAAGTTTCTATCGGGCTTCTCTCCTAGCGTTGGCAAGAAAAATGACAGACTCATATATACTATATACATGTCGGGTTGGATCAATCCAAAATCATATGGTGAAAAATCACCTCGTACAATTCTAGGTTAGATATTTCAAGATCAATGACCGACCCAATTGTCTTAGGAACCTGACTAGGACCGATCGATCCAGGGTCGACCCTGGACCATTACTCACCCATAAGTATGATATTATCAAATTCATTGTAGACAAGTGGGTCGTGGTTCAAGACTTTTTGCGTAATGCCTTCACCAGGGTATTCTTAGTAAAAATGCAACTTTGGTGCAAGTGACGCCACATCAAATCAAATCAACGTGCCACACTACATAAGCACATGTATGCACGTAAAAGCGAAAACCTAAATCTATCTGATTCGCCAAAATCACTCAAACAAAGGCCTCGTCTCCATCCATGGACCTTGAAGCTTCAGTCGAAGGAGGTTTTATGGTAAACATATCCAGGAAAAGTATCGTGAAATCCATCACTCCAGTCGAAGATCCTCCTCGAGTTCTCACTCTTTCGAACCTTGACCTTCTCTCTGGCCGATTTCCGGTGACCTACTTCTACTTTTACCGGAAACCCGCAAGTGACGATGGTAACTTTACCTCCATTGTGGAAGCCCTCAAGAGCTCTTTAGCAGTAACTCTGTCTTACTTCTATCCATTTGCCGGTCAGATAGTCCCGAACCCGAACACCGGCGAACCGGAAATCGTATGCGATAATACGGGAGCATTGGTTCTTGAAGCTGATGCGAGTACGGCTTTGAAACAGTTAGATTTCCACGATTTCAAGCGGTTCATGCAAGGGAAGCTCGTTCACATTCAACCCGACTTCCCAGTTCAAGTTCAGGTGGGTTCTTTAATGTGTTTAGAGCAACCGTGGCTTTACCTTTCACTTCTTTGAATATCTGGAATCTTGACTCTACTTCACAAGGGTAATTTAAGACATATAATGGTAAAAACTCTCTCTCTCTCTCTCTCTCTCTCTCTCTCTCTCTCTCTCTCTCTCTCTCTCTCTCTCTCTCTCTCTCTCTCTCTCTCTCTCTCTCTCTCATATATTGAGTTTGGGAAACTTTATGCCTGCGATGGTAACTTCCTAACTTACTTCTACGGACCAACTCTAGTTCCTGTGATGATAAGTACTTCACCTAAAAAGGCCAGTTAAGATTATAACATAAGTTTGATATACGTACTCTGAATTCATCTGTATCAAGGAATTTGATGAATACCATACTAATAAGAAATCCACCATGTCATTTTTCTGTATGTATTCAGATCCGAACACAGCCGCTAAGTGTCTTTCAAAATAGAGAAGGCACTAAACCAAAGGAAACACCATAGTCTTGTTTAAACCTTTGGGGTCAAACATGCCAGCATCTCGTGAGAAAGTCAAATTTCCTTTTCTAATTGTCAATATTTAGCGTATGATTTGAAATGGACGGGCATGCAATCCAGATTTCAAATAGGAGATCCATGTTCAGGATCCCTTTCGAGGGAACAATCCATAATGAATCGAATGTCCATTTCAATTTGCTGTATTATTCTATTCTGGCCTAAGTCCACAAAAATGGTTTTTTTTTAGATGAATTCATGAGCTATAATCTTCTCCATTCTTAGTCGGGGGAAACTTCCTCCAATCGTGTCTTTGGTTAGTGTGCAAATGACTGGCATCATGCCAAATGTCCGAGTAAGTCGACACCTTCAAATCAAGAATATCATCCCTCTTCTACTCTCTTATTTCTTTCCTTTCTTTTTTACTGATTCGGGTCTGGAAACATGGCAGGTAACGAAGTACACTTGCGGAAGCATTTCGCTGACATTCAGCTTCGACCACGCCCTCGGGGACGCAAGCGCATTCCACAAATTTCTTCTCTCATGGTCTGAAATTTCGAGGAACGTACCGGTTTCATGTAGACCGAATCATAGCCGCGGCCTTCGCGCACGTATTCCTCCAACGTACCACTCTTCACTGGACCAAGCTTTTGTGAAGTGCACCATGGAAGACATACTAAACATTCCGACGCCCAATACTTTGCTCAAGCGGCTTTATCACGTGGAGTATGAAAGCATTAGTAACTTGCAGAAGCTTGCTTCGTTGGACGGTCGGAGCCGGACGAAGATCGAGGCCTTCTCGGCTTATCTATGGATGATGATGGTCCGCACAATCAATGCCGAGTTTCATGCAAGTTGCAAGATGGGATGGTTGGTCGATGGAAGAGGAAGGATGGGCAACGGAGAGTCCGACCCATCGCCGGATTACATAGGAAATGTGTTGTCCTTGGCTGTCGGAGAGGCGAGTATTGAAGACTTGAGGAATGGGACTGTAGCAGATATTGCAAGCAAGGTTCACGAGGCAATTTCTAAGGTCACAACTCGAAGTCATTTTTTAGATTTGATTGATTGGATCGAAAGCCATAGGCCCGGGCTGATGCTAGCTAGGGTAGTGCTTGGTCTAGGAGGGCCCACGCTCGTCGTCTCTTCCGGCCGGAGATTCCCGGTAGCGGAGTTGGATTTCGGGTTCGGGAGCCCGGTGCTAGGGACGGTTTGTTCCACCATCGAAAAGATTGGAGTCGGCTATGTGAATCAGAGGTCGAGCGCCAGAGGTGATGGCTCATGGACTGTGTCGGCCATCCTGTGGCCGGAGCTGGCGGCCGCATTCGATTCGGATCCCATTCTTCAACCCATGTCTACAACATGTCTTCAACTGTAGCTTTCGTGTATCTGATGATTTACATTAGCTTGAGCTGTTGTAACTCCTACTGGTTAGGAAGAGCCTATCACGACGCAATGTATATAACCTCTCTGGAATCCATATTTAGGCCATATGTAGTATCAAACAGACATCGCATGAGCAACTCGAGTTTGAATTTCTGCTTTTTCTTTGGGCTAAACCGATACGAAATTAGGAGAAAACCTTGAATCGTTGAAATATTTTTTATCACAATTGATTGTATATGATCTCCCTGAAGAAGGGAAACAAATTCTGAAAATTGTATACGAAGACACACCATGAAGGTCAAGGATACTTACAAAATGTCTCGTTCTTTATACATAAAAACAATCTCTCATACGCCAAAGCCATCTTCCCCGCCGTGAACATTGAAGTCGCGTACTCTCTACAAGCCCTACCTCTCTGAGCCAACCTCTTCGGACCTTCCGTGATCACCGTCTCCATTGCCTCCACGAGTGACTCCACGTTGGGCGAGAACAGAAACCCAAACTCATCGTCCACGACGATCGTCCCTTCTATGCTGGGAAACCTCGACGCCATCACCGGCTTCCCGCTCATCATTGCCTCCATCAGCGTCAGGTCCAGCCCTTGTGGCCTCAACGTCGGGTTCAAGAACACGTCAATCGAGTTGTAGAAACGGCCCAACTCAGACGGGTTCATCGAGCCTAGGACGAAAACCCTAGGGCCCAATTCCTTGTAGCGACTGGCCCATGGGCCGGAGCCCGCGATGACCAAGTACACGTTCGGGTGCTTTTGGGTAATTATGGAGAATGCTCGATGGAGAAGCGGGTGGCCTTTGTCCTTGACGAGCCTGCCGGCGACACCGAGCACGACGGTCGCGTTCCCGGGGATGCCCACCTGGGACCGGAATTCATGGCCCGAGTTGAGGTTCCGCTTGAAGTCGGCCTCGTCGACGCCGTTGAGGATGACATGGACTCTTTTGGTCGGGATTTGGTACACATCGCGCAACATCTCGCCGCAGCTATCACTGATCGCTACGTGGTGGGCATATTTGTGGAAGAACCTAATTTCATTAAGTACCTGATAGAAAGTACATTTGTGTAAGAACCCCCTGCCCATGTTGAGAACAAGGAAAACTTTTTCGCCAGGATATAATTGATCAGTCAATTAGCAATTTCACCACTTGATGATCCACCGACTGTTTAAAGAAATCGAGTCCATGCTTATGGTTTCCTCAAATGTGCAACAAGCAATTCATCGTTGTCAGTAATTCAGCATAACTAGCATTGGGTTTGATATTGCTACTCTCACAATAAGAACTGATGCAATCATTCGATTGAACATTCTTCAGAAAAAAGGAAAAAAAAAAGAGTGAAGAAGATTGCTTAAGCGAAAAGTTTTCAGATATGAAAAAGAGAGAAAAGAGAGACCAACAATTGATGTAACGCACCTTCGGAATGACACCTTGCATGCTCTTGTTGACGTCCGGCGAGATGGGCTCGCCGTCCGGCCTCAGTGCCAGGTCCTGGTAAATGTCCGACTGCAGGCTCTCGAGCGCAATCCCGTGCCACGACACGGCGAGGTTGGGCACGTCCCGGGCCACCCAGTGAGGGAGCGCCACGCTCTCCGAGTGCACCACATCGAACGCCTCCTGCCGGTTCTCCTCCACAAACATCTCCCACGCTTTGTTGTACCTCCACCTCCCCGGCTCGCCCTCATGGAAATGCAACCGCGGCGGCGGAGCCGGCGAACTGCCCACGTCGTCCTCGACTTCGACGGCACCCTTGACGGGGGACGTGAACACGTGGACTTGGTGGCCACGGGCCGCAAGGGCCGTGTGGAGGGTGTAGGCGTGGCGCTCCATGCCGCCGGGGGCCGTGCCGACCGGCCACTTCCGGGAGAACACGGCGATGCGCAGCGGCTGCGGACGGCGGGCGTCCCTTGGGCCATCGAAGGAGAGCCGGTTCCATGCAAAGCGGGCGTCGCGGAGGTCGCCAGAGAAGGGCTTCCGGCCGTTGGCGGAGCTGGCGCCGGCGTTGAAGAGGGCGGCACAGGCGGAGGAGGTGGTGGTGGCGCGGAGGAGGAAGAGGGCGGGGATGGTGAAGAGGACGATGAAGAAGAGGGTAGTGCGCAGGCTGGATTGAGATGGGGTCACCACCATCTTCTTGGGCTTGCTGCTGGTGTTGCTGGCGAAGGCCATGTCGGGACGAATGCCGGATGACCAAAAGGAGGTGACGAAAGAGATTGTCGCTGTGGGTTTCGAGTGGGAATGTGATGGACTGGTTTGGAGAAATTTAGGGAGGTAGGCACGCGCTCGAGCAAGTGTTCTTGGAGCGGTGCGTTTCTCACGCCTTTGATTGAAAAAGAAGGGCATGAGGAACATTCATTTGGATGCTTGCGGACTTTCCCCCATCTCTTTCCCTTGCGCTTATTGACCCCTTTTTTCGAATCTTCATCTTTTGAAAGCAACAGCAGAAGCAAGAGGGATGACCAAGACAGAGCTTGATTTGTACTTTGCTCCCCACTAAGTTAGGTCGGATTCATATCATTCTCCCTATTAAGCAGTATTTGTTAATGTCTAGCCTCAAGATATGCTTATGGCGTGATATTCTTGCCTTCGTATCTCTCGAATGGTTGATTTTCTAGTATGGAATCGGTGAATTTTACGTACGTTCATGACTTGATCAGGGTGAAGTTGAGCTTCAATTTCGAAAGTCGATAAATAGTAAGTAACATTATGGAATCGGGAGAAATTTTTCCAACGTCTTTCCTAATAAAAGCAGCTAATTTAGGGTAAATCGAGGACGAAATGTCAAACTCCAACGCCTAATCCCTTGCAAGGTTCCTTCCCCCGCGAGACCCGACGAAAGTGACGTGTTCGATTCCAATGGACCGTGAAATGTCCACTCGGCCAAACTTAGGCAAAATCGACCATTGGATTTGAAGCACGACGGAGCAAAGAAAAGCAAAGTCAACCCCATATTGGTGGGTGGTTTGGAGTGGGAGGCAGTTTGCACGTTAGGACTTGGCCAAATTCAAGGGTCGCCTCAGCGTCACGGCGCAGGTTTTGGGGTTATTTGCGATTGAAGAATTTGAATTTTTCATGCACAAGAACTTTAGTTCCGCACCACCCTAAGATCATCAAGGGAAGAAATAAAGTCAGCAAAACCAAGCTTGCTCAGGTCAACCGATCGAGCAAATTTGGGGATTGGAAAGTGCTCCGCTTTGCTTGGTGGGGAAGCGCTTTGCTAATTCCCTACTTTGCTTGCTCTTTGTGCATGTTCAATCCAGCTCCTGACGCTCGGTAACTCACATGGGGGAGGGGCTTCTTCACCAAGCAAGGGAGGCTGTGGATCGACGTTTGCTTAGCTTGGGTTATGATCCATCTCTTCAGAAAGCTCAAGCCTATGACGTGCAAAGCAACGAAATAGACTTTGAGTCCGGGGCGAGCTGGTGCTGAAGAAAAGCCCTTTAGATTTGATAATTGTTCCTCACCGGCTGCTTGCCCCCATACCAGTTGATTAGCAGATGATCAACTGTGGTGTAGGGGCAGGTGGTACCTTTTCGATGATGATCAGCTTCAAGACTGAAACCCGAGATGGACCTTGTTGCTTTCGATTTAGAAAAATTGGAACCAGGTGTAGGTGCCCTGGAACCGGCCTAAAATCGAACCGATCGGTACTTGGTCCTACAGAAAATCAACCCGACCTAAAATCAAGCCAGCCTCGCATTTTCTGCAGAAAATGTTTGCAAACTGCATGAAGGATAAATCCGATTATTTTATTTTATTTTCTTTGAATTTTTCTTCAGGAAAAAAGTAGTATGATGGGCACGGCTAGGCGGCCACTCTTAGTCCCGAATTTCAATTCTCTAGGTTGCTGCTCTCCATGTTTGTCTCAATTAACGTATAAAATCAATTCCAGACTGGTTCAATCCCAAATTCCAAACTCAAACCGGCAATTCTTTCATAAGAATTGAGAACCAAACTAGCTAGATACTGATTTTCATCTTTTGAAATTGACAACTAGACGGACTCTTTCTTGAACCAACTCGAAATCGGTCTGGTTCTAACATATTCCGAGTTGAACTAGACCTACTGTCCATCGCTACTTTCTTGTCATGAACTATATTACAGTGAAATAAACCCAATCAGAAGGTTCGGATATGGGATTCCTTGCACTTGATGATGTGTAATTGGTCTTATGTCGAACAATTGATCCACACATACATATTTCACCCGCTCCTCTCCCTTACATACCAACCTTAAGTAAGTAAACCTCAAAATCCACGAAGGTTTTCCACTATCCTGACGAACCAAGTGAAAAACGAGCCAGAAGTGCACTTTAGCTTTGTGGAAGTCGAACCGACGAGAGATAGGGGTGTACCCAATTGTCCAATATAAATGCCACACGTGCCATCACCATTCCCTAAAGTTCATCCTTATCATATATTTCAGCAGATTTCATTGACCGTGACTCTTTCCATGTTTTTCTTCTTCTTTCTTCCCCATATATATTATTCTTATGTATGATACGTATACACATATACACTGGCGACTAAACCGCCATATCATTATACAAAGTATTGTAAGATCGAACTCCTGGAAGGAGAACCTTCACACCTTCTACTTTACACATGGACAAAAGAGACCTCCCACCTTCCCATCTGTTGCTTCCCTCATGTCTTCCTAACAGGAGCGACCAGATAAGACTTTCTGGGATTCCCGTTCTTGGCTTCCCCGTTCCTTCCCTTGGCATAAACTCCATTTCTCGCGTTGGTCCTGGTGGAAGGCCATTGCCCACAGTTCACGGCCATGTCCTTCAAGCCTTGGAGGCCTTCGAGGGCATCGATGACGGCAGGCATTCTGGGCCTGTCCTTGGGCTGCAAGCTGATGCACTGCAGTGCCAGGAGGGCCATCTCCTTGGCCCCCTTCACTGAGTACTGCCCCCCGAGCCTTGGGTCCATGATGCACCTCAGCTTCCTGCTGCTTGTCAGATAGGGCTTGGCCCAATCCACCAGGTTCTGCTCGGTCTTCTGCCGGAGCTTGTCGACTGCCCGCCTCCCTGTGAGAAGCTCCAGGAGGACAACTCCAAAGCTGTACACGTCGCTCTTCTTCGTCAAGTGCCCTGAAAGCAATCATTACGGTTGACAGATTATATTTTTTTCAGTCAATTGTTACTTGTTAGGAACTGATGGGTCGATGTTGTTTCCGGTTTGAGTGTAAGGTATTACCGGTTGAGACGTACTCGGGTGCAGCGTAACCATAAGTACCCATCACTCGAGTCGTAACATGGGATTTCGATCCTTCCGGCCCCATTTTGGCGAGTCCGAAGTCGGATAATTTGGCGGTGAAATCCTGGAATTACTCAAAGAAATGGAACTTTAGTTGCAATTTCCCAGTAACGCTTTGTTCTAATTATGAGCTAGTGGTGTCCGAGAAACTCACAGAATCGAGCAAGATATTGGAAGTTTTGAAGTCCCTGTAGATCACGGGCTTCTCAGCACCATGCAAGAAGGCAAGGCCTTTGGCTGCTCCTATTGCAATTTTGAGCCTTGTGCCCCATGGCAATGATATTGATATCCCTAAAAATCGGCAAAATCACTAGTAATTCATTTTAAAGCATTCTTAATGACAGTAATATATATCAGACATCTTCATGACTTGAAATTTATTTAGTTCTCAGTGAATATGCCGATCCGACCGAGACGAAATATTAAATTAAATGGTAGCAAACTTACTTTTGAACAAGTGGTTCTCTAAGCTGCCTCGAGGCATAAACTCATATACGAGGAGTCGTTCTTCGTCCTCGCAGCAATAGCCAATCAATCTAACCAAATTCGGGTGCCTAAGTTGCCCCAGAAATATCACTTCCGCCTGCAACGTCAAGAGCGAAAAATTATTTAAATTCAAATTCGACTAATTAATGTGGATTATCATCGCGTATTTTAATTATTTCTTTACCCATGTCCTAAGAAAAGAAAATTCATATAATAAGCAAGCAGATTTGACCAAGAAAGAACATGATGTTACATGTAATCAAGATAATTAATTTTCTATTATCGAAGAAATTTTAGGCACCTTAGGGGCCCAGAACAATTAATTAACTATATGCTGACCCATCAGAATAATGTCTACTCCTCAAACTAGGTAGCCGGTCTCGATTTTCAACCTCTGTTCCTGGCTTGTAGCAATAATTGATGGATGTATGTTACGGCATCAAGTCAACTGACAGCCGTGGTTGGTTGCTGTTTCTGACTTTCTTTGGCAATAAAGTTTAATTTAACGTCGATCGGTAGAATTATGAACTGTTCTATTGAAGTGAAGTCCCTTTAATCTTTGTATGCAGATGTGCTTAAGAATGATCTACTCACAAGCCACTCACGGTGCCCTTGAAGGCCTTCAATGTCCAGGAGCTTGACAGCGACGGCTTGCGCCTTCAAGCCCTGCCTCATGTTGTCATCTAGGTAACCCTTGTGGACCGTCCCGAACCCGCCTTCGCCCAGCAAGAAATGGCTCGAGAAGTTCTGCGTGATCGCCTTCAGCTCGCTCAGCTGGAAGTCGTACAGGTCGGGGCCGAAGGACTGTGCCAGGTCCTCGTTGATGCGCATTGAGGACGACCGGCTGAGGTCGGAGAAGGAGAGCCTCCGGAACGACGGCATCGGCGCGATGTTCTTGGAGTACTCCGACCGCGAGGGGCGGCACCGGCTGAAGTTGCCGAAGATGGTCTGGTCCTCGGCCGAGCAGCAGTTCGCGGTCAAGGGCCTCCAAGGCTTTGAATTCGACTCCTTTTCCTTCATCTTTTTCTTGCCAATGCTAATGCTAATGCTCGATGGAGGCAGAGGAAGAAGGAGAGACGGAGAGAGACAGAAGATGGTACGGTGGAATAGTTACAGGATGAGCTGGGCGTGCAAATTCTTGGTTCCAAGAAATCATGGCTTTAGTTCTCATGAGAATTAAGGGGGTATAAAGAGAGAGGGGGGGGACAGGAAAGGGGAAGACATTCTTTCTTCAACTGCTCTAACCACTCTACTAAAATGGGGGGGGAAGTGTATTTGTTTTTCTAATTAAACTAATATCATGTCTTTTACAACATTATCTTAATATTTTTGTTGCATGTTTTGTCAAATACTACGTGTCTTCATGCAGAAATTGCCCGTGTACCACATATTATTTTATTTTTTGGGAGGGCTCCTGGAAGTGGATCGTATCCATTTTACTTGTGGGGAGATTTTGGGTGGGAATTGTTAATATCAGCCAATTGCAGAGTTCAACAACTCCTACGTTAGTAGCCAATGGGGTCTATGTTTTCATTTTACCAACTTGTTGAGTTCAATCGGCAGAAATAATGCAAAAAATAATATTATAGTTTCTGAAAAAAAACAACAAATAAGGCCACAAAAGAACTACAAAGGTTATTATACGTGTTGAAATATCTTATGTTACTTGTCTTTGTGGATTTTATGCTCCTTATATGCATGAGATTTTCCTCTGTTGATAAACTTAAACTTTTGAGATGAATTTCCCAACGGTATAAATCAGTAAATAAAGTTACCACATATAAGTTTTTGAAATGAACTAGGTGGGTCTTGAATGACACATTGGTTCTATCACTCATAAGCATTGTCTTCATAACACCCTCTTCTGGAAAATGTAAGAATTTTTCCAAAAATCTGATAGATATAGAGTGTTTGTTGTTCGGACAAATTTTCCAAAATTGTCATCACGCAAAAGCAATCAACACTTCCTCTTCGTTTCTTGGGCAAAAAACACATTCAGCTTTTGGATCGACTGGTGCATTCAAGCAGCACTCCATCGTCCTCTTTCGCATGCCACTTGCTCCAACTGATGATGATATTGTTTCAAACATGAGAAAGCGAACGATGCAAATGGACTTACGTGCAGAATTCAAAATTCATGACCTAGGGTTTCAGCTAAAATTTTGTTCCTTTCTCAGGCAAATATCAGAATACCTAAACGTGTAAGCAACGTGACCCGATCTTCTACATATTAAATAGAATGACATACAACTCTGGAGAAGCCAGAGGCGTGATATTGGATGAGCACAGGAGGGGTGACGAGAGGGATGAGAGCAGAAATCTGGTGTCGGCATTAGAAAATATCCGGAGGAGCAGTTGAAGGTGATGTGATACGTATGGCTCACGATGATACTAATCATTTGTTAAGCACAACCTTCATTTTCCTGCTCCACTTACCTATAACCAATTTAAATTTCAAGGCTTTAGCCAAAGTTATCTTCTTTGAGTACGAGCTTTGTTGGAATCCTAAGCACCCAAACATATAATAAGAACAATGGCCTTCAAAAGCGCTACATTTGGAGGGTCCATTGGATACGTACCTTTCTTTTTTTCAGGGTATGTTCATTTTTATAACTGAACAAGCGAATCCAAATTTATATGAACTCCGCAAACTTAATGTTTATTTACCTATCCAAATAATTCGCACGAATATCTTCAGATGGAGCGCCAAAGCCAGTTCACTAAAAAAACTCCCTCTGTTTGGATGGTTTGCATTTGGTTACGAAAGAAAAAAAAAAAAAAAAGAGAGAGAGAGAGACTTCGGGTGTGCTTGGAAACACAACCCGAAGTCATTTGGGCCTCTAAACACCCTTGGGCAAATGCTAAATTATTTAGCAAACAATATTGAGAGCCCATTTTAGCAATGAATTGCATTTCCAAAATCCTCCAAAGCCTTTTAGCGCTAGGTCACTACCCATTAGCATTGGGTATTCAACATTTCTCTCCTCTACTTATCATCTCTTTCTGACGAAGGACTACACAAATCAATAGAAGATCATTGAGGAGTAGTTGACGAGGGTCGACGATCGTGAGTCAATAAGGCCATATCTAGAGGATGGGTGTGAGATCTAGATAATCAAGAATCACCAAGGGTCAACATGACGCCCGTGCTCAATTTTGAGCCTTAATCGATGGAGTCAAGGGTCGCCTAGTTGAGCGCGGCCGAATTCAAGACTCCACGGCCATGGAGGAGTTGCCGCCTCTAGATCCAGAGGCTGCGGCCTCATTGGCCGATAGGGAGGTCAAAATGGTGTCAAACTCCGCCATAAGCGATCGAGTTCTATATCAGAGTCGAACTCAGAGAGAGAGAGAGAGAGAGTAACAGGGGGGATTTGAGTACTTTGGGTTGCTCTTGTTGTGAATGAGCTCCAAATAAAATGTCAAAGTGTCACCATTCAGTACATAAGTCGCCATATGGGACTTGCTTAGGAGGTTTGAAAAGCCCGGTTAGACATTACTGTAAGTGTTGACTCTCTTCCCAGTAAGCATTTTCCTTGCTCTCTTCCCAGTTGCAACTTTCCTACACCGGATGTCTAATCTACACAAATTTGCCCTTAATACAAGCATACAAAATTTGTTGAGAAATACATATCTAATCTAATTTAAGGTGGAGAATGTAGAAGCAAATTTCTGTCATCTTTTGGTTTTCCTTTAAACTCCCCGTCATTTTTCACATGTCTGGACCATGCAAATTATTTAGACTACCTAACTCTAATATGAAACTACATATCATATATTCTCTATTCAATTTTGCCACCTACATAAACTTGACACGACATGATTCTAGCCGACCTATCCTCACTTTCATTGGGCAAAATGATCCCATTTGGAGGAGTTTTCTTGATGGTGAACAAACATGGAACTTATCACATATCTAATTACTCTCTAAGAGGTAGGTACGGTTCAAGTCGATACCAAGACAAACCTAAGCACAAAACTAATCATAATCGATGATTTCGAAGCAGCCTTGTGCACTCGAATAAGAAGTGTACATAATCTCAATCGAGAGAACTAGTGATATAAAGAAATGTTTAGTCCAATGGAAAGTTTTTATCTAGTCAAAAAAAATTTCTTTTTTAATGATGGTACGAGAATCATCTGTGATCCATAAGATTTGGTGGCTCTGTAAAGGTAATTTTGTTGCTTATGTGCTGTATAGCAGAGTCACCAGCTCCTTGCGATGCGCCGCATATTTGTTGACTAGAGATTTGAGATTTTCATGTGGACTTAGATAAATCCACTGCACATGAGTTGATATTGTTTATTGCCTATAAAACCCTCCAATTATCTAACACTAAATGAAAATACAGAGGGCGTTTTCCGACCTTTTCTCTCCCCATTGTGCACTTCACAACTTGCGCCTTTTGAAGTTCCAATGGGATACCCCTCTTCATGCAGACATTGCTGTATTCGATCACCTATCATTTCTGAAATCAAGACTGTCCTTTCACTTCATAGTTGTTGAACCAACAGCAGTCTCCATTTCCCTAGCTACTAGCTTTCAACATCTTCTGACCATGTAAAATTATTCGAGCTCCTGGAGGAGCAAAAGGCGGGTTTCCGTTGGGCAACTCTCACTGCTTATAGACTCGAACCGACCCAAGCCGTCCATGACCATGAGAAAATTTATACAAAACTTCGAAGTAAGTGAGGTTAAGAATCGACGGACGAAGTATGTGGGCTCCCAACCGACGGAAGTCTCTCATTACTTCCATTGTTGAACCGACCCATGCATGCTCAACTCCGACATTATCTCAATGGCATTCTCTGGGCAACTTGAGGAAGCACTTGAGAGTATAGGAGAAGGGTGAGAGACGGATTTTCAAATGCACGAACAACCGAGGAAGGGTTTCTTCACATGGTGGCCATAAAATGGGCAAGAACAAACTCCATGGGCTTTCACCATTCAATGGACCCAAGCCCAAGGATGAGTCCCAAGCCACCATGGTTTCTTAGCTTTTGCCTGGATCATTGCCTTCCAACTCGCCATGGCTGTCCACAAGAGCTTTTTTAGCTTTTGACTCGGTGGAGCCTCATCAATGACTCAGCTGGGCCCCCCCCGCCTGTTGAAATAAAACGCCATTAACATGAATTAGCCGTTGAGAAGAAGAAGGCACTGGAGAAGAGCAAGCTCCGTCTGAACAGAGCAAAAGCAGAGTCAGTGGCGTATGTGGAAACTGTGCCGAGAACCCGACAAAATCATCACCACCATAGTCGCTAATCAGATACCACGACGAAACATAGGAAACCCAGAAGGAGGAGGAGGAGGAGGAGGAGGAAGGCATGGCCGATCTCTCCTACCTTTCCGACACCGACGACTCCGCCGTTGAGGACCTCGTTTCCCAGGCCAAGGACCTCTGCGTGCTCGAGCAGATCGCCGCAATCAACTGCTCCTCCTTCAATGCCGACGATTCCCTCTTGCCCTCCGACCTCGAGTCTCGTTTCCGCAAGCTTAAATCATTCCCTCTCTCCAAACCCCAGACCTCGCTCCAGAGCTCGAGTTATCGCAAGACGGAGTCGGCGCTCGACGGAGAGACTCGGCCTAAACCGGATACGAAGCCGGAGGATCTGCGGGGAAATGAGCGCGACTCGTCGGGTTCTGGTTCGTGGAATTCATCCGCTGAGGACGCAATTTTCTCGCTGGCGGAGCCGAACCCAGAAGAGAAATTGCCTCGGGAGTCCACAACGAAGCGCGATCCAGTCTATTCACCGACATATCATGAAGATTCGTGGAAGAAGTCGAAGTCGCCATCGCCATCGCCATCGCCCCCGAGGAAGGGCGGCTGCTTCTGGTGCTCGCCGAAGAAGCCGATACCGAGGAAACGGGACGAATCTAGGGCTATCGAGAAGGGGATGAACAGGAGCTTTAAATGGATGGATGATGATGAGATCTTGTCGGATTTGGGGGGTTTCTCTGCGAAAGAGCAGAAGAAGTTGCTGAAGAAGGCGATGAAGGAGGAGGAGAGGATAAGTCGCGAGGCGGAGAAGATCGCGAGGATGGCGAGGCAAGCGTCGGCGAGGATGCTGAGCGCTTCAAGGACCGGTGGCAATTCGAGCGATGACGATTGAAAGAAGATCTTCTGTGGTTTTGGGCAAACTTGAGTGAATGCCAAAAAAGCAATCTTGATGCAGTATAAGTAAAGGGCCATGCGTGTATTACAATGTTGTGCCAGACAGAGTTTTCCCTGTTTTGCTTGTAAATTTTGCTCGAGTTCTACTTGTGACAGTGCTGATGCAATACAAAGATAGTCTTTTTTTTATTATTAAACTTGTAAAGAAGCCTCTTTTCTCATTGATGACTCCCACAAATTTCCTCTGAATACGTGTGTTGCCTGTGTTGCAACTCATATGCCATCTTTTGAGAAGAGCTTGAGAGGTTGTTGGATTGGTCGAAATGTAGGCATTTTGATCATCTGCAGATCAAGCACAATTGCTGAGTCAGATGGAATGATGAAGAGAGCCCATCTTCACTGTGATTCTCCACTTGGCTAGTATTCTTGTCCTGTTGCGATCATTTGTAGCAAATTCAATCTCTGCTGGGTTTCGGGAAGATGGTGAATTCTATTTTCTGCGTTGGTGCACTCTAATGTGCTTCTGCTCTCAGGCTTGGAAGAGCATTACCAGGAAGTCCGGGCTGCACTTCATTGGTCTTTGGCTCCAATATGAGCGTGGACTGAAGTACAGTCGGTGCGACGTATGGATAACCGCGAGGAGCGCCACGGATTGTGGTGTGCCTGAGTGAGTTCTTTCCTTCTTTCAGTTCGACAGGAAGACACATGATCATCACACAATTTGAAATGTCAACATGGGTACAGAGGACGGCTTTGATTCTTGAGGAACTCATCATTTTCTATCGCATTAATATTTTCGCGTAGGACTGTAGGAATATTAGGGAATCCATGGTTCGCCATTTGCGGAAGTTGCCACAGCTGAATTTGCAACAAGTCTACTGTAGATGGGATTCATCTGAGGATTTTGAATGCTTAGTTGGGCTAATTCTTAAAAACAAGCGACTCTTGATTATCCAAGAATATCCGCACGAAGAACAATTCAGAAGCAGCTTAGCTTCACCCTTTTTGAAAGACAACTTCTCAATCAACCAAGTCAAACAAACCTCCAAGCTTCTTATATGCAGAGTAGGCATCTGAGCAGAACATGCGATTGATTAATAGAACTAGCGCCTAGGTTCTGCTCACGGCACCCCACTTTGCATTCCTTTTGATGATTTCTGTCCTAGAAGTTGGATTCCGTTGATTTCCTCAGACCAAGTTCAATAGAATTCAAGAACCAGACAGAATTGATGCACAAAAATGAAACAATTTGTTTAATTTATGAACAGATTGATGTATGGCTAGCTAGCTACATAACCATAAGACCCTTACTCGCCATCCTTTTCGTCACGAATCGAAACTTTCATCCGTGCCGATTCCTGCCTCACCCACATGTCCACCTTCTCGGCCTCCTTCCTCGCTCTCTCCTCCTCTTCCCGTGCGATCTTCAGCCTCCTCTCCTGTTCCTGCACCGAGAACGTGCTCAAATCCGATAGCATGTCCTCGTTCTTTTCCCATCTCGGGGTCTCCACATCCGATCTCAGAACCCCTTTCCTCACTCTCTTCCTTCGTTCGTCCTTCGCTGGCAAGAACGAGAAGCAGCAAATCAGCCTCGGCGGCGACGCCGGCTCCATCAGATGGAATTCAAGTACAGAGGAGAGCAGCAAACCAAGTTCACAAATTTACACGCTCGCATCAAGCTCGGCCAGTGAATTGCCTTCTGACCTTGTGCATATGCACCGTAGGACGTTTGATGTGGAGAGTTCAATTGGAGAAAGCGAAGCAGAACATGGAATATTGCAATCTGAATGAGAAGAATATTTTCCTGAAGAGGACATTATCAAATTGTGCGCCCACCAGATTGCTTGTTGATGACCATGATGATGTGTTCCAAAGGGCCCCATCGAACACTAAGTCAATACCATCCATTCCCCATCTTCTGAATTCTCCTGATGAGGATTGGCCAACGAAGCTGGCACTTTGAGTGGGAGTTGGTGACCAGCTCACATCAATCTCTAACAGCTCAATCATACTTAGGAACAAATGACAAAGTGTGTAATAATTTTTGCAACTCGTGGGAAAATATAGAGTTAATGTATATATTCTATTGCAAATTCTCTCCTTACAAGAGATTCTTGGAAACATGACTCCTAGGACTGTAAATAGTTGAGAGATACCTTCTCCTCATTGCAAGAAATGTTTTTGCTGTATTCTCCGCAAAGTAGGCTGCCACCTAGGCGCCACCTCGCCAATAAGAGAAATTTCGAGTTACTTTCAATCAAAGGAGAGTACATCGAGTAACCTACCCCGCTTCATTGTTTCTCTCCCTGATGATGAGTCATAGTATTCATGGAATTTCTAAATGATATTGTGTGCGCGATTTGCAAAAGCAAACGTAATCAATATGCTATGCTAGTCGGAATGAATTCATGTCTCGCTATAAGATATCACATCTCAATGTTTTGCATTTTCGTTCATTTCAAGTATTCAAAAGTCAGTGAATCTAAAATATCCAGATATTTTCTCATATAGTATTGAAATGTAACATTCTCAAATATGATCGAAATTGCTCAATTTAATAACTCTCCTGTAGTTAGCATTCACGCAAGAAATTTTCCTCCGAATTATTTCCTCGGATTCAATCATCTTCTCTATTTAATTCAGATTATTTCAAAACTTCACCATGGTAACTGTTTTCCTAACATTTGCAATTCTTCTCAACTATAAGGTAAGGAATCTTTATATGCGTTTTTCATTGGTATATGCATCATTGTGCATAGACTAAGGACTTCATAAATAAAATTTATTGCTACGTTAATCCAGATTTAATCATGGAGATTTTTCATTTTATATACTTTTCGATGCTGATTATTCTCTTTTGGGTTTAATCCACAAAATCTGTGATTTGGTTTTTGTTTGGTTATGTGATTCAGCAAATCACGTAATTAAGAAATTGAGATTCAATTTGATGCAAATAGAGATTGTGATTCCATAATTATATCATAACATTATCTGAAGCGCAAAGATAGTCCTTCGTATTATAGCATCTAACCTTCAATTTTTCTTTTCGCAATCGAGTCCTTTTCCTTCCTCTTTCGGAAGGAAAATCAAGGGAATCGATGGAAGTTGGACATGTTTGTTAAGCTCTACTTGAATCTATATGGTAATCTTTAGATTATGCAATCAATAGAAATTGAACATGTTTGTTAAGCTATACTTGAAAATCTATCCTGACATTTAAATTTGCAGCGAGGTTAATGTCCTACGACACAATGCTGCAAAAATGTTCTGATTGTTGTTTCTTTTTTGGTTAAATGATGAAAATTCTAGATCGACTTGCTCGTATAGTTACCTACATTGCCAAAAATATTCTACTGAATAGCAATAAGCGGATGAAATTGACAAAATTGAGTTTTCCAAATTTTAATTTGCTTCAGAACAATAGCTCTTGCATTTTTTTGTGTATACCTCAGTGTCCCTCTTGCTTTGTTAATACCTCAAACTCACCTACGTTTAAGGGCTGGTATGTAGCTTGGAGCAGGTTAATTTTGTGTGTATTGAAGGTAAATATATTAGAAAATGTGTAATGATCTGATCTGACAATTGATGCACAGTAATCACCGAGATGAGAGGGTTCTAATAAGAAGAGACTCCCAACGAGTTTCTAGAACGGCGAATGGGGTAGGAATGAACTAAATTGTCCACTAGAAAAAATGAGAGCATTCCTGAATTATGTATGTGGTATTAAAATTAACTTATAAGAGACTTTTGTTGTCACAGCAACTTTTAGCATTTAAACTCTAACATTAACATGTTCAGGTGAGAGAACTACTAGACCCATCTAGGAGTGAGCAAAGGTCCAGGGTCAACCCTAGACCGGCCCAACCCAACCGGTCTTAGTTGGGTTTTTAAGATGAATGGGTCTGTCCTCGATCCTAAAATCTCTAGCTTAGTACTGTACGAGTTGGTCCTCAATCCTAAGCTTCAGCAGACAGTAGCTCAACCTTCCTCAATTCCTCATTCACTTCAGTTCTTCCCGAACCCAAATTAAGAAAAAAAAGCCTAACCCACAGGCCCAAGTATGTTATGTCTTCTTCAACTCTTCCAAGTTCCAACCCAAGTGTTATTCAATCTTCACTTCTTCTTCGTCAAGGTTAAACACTCAGACTCGATCGCTCACAATTTCACAAGCCCTAATTTCTTGAGGTCTCATCGGCCCTGTTGCTGCTCACTCGCCCGCTGCTTGCTCTTGAAATTTGCGGCAATTTTCCTCTTTGGAGAATCTATTGTGGAGCTTTGTTTGTTGTGGTGTCAGTCATCCGATGCTTGTACTGGTCACTTTGGTCCTTTGTTGGAATAGCACCTGCATTGCTTGGCAGGTGTGCTTGAGAAATGTCCAGCAGATATCAAGATAAATGCTTTACTAATTTTATGTTGCAAGTGGTTATTCACAATTTTTCTGTCACATTCAATTTGCAAATGCCACTAGTTGCATAATAGACTTCAAAGAAATTGCATGACGCCCCCTTTTTTATTTTGTTGAAAGCGCATCCACCACTATTTCATTTGCTTGTTAGAGAGTGGGTGACATGTAGCATTAGTTCATATGAGGAGGAATAGGTTTTACATGGATGTTACGTGATTTGATGATTTTGTCGATGTTTAATCATAGACTTAGCTTTTTTCATCAACAAGATTCACAAGTCCCCCAATCTTGGAGCTTCTTTGTTTATGAAATACACATTCACCAATCTTCATTGGACACACGTTCTTTCATAGAATTTATTGGACAAAAAATTAAGCAGTCCCAGGTTGACTTGGAGACCGGACCCAGTTCAATCCTTGGTCCCAAGCTTGACAAGTCAGTCCACGGTCTCAAAAATTGAGAACTGATACTATGTGGATTGATCTTGGGTTGAGCACGGGATTGGCCCAACTCAGACCATGCTCGCCCCTAGACCCATCGATCTCTTCACAGATTGCTTATTTTGTACGCCGAAGAACACAACCATGAGGCTCGGTATAAGATGGTTTTAGGCAAACAATATCTCGGAGTTTAAGTAGGATATCGCAAGAAAAAAAAAACGTTGACCAGCTTTTGACCTCCAAATAGGGCAAAGACAGCTAGCCAGTTCACCATCTTAGCTGGGAATCGACAATGTACAGTTTCGCTTGGACTCCATTGACTGCATACGTGCGTTATCGGCATTGATGGTATATCTTCAATTCCCACCAATTAACTTTAGCATTAATGGCCTAATCAACTCTCCCATTGCGTACTCTTAATCCACGGCATGCTCATTCATTGCAGATGACCATCGGCTTTTGACCTTCTGTGCGCACGAAGAAAGAAACCATTTTCATTTACGCATTTTGGATTTATTAACTGAGCTAAATGCAACCTCACTTATATATATACTATAAGGAGAGAGAGGTGAATGTATCTGTCTATGTGCAGGTGTAAGGGCCCCATTTGCATGGATGTACGTTCATATGCTCACTGGCTGACGAAAGAGAGAGGCTGTGTTACTCGAATTTCATGCAGAAACCAGGTTCTTTCCCAGGAAAAAAAAACTTATGGACTTCCCTAAGAAATCAATGGTTGCCATATCGGTTGCCGAAAGCATGGTCTTACCATGTTCTTCAACGTTTGACCTTCCATGTCGCCGATGAACCAGTCTCCCCATATAAACCCTCTTTCACTCACGCCATCTTAAATAGAAACTAGGCATCACCAATCATGGCCGCGCCTGATAAGCCATCGCATTCTCCTCGCAGCGTCGCCCTCCTAGTCCTTCACTGTCTCCTCGGATCTGCTATTGGCGGAGGCGGCTTCACTGCCGACCTGATACACCGCGATTCACCGTCCTCTCCATTCCATGACCCTTTCGCAACTCGCTCTGACCGCATGCGCGGGGCAGCGCAGCGCTCAATCCTGCGCGCGCATAACCTCTGGGCCAGACGTGGGTCGAAAATCCAATCCGGGATGACCTATGCCGGTGGCGAATACTACATGAAGGTATCGATCGGGTCACCTCCCCTCGAGACAGTTGCGATCGCCGACACGGGGAGTGACCTCTCGTGGACACAGTGCGAGCCTTGCGTTAAATGCTACCACCAGAAGCCCCCGATCTTCAACCCACGGGACTCCTCCACGTATAAAACCGTCCAGTGCCACACGAGGTTGTGTCAGTCCATCGACGGGGCCACGTGCGGCGGCGATAATGGATGCGCGTGCACGTACAATTACACATACGGGGACGGGTCCTTCTCGAGTGGTGACGTGGCTGTGGATACCTTCACGATAGGAACACCCCCCGGTGGCACGATCGCCCTCCAGAGGATTGCTTTCGGGTGTGGCTATGACAATGTTGGGATCTTTGCCGATGTTGGCTCGGGAATTATCGGTCTCGGTGGTGGCCCCTTCTCACTGATCTCCCAGGCGGAGGGCTCGATTGGTGGCCGATTTGGCTACTGCCTCGTCCCGGCATTCCAAAAAGGCACAAGCAAAATCAGCTTCGGTGAGGATGCTGCGGTCTCTGGCCCGGGTGCCATCTCGACACCTCTTATTTCAAAAAGCCCCCACACATACTACTACGTAAACCTCCAAGGCTTCAGCGTCGGAAAAACGAGGTTCTCCTATGGCGAGAACTGTGTCGACTCAGAAGCCAAGGGGTCCGTCAAAGGCGAGGACATAATGGTTGACTCCGGGACGACCCTAACGTTCATGCCGTCTCAATTTTTCCAACTCCTGGAGAGTGCTGTAGCCGAGGCCATCACCTTGCCAAGAGTCCCAGACCCCCATGGTATGCTCGACCTCTGCTACAGGAGCCCGGGTGGAAATATCGTCGCGCCGGTTGTGACGCTGCATTTTGCAGGCGGTGCTGATATGGCACTGAAGACAGTTAACACATTCGCACTGTTTGCAGAGGATCTGATGTGCTTCACAATGAAGCCAACGGACGACGTGCCAATACTCGGGAACCTCGCGCAGATGGAGTTCAAGGTCGGTTTCGATGTGCGGGAGAGGATGGTGTCGTTCATGGCCACGGATTGCACAGCGCAGTGACAGTGTTTGAGGAGTTGCACTTGGAAAATAATGGCTTGTTTTCATTTTCCAGGTCCATAGCCGGCCTTTTACTCGAGATCTGTATAGACTAAGGGTGTGTTTGGTTCAATTTTGCAAATGGACTTTAGGGAAAATGCTAAACTTTTTGCAAATAGGCTTTGGGAGAAATGCAATGACTGTTTGGTAAATTCTACTTTGAAAAGCAATTTTGAAAGAAACGTTGTTTGGTAGAAAACACATTTGAAAAGCCCATTTGAGTAATTAATTTATGCTTTTTGATTTTTATTTGTCGAAACATTAAAAAGTTATATTTGAAACTTTCTAAATTTAGATTTTGATAATAATATTAAAAGACATCATCTAATGATTTTATTTAAAAATAAAATTTATTTATAGCTAAATAATTCAATCTGCAATTATAACTTTCATTATAACATAAATGTAGCAACATATGTCCTGACAAAAAAAAAACATTATTATTAAAAATTACAAATATTGTCAAATATTTTCTAAATTTGTAGATATTTGATCACGTAAACGTGCCATGTCAAATGTTACATCATTTGAAATACTAAACTCGTTATTTACATCATTCAAATACATGGAGTAAAATTTAAGATCCAAATCTACCCTTACAAAATGTGCATCATTCACGACAATTCTCCATATGTAATTATGCAAGGTCATTGCTGCTACCACAATTTTCACTTGATTTTCGTATGAATAACTTGGCATACTCTCGAGAATCTTCCATTTCTTTTTCAACACACCAAAAAACTGAAAGATCACAAATGCAAATTTCCTCCCTTTCGTCATAGGAAAAGAAAATAAAATAAAATAAAGTGATCACAATGAATTATCTAGTATATTCAGACAGATGAGCACATTTATCCCCAAATTGTGCACAATAATAAAGCCCCATCTTGTTTACTCGACCGAGATAAAATAGACTATTCATCATGTAGTTGGATGTGACAATAATAAAGCAGGTTTGAGGACATTACAACATGAAGACAAAGTGATTAAATTCCAGGTATGACCATTGATTCCATTACAAGTAAGTTCTTTTACATATTGAACCAGAGGCACATCAACCCAATATAAGGCCTCTTCAAATGCTGCTCGATTGGCCGATCTTAGTGCCATGCCAGGCATGTAAGTAAGCTCGTTGCTAAACTCTGCTCCAGTAGTTGTTAATGCTGTTGCCAGTGAAGCCATTTGTTTCAATCTCCTAATAGAATCCTCACTCGAATTGAATGGGAGCAATTTCCTCTTTTTCTTCAACACCACTAAGCTGCTGCTTCGCTTACGTTTCTTATGGATATCTTAAAAGCAAATGGAAGAAGATGCAGAATTTTAGTGAATCAAAAGTCACGCCAGAGCGTGTAGAAGAACGCAAAGCGAGATATAAAACATCCTCTTACCAGAAATCGATTTTTGGCTCGTTTCCTTTGCCGTCTGGATGAGAAAGAAGTCGATGATTTTGGTTTGAACAAGAGGAAAGGCTGCATGGAAACAATCACATCAGAAACACACAAGGGTTCGCAAAAAAGAGATTTGATGACAATTAACGAGTAGAGATTTCTATATAGATCATTTCGAGGAAGAAGAGAAGCCTGCTACATAACCCATCAATTATTCATTTTTACTCAGTCATAGAGCCTACAGGAAGACTAAAGAGAACTGAATCTCCTTAACTCAATGCATCAACATCTTTATTTTCAGTCACCATTCTAGCGATACAATGTTTGAAAATTGAAAGAGGACAATCACATCGGTTCAGTTCAGGGTCTACTAAAGAGGTACCTCATCAGTTCTTAGCTAACAACAGCTAAAAGACATATAAGTCGATCTGTCTATCTATCAATCCAACCACCTTGGTGATTGAAAACACAAAATGTGCATGACATCCAGCTGGAATTAATATGAGTGAAATGTTAATGAAATACCCATCAAATCTGCGAGAGCTAAGTAACCAATTTCATGAATCGGCCGCAACTGAGAATCTCCTGACCTAAACCCCTAGAAAACACAGACCTCAAGAAGCCAGCCAAACCCAGATCAAAACAATCGTAAAGACCAACCCCGCATCAGATCAAACAATAAAAAATCAAGCCAAAGCAACAAAAGCCAAGAACATACATTTGATCGCCAGAATCTCCCGATCCGCACCTCTCGCAACCCATGTCGTTGTAGCAGCCGTCGCCGCCGTCCGTGTCGTAGTCCTTCAACAGGGGCCGAGAGAGGGGCTTCGGCGCTTGAGTCCTGCGGCCCAGTAGGTTCCTGGTCTTCGTCGTCAACAAGATCGAAAGAGAGCGACAGGAATCAAAGGGATGCGATGGGAGATCAGACGCTAACCTGAAAACGGCAAAGATCGATGGGCGATAAGGTCGCGCGACCTCAGCAGACTTGGGTCGACGCGACCCAACGCCGGAGGTCGCGCGACCTCTCCGATGGCCTCTCCGACGCTCTTTAGAACATGGTGCAGCGAGTCTTGGAGTTCTCGAGGGAGGAGGAGGTGGAGGCGAGACGAGGGAGCTAACCGGAGACTAGAGCAGAGGGAGCAAAGAAAATCGTCCGTCTTCTCCTTCATTTGGTCTGGAAAAGGGATAAAATTGGATTTTTATTAAATTATTAAGGGCAAAAAAGGAAAGATAAAAATTTCATTAAACCTCCTCTCAGCATTCCGAAAAAAGCTGAAAGCTGAAAGCTCATTCAAGTTGCCTTCCAAAAGTAGCTTTCCAAAAGCTAACTTTCACCTAAAAGCTAAAAAAAAAAGCTTACCAAACACCCTAACATTTGCTCAAAGAGCTTTGGGACTCCAAAGAGCTTTCTAAAAGCTCAACCAAACGCACCCTAAGAAGGTTGATCCGAATGTGCTTTGCCCATGTAAACTAATCATTTCGCTTAAAACGGTATCATATTAGGTTGCAGAATTTGAAAATGCAGGTTGATGCAAGAGTAACCATAAGAGCACTTGCGTATGGAAAAATCATGTAGTGCGCATGTTTATACATGACTAACCCCGATGTGATGTCGAATGCAACATGCTATCATATGCACTAATTCAGTGAACGAGACCAATGTTGGGCTGAGCACCTATGACGTGACATCAAGTTGGCCATCAATCGTCTGCTAAATCTCAAACTCTAACATGCAGGTCAGACGCTAATTCCGACCAGCCGGAAACTGTGTCGGCAAGCATCAAACGTATATAAAGCAAAGCTCAGACCAAACGGCGGATCAACATTAAGTGCTAAATGATTTTTACATCTTGAGATTGAGAGGAACTATAAATTTAGCGATATATATCTAAGTAACCGATACTAAACGATAGATACTAACTTGAATCGGTCAATTTCGTTTATTATGAATTACCAATAACACTACAAGAGTCCAACTTGTTGCAATGCTTGAAACTATCACAGGCCGCTTTGAGTTGAGCTCTGAGAGATACGACCTGAATTTGGTAAGTTTTGTTCACTGTGATGTGATCATGAATTAGCGAAAGAACAATGCGACAACAATGACATGTATGCCCAGCTATGTGTTGATGGAGTGCAGCAGAAAGTATTTGAGATCGTTAATCTTTAGCTTTAGCGGAGAAATTATTTCTTTTATAGTACTTGCATATCAAATTATGGATGAATAATTTATTTATATTTTTAAGTGAAAAGATTAGCAATCTAATAGTTAATAAGGAATCAATTTCATGTATACTAAAATATAAAAGCCACAGTTTCATAGATTTTCTAAGTAATTGGATCTCGCGTGCATGATCAAAGATCTCGACAAAAGTTTCTACACAAGGCCTCTGAGATTTTCTTGTTACTTCTCAGGGATGTTGTATAATACAATGTAGACTAATACTGATCTAAGAAGGTCACGGAAGGCAAAATGGAACCGCCCGTGACCGGAGAGATGTATAGTGCCAATAAATTAGAAAATCAACCAATTTAAATCAAGGCATAGATTTTTCAAATTGGTCATGTAATTAATTAGTAACAGCGTCGAGATCATCCCTCAACAGCTTCTGCGAAAGATAAAGAAGACAAGACAAAGAGGATTAGGGAAAGCAAAGTTTGAGATATTGTTGGATGAACGATTCTATTGGAATGAATAGCATTTCGAAAGCGTGTGTGGCAAAAGCAATTTAGTATGTTTGGATGATTTGATGAATTGATGAAAAAAACATCTTAAAGAATCTTCATTACACCGGGCAAGATCCCATCAATAGCAAGATGAAAATAAACTTCTGTTCAAAACGACTTTTTATTAGCAGTTTACGTTCTTTTTTGTTTAACTTTCATCACTATTTTCCAACATTGGATTTTATAACATCAACAGCTTTCCATAAAGCTTTTCTTACATTGCAGTGGCTAAGCCGGCGCGAAATGTAGCTTTCATTCTTATAGATCGAAAATTTCGGAATCTCTTTGTGAAATAAATTGGTGATTAAGGACAACAATCCGTCACCTTTCATTGTATTATTTTAAGATTAAATTGCATATAATCGAATCTTATATTCATCTCCTTGTCTCTAAGATAAGATAGATCGAGTTCTCTAAGAGAGTTAAGTTTTGAACAAAGTCGGGCATGCTGGGCATCTCAAGATTGTAACCGGAAGAGAAATCTGGAGAACTAATTCCAGAGAGCCATGAGATATCCATGGGGATTTTTCCAGAAAAGTGTAAATCAGAGAGATCAAGATATCGTAACCTGGAAAGATCGCCAAAGCCGTATGAGAATGAGGAAGAGTTGAAGTACTTCAAAGAAAGACTGAGCGATTCCAAGTGGAGTAGGCAAAAGAGGCAAGTGTTGGCATTTATGGAACCAAAGAGACAGCCATCACTCATGTCGAGGCCCATCACATGACCGGTGGCCTCGTTGTTCTCTACACCATCCCACGAGCAGGAATCTCCATGTTCATCCAGTGACCATGATTCCACCTTCGGATAAACACAACGAGACTCTGCCCTGTTGCTTCAAAAACTTCGCTTGAACTCCATCAAGGCAGAGCTCTCACCCGGATGGCATGGTAGCTTAGCAAGTGAAGTACGAAGCATCAGGAGAAGGGCGATTCAGGTAAGAAGCGCACAGAGTGAGGACGCCATGATTCTCGTTTTCGTTACTGGAGTTGGTCACCATGCGTGAGGTGAAGTGCGATTGAGAAGGCTTAGCCTTCTTTTATAGGCATCATCAGGCGGTCACGTTCAATTGAGGTCCGCGCTCCGTGCATCGCGCGGGTTTGTCTGCTTGTTCCTATTACTATGAAGCGTGGACCAAAGTTGAGACATACTTAACCGGTCAAATGAACTTGTCCCTCCTTCGAAATTGGCAATCAATTGAATGGATTGATATACATTATTATGAAATGGGAAGATGAGAGCAGCCATGGTTTGGGTTGAGCCAGCGAAGTTCAAAAATATTCTTTATTTTTTGCCGTATAAGGAGCATGTTATCAAAAACATTTCTTAGGGTTTCAAAAGTTATTCTTCATCGAGAGCTTTTTCATTAATATATCCAATTGGTTATGGCTTCGCTTATATTTAAGCAATACTTCTCAGCGGTCGAAGAATTCATATAGGAGAATCCAGACAAAATCAATGACACAAAATACCTCAATCACATAGATTTTGTTGTAGACGAAGGCACATATGTAAAGTCAAAACTATGAATTAAGAAAAAAAAAAGTCGTGCTTCAACCCCTTAAGGACCAGGACCAGGACCCAACCACCGGCTCTCTCTCTCTCCCTCTTCAACCCCTTCACTAGCTCCTCCATCGTCGACCTCCCTCCCATGTGATTGCCCCAGCCGATCTACCTCTTCTTGTTGCTGCACTCCCCCTCAGGCTAATCAGTCCTCTTGGCCGCCCACTGAACCTGCGAGGCCATGGCCGTGTACAAGGCCAGATCACCACTGCACTCTGGAGGCCAGACTCAATCTCTGTTTCCCTGAGGGAACAAGTGAGGGCCAGTCCAATGGCGCCCGTTTCGTTGGCCACATGCTCTGCATCTTGTCCCAGGGCGGTTACCTCTACTTACGGCAGTGGTACGATCACCCCACTGGCGCCGGGAATTTGAGTCTCAATTATATTAGGCCGGTTTATCCAAATCAGCATTAAGGTACAACTGCAGCCGCGAGGTGTACACGGTCGGGGTGGGCTCAGCCGCCTAACCATTACGCTTCTGATCCTTTACTAGTAGCAGATACATCGCTCGATATATTCTGTCGATGGGTATGGGGAACCCCTGGATGTTGCCGACGACAGTAAGGACCTCGAGGAGGACCATGACTTTCGATGTCGTCAAGCTCGAAGGAAGCGGAACCCTGGAGATGGAGGGATGCTTGTCACCGTTCCAGGTTTGATGTTTAGTGAAGAGATACCTCGCTATCATAGCACGTGTTGTCATAATTTAGACTTGTGAAACCCAACTGAGAAAACATTGCTCTTGTTAGTCAACAATCATTCAAATGTTTGGTGGCCGTCGCTGCTTTTGTTTCTAATGTTTGGTTGCCCCCTTGACTCTGGAGAACTCATTCATGCTTTCTTTCTCAATAAATGTTCGTTATAAGTTAATTTATATAATAATTTTTTCGATATAAGCTAAATTAAACTCTAAGATTTTCTCAGAACGTGGAATGACTTGTTTACTTGCACACCAATTGAGAAATCCAAGTGCTCACCTATGAGATTGAAAAATCAATTTTAACAAGCGTAATCGATCGTAAAATTTGACGACCTGAATTGTTGAAAAATAAAAATTAAATATGTTCGATGATAATTACGGATTAGTCCCAAGGCAGCGTAGAATTTAAAAGGTTTCTAATTGCGATCGATTTTTTTTTCCCAGCGAAGGTTTATTCCTTTTTGAACTTTTAATGTTTGGTGTTTTTTTCCTTAATTAAATCGAAGAAGAGCCCGACCAACCACGCGGAGGCCACGTGCGGCCTCCACTGCGCTGATGAATGAAGTCAAGGAAGACGCTTTCTTCGAAATTCTTCTTCTTCTTCCCTGTCGCTGTCGGTTTCTCCCTTTCCCTCTTCCTTTTTAACCCAGCTTTTCGATTCAATTATGCCACCCTCTCTCTCCCTCCTGCTTCCGTTGTCACCTGTAAAGAGATAACCGCAAAAAGCTTCCTCCTTTCTGCGCCCGATCATCTGTCCCTCCGCCCTTCATCGGCCCCCCTCCACTGCTCCTGCCCCTCTCTGCTTCCGGCGGGTCTCTGCGATCTCGCCTTCTCACCCCGGCGATCGCAAACCCGAGCGCGACGAAGCGGTTTTCGCCGCCCGTGCGCATCGGGGCATGGAAGCCATAAAGAAGCAAGCCAGCAAGCTGCGAGAGCAAGTCGCCAAGCAGCAGCAGGTGATTCCGCTTGTTTCCGCGACTGAGCTCCCGCGGGCATTGTTGCTGCTCCTTAGTTGAATCGTTTGATGTTACGAGCTTTTCATGCGGCTTTTGTTGTTGTTGTTGGTCCTGTTTCGCTTGAGTATGTAGTTCTGTCTTAGCTACGTGGAGAGTTTGATTGGGATGATCCGGAATTATTAGTGTGTTGATGGGGGACTTGGGAAGGTTCTATTCGTGTTCATTGATTTGTTATGCTGCAGAAATTTGGCTTCTTACGCAATATAACTGGCACGGAAGTGCTAGTTTTGCTCATAAATCAAGATAATGCAGTTATCTGAAGTTACTCGATTAGCTTCCTCTTCTCATCGATTATGTTCGAACGTTCACTTGTGAATATTCGCAGCAGGCGGACATGTGTGGTGTCTATGAATTTGATAAATCTGCCCTAATAGCCATTAGACTTTGTCTACGGGAGAATTAGTAGGAGAGGCATTAATCAATCTTCTAATCAAGTTGAGTAAACCTAAGATTATATCATGATTGAGGAATCCAACAATACTGTGTTTCCTTGTTTCGGCAGGCAATATTGAAACAATTGGGCCATTTTGATGCCGATGCACTTATGGTTGATGAAGACGAGCTCCTGTGTTACCGGCAACTCCAGAATTTATACAATTCTACCAGGGTAGCCAAGGTAAAATGATCAATTGTCTTTGACTAATCTCATATCTTCCAATTGGGTATATTTTCTCACTAGGAGGCAGCTTTCAGATGTGATCTTTCAATGCGGAGATGATGATTTTGCTTGAGAAAAGTCTAAAACTACGTTATCTTGCACAGCATCTACAGAGGAATATCGTTCGTGGCGTCGAAGGTTTCATATCCATAAGCTCAAAGCAAATGGAGATAGGTGAAAATAGATTTTTTTTTCTCATTCTCCATGTCCTTTCCAGTGCTGACATCTGTATTTTGTTTCTATATGGTAGTAAGAAAGTTGGCTGATGACTGCTGCAATTATGGAGTTAAGAACCAAGGCTCTGGTTCTGCTCTTGCAAGAGCTGCTCTTTCATTTGGTACTTCTCATAATTCAATGGAAAGTGAGCGAGAGAAATTGCTGGGAACCCTAGGTGATCAGGTAGTTCTGTCCACATTTTTCATCCTTTTTGATGATATATGGTCCTTTACACTTATTGCTGCTAGAAAATCTTAATCGAGATGAACTAGCTGTTTTTAGCGATTTTATGTTTCATCTAATCATGTTACAGATACTAATAATAGGTTTCCGAGCCTCTTCGGGCAGTTATAAATGGAGCTCCTTTGGAAGATGCACGCCACTTGACTCGCCGCTATGACAAGCTCCGGCAAGAGGTGGAAAACCAGGTATTTTTTTGGTCACACCTTCAACAAGATGGTGTTAGAGATATATTAGGTGTGGTAAAAATGTTTTTTCCCCTCTCAGGTAGCTGAAGTTCTGAGAAGGCGATCAAGATCTAGGGGTTCAGCTCAATCTGCAGAAAGTACCCTGAAGCTTAAGAATGCAGAAGCAAGATTGACTGATCTTAAATCAGCAATGATGGCACTCGGTAGAGAAGCAACTGATGCTATGTTATCAGTTGAGGATCAACAGCAGCAGATCACCTTCCAAAGTCTCCTTAAAATGGTAGGCTGCGTAATTTTTAGTGGATCTTCTTTATATTTATTGTTTTAGACTTTATGATTAGCAGTTTCTTAATTTGCACTCTTTACATGCCTATTTTCCTCTGTCATGAGTATGCAGTTTGAGTATGTATACTGAACAGTGAAACTTTAAAGGAGGAGGAGGTTGTTCAACAATTGGCAGACAGGATTTTGGATAAATTGTGACTATTTTAGTGTCAATGCACGTGACAATGTTGCAATTTTTTGATATTTTTACTTTTGCTGAACTGGTTTTATTGGATTGGCTTCCAGTTTTGTGTTGCATATTATGAAAAAATTAGCAATGCAGCTTTCCTTCGAATATGAGTCTACTTCACGGATTCCTTTACGCGATTACATTTCTCTTAATTGTGCGTTTGATATAGCTCACACAAATTTGCTAGCTGCTGTCTGGCCATGGTTTAGGATTTAGCTGACTTAGATGGCCTGATCATGGAATTTTTTTTTCTGGACAGTTTTGGTTGTGGAGGTGTGTGAGGGAGCAATTCTTTGATCTTTGAGGTCTAAGTTCCCCTAAAATTTATTGTTTTCCTGGGCCATTCTAAATTTCCTGGCTAAATTATAAAAGTCGAGCAAAATTGTTGACTAAAGACCTGGAAGATTATTGTAATGACTTTATGCCAATACTACTCTTTCAGTTTGTTATAGTAAAGTTGGCTATGTAATGTAGATTTTGGCGTAGTTTATCATAGCCAGTTTGAAGTATGCATTAGTTTCGACAGTTCGTGAAATTTCAAATCCTCAGAATTATAGTCGCAGCTCCTTTTGGGTACTAGGCATACTCTTCTATGTTGTTGCTCAACAAAGATTAAGGCAATACTTATGTCCTATTCAACCAAGTATAAAAATCCCCCCCCCCCCCCCCTCTTTCCCCAAGAAAAAAATAAACAATAAACACTATTGGAAATTAGCAAATCAACCTGAGTAGAGGAGTTTCATTATGTGAGTATTCTGTGGCGGATTGTGCAAGTGCCAACTGCTTTAGGTTGGTTGTAAGATTTAAATGCAATGATGCATTTTCCCTCTTCCATTTGCTTGAGGTACTTGTTGAATGGGCAGTTAATTCTTCTTGCAGTTGGACTCAGAGAGAGATTATCATCGAAGAGTTGTTGCCATCTTAGAGAAATTACAATCTGAGGTACGTAGCTCATCACCCTGCTTCCTCGTGCTCTCAGAAAACCATCGTTAGACTTCTTCCCAGAAATCCAACATTAAATTGATAAGTGTTCTCACTCTTTTATATTATTTCTTAGTATTTTGAGTTGTTGCTGCCTCTCTAGTGTGGCTGAATATGTTGTCTCCTGGAGTAGATGATAGAGGAAGAGCAACCAAGTGAGCCTTCAGTGACATCAATGACAATGCAGCCAGGTGGCGAATATCCACTTGCTCATGAGGATACCAAATCAAGCATATCAGATGATCATGGACACATGGATCAGTCCGAGAGCTACTTCATTGCAAGAGTAAGGTTTCTGTGCTATACAGTTATGGGAAACTTTAGAATATTTGCAGATGGGAACAAATTGCTTCGTCATCCAAGCTGGTCATAAACCTTTTCAGTTTCTCTTCTCGGTCCTCACATACTTTCATGCAATCGCACTGTTTTTTACATCATGAACCATCATTTGCATTTCAGATTTGACTTTGCTTTAACCAGAGTACTTTGTCCTCAACAAGTTCAGTACTGACACTACTATTTTCTTTTTTCCTTTTTTTTTGGGGGGGGGGGGGGGGGGGGGTGGGGACTATTTGATTGGAGTTTCTCTTGTTTCATTAGCTGCCATTTTTCACTTATCTTCTCTTTCTTTTTTAGCTAATAGCCTAAGACTTGATGCTTCAGGTCATACACACATTTGACGCTCAGGCAGAAGGAGAGTTGAGTCTGTCTGTGGATGATTATGTCATTGTTCGGCAGGTACTTACTCTTATTCATCACTGCAATTTCTACTTGCTACCAAGCAACAGCTGCATTGGAACACATTCACGCATTTCTCATGAAATGGTTGTGCCATCAATCATTGTTGTCACTCCTGTTAAAATAAGAGACATTGTTCTTCTTCAATAGCAATCTCCGTCCGCCAGTCCCGTCTTTTGATGTGGATACCAGGGAAAAAAGAAAAACGACCTGGGTTCTCTATCCATTAATAGCAACTACAACTTTTCGTTCCGGTCATAATTTTTACTATGCTTTTCATTGATGTCTGTCTCTTCTTTGGGCTTTTCACAAGGTCGGTTCCAACGGGTGGTCAGAAGGCGAATGTAATGGAAATGCCGGATGGTTTCCTTCTGCTTATGTAGAGCGTCAAGAGAAGGCACCGGCTAAAAAGGTACTGGAAACACAAAGCTCAAGAATCTGACGCAAAACAATCTTTGTGAAATAGGATCCTGAGGAAATGTATTCATGCCCTTTTGCTTTGTATCTTCCGGTGCCCCGTCACTGTCGGGCGAAGCCGAATGAGTTGTTCTTTCCTCTTGTAAATTATTTATTGGCGAATAAATTTGTTGCCCAGTTGGTTCTTCTGTCCATTCGAACTACTGAAGGGAAGCAAATTGCATCCTATAAAACATGACAGGGTCAGCTTGAATCGCTGATTTTGTTGTGAAAATGACAGAATCATCATATGTTTCTCTCTGAGAATTCGCAGGCATCCTACCTGAACCCATTTGCGTAATCCATCAAATGAAGAATTGTGGAAGGTAGCCTTTGCTTTTCAAAAGCGCTTGATCACTGCCCGGGCCATTGACGCGGTTGTATTACAATATGAATAATCTTTTTAATAATGAATTCAAACGTGCGTCCTCTTGTCCGAAAATGTATGATGTTCTCCAACAATCGTTGAGCGAAAATATTTGGATACGTAAGATATTTGCAAAAGATTTTGAGGCATTGCTTGTCAAAATTGGTAATCTACATTATAGATGTTGCTAATCAACTACTTTTTATTGGAAAGAAATAAAAGATTCACGGGATCTTTCACGCTAAGAATTTACACGAATGGATCAGAGGAAATTAGCATAGGATTGGGGAATCCGATTTTGGTTTGCATACAATTATTATCGAACTCACTTTGTTATTTCATGGGAACAAATTGGCCATATATGCCCATTAGATAAAAGCGAAATTAAATCCGAGCACATATATGCTTATTTTATCGACATCAAGTTTTGTTCTCATATACTCCATCATCATAGTATCTTATCGTGTTAACGTATGTTAAGCGCATAAGAAATTTGTACTATTCAAACAGATGCAGAAAATAAGGGAACAAATGCATGTAGAGCTCCAAAAAGGGCTTGAAAGTCGGAAGTAAATCGCAGAAATTTGAGAGCAGGTAAAGGTGATTGTAGCAGCACTTGAAGCATCTTCCAATCAATGAGGTGGGCAAATTTCTGAGTTGGAGAACATTTTGCCCGACAATAATTTCTTGAGGAATATATTCCTTTAATGCGAAATTTTTCTCGAATCAAACGCATTTCGGATCTCGGTAGTAAAACATGTTCCTATGGCAAGCATCTATAGTCCAAGTGTCGATTCACGTTATTTAAAATCCTAACGAAAGTACATTTGAGTTCTTCTCCCAAATATGTGAAGGAAAGAATGATAAATTAAAAGTAGGAAAATTTACACCCAAACTTTTGGTATAATTTAATCTAGTTTCTCGATCATGTAAAAACATTAAATATATTCTTCTATTAATCCAGTTCATGAATAATATTGAACATTTTGATATAGTACAAAAGTTAGATTCAAATGTGAGGAATCACATTAAATAGATTAAAAGTTTACGATATTGAATATTTATAAAAAGTTGAGATATCATATTAAATTAACCAATAATAATTCGAACTTCTGATTAAAATTTAGGGACAATTGTAATTATCTCGTAAATGTATTACCAACCAAAAATAAAATAAAAAGAAATAAAAATCTCTCTCTCTCTCTCTCTCTCTCTCTCTCTCTCTAATCAAAAGGACGCATACCAGTTCCCCTCCTCTCTCGGCCTCGCTCTCCTTGAACGATGAGCTCGTCTTCTCTGTCATCCTCTTTCTCAGTTCCGCCGCTGGACACGCGTCCAGCTTCGAAGAACAGGCCTCTTAGCCTTCCTCAGTTCCCCCATCAACGCGACCTGAGAGGGCGGCGTCGTCGACGTCCGGTTCGCTGTCTCCGCTCTCGCCACCGCTTTCTCGAACTACGACTGGAGCCTCCTCATCACAATGCGTTCGAATCGCTTGGCCATGCCGCTCTCTTCTTGGCTCTCGGCTTCGGCTTCGCCTCCGCCACTCTCTCGGTTCCTCCGGTCGCTCTCGCCTCCGATTCCCACACTTCCTCCACGGTTCAGCGAGAGGAAGGCCCAATCCGAGGTCGTCATTATTCAACTTCTGGTTATTTTGTGCGGTGCTGTCCATTTTATATGTGTTGACGGATGCTGATTTTGTTATTTGAGCTTGAATTGGGAGTGAACTGACTGTGCTCGCTTGCTGGATTGCTGGATCATTGATTGGTTGCTTGCGAGTAGTTTTTGTTTTTTTTTTTTTAATGCTTGAAAATGTGAGCGCAGATGGCGCTGGCGACGAGGAACGAGAGCATGGGAGGAAAGATGTAGCAAAAGAAGAGGAAGAAGATAAGGAAATGGAGGAAGCGTTCGAGAAATGGAAGTCAAAGTCGTACTCTTTGACTGTTCCGCTGAGGATCGTTGCTCTTCGCGGCTCCGTGCCTCCTCCTTGGATTAAGGTCTGCTTTTTTGGACTTTACCTTTCCAATCTGGGGTCCAAATTTGGAGAAATGGAAATGGATGCCGTATTTTTGCCAATGATCTGGGCCAATATGCCTGGTGTGTATAATGTTGTGGAATTTTCTTGCTTGATGTGTAGGAATTTATGCAGTCCCAAGGGAAGAGAGTGAGGCTACAACTTAAGTTGCGCGAGAGTCTTGACAGCATATTTTCGGATGTATCAACTGCTTTTGCCAAAGGCAATGTCAAGCCCACGTCTACTGCTGCAGCTGATATTGTCACTGTTGGTGACTCGTGGCTTGATCTAGCTATAAAGGCAGGCTTGATCGAGCCTATAGAAGGGGCAGAAGAGCAGGATTGGTTTTCTGGCTTAAACGACAAATGGAAGGTAAACATGAAAGAGTAGATGCATCCAATCACGCACTCCAGTCCTTTTTAGAATTTTGTATGGCAAATACATTCAACTGCCTCTATGCTCATGTCTATGTAACCTTGCAACCAAATAAAAAAATACTTTGGAGGTTCCCCATAGTATTCTCTTCCTAGTTGTGAGATGCAAAATCTGATTGACAAGTTGAAAGACAATGCTTTTGTCCTTTAAGTCCATCATTTTGATTTTAAACCACTTGATTGGTGAATTTTGTATTACAAAAAACTTAGATGAGGATTGGGAGTTTTATATTATCAATATAGTAGCATGTGGAGATGGAAATGCAAAGATACAATGTTAATGTTGATAGGGAGTCTGCTGCAATCAACAAGACAGACGGTGTGGTTTATTGCAGAGAAACTTAGAAGATTTTGATCATAAATGAAGTTAAAAGTTTAGGATCATGGGCAGCATTCTTGAGCTTAGAAACATCAAACATATGTGAAATAGTGCTAATCTGCATTAAAAAAATGTTTGCTGTTGCGCATTTTTACTTTGATATGATTACTGCACTTGCTTCTTAACTGAGCCATTGATTTAATGTGTTTGTAGTTTAATAATCTTATTTTCACTGAAAAGATATCAGGTACATTTACGCAGGAATTGTGAGGGGGCAACTGATACAGGCGGTAAAGTATGGGCAGCTCCCTATCGCTGGGGAAGCATGGTGATAGCTTACAAAAAAAGCAAATTCAAAAAGCTTAATATGGCTCCTATAGAGGTATTTTCTTGCAGCTTGATCATGATTTGTATTCAGTAAATCATGGAATTGTCCTGATCACTTTGCAATGCTCTTTGTCATGGTTAGTTTGGCAATGGTAATCGTTACTGCAATATTTAAACTGCAACTGTGGTCCAGTCCCTCTAAAGCTTACATATACACAACATCACGAAGTCCTCTTCCACCTTGTGCTTGTGGTTGATAATGGCATTATTTACAAAAAGATACACAAATGCCCACAGTTTGGTCAAACATGGGCTTGAAGTTTGATGTGAATGAGGTGCATATCTGTATCGCCATTCACTCTGTAAAAGTTAAGAGTGACATTTTTTCGGGATGCACTCTCAATGCCTGGCATAGGCTTGCGGTATAAGATAGGATCATCTGTGCTTGTAGTAATGTGACCTCTGATGTGAGGATTTAAATTAAGCTCATGGGCAGCCCAGTTCGCACAGTTCCCTGGATGCGCAGAGTATGGAGAAGGGTCAGACCACTTTGGGTCCAAGGCATGCAGCCTTACCTTGCAATGTTTCCTAAAGGCTGTTTCCTTGGCTGAAACCTATGACCTCTGCGTCAACTTATGGAAACTAAATTCATGGAAAACTCGAAAATCATGGATGTGATTTTCCTATTAAAAGAAATTGTACCTTCAAACTTTTTGGTAATTTTAGAGAGCCATTTGTTTCTAGTATTGGGCTTGATGCCCTATGTTGACCTCCTTCTTGAGTGTATTGGACAGGTTAGAAGCTCTACAATATCAGTCCTAATTTATACTCGGTTGTAAATTTGTGCTTAGTGAGGATCATAAGTTGAAACCAATGACAAGGAGGTGGTGAAGATTTATAAAGCATGTGCACAATAATATGCAAGCGCATTTTCTCTAATAGTGTACCACAGAATTTTATAACTGTAATTCGATAGAGTGGCCCCTTGAATCATCAAGTGTCTCATGTTAGATCTATAACATACCATTGGACCAAACTCATGTTCACATCTGTGGCAGAGGAGACCAAAGCGCTGGCCTGATTTAAATAGTACAGAGAAAAATTTTATACATTTTGTCTTAAGTAACTTGCAATGAAGTAGATCAAGCTCGTCCTCTCAAAATCTAGGCAATCAACTGCTTGGTTAGTCCTGATAAAAAAACAAACCTGCCCAAACTATGAGAAGAAAGTAGGATAAATTTATGATTGTTTTTGTATTAATCAACTGCCTTAATAATCTTTCAACTCATAATGTCCAAGCAGCCAATTGAATAGAGAATGCAGTGTAGGAAATACCAAAGGACATAAGACAACTTACAAGCAGCTTTGGATAGGATATGAATGCTATCTATCTTTTTAGCTTGTATTTTGTTAAATATATGCTCTCTCAGATTCAACACCCTGTGGCTCTCATTTCATATATATACTTTGTAAGACTCTGCCAATGCATGGGAAGAAAGTAAACAGTAGAAACTTTTTTAGTTAAAAAATGAGGGCTATCTTAAAGTACCTCTCAGTTTTTCCATTAACCTAACTTTTTTAGTTAAAAAATGAGGGCTATCTTAAAGTACCTCTCAGTTTTTCCTTAGGTTAATGGTTTTCTACCTAGCGCACATCTTTTAAGTCAAAAGTTCCTTCGAATTCATGAAAGAAGACAACTGTAAAACTAACCTAGTAAGGTTCTCTTTCAATCAAACTTCTGAATGACTTGGACAAATTATGTTCTTAAGATTTGAGAGCATTCCTTGACTCCCCCAAGAATCAAGAAGGCCAATCTAGCTTCCATTTTGCTCAACTTGAAGTGGCATGAGTTAGATAATTATAAGATATGTTGAACTGCCATGATCTACAAAATTTTGCATATATTAATTGCATGCAATAATTTTAGCTGTCTTGTAAACAGTCATTGGCGTATTGCAGGACTGGGAGGATTTGTGGAGGCCTGAGCTTGCTGGGAGGATTTCAATGGTTAATAGTCCTAGAGAGGTTATTGGTGCTGTTTTGAAGTACATGGGAGCATCATATAACACAAACGACATTGACTCAGAAGTAGTTGGTGGAAAGAATTCTGTCAGGCAAAATCTGGCATCACTTGCAAAGCAGGTATAGTAGAGGGCAGTGAGAACACCCATTCCCTCACAATGAGCTAGCCTTATCTTTTAAGAAACTATTAGGTGAAACTCGGCCTGATTTTCCAAAACTACTGTGATACTTGTTCAATTGCTTGCAGAGATGGGGTAGCTTGGTAATTTGCCGAAGATGGTCAGAATCATCTGATGTTTTCATTATTTGTTTATGACCATGAATGGATCTTCCGGAAATTATTGAAAACATCCAATCTTTCAATTTTTTGTGTAGGAAAGTGAACAGCTTATTGCATCTTGTATAGATTCTTATCTTTCAAAATTTTAAGGCTTGGGTCTTACTTCATGCAGGTTCGACTCTTTGACAGTACTCACTATTTAAAAGCTTTTGGGGTGGAAGATGTATGGGTGGCTGTTGGGTGGAGCAGTGATGTTCTTCCTGTTGCCAAAAAGATGCGCAATATTGCAGTCATTGTGCCAAAATCAGGAGCAAGTTTATGGGCAGATCTGTGGGTATGTATTTGCGGAACCGTATATCTTCTCCATATTCATGTGATTCCACTTGTTGGTGGCTGCACGCTAGCAATGTATGAAAGCTACTGTACTAAAAGGAGTATTATACTGTTGAACGTAGCTCTAGGACATATCATGTCCTGATGGTATTTTCTTCTTGTGATAGGCCATCCCTGCTGCCTCTAAGATAGGCACTGACCAAATCGGAGGTCGCATTAGAGGCCCTTCTCCATTAATCTATCAATGGATTGAATTCTGCTTGCAATCTGCAAGAGCACTGCCTTTCCAACAGGGGGTACTTCCAGGTGCCATTCCTCAGGCACTTAATACTCAACTCATTGAAATGCCAAAAGAACTCACTAAGGTTAATAGGCCGAAGATCGATACAAACCTTGTGGCTGGAGTACCTCCACCTCACATACTTAACAGGTGTGAGTTTTTGGAACCACTGCCTGATGCTACAATCTCTGATTATGAGTGGTTAATAGCAAATATGCAGACACCTGGCCCTGGTTTTATTGAGCGTTTGCAGCATAGGATGTCTATGGTGATGCGTGTCCTTCAGCTCAAGCTTCATGCCAAAATCAGTTGAGATGACGCTGAGTCATAAGGTGCCTAATGTATTTAGCAGGTAAGCGAAGGAGTTTTCTCTTCCTTTGATATAAAATGACACGAGCGTAAATTTTATTAGATTAGTGGCCTTTGACTTGAAGGCCACTCTAAGGAAATGGAAATTGATTCTCTGAAAAATGCAATAGATAATCTTAGGTCAAATGTAGTCATATGCATAAGAAAATGGTTCCTTTTGGATTCCAACTTTGTCGACATACAGGTCATTATCTGGGCAATACCATGTGTACGGGATACTGTGAATGTTATGAAATGACATCTTTGTAAATGAGCTACTCTTGTAGTAGCTGTTGTGAAAGGTTCATTGGGAAGAAGAGAGCTTCTTGCACGTCTTCTTTTTTATGGTTTTTAGCTAGCAGCTTATTGCTCAAAGGGTGACTAATACTCATTTTTGGTGTCAGTAGTTAACCTTCTCTTACTTCCACCCAGGGCCAGCACGTTTTCCTCCATATGCTTCTTCACCTTCCTCCTCTCAATTGTGCACTCCTCATCTCTTTCTAGCTCCATAGTTCCTCCGCCTCTGGACTTCCTCCTCCTCTTTGCCACCACCTGCGATGCTTGTGTCATTGCCGCCCGAGGAACGACTTGTGGCTGGGGATGCTCCGGCAAAGCCACGCTCTCTTTCTCTCCCTTGAGCCCCGTGTGAAATCCAAGTGCCTCTCCAATCTCTTCCACGTGTTACTCTCCGCCGCCTCCACCTACTGGATCCAGAAGCAGCCTTTTCGAAGACTCCTCCCTTGCCTCGCCCTCTTTCATCAATCACCAGCTCAAATTTCACAATCCGATTGCAAACGCCAAAACCACATCCCAAGACTCGAGTCCTAACCCGCCGAATTCCCTCGAATAGAACGAATTCAAAAGCTTTCAGCTCCAAGCTTATAGAGCGAAGGAGAATTCCAATTCCAAAGCCATCAGCTCATGATGGATATCGAGATTCACACCCGAGCAGTGATTGAGAGAGGACAACACCCAAGCAGAGTGTTATAGAATACGAAAGGCGATTGCATCTAACAAGTTGAATAGTCGAGGGACGAGCTTGCGGGCTAGGACAAATTCCAACGAACTTAAACATCTAGCTTGCCATCGAATCTGGCGAGGTTGAGCCTCGTCTAAGGCTGACAAGGTCAAGCCTCACCACTCTCGGGCGAGCTCGCCATGGCTAGCGGCAAGGTAAGAAAGGAAAAAAAAAACCAGTTAAAGTTTAGAGTTTCTAGGAAATTTTTATGAGGAAAATCAAAATAAATTTTTCATGCCAAACGGTAAAAATATTTTTTCTATTTATTTTTATTTAGCCAATCACAGAAAAATATTTCTAGAAATGTCACATTTTTTTTGCAAAATAAGCGAAATCATAATATTATACTATTTAGGTTATCTTTATTATGCCTTCATTTCAACAAACCTTTTGAGGTAACATTTCACTGAGAAAAAAAACACTCTTTCTTTCCCATGGATGTCATTAACTTAAAAAAAAAATCTCAAAATGCAAACACGTGCAGTATTTCACAGAAAATAGAAGATTGATTTTTCACAACCAACAAGATATATTTTCAAGTAAGACGTGCAGCCTATCAATTGATGTGACACGTGGAACGACATTCTAATTATCTTCACCATGTTTTTACTACGAAATTTATTATAGCGACAATACTAATAAAATGAATTGTTAGATGTAATTTACAGGTCTAATATCCTAAAACACTCGTAATTTTAAGTCCAAGCTCAATTTTTCCTTGAATTTTCTTTTGCCCCATAAAAAATTATAAGTTTAGTTATAGTCCCAATCTACTCTAAACTTTTTTTTTCTCTCTCTTAAAACTACTAACTTTAGATTCAATAAAAATCATATCCTTTTTTTCTCATAAAGAACCACTAACTTTTACTTGAATCTCAAATTTGCCCCATTAAACCTCCATTCAAAATTCTTCTTGCTAATCAAGAGATAAAAAAACTCTAGAGTGCAAGTTGTTCGAGCATCGGGAGTGTCTGCAGCACAAGCTCACTAACTACAAGAGATGAAAGACTCTCGAACAAGCTGAGTGTCTGGAGCGCAAATTCTCTAATCATGAGAGATGGAAGAATCTTAAGTATGAGAGATTGAAGAATGACCGAAGATCCTAAAACAATTGGATAGAATTTAGAGTAGAAAGCGAACTTTGATTGCTCTAGTTTTTATTAAAATTTTAGATCCAATAAAAGGGTGTTTAGGTTTACATGAAAATTAATCTTCAAAACATATGTTTTTAGATATAAAATTTAGCGGAAAAAAAAAACACTAAAGCGATAATGTGGAAATGCTACGTCACTGGAGGTGATTTTTTACGAAGGATTAAAGAAACCATATATAAGGCTCAAGTAAAATTTTATGATTTTTATGCAAAAAAACAAAAAGTTCAAGGTAGAATTGTAGTTGGAAATTAATTGTAATTTTTTATGAGATAAAAAGAAATTACGAAAGAATTTGAACTAGACTAAAAGCTGGGGTTTTTCATAAAACGAAAAAAATGCTCATGATAAAATGGAGGTGGAGATAAAATTTAAGGGTTCTTCAGGATATTAATCACCAACTTGTAAAAATAAATATATACGAGAATGCATTGAAATTATGTTAGCCAACCCGTCCAAACGTCCAAAGTAGTCAATTACAAAGACGAATGCGATGACAAAAACTACAGCAATCAAATGCAATGAGGGATCGAATCTCTCTAATTTGGGAATCCATGTCTGGAATTTCAACTGCAAAAGATGCAGAAAGAACAGTTGAAGTTTCATCTCGAATGGGGGAGAGAGAGAGAGAGAGAGAGAGAGAGTTGATGCTAACCTTAAAAAGGCGTACGATGCATATCACCAACGGACGGAGAGAAAAAGGAAAAGTTAAAAATCAACCAGTCAGAGAGGAGATCTACCACCCTCACCACACGCTTACTTACACCGCAAACGCACACAGTAGACCCAACGCCGCCCGCGATCCCCGTCTTTCTCGATTGCTCGTTTTGCACGCAGAGGGGAAGAGGCAGAGATGACGAGGGGAAAGCAGAAGATCGAAGCGCAGAGAAAGAACGCTGAGAGGAACCAGAAGTCCAAGGGGTCTCAGCTCGAGGCCAGAGTCGTCGGCCTCAAAGTCACCTGCCCCATTTGCAAGGTTTCTCTTCAGTCGTCTCTTTCCCTACCTTTATATTTCTCGTGCACGCATTGATCGGATCTTGATCTGATCGAATCGAATCGGCGAGGGGCCGTCTTTTTTATCGCGTCGTCGATCCGGGTTTCATTCACCATTTGTTCCCTTTCAACGTTTCGGCTTAATGGCTATGAATCATCTCGTGAATTGGGAGCATTTGAGTCGCGAGTGTGAATTGGGTTGCTGTGCGCATATCGATAAGAAAACCAAACAATTCGTTGCTGTCCTTGACTTGTGTGGTGGTCAATTTGCAGTTTTTTTTTTGTTGGTCGGAGGTTAATTTACAGTTAGAGTATTGCGCATGTGAGTTAGTGTTTCAAAAGCTTATTTGGAGAGGATATTCATGCCTGATCTTGGAGATATGAGGAGCTGAACTTTTTGACTGAGGTGGGATTCCTCCTTTTGCCTTGCTAACGTGGTGTCCTGTGAATCTGCGGCATCCTTCCAATCGAAGCTCGTTGAGCATCTTTAAACTGAGAGGATAACGATTTCAATGTACTGGAGGACTTTTAGTGGTTCTATGCTGTGGCATGATTGGGCAGTAGCTGAGGAATGCACAATTATATTGCTGCCAGAGAAATGCAATTTAGGGGTGTTCAGGCAGCAGTAGATAAAAACTCCATCCGGATGGCATGAAGAGCATGGCTCTTAAGCGTTACAGTTCTGCTGCTTTTTGATAAAAATAACCGCTTTTTTCAGAGATGAAGCGGTTCTAAGTGTGAACGTAGTGGATTTATCTTTTATCCTTTTCCTGATTAATTACCTTGATATTTGCCTTGTTGTACTTGCATCATTTTGACACATTGGGTACACTCAGGATATATGTTGAACATGTCAAATATCCTTTTGTTGACATTGTGATCAATTACTCTTCTATCACATATTCAATGCTTGGGTTGCTGAAATTTTTATCTTTGCTTAAAATTCGTGGGGAGTTTATACATTTGGGTATTGATAAGACCATTCACTATTTCTTGAAGCTTGATCTCTCCTCCAGATGAAGAATGCAAATCAGATACTGCATGCTGTGGTAGGACGAGGGAAAGGTAAAATCTTAGGTAGACCAAACCTTGGAGTAAACTGAGTGAACACTTTAAAGAGAACTTGTCGCGACGTGCCAGTCAAACAGGAATAGGTGACCTGGGAAGCCTTGACGCAGCAGATTCCATGAGGACCCTGAAATACGTGGATCTTGCAATGATGCAAGACTTTGCACGTATTCAAGCCCAATGAGTGAAGGAACTAGGGGTGATCGATTCCCCGGGCGGTCTGGTTCCCCCCTGGAACCGGCGGAACCGGACCGGCAGGACCGGTCCACGGTTTTTAGGAACGGGGACCGGACCAACTAAACATAGGACCGGACCAGACCGGACCGACCGGACCAGACCGGACCAATCGGTCCTGTCTGGTTCTCGGGCGGTCCAATGGGACCGAAATCCATGGGGAGAATAAAAGGTACCAACATGATTAGAAAAATGGAAATGAGTTGACCAACAATAATGTGAAAAGCAGAATCTGACAATGCAAATTAAGCAAGGTCATGCAAGGAACAAGTCAACCAGAAGAACCTGGACAACAATAACAAATATATTTTCGTAAACATGTCATAGGACATCTGCAGAACACATGGATGGGATGCTAAGTTTTCAGTTGGTGTTCGGAAGAGAAGGCCAGAACCTCGTGAATTGTAGATGGAAGAAAGTAGATTAGTTTAAAGAATGTTCAAGGAGTCCTTCATATATCTACACGCAAGGATCTTCCTGTATCTTGACTTTTGAAGATAAAATGATAGATTTACTTGTAAAAAATGAAATGCCGTTAGTCTAACCAGAGCTAACTTATGGCCTAGTAAGAGCTTGCAAAGTCTTGGCTGACTGCAATTTCTGTAGGATAATAAGATGAGTCTCTGTCTCTGTCTCTGAAGGTGGGCCGGTTCTTCTGGTCCGGTCAGGTCCCACCTAGGAACCGAGAACCAGACCACCCTGGAACCGGTTCCATATTTTGGAACCGTGGACCGGACCACTAGTCTAAAGAACCGGACCAACCTGACCGGTCTGGTCCGGTCCAGGCGGTTCCCGGATTGGGCGGTCCTTCATGCTCACCCCTAAAAGGAACAAAAGGCTTTGTCTGGTGGACTCAGTTTTATGGATTCAAGGGCCTCCAAGTAGAGTAATAGACTTCCAAGTTCTGCCTTCCGTGTTACTTTTTCTTAGAGGAACGCTGTTCTCATCCTAGCATAATATGTTGGCCTCGATGGTGGTATAACATGAGGAAAAGAATTGCTCTAATTTAGAGTAATTTCACACATGAATGATGATAGGGTTATTACGCGAATTGGAGGATAGGGTTCTAAACCTGGAAATTTGACACTGATCCGTTGGAATATCTGGTCATAATTATGATGTATGGTATTGATGCATCTTATATAGTTTCACTGCTGCTAGGATAAGTTTTCACTTTACGTAGGCATGATCCCTTATTAGACAAGGACAACATATGGACTTTTTCTGCACGAAACTTCTCTCTCTCTCGCATGCACTCCTTTCCTCTGGAAGTTTTATGAGAAGTCAAGCATTTTTTATTCCACAAGTTCCTTTGTTTGTTTTCCAATGGGAGCCTCTTCTTGTACCTTTTCTTTAGCTGGTGTCACCTGCTTGTTCGTCTTATGGCAATGGTTAACTAGAATGAAGCAATGGAGTTCATTGTTCTTTTTGTTTCTTTACCAGGTGCAGCTTGCAAATCAGAATCAACTTGCTGATCATTATGGCTCCAAACATCCGAAGGAAAAGCCACCTACTGACTCTAACTGACCGGACCTTTCTTTTGTAGAAAGATCTGGAAACTGTGGAGATAATATTGATCGACATGTAACTAGAGTCTATGTGAAGCACAATAACTTGACTCGTGTAATTTGGTGCTACTTCTACAAAGTCTGTACCGCACCTGTTGCTTCTTCCTGGTCGCTTGAAAGCAGTATACATATCATCTACAGTGGTCATTTCGTATACGACACTTTGAAAGCAATGATCTCGGGAGAAACTCTAGATATCTTTAATCTCTCAACAATTTCTCTACTGCTCAAATACCTGTTTGTTGGAACATGAATCGTGAAGAGAGAGAGAGAGGGGGGGGGGGGGTTACTACTGGTGAAGTTTTTATAGGATCACAATCAATTGTCCTAAAAATTTAAGTCATTAAGTGAAGATGTGATTTGATATTTATATATTTTTTACACTTCCCATCATGCTTAGTCTGATCTTTTTTTTAAGCATGAAGAGATTTGAGGAGACAAGGGCATGGTAAGATTTAAACTTTGGACCTTTCACTCTGTTGTAGGTTCACAGTTAATTGTCCTGAAAATACACACTTGTCATAATGACCTCTTGCTTAAGCCTATCCTTGCAAGGTTGGAGTGGTAGTCAGTACAGCCGAGATAGCTTATGGTGACCTTGACCTACCGTGTAATGTAACCACCGTGTTGAAATGTGATTGGTTTGTTTATTTGTATCTGCAATGTGATTGGGTATGACACAAACTTTTATCTTGGTCGAGCTTGCTGAGCATTTGACATTAAAAGATGACACATCACTTTTCGAGTGCATGGTGAAATTAAGATGCATAGAAGGAAACCCTTGAACAATTTTGTTTGTGTTGTGACAGGCAGGATAGTTGTTCATAAACCCTATTACCAAATTGTGCGAAAGTACTATGTTGCACAATACTGCCATAAACATGGATAGGATAACAGTTGATGTCTACGAAGATGGAAGCTGATAACTCTCAGTAACGGTGGAAGAAAGGAGAAGTAAAACACCAAATGAATCGACCTGGTTAAGCTTTTTCCATATCAGCAGAATTCCCTGGATATATAGAGAAGAGCAAAGAGCATAAACTGGATCAGAAAGACAAGGCAATAGGCCATAAGCATCGTGCAAACCAGATCATGAACACATGGTGCTACCCACAACGACTCTTCATTGATTGTACTAATGAGCTTGTATTAACATTTCAACCAGAATATGGAGGACGAAGGGCAAGCATTTGAAGAAATGTACAATAGATACATACAATAACAAACATTACAAATGAACAAAGGAAGACCCTTTTTTCTCTACACAAATACCAGACTAACAGAAGATTCCTACATGTAATTTTGCGTTGCCATGCTCTTCCTTTAAAATGTTTGTCATCATCCGTGAAAACGTACCTCCAAATCAATAAGACCCTTTAGTGATCTCTCCACCCTATCCACAATATAGATGTGAACATCGTCACAAACAAATTCAGGTCAGTAAAACTATCAACCCAGCCACTTCATAAGTTGCTCTCATGAAGAAGCTTGTTCAAGAGGGTAGTTAATAGAGCATCCCTTCTTTCAGCTCGGTTCTCTTCTCGTAACCTCCTTTGCTCTTCCTGCTCCCTCCAAGCCTGCTCGACCATCAGCCTCTCTCTCTCAAGCTTCTCCATCGACTCTCTCCATTCCTGCTCGAATAAAAGGCGTTCGCGGGCACGTCTCTCCATCATATCCCTCCACTGCATCTCCATCACCTGTTGCTGCTTGAAGAATTCCTTGAGCATTTCCAAAGTATCAGCACTGCTGCTCCGGCCAGTAACTCCGCTTGTCCCCCCCAAAAGCTTGTTGATAACGACCTTTTCGGCCTTCCTCTTACGAGAACTGACTTTCGAAGGCCTCTCCTCATCGCTATCATCCTCATCTTCATCATCAGCCTCTGAGAGTTCATCAGAAGATCGATAGCCACTGTAACTTTTCAATTTTTTCTTCGCTTGGACAGAAGTCCCTTCGGATTCAAGATGAAGCCGCTGCATGTTCTTTGCTCTTTCAGTGAATAATTCATGAAGTTCCTCGAAAAAGGGACATTTCCGTTCATTCTCAGGATCCGATGTCTCCTTCCCCTGAATCACAGTCAAGCAAGTACTCAATGATGAGCTGAAAACTCTATCCAAAGTGCAATTTACTCGTTTGATCGCCTTCAACAGATTCATAATTAATTATAACCCGCATTCAGAGGATCGCCTAAAAGCAGAGAGCAAGACTAAAATTTGACAACACCAGCTACAGAAAAAGAATCCACAGGAGGCCATACAAAGTAAAAGCCCGCTTAGCCTAACCGACAAAGTCATTTCCAATAAAGTGGTTTCTTGATGAATCAGTTTCAGTTCTAAAGGCGCTGCCTAGTTACCTAATATTGCAGAACGATTAGACGGATACCAAGGGAAGATCTCACAAAGAAAAACCACTTTCTCAAACTCAAAACCAGAGACATATCACACGAAGCTGAGAAACACATTAACAATGAAAGGCGAACCCCACCATATAGCTAAACAAGAAGAAATGGATTCATTTCAGAAGTAGAGAAGAGCAAAACCCTCACTATAAAGTCTCAAAAGCATCATTTTCGCGTATTGAACTAGCATATATCATCAAAGTCCGCACGAATTCAACAGATTCTAGTAAGTATAGTGCACGCCTCCACAACCACGAACGACATACGAAAGCTACCTTGTAGCGGTTCAACAGATTTTTCCACTTGCACTTGCACTGCTCCGGCGTCCTCCGGTAGCCCCTCTGCTTCATCCGCGCGCTCACGATCTCCCACAAATTCCTGTTCCGCTTCGCCGCCGTGAAATCCCTCTCCAGCTCCGCCCGTATCCTTATGAACTCCCTCGTCTCCTCCTGGCTCCACTGCGGCTGATGCTGCTGCTGCTGCTGCTGCGGCAGTGGCTGCAGCTGCTGCGGTGGCGCCGCCGCCGCAGAAGGCGCCGGGCTTAGGAGCGACGACGCCATCATGCTGATCCGCCCGAGGGACTCGCCGTCGTCGTCCTCGACGGCGAACATCGCCGGGAAATCGGAGCTCGACGCCGCCGTCTTTGATCCGCGGGCTTTTAGGGTTTTTCAGGCGACGGGTTTTCGCGGCTTCCGGGGGAATTCCCGTTGGTGGCGCGTGGAGAGGGCCATTTGTCGGAAAAGCCCACGCGGTTCCGCCCTTATTTATAGTTATGCCACTGGCCTTTTTTTTTTATAAACTCTCTCTCTACGCTTCCAGCCTGCGGAGGCGACGGGCTGTCGTTTTGGGGCGACGATGGAGGCCGAAACGACATGGCGTGGGGCCAAAATGGTAAATGCGAGGGGAGCGACGGAGATCGGGGAGCCTCGAAGGTCAAAGAAGTCGGTAGAGGGTTGACTTTTGGGGGAGCCACGGCAAATGGAATGGTTCAACGAATTGGACTTTAGCTTCGGCGTTCCCCTCCCCTGCCTTTTTGGAGGATATGTTCAACACATGGAAATGTCGAAAGATTCAAGTCCGCGGCGGAGGATGTCGTTTGGTAGAACTCTGAGGAAATGACTTTTCGTCCGGACAAGGAACATTCGATTAAAGTACTTTTTCGGATTGATATTCAAAGCTTTTATATAAAGCGATTTTCACGTGATTATCATTTAATAAAATCATATTTAAGGATCTTTTCGGCGATTTTATGTCTTGTTTATTGCAACATGTGTCGATATTCAATATTAAATGACTCATTAGCGTTGAAATTTCAAATCCTTTCAACCATGATTAATGAAATGGAAAGATTAGATTGGGGAATTAAATGATGGGTTGGCTTTTATTTTTGGGGGGAGGAGGAGGGTTGGAGGAGGGTGCTCTGAAGCCGGATTCAGTTGGGCAAAATCACAAACGCCTGGCGGACGTCACGGAGTCGGGTTCCTTCGCACGAAGGGAAGGAAGGGACGAGCGCTGGCGGCAAGAGATCATCTTGTTCGTGCAGTTGCCCCTGGTGATGGAAGCTCTAAACCCTCACTCCGCCTGCCAAGCCATCGTCGAGATTCACGGACGATTCTGTCCATTCAGACGTCGTTTGGACTGAACAGAGCAGTCCAAGGGACTCTCTTGACACCCCCTCGCTCTCCGCCTCGTCCATCGTCATTCCCACCATGGCCTTCGCTTGAGCGCCAAGTCAAACTCCCGAGGTGGGCGAGAACGCTTTGAAGAAGAGGAGAGGACAGAGTACCGTGGCCGAAAGAGGAGAGCGGCGACTCGCCCGGAATGCTCGACGCCGGCGATCGGCTCGCTAGAGGTCACTTGGGCGGTACCGACCGACATAAAGGTAAGGCAGTTGGGGGTAAAAGTGGAACTGTATTGATTTTCTGAGGGCAAGAAAGGGAACTGAAAATTCTCATTAATTTCTAGAGAGAATTTTCCGAAAGTTAATGTTAGGGAGGATCCAACTCTAGTTGTGCCAATGCTGATCTCTACTCGACGCGATCCAGATTTTTTTTTTTTTTTACGAAACATCACAGCTTCTGCTCAAAGGACTTAAGGGGCCTAAAGTTGTTTCGACTCTTTCGCTCAGATCAAGCGCCGTCGCGATTCATCGTGCGATCATGATCACTTCCGATTACCTTGCCGCCGCCATCTCGACTTTCTCCCCGTGCCGTCATCGGCGGCCACCACTATCATCAACAAAAGCATTGTGATTTTCTCTTTTCTTAAGTGAACTTATCATCTTCTTGGGAAATTGTGATCCACAAATAGAAGATGTTCAAGATGAGAACACTCGCGAGGATACGTCGAGAGGCTTTTACGAGACAAGACAAGGCGTGTTCTCGTATCGAAGTCAACTTTTGTGACATGCTGCAAATGATTTTTGGGCTCACCAATCAAACCACGTATGATGACTCATCTGGGTATAGTTTTTAATAAAATGACAGAAAACTCTTAGAATGCGTTTGGTTCAGCTTTTTCAATTGGTTTTATTCAAAAATTCTTTGGCAAAATATGATGTGTTTGACAACCATTCTAAAAGGGTTTTAAAGTGGAAAACTAGTTTTGAGAATGTTGAAAGCTGAAAGCTGGTTCAACATTTCTTCGAAATCCATTTCTAAAGCCAACCAAACGCAGCCTTAGTGGTCGGCAGGCTACGAGGGCGATTATTATGCTGAAAATAATAGACGTTTTAACATTCGATTACTTCTTGGGTTCCATGCCGTTTTGATGGATAAAGTTGATTAGGGGCTGGGCTCGATTAACTACCATGCACGGCTAAAGACAAACGCGACCTTCCAGCCAATGTTAATCAGCTCCGCTCAATTTTCCATCGCATGCATCCAATTTCGAAACCTGATTATAAATTAAGGGCACGTTTATTCTACCGAAAATAAAATTTCACAATAAAAAAATCATTTTCCTTGGAAATGGTTGGTTTTCATTTTATTTGGTGATTTTAAGGATAATCGTTTTCTCCTTGCCAAAAAGGAAAGTCATTTCCCCTCAATTTGAATTTATTATATTTCGGTCCACAGAAAACGATTTCTATAAATCGAACGATTCTTTGTTTTCCAGACTCGGGAAAAATGGAAAAAAATAATAATAATCGGACCCTAAAATTAAGGCTGTCTCTTTCTTTGTCGCGAACATCACATTATATATTCCGAACAGCTTTGATTATTACAATAACGAACATTCTACGCCCATTTACTGCGGAAAGAAAGGTCTCCAACCACTCAAACTGTAAAGGCTTCGTCGCTTGAAACACGTGACCCCTCCAGATTCAATGGATTGCATCTACTAATTTCAAAAAAAAATTTATTGGCTTCGAACTTCTTCGGCGATGGCGATCCAATTGGAGAAACGCTAAAAGTCAATGAATTTTAGCATCTCAAGATTCTAAGACAATGAAATTTGGAGAAACGCTAAAAGTCAGTAGAACTTGCCTTCAACTTTTCAGTATTCTCGATGCCAATTTTCAATTTCAAGATCCTTTGAAAATGATTGCCAAGCACATCATATTTTCCCCTGAGCCCTTTGACAAAGCTGAACCAAACGCGCCTAAATTCCTACTCGATAGGACCTTTTCCTCTCGTTTCTTTCTCCACATAGAGAACTCGAATCAAGTAAGGAAATTAAAAAAAAATACGAAATGCAAAATTAAACTGAGTTTTCTTCTAATAAGGTGAAAATTAGAATCGATATTTGAAAGGAGGGAGGACGGGATGGCGACGCGATCTTGTTTGGTTTCCGGTGGGGTACATAGGGGAGCCAAGACAAGCCAAAACCGCATAAATGCCGTACATCTTCCAAGTTAAAGCGACTCGGGGGATGCGGCATTTAACCAAACACTTAGCCGACCCCGGACCTCAAAAGCCGACATTCAATACGGAAAGGCCATCCGGCAGCCCAAAAGCCATCGCGCGCTGCCGATGCACGTGAATTGCCCCGTCATTTTTTCACTTCCGTTGATTAAAAAAAAAACACCGGAATGTTTTACCTTATCTCGATCTTTCGCGCCGGCTCGCTTTACCTTCCATGGCACAATCTTTCCCGATCGCTCGAACCTCATAGCTTTCGAAAGAAGCTTTCATCGAAGGCGCGATAAGCCTCGATATCGCTTTCGAATCTTTCAGACGCTCGAGTGGTCGATAGAAAAGTTACGCCGCCCGACGGAAAGTGAGTCGCGGCATTGGATAGATTTATGCGGAGTGAACATCCTTCATCTGATCTGCCGACCCTTACACATTCCAAAATTCGAAATAACGTGTGGCCTCCTTTTCTCTTTGAAGAGGAGAAGGAAGGGAGAAAAAAGAAAGCGTCATTTTGTCCCGCCCCATTCGCGCCCCTCGTCATCCCCGCCACACAACCTTATCCTTCACGAGCACGCAACCACCTGCTCCACCACCACTACTTCTTTCATTTCCTCCAACCATTATTTTCTTTTGTTTGTTTATTTTTATGTACTTTTACAAGCGCACCCTTATCAAGCATTTTATTTTATCGCTTAAAAATGCTCGGAAAGTGACATTTTATAAAAACTCCATTTTTCATCCAATTGACAACTCATTCATCTAGGTCTCGACCGTGAAGTTGCCGGCCATTATCGAACTATCGTCGCGTTAGTATAATTCGAATTTCTGGCGATACGGGAAAAAATATTACGATTTTCGGGTCACGGGGAGCATAATTTTGAAGCTTATTTGTGATGATTTACTCGGTCTCTTCCTTTTTATTAATCCGAAAGCGCTAGGAACTCGAGAAGATCAAACCGCCACGTCGGAAAAACCGACCGTTGAAGAAATCGGGAACATCAATGTCGTGTGCAGTAGCATCTTTGCCATTTGCAACATACTGTCCCTCCTGCTACTCCAGCGGCACTAGACGACAAATTTTCACTTTCGGCCTCATAAAAAATCTGCTTCTTGTTTCTGACATTACACAGGGCACGAAATTTTCAAAATGAAGAAAACTCTATAAAAGGAAAATAAGGGAAAAAAAATATCTATGATTTGAATTACCGTTTTGACCCCCATTTATGGAAACTCATCCGCATCTGAAGAAGCGAAAGGGAAAAGCGAAATCTCTCGCCGGTCGCCGGTGCTCGGTTCAAAAATCTTCCGGCCCATCGCCGCCGCTCATCCGGGGCAGGACATGGACGGCCACGGCCTGCAACGCCGGCGGCGGGTCCACCACCCAGAGCCTCGCCTGGGAGGAAGCGACGTCGACCACCGCGATCCCGCCGTCGCCGCCGCACACGACGCAGACCCGGCCGCCCCCGGCCGTGACGTGCTGGGCCCCGCGGAGCCTCTCCGAGGCCATGACCTCCTCCCAGCGGTCGCGCCCCTCGTTGTACCGCCTGAGCACGCCCTGGACCTCGTCGACCACGTAGATGACGTCCTCATCCATGGCGGCGACGGGGCCGCGCCAGCCCCCGATCATCCCCCCCGGCATCTCCCGCCACGTGTCGGCGGCGACGTCGTAGACGATGCCCTGCTTCGCGGCGTGGCCCTTCACGTTGACCATGCACAGCTTGCCTCTCCACCCGACGGCCTCGATGGCATCCCTGCAAAATCGCCCATCTTTGAGCCCATTTAATCTCCTCCACTCCCAGTTCGAGTTCCCATCTTTCATTCTCGCGCTGGGATTTCTGTCGCTGGATGTGTTAAGATCCCATTTCTCGACCGACCTCGCCACGTCAGTGCTGAATTGGGACCCGATCCCGCTGGCCACGTAGACGGCGGGGCCGAGGACCCCAGCGGCGCACCATCGCCGGGGGGCGGTGAACGGCGGGCCGGAGGCCCACCCCCTGGCGATTGGGTCGAAGATGAGTGGGCGCGATATCGCCGGGAAGAAGTTGCGGGCGGTGGCGGCGAGGAGGACGAGCTTGCCGGCGACGGAGACGGTCTGGATGGGGAAGCGCCAAGAGAGGAAGGAGGGGTGGCTGACGAGGAGGCGGAGCGGCCCGTCGGGGGCCGGCGGTGGGAGCGTGCGCCACCGGGCGGCGAGCGGGTCGAAAGTGGCGAACTCGATCTTGCTCAGGTGGTGTTGATCGGTCTGGAGCGAGTGCGACAGTGACGACGAAGAAAATGGAGGCGTTGGCTCTTGGGGCGAAGAGGGCGATAGGAGGGCGTAGAGAGAGAGGAAGGGAGGGAAGGAGGGACTGTAGACGACGCGCCGCCACGAGCGGCAGACTGAGAAGAGGAGGGAAGGGGGGACGCGGGCCAGGCAGAGGCGGGCAATGTGGTCGGGGAGCCCGGGCAACAAGGGCGGCTGGTGGGAGTGGTCCCGGTCGTGGCCGGCCACTTTGCGGCGCTTGTTGGAGGATGAGGATGAGGCGGAGGCGGAGGCGGAGGCGGAGGCGGAGGAGTGGGTGGAGTCGATTATGGGAGCGACGGCGTTGGCCATTCGAATGTAAAGGGGGAAGCGAAAATGGCGAGTTGCGAGGCATTTTATGTTGGTGGTTTCGGTTTTTTTTATAATTTTAGTTTATTTTATTTTTGCCTTTTTTTTCCTTGGCGTGGACCGATTAATAACGGTTTTGTTGGGGCCATAACTTTTTAGGAGTTGCTTTTGCTTCCTTTGACCAATAAGAAAGAAAAGTTTTGTGACCATGAAGGCGTCACGCGATTGCCTGAAGAAGGTTGTTACCACGATTTGATACTATAGCATCAATAGATAGAGAAGGTACCTCAAAAAGATTGGGATTGAACTTAGTCATGCTCAAGCTAAATCTCATTCAAAAATCCATATCGCAAATTTTATCTTCAAGTCAACTCCAATCAGATCGCGTAACTTTTGAATTTTGCCTAAATAAATCCTAATCCCGTCTTCACCTGTGAACATGATCGGGATTGCACGGACTTGGTGAAAATAAGGGTTTCCATTGCCTATTTGGAGTAAGGCTCGATGACGAGCGTCGGTTGAAAAATAAGACTTAAAATTCACTTTGAGACTGAGTGAAGATGGTGGTCAAATTTGGATTTTTCTTAAATATGTATTTAATTTAATTATCAAGCCATTTCTGAATTGATTTCTGACCTGAAAAGTACTCGTAATTTGATGGTTAAAGTGATTCGTGCAAACAATTGCATATGCTTTGTTGTTCTTCCTTTTTTCGTGCTAAATCACGATGAGGCGAGAATGATCGGCAATTTAACAATCTCTCCTGTACATCGGAACGAAGGCTTCGTCCACATCTTGCTACAGAATGTTCTGCTTGTACATTTGTCAAATCTAACGTGACATCGTTGCCATTACATTGCCATGCACGAGTTATAGATGAATAGTTGAGGTAGGCCAATTCGAGTGCGTTTAGCAAGGTTTCTATTTTCAAGAAAAAAAAAATTTTGTCAAAAAACATGTCTAGTAACTATTATCCCTTAAATAGAAAATTAATAGGAATGAATTGAGTATAAAATTAATTTTCCGATATATTTCTAATTTTTTAAAAGATCATTTTTTCTCCTTATTTATTTTTTTCTTCCTCCGGCCAATCGCTAGCCACCAGTGACCAACCAAAGACTTGCCCGGCAAGGTGGACCTCATCGGTCCCTGGTGACACCTACCTCTCCACAGTCGGACAAGGCTCCACCTTGTGGCTATTAAGCAAGGTCAAGCCTTGACAATGGCTGGGTAAGGCTCCACCACCTTGCCTACCCCCATGGCGGGGCTCAACTTGCAGCAGCTAGCTAGGTCAAGCCTTGCTAGTGGCCAGGTGAGGCTCGACCCTCACCTAGCCACAACAAGGCCGAACTTATGCAAGAGCCGGTGAGCAAGCCCGAGTCGAACTTATCCAAAGTGTTGATTAGAAATAGAGCGTTTGATACCTCATTACAAGAATTGGATCTTGCGACTTTGAGGATGGTAAGAAGGGCGTGAACGGGAGAAAGGCCGACTTTGCTTCCGAGCCCCGACGACGTTAGGTCAAAAGGCCACCTATAAGAAACGGCTTAAGAATGATTAAATCAAGACCACCGTCCGATCACGCGTCCTCCGTTGGCCACAAAATCTCCTTTTGACCGCCGAGGAAGGAAGGAAGGAAGGAGAGAAATTCTTCCCGGAATAAAACAACGCCCTTCAAAAAGAAAAAGAAAAAAAAAAGTAGGTGGGGTTCCTCCAGCCGGGCCCCACGCGAAAAGCAGTCTGACGCCATTATTAAATGTAGTTGTTGATGGGATTACTAATTCCAAGATAAAGCCCCAAAAAAAAATTAGGCGAGCCTTTTCACTTGCTCCGCCCCTGGGCGGCGAACCCAGACGACGGCCGGCGGCGACGGAGTCGCCAAGAACAGGCGATGTTGCCGGTGGTTGGCCGCGCCGGTTCCTCTCGGATCGGTCCGCTCGATGCCCGGATATCTGTCTTCGCTTTGTTTCCGGCACTTGTGTTGCTTGCCCATGAGTAAATGGGTACTACGTAGGACGGCCGGCTGGCCGGCCGGCCGCACATGTCACCGATCTAAATAATGTACCTCTCATTTGATTATTCACTCACATTTCTACCAAATGCTTATTTTATTTTGATGGTATGTATCTACGGTCTGATAAGTATGAGAGAGTGCATGACACTGTTGATTTCTTTATTTTGATGGGACGACATCGAAAAGAACATTCTCCCATTTTATCACCAGACCAAATTATGCCTCGAGTTTTCAAAGACCTGCGATTAGCAATTTTGAATTGCATCTGACATCTAGTCGTAATCATGGCTTTTGTTATTTTCCTTCCGATTTTGCCCCTCTCTCGCTTCGGAAGTAAGACTTGCTTGCCCGATGTCCCGATCATCCAGTGCTCTACCCTTTTCCTTTGGCACCGCCGAGACCGGCTGCGCTGTTGTCAATCACCGCCGATGCCCAAACTAGCTGGGGGAGGATCCATGGAGCTCCGCCGGCCCCGAACCCGACTTAGATCATGAAAGGGGGAGGGGGAACAGGTAGGGTTCAAATGAATTTGAGGATAGATTGGTATTTTTTGAATTTGGGATTCTGTTTGGAGATACAAATTATAAATTTTTAAAATTCACAATGCAAATTATTATTCAAATGAAAAGTGGAGATCGTTTTCGAATTTGCTTGTTTTTTTTTTAATTTTTTATTGTGTTACGATAGCTCGAGATCCTAACAAGTCTTCAAGTAACGCATATTAATTGATCGAGTCGTATTAAGCTCGTTAAGAAAACCCACTCGAATTGAGGTTAAACTTTAAAGTCAAGTTCAATCAAGCTCATTTGAGCATCCGACCTTGAATATTCAAGCCTAGTTGGACCCAAGCATCGAAAAGTCTCAACTCAACTTTGACTACAACTCCGACTCCGACTCGATCGTTCATATCCTTAGAGACCACGGTCATGAACCTCGCCTAGACACCGTGACCGAGGTGCAATCATCCTTCTATCGTTCTCATCCTGACGCGAGATTATAGTATAGCGATCGACGTGTCAATTCATTTAAAGTATCGGCTAGACGAGGGCATCACCCATTGTCCATACCGAAGATGTCATTGTCTTACGTGGTTTTCATTCAAGTGTGAAGCCTTTCTAGTGGTAACACTTTACTTGGTTCACAGGTCACTATAAAATGGAAAAAAGGGTACTCGCATTGAAGTGCCGGCTCTGGATCCTTTCTTTTCTACCATGTCCGATGCGATAGAAATCGCGAAACCCATGTACCATGTGAAAAGGAGAATGTTAAATGGATTTCCTATAAATCACATGATATATAGTTGGGTTCTCCACATTTAAATTATTAATGGATTTGCAGCAGCATTCCCCCATTACTCGATTTTCCCGAGAAAACTCTATTACGAATCATAAGAGAAGATAGATAAGAAAATATGGGGTTAAAGTGCCGTGGTTTTACCCGTTAAGAGTGATTATGCCATGATTATAACTCTATGTAAATCCAGGAAGAGGAAAGAACTCCTTTAACAGATGCTCCTCGCGTTCGTTCGAGAATTGAATGGATCGTTTTTACTGAAGGATCAAATGAGAATCATCATCATCATCATCCACGCGGATTCTCTCGTCGCCGTGGCCCCGAGGCATCGCTGATGGGTGGGGAGCACGGGATCCCCCACCAATCTCCGCATCCCGTGGCTGGCTCCTACGGTATTCAGAGAGCTCGAAAAGGGAAAAAGGGGAAGAAAATAGCAGAGGGCCCTTTAATTATTGAAACGGAATAAGAAGAGAGAGAGAGAGAGAGAGAGAGAGAGAGAGAGAGAGAGAGAGCGTCAAAGGAATGAATAAAGAAGGAGAAGGAGAAGGAGAAAGAAGTTGCTGAGAAGATAAAAAGGTTCCCACATGCAGAGGCAAGCTGGATGGTGGAGGACAAGCACCAGCTTTACGCATTCAGTTCTTCTCTTTTCCCCGTCTCTCTCCAGCTTTTATCTCGTGCACGCCCTCCTCGTCTTATGCCTATTCCCAAGGGTCAAATGAGCTGGAAAGAGAGAGAGAGAGAGAGCTGCTGTGTTTATGTCTTCATCTAGGTCGGCCACGGGGACTAGATAAGTTTTGCTCTTTCTTGCGTGCTGGACCTTTGCCGATGCAATCGGTGATGAGAGCTACTCAATTTCATTTATTTCGACATGCGAATGGAGTATATGATCGATCCCAGTTCAATTCGAGAATCGGATCGAGCTGATCGGTTCTGAATTATTCCCGGATCCAAAAGTTGGAAATCGAGAATAACGGGTCCAGCTCTCGATTTCCAATTTCCACATGAAGTACCGCGTTGATCCTGATTTCTTAATGCTTTTTTTTTTATGCTAAATGAAAATTATAAATAATAAGTTCGTTTTTAACCGTTGAGAAATTCAAACCTATAGAAAGACGGAAGGAAAAAAAAAGGGAAAGAAACCACTCCACTTACAAAAATAAATAAATTTAAACTTGTCCGATTCGGTTTTAGGTTCCGAGTGGGAAATGATCACCCTTATAATACGATTATGGAGTCTATGACCCGGAGCAATCTACGTGCAATGATGGGATTTCAACCTTTAACTCCCGAGCTAGAAATCCTCCACGGTCCCCACCAACCGAGCTGACCTCTAGGCGAATCATACATGTCTTGCCTATGTGTATGTGTTTTAGGAGGCATATCCTCGGAGTATATCCGAGTATTTTGTACCAAAAACATTAAAAGAGGTTCACGTTTAATGGGTGTTCTTGCGGTACTGGTCAAGTGTGTTTGGTGAGAATGTATTTGACTTTCAAAGCTGTAACCATATATTTCATTTCCCCACCGGAAAGTTATCGTAAAATACGGATCCAAGTGGCCGTGAATTTATTAGGAGTTTGATTTTGTTAGAGGAAACTCGACGGTTAATTTGGAGATGACAAAACTCGAAGACAGACAATGAAACTCTATTGAATTGATTCTGAAGATAGTCCGTTTCAAACAATAACGTACAAGTAAATTGAGTGAGATGGTATTCTCATATATTCGATTTATGTGGATCTATGACAACTTGTTGATTGAATAAATATTGTCGATTATCTTTATAATATGAAAACAATTGATCAATCGGAAAGCGAGTAATTGAAGCAAGTATTCACTTGTAAAAACTGAAGATCTTGATTGTATGGATAATTATGATTGATGGACCCTTACATTCCTTAAAATGGTATCCTGATTGATTATGTCCAACATGTAAATTGGAAAAACTCCTTTAAAAAGTGCTGACGGTCAATAAAACATGGACGAATATATTATGAAGATGCCTCTAGTCATCTAAAGGAGATTCCAAAGTTCGAGCCGACCTCGTTATTTATTGAGCATTTAAATTGTACTCAAAAGAGAAAAATTCATATTAATTTCGTGAGAGCAGAAGATTCTTGATGGATTGTAACTCTTTAGATTCATAGTGAACTTAAGCCAATAAGCTATTAATGCAGGAGAGTAGACGTAGGTTTAAGCAAAACCGTACCACTATAAACATTGTGTTTATTTCTCTTTCATCATCTCTCTGTTTGTTCTTATTGTTATTATTAACTTTTACACATCAAACACATGCTGAACGTATAGTTTTATACGCAAAAGTTAGGTGTATGCACTAGCGATTTCAAATTTAACATCTTAATTTTTAACTTGTGTTTATTTATATAAAGAGAAGAAGATGATGAAATTGACCTTGCCAACCCATGTCGCTTGTTGGAAAAACAATGGGAAATGGACAAACTTTTTCTGCCAGCGGAAAATTGTAGCCCGGACCCCGAAGATCGGGCCGGATCACCAGTTTGACCTAAATGGGTCATGCACCATTCTTGAGCTTTTTTTGAGAAGAAAGGAGAAAAGTCTCCAATTTCTGGTTTTGGTTGGTTACATATTGAAAATGTCCCATTGACCTAAAGTCAACATTAGAAGCATCTCGATACCATGACTCTGTTTATTTAAAAAAAATGAACGATTTGAAAAATACAATCTTAAAAATAAACACTCATGCTGCTTATAAAAATAAATGAACCAAAAAATATCATCAACATCCACATAAGTATTTAAATATGAATTACCGTCGATAATGAACACCTTTTCTATTAACCGGTCCTTTCACGCTATAAGAGCGATCGATTTCATGAAAACGAATTTTCGACCATTCATTTTCTACAAAATATAAAGAGCCTAAAGAAAAAAGATTAACACGTCAAAAGATGAGCTATAAAGTTGGAACCCTAAGTTATGGAAAACCTGGATGAACTCGAAGAAAGATCTTCCCAATTACAAACCTCTTTCGAGATTGCACGTAACGGTACAAGGTGACGGGCAAATTACACAACGTCAGTCAGTGCAAATAATGCGTGAACTATACTTCCGCTAGAGTGGGTGGCTATGGAGCTTAGCTTTCCTCCCTTGTGGGGTGCTTGACAATAGAATTTCCTTCGCCGCCCATCTCCTGTCGTAGCCATCGACCACCCCTGTGGCTGTAAGAGAAAAAAAGAAAAAAAAAAGCTTATTTCAAATTGTTATCAAGAACAATAATCGACTTTTTTTTGTTTCTTATTTCTAGCCCAAATTTATTTCCAGGAATAACTTTCCATTCTCCGGAATAAAAAAAACAAATTAAGGTTACTAAACGAGTTTTTATTTTTATTTTTATTTCGAAGAATAAAAGAATAGAAATTGCGATAAATAGAGACGGTTATCATGCGCAACCGATCAAGTCTCCATCCAATCAGCCATAGTGCTTTAGTTGGCCAAAAGTCCCTCTTGACCGCCAAGAGATAGAAGAAGAGATTCTTCCCCCAAATAAAGATCACTGCTGAGAAGAGGGTTGGGCCCCCACTCCCAACTCGAAAGGCTGTCCGTCGTCATTATTAAATGCGGTAGTCGGTGGAATTACGTAATTCAGAAATAAAGCCCCCAAAAGATGATGAAGAAGAAAAAACAAAAGAAGAAGCGTGGCGAGCTGGTGGTGGTCGCGGCGGAAAAATATTTAGCGATCCGGATGTAGTGTGCCCGACCACCCACCGATGGGGCACCATATGTGGGTGGGCCCCGCTTGTTGTGAGATAGCGTGCGAGGCGCACCTGCCAGGTGGTACCCTCCTAGTGGCCCGGGCGCGACCTAATATTTACTCGGTCGCGCGGCATGCAAACAAAGCCCGTGTGGCGCGAGTGGCAAAAAAGGCAAATTTGTCGCGTTCTCCTAATTAACGCGTGGGGCCGCACTCGCCCTTTCGCTGGAGCCGCCGGTCGTTCATCTCGCCCCTTCCTTGATCTTGACGGATGATACATACTTAGTTTTTTTTTTTTCCCTTTTTTTTTCTTTTTTGGAATTAAGATGTATGCTTCGGCTCCATTCGATATTTTTTTAGGAAATCGTTTTCTAAAAAAATGATAATATTTTTCGAAGTTCATTAATCGAAGGCCGTTGCTTGCCGTCCTCGAATGAAGTCGAGGCACGTTGTTAGATATCGCGATATTTAAAGACAAATGAAGAATACAAAAAATGCTTCACACTTTCAAAAAAATGGAAAATATTTTCCCTACTACTTTGAAGGTGTAATTTCCATTGGTGGAATTTTTTTTGACTATTTTATTTTCCGTGAAACGAACGTTAAAAAATTAGAAAAAAAATATAGTGTTGCTAAAAAATATTTTATGGGAAGTCATTTTCTTGAAAAATATTAATATTTTCGGGTGTTTGTTTGAAACTTAAAAAAATGATAAAAAACTATTTTTTGTATTTTTTTCTCTCAATTTTTTTTATCTTATATTAGCTGGTCGCTAGTCACAAGCAAAATGTTTTAAGGTGAAGAGCTTTCTAAAAAGTGAAAAATACTTTTCTCGCTTTTGAAATCATTTTTTTATCGGAAGAAAATATTTTTCTTGATTATATTGTTTTCCGTGAAACGGACGTCTGAAAATTCGGAAAATATTTTTCTGATGATTATTTTTCGCGAAAAAAACGGAGCCTTAGTTGATTATTCAATCATTAGCATACCTTTCGTGTATGGATTGATAAGATGATTGGTATAAATAAGCACGTAAAATTCTTAATCTTTCGACGGGAATGTATCCAGAGGCCTTCTCCTCATCTTTGTATGCATGCCTGTTTCCATCTTGAACATTAAAAGCATAAAATCCGCACCTCGCACCTGCCCGCATCATTGGATTTCGCCATTTTCCCTCACGGAATTTTGCCCTTCCCTCCATTCAGATCCATTTGCTAATGAAAACCCAGTTGCCCATGATCCCGACTCGCTCGCCGGTCGACGCTTTGGCTCACCCAGCGTTGCTGGTGCTCGCCGCGCCGCTACTGCCGATGACCACCGCCCCAATCGTGTCGCAATCCACTCTGCCTAGATCTAAGTTGAGCCCGATTCGACAATTTCATCGAGCTCCATCAACGTGAAGCTCGACTTGATGGGGATAGAGCTTGAGCTGACTCGACCCACGTTGGTGGAGCTCGACACTAGCAATCAAATCGAGAGAGAGAGAGATTAGGGTTTGCATGAGCTTGAGGGTGCATTGATCTTTTCGGATTTAGGAGTTTTTGTTTGAAGATGCAAATTATAGGTTTTCAAAACTCGAGATGCAAATTGTTATTGGAATAAAAGATAGAGATGGCTTTTGAAAGTTTCCTTCTTTAAATTCGATAGAATTCTCAGAGTTCATGATTTTGGCGTGAGCTCGAGTTACAACATTGTTCCGAGCCAATCTTTATTGATTGATCAAGTCAAGCTCGTCGAAAAGCCTATTCAAATTGAGTTCAAACTTGAAAGTCAAGCTCGATATATTTTAGTTAAATATTCAAGTTACGTCAAGCATTAAATAATTTCGGTTCGACTTGACTTGACTCCACCATATTCCTAAAGATATGGGTCGCCAACTCGCTAAGGCAACATGACCGAGGCTAAGTCGTCGCTCACGTCTCTCTCCTATCACGCGAGATATAACATACGATGCATCAATTCATATCCGATGCTTTTTCTACTGGTAATGATGTTTGCTTAGGCCACAGATCACTTCAACTAGAAAAAGGGCATCTCGTTGAAGTACTGAGCTTAGCAATCAAGAAAACCACGCATCTGCTTTTCCTTCTCATCGTGAAAAGTAGAAAGAGACTATTGACCCGAAAACTGAGAGGCTGCCGAGAATGGTTCCTGATTTTTTGGAATTTGAAAGAGACTCCATTGACCTTAAGACCAGTTAGATTTCTTTTTTTTCTTTTGGGCTTCTATTATTTCGTGCTATTATGTATAATATATGCATGCGCCAAATATGTGTACAACTCTTTCCACGTCCCACGTCTTAAATTTCAAAATATAATTTTCATGTCAAAAAGAGAGGAAGAACTTGCTTAGAGTTATAGATAAACCAATTCGAAATCAAATGGGTTTCGAGTAGAAGTAGAACTAATGGGTTCTCCGTGTTTGAAAATCGAGAATTAGATCGGTTTCCGTGTCGAATTGATTCAATTGCTCGTTTCTGAATAATGCATCGTGAATTATAATTCCATGAACATCGAGATGAAACCCTCCTACTCACTTTCTTTCTTAAGGCTTGAGCTATAGCCATTGCAACTACGCATTACCATCGATGGCATGGGCCTCGCGAGAAAGCCAGGCCGGAAAGGCGGGGGGGAGGGGGGAGAGACCTGTTGGTAGGAATATTAACCAGAATAAAATAAAGAAAAAAGTATCTCAAAGCGTTCAAAAAAGAGAAAAGGGAAAAGAAAAGGAAGTTGCTGGAACTGGAAGACAAGAAGGCTCTGCCAGAAGCAGCTGGCGAGGTGGGGGGCGGAGGAGATGCACCAGCTTTACGCATTCAATGCCTTTCTTCTACCTTTCTCTCTCTCTCTCTCTCTCTCTCTCTCCAATCTCCGACCTGCTCCATAAAAAAGTTCGAATGACTCCTCACCTTATCTGACTCCCCATTCCCAAGAGTCAGATGAGCTCCTGTGTCTTCGAATTCAAACTCGCTCTCTTCGCCAGTCGTTGTCGAGCGGCCATTACTCTCCTTGGAAAGTTCTGCACATCTTTTGAGGGAGAGAGAGAGAGAGAGTTTGTGTCGTGCGGGACGGGAGAAAGTAAGGAAGAGCAGCTTTATCAACGCCTTTCATGTCGGTTGGCTGCCGAGATCAGAGTGGTGCCGTTTTTCGCGCCCGACCTTTTGCTGATGCAGTGGATGACGACAACTTCCCAACTCCTCCTTAAACGTTTACGTATTCAATACTATTCAAGAAAATTCACAATTGAACTGAAGTGGGAACGCGAGATCGAGTGAGTGAGGTGGCGAGAGGGCAACTAAAGACTGGTAGAGATGACTTAATTCACACAACAATCCGACCAGTCAACAATGGGTTAAGAAATGAAATAGGCTTATCACCACTTTTGGCAAGTCTATCGAGGGCACGGATTTGGCAGCCAAGGCTTTTGAAATGCTCGGTGAGCCACAAGAATCGTTTAACCTAGGCAACTCTAGTCCTGAGCAATCTGCACATAATTTAGGAAAAAAAGGGCGATGCCCTTTAATTATGACATGACAAAAAAAAAAGCATCCAACTACAAATTCGGGACCCTTGTCATTTTGTCTTCATTAACAACAGAGTTAATGGAATGCCGACGGTCTTTGTCTAATGAATTGGAAGTTTGATTTGACCTCTTCCCTCTTACTTCCATTTATACCTAATCCGTAAAAAAAAAGAATTGACCTCGGCAACCCATGCGGATCTCGTTGGAAACTAATAGGATGTGTGACTTGTTTCTATCTCAACCTGCAAAAAGAAGAAGAAGAAATATTTAATAAGACTGCAAATTGGGTTGGGTCACCAGTTCGGCCTAAATGGGCTAGGCACCATTTGGTTCAAACCGGTGAGTCTCAAAATTTCGGTTTTTTAGGTAAGATTTGAAAATGCGCTTTATCTCTGATACTATATGAGCAGATTTCTGTCTGTCATAATCTTAGTAGGCTGATAAGTTTACCCAAAGATGAGAAAAGAGTCTGAAGAAAAGGGCTAAAGATGTCAAATTTATAAGCTTTAGGATTAGAAACCTAAGTTATATAAATCCGGGTAAACTTCAACAACAATTATACGGCATCTATTTAGTATTTTCTCTCATATTAAACTGAGTGGGCCCATTTGGCAGCGGAAGTTATTAATGGGCCTTTTCATTTTGGGCCATTTGATGGGCCCATTGGCCGCGGGGGGCCCAACAGTCTCGCGCACTTGGAGTGCACAACAGGGGACTCGCCTGTAAGGCGATGACGCGAAGGTGACGGAAACACCGGAGCTCTTTGCTTCCTCCGGCGCTAGAAAAAGGGAAGGCGCCAGTCGCCGTCGCGGGATTTGTTATCGACATTTTTCTGGGGTTTCACGGTCCGTTCGGAGGAAGAGTTTTGGTGTCGGAGGAATAATTAAAGCCACGTCTGTGTCGCTGGTTTGGGAGGCGATGGAAGTCGGCGATGTGTTGCAGGAGCTGCTGAGCGTGGGGGTCGAGCTTCAAGACGTCCAAGGTCTCTCTCTCTCTCTCTCTCTCTCTCTCTATGATGGTCGCCATTAGCTGTTCCGGGACGGGTGCAATTGATGTCAGGAGCGAAGTTTCTAATATACAATCAGGAACGGCTTCTTGTGATCATTTGCTGAAACTAAATCATTCTGCTTAGGCTGAGAATTTTGCTTAAAAAAAACCAAATGGGACCTGTAAAAGTCCCGGCTTTGTGCGTTTTGCTCGTTCATCTAGCCTGGGGTTTATATTCCTCAGCCACTTTCTTCTCTATGATTGGCTGCGCTTTGGCGTTGCTGTTTGTCTTGATTCTTGACGGACCTCAATGCAGACCAGATAAAGGTTTTACTTGATCGGCAAGAGAAGCTGTATGAGAGGCAGTCTGAGCTGAAGTCGATATTGGAAGCATGTGAGGATGTTGGCAGCCCATCAAAGGATGGCGCTTCCACGACGGCCGAAGATTGGTCTGGCATGTTTGACTGGGATGCTCGAACTGACGATGTCAGGTTCAACATTTTTGGGATTCGCAAGTACCGTGCGAATCAGCGAGAGGTTAATGCTGGAAATATCCCTGTCACAATTTTATTTGTTAGGCTGGAGGTTGATAGTTGGAGCTGAAGTTGTTACCTAATTTTGGCTTCTTTCTGAGAAATATCCCTGTCTCTGAGAATTGTCAGATTCTTGTTTCCAGATCATTAATGCCATTATGAGTCAAAGAGATGTCCTGGTCATCATGGCTGCTGGTGGCGGCAAAAGCCTCTGCTACCAGCTTCCTGCCATTCTTCAAAAAGGAGTTGCCCTCGTTGTCAGTCCTCTGCTTTCTTTGATTCAGGATCAGGTGTTTTCCTATTTTTGTTCTCTTGTAAATATGTTATAGCATGTGAAGTTTATTAGTGACATAAACTTATGCAAAAGCACCATTAATTAGGTGATGGGCCTGGCCGCGTTGGGCGTTCCGGCACATATGTTGACATCAACTACTGGCAAGGACAGCGAAAAGTTTATATACAAGGCACTTGAAAAGGGTGAGGGAGCACTGAAGATACTATATGTTACTCCGGAAAAAATATCTAAGAGCAAGAGGTTCATGTCAAAGCTGGAGAAATGCCACCACGCGGGGCGTCTTTCTTTGATAGCAATTGATGTAAATATCTGGATATTCTTTCTGGTTTTGGTCTTTAGTGATCTCTGAGCTTTAGTGTTGGTAAATTTTGGTTTCAGCAGCCTATGTTTCAATGAATGTAGCCAGGTGATATGACTTTCCTCTTCAAACTTGAAATTACACGACTTCATAATCATAGATAGACAAGATTACCATAATGTCTTGAAACAAGAGTGGCGAGCCAGTTAGATTGCTTGAAGTGATAACAAGCTTAAGAAGTGTAGTTATACCGATGTTTTTGATCTAATTAAGGTTGCCAGTTGGGCTGCCTTAAGTTGAAACTGCGCCTAAGGCTTGTTCTTTAGCATTTAAAAGTGTTCTTAACTGGCCTTGAAGAATCAGCTTGCTAGTTTTGGCATAACATTATTTACGGAGCAGTACCTAGGATTCAAATCATGGACTTCATTGTGAAGTTAAAATTATCAATGATGCTTGATCCAGTTTATCTTTAACTTACGTTAAAAACTGTAAACATTAAGTATGATTGTTTCTCCCTCTTATTTTGCACACAATGAGCTTTCGAGAAGGTGTGTGATTATTCGCAGAAGTTACTGGATAGCACTGTCCGTTGCTCATCTGTGGAGTAGGCTCAGTCTTGACAACTGCTTGCTCAGGATAGGTGGATGACTAGAGAAATTACACAGATGGTAATTGTTAACGCAATCATAGTCAACATCTTAGCCTTCTCACTGGAAAACTGACAACATTATAGCTTGCTATCTACAAAGGGCGACAAAAGAGGAGGAAGTAGAAGGAAATGTCATTGCATTCTCTTCCCTTTGGTAATATTAATGGTACACATCGACGCCACCATTTAGGCACTTGTCTTTCATGATCATAACTTATGGATCATTAGGTTAAACATGGTCGTGCAGACTCTGCTAAATGCCACTTGACCTAATTGAACCTTGATGTGAATGCAATTCTTGGGAAGGTCGAATATGGGCAAATAGTTGGTTGTACTAAGTCCTTGTTTGTCTGTAAACTGCAGGAGGCACACTGCTGTAGTCAGTGGGGTCACGACTTTCGTCCTGACTACAAAAACCTTGGTATCTTGAAGACTCAGTTTCCCAATGTTCCAGTGGTTGCTTTGACTGTATATCTTCTCATATCTTCTTTCTAGTGATTTTTGGATGACATGGCTACTTATTTACTTACAGGCAACTGCTGCTTGGCACACTTCTTTCTTTAAAAAAATTGTGATCTCATGAATGATTTGGTTATCTTATTATTACAGGCAACCGCGACTCGGAAAGTACAAAATGATCTGATGGAAATGCTGCAGATCCCCAAGTGTGTTAAGTTTGTCAGCACTGTTAACAGGCCAAATCTCTTTTATACAGTATGTAGTCAATTGATTATTGAATCGTTAATTTATATGCTACATACACAATAGCCAATATTTATCATGGATGCACTGCAGGTACGAGAGAAGTCATCTGTTGCTAAAGTGGTTATTGACGAAATTGCTGAATTTATACGAGAATCCTATCCCAATAATGAATCTGGAATAGTTTATTGCTTCTCTAGGAAGGAATGTGAACAGGTCTAATTCCATCCTTCAACTTCATTTTTTTCTCTTTTTCATGAGGTGATTCTCCACTAGATAACATTCTTTTAATTTGCGTGCATGAGGGGCTGCCAACTGAGATGAATTTAATATCCCATGCTGGTGTTTTAGATCATCAGACTCCTAACATCCTTTCATTAATTCCTTGTCTTTCGCCATTATGTGCTCTGTTTATGTTTTTCTGTTTTTGTGAAGCTATTAACAGTTCAGTATTATGGATTCACTAGCTAATTTGCATGACTATCTTACTAAAGATATCACTTTATTACTTGTTAAACTATATCATCTTGGAACAGTTGATCATAAAAAGAAGTTCAAGAATTTATGTAGGGCCTGATCGCCTCACTCGTAGGCTCAGATTGTTGGTTCACAAGTGAAATCGAAAAGATGGACAATAATGTTGCAGAATTGACAGAATGGTTCGAATATATCTGATATAGTGTTTCCTAAAGTTGTTAGGATTGCTGGCTTCATAGTAATAAATAGGTCTTTATGCTGATTAAGCAAAAAGGGCAATATCATTTTCTGTTGGGGTTGCCACAAACCAAATGTTCTTAGAATCCCTTGTTTTTGTTCTTACTTAAATTCTAGTGAAGTAATGATTGCTTTTCTATACTTATGTATCTGAATTTTCTTTGTCACTTGTATTAAATATTTACTTCTGACATGTATGGTGTAGAACAGGTTGCAAAGGAGTTATGCAATAGAGGAATTTCAGCAGATTACTATCATGCAGATATGGATGTAAATGCTCGGGAGAAAGTTCATTTGAGGTAAACATGGCTTTTGCATGCTCACTTTGGATGTCAATAAATTCCCTGGCTGGCTCTCTCTTTCTCTCTCTCTGGCTGTGCACTTGCAATATTGTGGTGCACTTTTGGTGCAATTCTACCTAGATTTGACTGAAACATATGCCAACTGCATTATCACTCAGAGCATTATCAATGAAGATGGCTGCCTTATTTTTTCATGATAAATTAGTTTTGTTCTCTACATTATTTTATTACATTAATCAAACCAAGGGTCTCCAGATTTTATATGAGCTTTAGCAGCTGCTAGAAAAACATTACCCTGAACTAGAGCAACTTTTGACTGTAGCTGAACTAGCGTTATATCCTTGACAATGCGTTCGACCTCCAAGATCGTGGTTTCATATGTAATCAGACTACAGAAAGTAGATTTCAATATGCTCAAAAATTGTTAAGGCATGAAAATAAATGGTGGAGCACGCAGAGACACACAGTGTACACAGCTCCCAAGAATTCTTCTATCCCCCTTTCCCTGCCGTGGAGATGTATAGTTAGCAAAAGGTCCCTTTACCCACTCTGGACCTTTTTTTTTCTTTCATAGACGTGCTTGACCCTTTAATGCTTGTCTGTTTCAGGTGGAGCAATAGCAAGCTACAAGTAATTGTCGGGACGGTATGTATATGCCTATTTATTATATCCTTTCATCTAATTCTCTTGACCACAGTTTTGCTCATGATTGCAGGTGGCATTTGGAATGGGAATTAACAAACCTGATGGTTAGTATTGCAAAATGCATTTCTTTCCTCAAAGGTCTTTTACTCTGTATATAGGAATTAGTTGGTCATGCTTATTAATCAAAAGCAGTCTTTGCATTTGTAGCTTCTTTTTTTGTGCATTAGAAATTTTTTACTAAGCATACCCTTTGACAATGTCATCTGCCAGATTTGCCTCATTTTAGAGTTCTTCTGACTAAAGTAGCTTTTTTTCGCTATGTAAGTCAACTAATAGGGTATCTCATGTTGACGGAATCATAGAAAGGCTAGTAGATTACCTTGTACCTCTTTGGGTGGAGTAAATCCCTTTGTCATCACCTTCTATTATTCCCAAGATTGATTAAACTTAGCTGCTTCTGACAACAGCAACAATACCCTTCCGCTGCATGATCTGTGCATGAATGCACATTCAAAGTTGTGTACCTTGTGTCACATCTTAATTTGTGAAGATGCAATAATTGAACCTTGAATGCATTATACATCAATTATCTGGACTGACACACCATGCCTTTCTCCTATGTGCATACTCTTGTGTGCGCATGTGGAGATTTTGGAAGTTGTCATCATTTTTTTGAGACTTTTAGCATAGGATCTCATGTATGTGGCCTTATTTTGTGGAATCCTTAGGCAGCCAAAATATTTATTTTCTTGGTTTTTGGATATATCCGTCCAAGCACTTCTCTTTCTTAATCTGATGTCAAGTCTTGATGCTATTTCCATCTGGTTGTACACTTATTGTTATTTTTTGTAGTCAGGTTTGTCATTCATCACAGTCTGAGTAAATCAATGGAAACTTACTACCAGGTTTTCAACCTTTCCTTCTCAACTGCTTTCCATAAAGTTCTCCGTTTGTGTAACGCCCTTTTCTTCAGGAAAGTGGGCGAGCTGGAAGAGATGGACTTCCTTCAGAATGTTTACTCTATTATAGGGCTGCAGATGTTCCTAGGCAGGTATAATATTTCTTTTAGTTAAGAAGTTTTATTTTCTAGTGGACTGTACATCCATGAGATGTCACTCTTTCTTGGACAGAGTTCAATGGTCTTTTATGAGAACTCTGGTTTGCAAAACCTGTATGACATAGTGCGGTACTGTCAGGTATTATCCTTTTTCCCCTTCCTAGTTTTGGACTGACTGAAGATCTTAGCAATTTTCAATTTTAAAGACAGGGTGCTTTGTACAGCCATGCAGTATAAGAAAAATATATATAATTTAAATTGGGCGTTCCTTTGTAGAAGGCCATCACTTTCTGGTTTTGTTAATTTTGGTGGAAAAATTGATTTGAGCATGGCAAACTTATGATGCCAAGAGTAGTGCCCGTAGGATTATGGAAGTTGATCTCACATATGCTTGATTATTCCTCTTTGCTACAAGTGGAAGTACGGCATTGCAGGTATCGATAATATTGAAATGTTACACTCTAATCCTTACCATAAGAACGTGTCCCTGAACTCGTCCGATAAGCTTGGATACTTTGCCAAGGTCCAGCATCCTTAATTTTTATAAATCGCCAAAGCAAACATCAGAATCTTACCTTCAACCAGCACTTTTTCAGCATTTACTAACATAAGTAAATGGATAAGTTCCTGCTGCATTTGCATATAGCGCTGTTGGATGTGGTGATGTATGCATGCTAAATAAATTTCAAATTGCCAACTCAATCTTCTAGAATTTTTTCATTTTTGTCCTTACTGTTTTAGTTGCTTCATCCTGTCCACTGGCAGACTAAAGGTTCTGACTTTTTTCTGCTCTGTACTTTTTAATTACCATTATTAATGACACTGTGGATGTTGAGGAGAATAAAAATTTCCATGTGAATACTTGTAGCTGAATGGGAAAGGAACTTTTTATTTCTATAATAGCCGTAAAGATCATTAAATTTGTCAATTTCACAAACTCTACTTCTTGGATATTTTGTTGAATCGTTTCTTTTGTTACAGAGTAAAAGACAATGTCGACGAAGTGCTTTTTTCAGGCATTTTGCCGAGGCAGTGCAAGACTGCAATGGTATCATCAGTTTATTATGATAGTTTGATATGTAATACTAGAGATGCTACAAATGTCTAGTAAGATTGTTTACTGGGTGAGGTGACAAAATCATATGTTTGCCCAGGCCAACCATCTTCTATAGAGGTCTGGCATATTAAAATTCTATTACAATTTGTCACTTCACTCGGTAAATTGATTTTAGTAGATTTTCTGTGTATAACTGGCCTTAGTTTAGTTCAATGTCCTGAAATTGTTAAATGACTAAATCACGATTTCACTGCCACAGGAATGTGTGACAACTGTGCCTTCTCTAATGAGATCAAAGAGGTGGACGTATCTGGTACATTGCCTTGGACTTCCAATCTTCATTTGAGAGATGCATTTTGCTTTTAACAAAAATTTGATAAAGATTAAGCTGCTGGATCTTATCTTTTTTCTCTATGGTTTTTCTTTTCCTTTGTATGGTCATACATATCCCTTATTTGTGAGTTCATTTTAGAGATGGGAATTTCCCCTTTCTGATTATCACATCTTAGCTGCAATCAAATTTGTTAATGTTAAACCAATGCTGTGGCCTTACATATAATAAAGTTCACTGGACAGATGGAGTGGACAGACTTAGAAATTGAAGTGCAATGGCCTAAATACATGGACTAGAATAAGTCCTCTACAAAATTTTCCTGCTGCTCTGACGTCTTATTTTTTCTTCAAGACTCACATGTTTTTTATCTTCTTTGCATCATGCTTCCTAGTCTACCTTTTTCCTTTTTCTGGCCTTCGATGCCATTATTCTAAAGGTGTCTTTTAGCATGATAAATTATTCAGGTTCCACTGGTGGTCTTGTCTGCAGGTCATGCAAAGCTTATCGTTTCTTTGCTTCAAGATGTACAGGAGAAGGATCAGAGAATGACTATGTTGCAGCTGGTTGATAAGATAAAGACGATGCAAAAGGAGTTAGGTTGTTGTGCATACCGATATTATATAATAGAAGCATGCAACAGTAAAATAAACACATATACTTCTATTGTAAATGTTCATCTTGTGGATATAAAACCTGAAATTGTCTCTTAAATTTTTAGCATTCTTAGATGAGTTGTGGTAAGGACACTCATGTTGAAGTGGGAAATGATATAAGATGTGCTTAAAAATACTTGGAAGGATGGGGTTAATTCTTAGTTATTATAGTTAAAGGTGCATCTACATGGGAAAAAGCAATCAAGTTCATTCTGGGGTCTTTTCTAGAGATGATGTTATTTGGTATCACTCAAATGGCTCTACAATCAGCTCCAAATGGATGGTTTCTGTAAATGGTCTTCTTTTGTTTCAATACTGACAAATCTCCTGTTGTGTGAGTTATGCTACCCTTTTATTTTGAATGATCCATTTTTCTTGCTTGGTAGCGCCAACTCGAGGAGTCTGGAACCTCCTTTTGCAATTGTGCCTTCCTCCAGCTTGGCTTTTGCTCATATTATCTTCTCTGCTGTATTTCTTCTCCAGGTTCTGATCTTAAAAAGGAGCAATTAGAGCAACTTGTGGTACAGTTAATATTGGATCGAGTGTTGGTAAGAACTCAGGGTCTCCTGACCTTTTAACTTATTTATGTGATTTTTCTGCTGTATTATTTTCAGTTTGTCCAGGATAAGAACGAGTACTTGGGTGTTCGTGGTGAATGCCAAAGGAATTCTTAATTGCTCTTGCTAAAAAATGGTCTTTTGATTTGGTTAATTTTCACATGGGTGAAGACATAACTGAATTATAGCTTCTTTCTATATCTTTTGAGAGCTACTTGAAATAAGAAATTACACCTGTGTGATTTCTTCATTCTAGAGTTTTCTTTTTTCTGCAAAGACCTTTGATATATACACCTGCTAGTTAACATATTCGAACTCCCTTGATGAGTTCTACTCTTGTTTTGATAATGTAGAAAGAAGAATATCAGCATACACCTTATGCCACGAATGCCTATGTGACAGTTGGACCATTGTCAAAGCAAGTTTTGCAAGGTATAAGAATTCTTTCTTCACAGCATGTGTCGCTTGTTAGTTTGTTGCATGTCATCCACATGTTATTCCCTTGTGTTCTAAATACTACTAAGTGGAGTTCACAATGACCCGGATTCCTTTTCCTTGTTTCTGGAATTCTGCATTCAGCATGACTGATGTTATTAGTGGAGTCCCCTTTCCTTGTTTCTGGAATTCTGCATTCGGCATGACTGATGTTATTAGTGGAGTCCCCTTAGGGGCATACCCTGAGGTTTACCTTTCAGGGATTTTTCATTGCTGACTTTTCCATCTGTTCAATACATTAGGAATATATTAGCATATCTCTCATGAAGTCAAACCTAGTAGTATCTTGTGCATCATGCATGCATGTTTCTTATCTTCCAGCAGGTGAAAAGTATTGTATGAAGAATTCTTCTAGCTCTTAAGATTTATGTAATCTATCTTATTTTTACCTGCAATAAATGCTTGTTGAGATTGCCTATCCTTGATTAAATTGTCCCTTTGCTTGAGATAATGTGAATGTGGTCCTTTTGGAGCAGTTACTTGTACACTGTGGAAAGCAGTAAAATTTAAGGAGTTGCGTGCCACAAAATTTAAGCAGTAAAATCTAATTTTCCTGCAATGGATATTTCTTGGCATATCTCAGGAAGTGGAGCAGCATATTAAGCTAATTCCATGAATGTGCCTTGTTATTGTTAAGGAAGTCAGTGTTGGAGGGGTTCTGATCAGAACTCTTCAATCCTGATGTTGAAATTGGCCATACACTAGTGCTCTGGGGAGCTTGGCCACAGGCATTGTATCCTTTTGAAGCCAATATGTTTCAACCCTGCGTTATTAACTTCCCAATCCATCTCAGATAATTTAAAGGAGAATAATTGCTGGCCTACAGTTACTATCGCTAAAAATTTCTATTCTTATAATTCACTAGATTTCCATGCAATTGGACAATGCAAAATTTTATTGATCTGATTTTGTACTAATCTATCTATGTGGGTCTTGCTGTCCATCTTAATGAAGTCATTAATGCCCAATTGTCAAACCTCTCCCTACTTGGACACTTGAGAAGGTAGTGCATCTTTATAATGAATGCTTCACATTGCTTAGAAAGTTAGAAATAGCCACTGCTTTCCTATCAAGTAAAAGGAAACTAGGATTTCAGATTATTTTAGGAGTTTGTTATGAGGTATGGACAAAGGAATAAGTCTAAGTCATTCTTATGACCGAAGATAGGGGGACAGTTGACACCTTTGCTTTTCCTTGGTTTGGAAATCTTTTTGGGTTCATACGCTGGCAACTACTATGCTTTTGCTGGCTCATGACAAGGGATTTGTCCACTGTAATTTTTGCTCCTTTTTAGAGCTGAATATGTATTAGCTTTTGCGTTAATCCTTCACATGGACATTTGCGAATTGCTCTGTCTTAGAGTTGAAGGTCACAATTGATATGCCTATATGTTAGGTCCAGCAGCTTGTATGCATTCTAACAGACAGTGTTTATTTTCATGCAGGAAAGATGATGATTAAGCTTGAAGTTTTAAGCAATCAGAAGAGAATGAATGGCGATATCAAATTTGCTAAGCGCAGCCTCACCACCTCTGGTTTGGAGTTTAAACTTGATGAACTGCGAAAGGAACTCTCCTCTATGCATGGGGGGATATTACCACATTCAGTCTTGACAACTCAACAGATAAGTATGATTAGTGCCAGAAAACCCAGCTCAATAGAAGAGGTAAATGTTGACCGTTTTTTGCACTGAGAATTGATATCTCCTGGTTCAAGTTTCGCATAAATATGCTTATTCTTTATAAAGAAGGGCTTACCAATTATTTTTTAGTGAAGATGAGAAATGCCAGCGGGACATGTATTTTGGAAATCATGAAAGTCAAGTGTTAACCATATCACCTAAGCTCATTTTTCTGAATGCATCCAAAATCTAAATAGTCAAATGGTAAGTTCAGATTGTAGTTCTTTGACCAGAGTGCAATTGGGGAGAAACATTATTAGTTCAGAGCTCCTTTATTATTCACGCTAAATAGCTCAGGGAAGTTTTAGCTTCCAACTCATTTAATGAATCCAGTGATATCGATATTTGATTAATCGTATAAAAGAGGTTTATGCTGGCAAAAAGATGAAAGGAGTTTGCTTTGTGAAGCCAGCCCCAAAAATGAACAGTTAGAGTTCTGGCAGCCTGCAAAAAGATGCAAAGTGGTACAGAGAGTTCGGTGATCTTCATACTGCCTAGGGAGACAATTTCACCGCATCTCTTTTTGGGTATTTATCCTTGCTTGTATAAGGACTTACCACATTCAGTATTCTCACAGCTGGAGAGCATAATTGGGAAGCTCAAGGCAGAGAAGTATGGGAGTAGAATTCTTGAAGAAGTTGGGAAGTACGAAGGCTCGGATCAGCCTGACAAGAGTTCATTGCACGAAAGCCAGAGAACTGATAATAGAGCATCGAAGAGACCAAAGACGAAACCTATTGTTCTTATAGAGACAAGTGAAGACGAAGCATGACGACTATCTCGTGTCTCTCGAGCCATTTTGTTGAAGTACCATGAATTTACTCAAATTGATGGGAATTTGATACGCAAAGTAGATTAGCATGGTACAGTGTCCTATTTGTAGTTGCTCAAACAGGTGTATTCGATCTTATCTAATATATATTCCTCCTCCTCTTTTGGAGGATGCGTCTTAGGCGGATCAGTATCAGTTTATTTGTACATGAGTAGCTTACTCGGTACTTTTGTGGCTGGGTCTCCAATAATGCAGTGTTTACGTTCAGGGCCTCAAATTATGACTCCCTCAGCTGTTTCCGGGAGTGTCACATTAGCGAAAACTTCTTGCTTGCTAGCCTCTCTTCTTTCCCGCTTCGGTGCTGTACTTATACCGGGAAAGTTGACGATTGTTTTCAAGTAGGGGCCATATTGTTTATTATGCAGGCAACAGCAATACAGCATGCTCTTCCAAAGTTATGGGAAATGCGCGGCGGCTGCTCGAAGAACCTAGTTTTCTTTCGGTGTAAAACCAAATTCCACCTCTTTAAAGATTTCTCTGAGTATTCATCCAAAGCTTGTTTCCCTGGAAATCTCCCTCACACCTTGAAACTGTATGTCTCCTTTGAATCTATTTCTGTATAGCAATCCTCTCTGCAATTGCGCCCAAATACAATGCGTGGTTACCTGTGAGGCTCAACCCATTTGAGCTCTGATATCATGACATCCAATGCGGCGCATCCGAAAGGACCTCGAAGGTTGCCATCGTCTGGTCAGTAGGATCATGCAACGAAATCAGGGAAAAAAAAAATCAAGTGAGGAAAGCATGATTCATGCTAAAAAGAGCATCAGGATCTGATTGTAACAAACGCTCAAATTTGATGACGAAATTTAAATTTATACCTTTCATCGATGGCGCCAAAATATTTTTTTTATCGCCGAACAACTGAGAAAGTTCTTAATTCAAACCCAGATTACTTATCCCCGAACATAAAAAAATCTAACATATAATGTAAAGGATAAAGTAATTAATTTGGCTTAATAAACGATTTGAAATTTTTTTTATTTAAAAATGATCACTTATATTATTTAAAATAATTAGTGGATAGAAAATATAATTGTTATCATCAATAGATAATGTCCAAGATATCATGATGGATGAATTTTTTTTGTTCTAGATAAGAAATACGAGCGATTTTTTTCACAAAAAATATTTTCCGGCTGTACCGTACAGGATGCTAGGCGAACGAAGCTAAGCCGGGCCGGGAAATTCCCCCAGCCCAAGCTTTAACAATACTCCATGGGCTCTCTTATTTTCCCAGCACTTCGTTGACCACGGCGGCTTGCCATACGTACTTCCACCACACGAAGGGAAACCGCCGCCGCGAAAAGCTTCTTCAGAAATCGCAGGCCACCGGGTATTTGCTAGGGTTTCGCACGCAGCCGGCGAATCCGATTGGACGGGCCTCGCGAAGCCTTGTGACAGTGCTCCCCGACGGTCGCGGACCGCACCAGCAAGAGCGCAGTCCGGCGTGCCCTCCTCCTTCGATCCGTTGACGTTGGATTTGAGGGCGTCACTGGCCAGTGGCTGCCGGCTGCGGGCTGCAAGATGCCAAAGATTGGGTCTCGTGGATTCACGAAATTCCTGAGTCGAACTCCCTCGGTTATGCTGCGATTACTGTAGTCGGTGCTGATCCTCTCTCTTTCTCTCTCTGCCTCGAAACGAGTAAGTTTTTCCTCAATTGTTCCCGTCTTCGTCAATTTTCGCTCTCTCACCGCTCTGTTGCTCGGTTAGGTTTGATCGGCCGTCGGCATGAAGCTCTCCTTCAACGCCTCGAAGAAGCCCCCGAAGCCGGCCGCCAAGCCCCTCTCCACCCCCTTTCGCTTCGCCGATGCCGATGACAGCCGCGGCGGAGCGCCGGCGCGCGAGCAGATTACCCAATTCGATTCCTCCGATACCCCAACCGATGACGCGAACCGCAGAAACTTGCTGGTTATCCCGCCGAAGCCCAACGAGTGGCGTCCCGCCAAGAAGATGAAGAACCTCGATCTGCCTCTCCACGAGGATTCCGCCTCTGCTTCTGACCTTTCCCGATTCCAATCCCAGTCCAGGTCCCTCGACGAGGAGGCCAACGCTGTTGCCGTGTCGTACGGCCTCACTGTCCGTCGGAGAGAGAACGGCGGCGAGCTGTTGGTGGACGATGAGGTCAAGCCTGAAGGGCCTGGACGATCGGGAAGCCTGGATGATTACGGGCTGAAACTGAGGGAGGAGCTGGCGAAGTTGGGGGATGATCCGGGGTACGAGGACATGCCTGTGGAGGAATTTGCAGCGGCGTATCTTAGGGGTTATGGCTGGCAAGAGGGGAAGGGGGTGGGGAAGAACGCCAAGGAAGATGTTCCAGTTAGGCAGATTGAGAAGAGGGGTCGAGAGAGGTTCGGGCTTGGGTTTGAGCCCCAGAAGCTAGTGCCGGAAGAGAAGGCAAATGGGAGGGATAGTCGGGGAGGTGATGGGAGGCTTCGAGTGGGTAAAGAGGTGAGGATTGTTGGGGGAAGTAGAGAAGAATTGTTTGGATTGAAGGGAAAAATTGTGGAATTAGTGGGCAGTGAATCAGTGATTCTGAATCTCTCAAGGAGAGAAGAGGAAGTCAAGGTCAGGATCAAGGACGTCACTGAGTTGGGATCTGCTGAGGAAGAAAAGTTTCTGAGGAAGATGAAGGAGCTTCGAATCAAGAATGATAGCTCAGGAAGTAGTAGAAAGAGTGGGGATGAAGCGAAGAGAGATGTTCAAAATGGTGGAGATAAGAGGGGCAACGGGGGTAAAGTTGGATGGCTGATGAGTCACATTAGGGTTAGAGTGATCAGCAAGGATTTGAAAGGTGGGAGATTGTATCTAAAGAAGGGAAGGGTGGTTGATGTCGTTGGACCAAAGATTTGTGATGTATTGATGGATGAGAGCAAAGAACTTATTCAAGGTGTAGATCAAGAATATCTTGAGACTGCATTACCCAAGCGTGGCGGTCCAGTTTTTATTTTGTCTGGTCGTTATAAGGGTGTCCATGGGAGTCTAGTGGACAGGGATTTTGACAGAGAGACTGGTATAGTCCGCGATGCTGATAGCCAGGAGTTGTTCAATGTGCGGCTTGATCAAATTGCTGAATATGTTGGAGATCCAAGCTTAATCGGGTATTGATTTGCTCAAGGCCTCAACAGTGTCAGAAAGATGGTAGGCATTCCTGTTTTGACATGTCTCCTATTTAGTATTTGGGCAGATTGAGGTCATATTTGATTGATGCATTCAGTGTTAGCAGTTGCTTGAGGTGATTGTAATGATGTCAAGTAAGCCTTTTAGTTGTCCTTTTGATTCATGTTATGTCCATGTTGAGATATTAAGTAAGTTCTACTAGCTGAAGCTATTCCCTTGTCAAATAAGAATATTGAGGATTGTTTTAGAATTTATCTCTCTGTCTGTCTACTTGCAAAGTTGAATTGAGTTGATGAGAGTAAAAGAAGATTCTAGAGAAGTAACAGAGATCAAAAGAGAAAATAGAGCACAGAGAAAACATTTTTTAGGTACTTTTTTTTTTCGTTTGAAATGTACTGAATAATTGAATGTTCTTAGAGTGAGCTGTAATGGCAGTAACAGTGAACTGCGTGCTTGACTAGTTAGATCTCACCCTCATAACAGGAACTTATTCTGGTGACACTCCATAATCTCTTTATAAGCATTTGCTTTAAAACGATTTTGATTTTTAATTTGTTTGGGAAGAACATGTATGGATGTGGCCTTTGATAGTGGTCAGATCAGTGACAGTGTTTCTAAAATGTTGTGCATGGTGGAAATAAAGAGGGTGGATTTCTGAAGATGGTGTAGGTTGACTTATGATAGCTTGTCCCCAGTCTTATGATCGCCAATAAACAAATATATGGAAAAAAAGAGTAAGGTTTCATAATATAGCAAAATTTTAATTCCAGTCTCTTGGTCGTGATTTTACTTATTTGTGTCAAAAGGCAGAAGAATGATGCATCTACTATTGAATCAGGTCAGGAGTATCTGCTCACTAAGTCATGTGATGCTGAATTCCTTGTCGTCTTTGCTCTCTGCTAGGGAATTTGGTGCAATCAATTAGTATCTCTGGATTGAATCAATCGACCATTCAATAAGTTTCTCCATGTGCTAGGTGGCTGGCAAATCATTCCAAGATAGGCATATGAATTAGTTTGTTAGGTCGGGATTTTGTAGCTCTTAGGCATGGCTGGCATGGCCGATTAGCCCTAGTGGTGGCAAAAGTTAAAAAATTAATGAAACTCTTGGCCGTTAAGGCTGATTTTATTTGGTCTCAGGTTGTAGAGAAGGTTTCTGTTAGACTTATCTGTTGGCATTTTCTGACTTGTATTGACTTGATAAAGCTAACCAAATATGTGAAGGAAATAATTTTGTCATCAACATTAAGAATATGATCCCTCTTGCACCTAATGAAAAATGTTTAAGCTGATAGGTGTACAATGTCTTTGCAGCTTGCATTTTCCCTTCTGGTTTTCTGTAATGGAAATAATTTTCTTGCTTGATGTGAGCAATTAAAGTTTCACTTTATGACTTAGCTTCTTATCTGTTGTTGCTCTAGAGCCGTATCTCATAAACGACAAGCTAACTTCATGATTTGGTTTAGCTTTTAATGTTATTAGATTGATTTTGGTGAAATTTTTAATTGAAATTCGTTGTTTTTTTGGTTTAAACAGACCCATGAACCATAAACCTTCTAATTAACATGAAATGTGATAGTCTTTCTTTTGTGTACAGTTGAAACAAATTTATATTAACATGGTTCAACTTTAATTTTGATTCCTACTACCTTACTCACTTATAAGTATTTGTGTTTAGCTCTAGCTTTTATCTTGGATGAACACATTGAAAGGAAAAAAAACAAAAGAACCTACTCACAATGATTCTATTAGCTGGGTAACTACAAGGGAAGGGAATGGTATTCACTTTCTTTTGACCTAAATAAAGACTCTCCAAAGTCAGAGGTAATTGGATGGAAGTTGACTTGTGCTGATACATATAATTATGACCACAATAGCATCCTTGGTGAAGGTGACAAGCAAGAGAAAGACAGAGGCGACTCAAGTCTATTGGTCAATTTTATTTTCCTCCACATAGTTTTCCCCATTATGCATCCAAACAGGGGAAGGAATTGCAGAGTTTGTCCAGTTTTTAGATTTTTCTTTCCTATCTTATTTTTTTCCCCCATGGTATTCGACTCTCACTGCATAATTTGCATACATTGCCCCTTTTTTCTTGCGCTTCATATCCAATCATTGGGGTTTTGGCTAGTTGAGAATTGGATTTCTCATGGAGAATTGGATCCATTGCTTTGCAGGGATGGGTATATTATGCATTGGAGTTGCAGGGATATGGCTAATATTTGCTGAATACCTAAAATGTTATGAGGTGCAGCAGATGACCACCGAAGATTCGAACCATATGTGTTTGGATCTTGACATCCATAATTCTTGGTAGTTCATTTGGGTGCATAGCTCTGTGATGGAAAACCATCGCATCAAAAGTTGGATGTTTGGCCGATTTTGACCAGCACTACTGACATCCGGGTTGCCATAAGAACGAGAAGACTGCAGGCTGCTATGTAACATGCAAAATTACTTCCAGGTGATTGACGAGAAGTGCTTCGTGTTGTATTTTCCTCCACTGAGCAGCCACAGTATTTGCTTCTGCAAGCTTTGTGGCGCGGTTTTATACGGCGTTCATACTAGTCATACATCAAGTTTGTTGACGACAAAGATCCAGCATATCGCAGTTGTTTTCCTGACCAAGTTGCTACTGTGGTTTGATGACTCGGGGGTTGTCTTGTCCCTATTGTTTCCAACTACTGCCGCTTCCTGGTAGTCATGTACTGACTGAAGCACTTCTCATCCCCATGTTAGAAGGGTGGAGTAGTTTTAGTTGAATCAAGTTCTAATTATAACTCACGGGGTCGCTCGAATCAGTAGCACCGGCCATCATTCAATGTTAGTGGTTGCTCATTCTGCGATTTGCCACTGGCCGCAGCGGCCCTCACTTAGGCTGGTGGGCTATTCGGCCACTCTTCTATTTATAAAATATGGTTTGAGCTAAGAATGTTTTTCGTTTGATGACCACGAGCGCAGGCCATGTCAACGACTGATGGGGTCAAGCGCTGGTCTGTGTGCTTGGGCGTGTATAAAAAAGATGCCTCGGATTAATGGAGATTCGACTTGGTACGTGTCAAGCACACTCGACCTATACATGAAGTCATAGATGATTATCATCTAAAAAATTGATCACGAGATTCGAACGGTATGGAGGTGTGATACGATCACTTTGTAGATACTTTGGTCCAGTAACGAGACTTAGGAGTATCCCGTTTCTTAGCAAAGAAATGCACGAAACTCGTGACCATAAGCTACTTTGTCATACCAGTCACAGAGTTCCATGGACCATTTTACTCGTGTCTATATGATGTTTTGTCACATCAATTGAAATAATGTCGAGATGTTGTGTCCAGGAGCACCGGATTCTGATTCATATGAATAAAAGAGCAACTTTTGTATGTGCGACTGTACTCTTTTAGTGATTTTTTTTTTTGGTAAAGGTACTCTTTTAGTGATTTGGAGTCTCCATTTATCACAAATTTGAATTTTATAGTACCTTCTCAATCTCGCATCCGGCTTAATCATAGATTTGGTAACCCGATTTTATCCTTTCACTTGGCAAACGGATTTTTAGTTCAAAAGTATGTTTAGAATATAAATAAGAAATAAAAAGTTTCCTATTTTTATTTACTTTTCGTATAGAAATATAAATAAAATTTTATCATTCATCCTTGTCGCCTATCGCCCAGGATTAAAGAATTTATCTTTATTCAGAGGGTATTCTTATCTAGAAATTCAGCTAGGAAGTAGAACATTTTATTTTTGAACGGAAAACAATGTCATCGAATAAAATTGGGGTCATTATCTTGGTGGTCTCGCATCAGATCCTCTCTTTTGCCTAGGGGTGAGCAACGGTCTAAGGTCGACCTTGGACCGGCCTTGGACCATACCAACCCGGCCGGTCCTGGTCGGGTTTTTAAGTCGAACGGGTCGGTCCTCGGTCCTAAAATTCCTAATCCGGTACTGTACGGGTTAGTCCTCGGTCCTAGGAGGTCAGGTTGGTCCAACCCGACTATATATTATATATAAATATTTAATATTGACATTTTTTAATAAGCCCATTTTATTTCCACCTCTCTTAATTCATTGTTCAATTCATTATTTCTAGGTTTTTGGTTTTCCTTTTTAGAATGTCTTTTGTTGATGAACATCACTCGATGCTTCTAATCATGTTGAAAAGATTCGAAGTTTGGTAATCTTTGCTTCAAGATTAAAAATTGCGAGCTCAAGACTAGTAGATCATAAATTTTTGCAAATGGTGCGCACATAGTTCTATTGATTTGCATGATGCTTGTTTTATGTAGTTACTCTTTTGCTTTTTCTCATATGTTGGCGTTTATCAGTTGAGTTTACTTTGAGCATTCGTTTCTGATGTTTCTTGAATTGCTTCTTGAACAATTCCACTTTCCGAGTCTTTGCTTCCAGTGAATTGATTTTTGGACAACACTTTTTTTTGCTTCAAGTTCTTTTCTTCAGGAGAACTGCAAGGCCATACTCTTATTTGTATGCATTACTTGCTTCATAATTTGTGCTTTTGCTTTTGGTGTACTCCTAAGTCTAGCAAATACCTCTTGAACCATGAATGAGATGCCTACTGTATTTGGCAGGGAGAGTGCATTTATGTTAATGAGTCTTTTTGGAGCAAGCATTTTGCCTCAGAATTTTTACCTCCATTTTGGAAATATGTATGGTGCATAAGTGTCTCTATGGGGAGTATCATGAACTTTTTCCTTGCATAGATCAATATTTAGAGCTATTCAGGTCTAAAGTTTTTACATTTAATTGATATCGGGCATTTTGTTATGCTTGTGCGAAATATTTAGCGGTCTCGGATTGACCCTGGGACCGGACTGGACCGATAGGGTCGGTTCGATCCTCGATCCCAAGCTTGACGAGTTGGTCCACGGTCCCAAAAATTAAGGACCGACACTGTGCAGGTCGATCCTCGGGTTGAGTACGGGACCGGCCCAAGCCGAACTATGCACACCCCTACTTTTGCCACCATCCAAAGGCAGAAAGAAGGATGGCGCGGATGCAGGTGCCTTTCTTTGATCTCCACCGTTCCTTAAGCATTTCCCTCTATGAAAGAGGGGAAAAACCTCTTATCCACCGTTGGATCCACTTCATTGCAGTGACCTTACTGCGGAGGATCCAAATCCTCTTTCAATCCCCCCACCATGTGTCAACCACTCACTTCCCCTCCACCGAGAAAATATTAGGTGGTCCCGGCCCTCCACGTCGGTATGGTTCCCCTCCAATCAGGAAGCTCCACGTGTCCGAGCAGTCAGTGCTGGCTTTTCCACGCATAATATTGTAGCTTCCTTTTCTTATTTAAAAATTTGCTCCAATTGATAGACTGCGCCCCGCTTTCTCTCTCCTCTGTAGGCCTGCTGCGCATTAATGGAGCTGTGTCTCCTCCTTTTTGAAGAATGAACCACGCTTCCCTTTCCCTCTCCTCTCTTCTTTCCTTTTATGTTCAAAATTTTGGATTGCTCTCCACCTCTCCTCTTGGGTTGCTTCTCCGGCACTGGCTTGCGGTTTGGGGTCATCTCTGCTCTCTAGACCAAAGCACGTCGCGTTGCTTGTTCGGCCTACTCAAGCGTTGCATCAAGGTTTCAAGCGGACGCTGTCGAACGTGGAGTCTCCGGACCACCATCACCGTGATCCTCAGCCGGACACCGCCAACCGCCGTCAAGCATGTTCAGCGACTGCGTCTATTGCACCATCAAGCACGGTCCAGCCCAAGCCCTTGAATAACTTGTTCAGAGAAAAGACCGGTTCGAGACGGTGTTCGGCTGAGGATCATGGTGATGGTGGTCCGGAGACTCCACGTTCGACAGCGTCCGCTTGAGACCTTGATGCAACGCTTGAGTAGGCCGAACAAGCAACGCGACGTGCTTTGGTCTAGAGAGCAGAGATGACCCCAAACCGCAAGCCAGTGCCGGAGAAGCAACCCAAGAGAGGGGTGGAGAGCAACCCAAAATTTTGAACGTAAAAGGAAAGAAGAGAGGAGAGGGAAAGGGAAGCGTGGTTCATTCTTAAAAAAGGAGGAGACACAACTCCATTAATGCGCAGCAGGCCTACAGAGGAGAGAGAAAGCGGGGCGCAGTCTATCAATTGGAGCAAATTTTTAAATAAGAAAAGGAAGCTACAATATTATGCGTGGAAAAGCTAGCACTGACTGCTCGGACACGTGGAGCTTCCTGATTGGACGGGGACCACACCGACGTGGAAGTCCGGGACTACCTAATATTTTCTCCCCCTCCACCCATCTCCTCTCAATCATTCGGGCCCCACCCCTTCTCTCCCACTCACTCTCTCTCCTCCCCCCCAAGAAAAGGGCGGAAAAAAAAAACTAAAAAAGAAAATGAGGAGACGAAGGGAGGAAAAGCCTCTCTCCCTTCATTGCAGCCCTTATCAAAAGCGGCGGGGTGGTCTCGTCTCGCTACATGCAGTCTGCAGCGCAGCAACTGTTGATCGGCGCGACCGTTTGGCCCCCCCACGCGACGCGCGTGATTCGGCCGATTTTCTTTAATTTTAATTACACATTTCTTTTTCCTTAATTATATATATATATATATATATTTTTTTTTTTTGCGGGGATACTATTTTGATTCTCCACTCCCGCGGTGGGGTACAAAAATGGAGGACCTGCTAGTCCTCGGTAGCACTCGCATCAGAGCACCAGCGCGGGCGTGTTCCTCGTCGGAGATCGGGCTCCGCCGGCGCCGCCGTCGCTTCTCTCGCCTTCGCGTGCCGCCTTCGTCGAGAGCCTCGTCCGGTCGCGTCTTCTCCGCGGCGGCGTGGTCGTCGTCGTCGTCTCCGTTCGGGTCCGTCCGCTTCGTCTGCTCTCTCGGTTCGTCGTTGGATCGTGCATGCTTTTTGGCCGACTGGTTTTTACGGCGAGTCAATCGCCCGGAGAGAAAAGAGTTTTGAGTCCGTTCGTCTTCTCTCGGGCATTTTGGGTGGTCGTTGATAGAGCGCGTGATCGAGCTCTTGGCTCTCGTTTTGGTGTGCTTTTGGTTAGTTTTGAAAGAGAGTGTGATGTGATTTTCAGTGAAGACGAGAGGATTGCATGCTCCGTGCTGCTTTTTTCCGGAGCAGCTATGCTTTCTTTTTCTTAATCTGAGGTCGCGATGAGATTAAAGGAGTAAATTGGACCGTAATATGAAAATCTCCTCGTGATCACAACCATGTGTTCGAAACTCGAGTTAATGCAACATGAATCTGTGTGTAATTATTTCACAGCGGTCGGACCGTCGAAGAAAGTAAGGTACAAGTGCGAGTCGACAAGCTGGATTGCTGTATTGGCTTCCTGCTGCTTCGATATTTTTTCTCGAATATCAAATTGGTTCGTGCTGCACCAGATTTCGATATGTAACATGCACAATGTTTCTCTCAGGTGGAAGTCCCTGCATGTGCTAAGCTCTCCTGTCGTTTTTATGTATTTTCATGTGTAACATGCAAGATGTTTCTCTGATGTGCACATGTGGTTATAAATCTTGTCTCTTATTCTATAATCTAATCAATACTTCTCGATGGGTTTAAACAGTTTTGTATCTGCTGCTGGCATGTGGAAAAATACTGAATAGGTGTAGAGCAGAGTGATACCAGTGCGAATTTGTGGTTTGCAGAGAGGGGACGACAAACGGTAAGGAGTCGGGATCGAAGTTTAAAATGTCTATCCAAGAAGGTCAGATGGTGGCTGCGGATGTCACCGCAGGGGATATGATTTTTGAGCCTATTTTGGAGGAAGGAGTTTTCCGGTTCGATTGTTCTGCAAACGATAGAGATGCGGCATTTCCTAGTCTTTCTTTTGTAAACAGCAAGGATAGGGACACGCCGATTATGAGTCATCGCGTCCCTCCTTATATCCCTACTTACCAATGTCTCTTGGGGCAGCAGATTGTCAGACTTGAGGTCAGTCACTGCATACTCTTATTTCTTTCTCATGAATCAGTTGAATCAGTTACTTTTAGGAACTTTGTTTGCTTGATTTATGTTTTCTGAGTATATATTTGTGGAGTCGTTAATAACTTCACGTTACATATGATTTAGCTACCTGGTGGGACCAGTTTTTATGGGACTGGCGAAGTCAGTGGACAGCTTGAGCGCACGGGAAAAAGAGTTAGTCCTCTTTCCTCAACTTTCCATGCTAGTATTTGCTTTTTCTCTCCTTGAATACTCAGCGATTTCTCTTGTTTTAGGTGTTCACATGGAACACGGATGCATGGGGTTATGGCCCCGGTACTACATCTTTGTACCAATCTCATCCTTGGGTGCTAGCTGTTCTTCCGAGTGGAGAGTCACTGGGGATTCTTGCTGACACGACACGACGTTGTGAGGTATTGGAAAACTCATACCTGTGATCGCATGTTGTAGTAAATTTGTGGAAGCTCCAATTTGAACTTGTCTTAAGCTTCCAAGTGACATTTTCTCGTGGGCAGATTGATCTGAGAAACCAGTCAAGAATACAGTACACGGCTCCATCCTCATACCCTGTCATTATATTCGGCCCATTTGCATCACCCGGCGCGGTTCTAACATCATTGGCTCATGCAATTGGTAATTATGCTGCACATGTCGGCTTCATTTCATAAGTTTGCTATTCTGCTTAATTCTAATCTCCCGATCATTTTCAATATCTGGCAAGTTGTCTAAGATGCTAATCACTCTGTTGAAAAGTGTGCCAATAAATAAGTTGACCTCAAAACAAGTTTGCCAGAAATCTCGAATGGGCCATATGGCACAGGAAACAATGAAAAAAAGCACGATCTAGGAACATGGAAGAAGTCCATTTTGCTACCTTACTGGGCACTTCAGTTTAGATGCAAGGCATTTATGCTTCCTGTTCTGCAAAATCTACCACTTCTGTTATCTGGTCTTTTTTGTTTTGTGGGCAAGTGATACTTCACATTCTTAGAATCTTTCTTATGGACGCTCTCTATACTTCAAGATCTTGATTTTGGCATTTGATGCTGTAACACTTGTGGCATGTTTCCTGCTTTTTTCCATCATTTGCTTTTTATTGTAAGTAAAGGTTTCACTTAAGTGGTTTTCCTGAGGGGTATACATTATCTGCCATTAGAATTACAGACGCATAGAATCTCATGTATTCATTTTATCAGGATATCATGCATAATTCTTGTTACCATGAACTCTCTGTTTTTTATGTCTTTAAATGAAGAAAAAGCTTCATGCTAATGAATGAAGTTTTCAAAATATATACTTATGTTTCTATGATTTTTCTAATCTCAAGAAAATCCATCTGTGGATTGCTAGTTTAATACTAAATGGACTTTATAGGACCACCAGAATGACTGGACAATCTTTTTCATAGTCCGTTTATTACTATTATCGCTTGAGCTAAGGGCATAGCTTGCATATATTGTCAGGAACTGTGTTTATGCCGCCAAAGTGGTCCTTAGGCTATCATCAATGCCGCTGGAGCTATGATTCTGATAACAGAGTTAGAGAGGTTGGCGCTTCTGATGCATCTTGCTTGATTCTACAATCTTTCCTCCTGAACCCTCATTTCCTTCTACCTGATTCAATAGCAATGTCCCATTTTTACTGTATGCTGTTGACATTTTAATCATGAGTTAATGCATGATAATTCTTTAGCTCTTATTTGTGTCCATTTATTGCAGATCACAAGTAAATTCAGAGAAAAGAAGATTCCTTGTGATGTTGTATGGATGGATATAGATTATATGGAAGGGTTTCGCTGCTTCACTTTTAACAAGGCATGGACTCCCATTTTTTGTTAACGCTGATATTGCCTTGTTTAGAGAAATTACAGATTACCTTCCTCTAAGTAGGTCCAATTCCACATCTCTACCTCGCTTTCAATAGGTACCAAACTGCTTGCAACTTATGTATGGATGAAAATTCACAGTTTTATCCTATCTCGAAAAGACTTCACATACTTATGATGAAAGTTCACCTAAAACAAAGCATAACACTATATCTACATCATGAAAGTTCACCTGAAATAAAGCATATATCTGCATCTACATGTAAGATGTGTGAATTTCGTCAAATATTAATTAAAATCTGCTTTTCATCTAGGCATAAACCTGAGGAAGGTGGTGGTATTCATTTTAGAAGTGAGGTAGTTTGTGTGGAACATGTTGTCTGTTAATACATGTTGGAGGCACTGCAATGATCAGTGTTCTATGGATGTTCTATTTTCAACCTTAGGCACATGCAAGAAATGCCATGCATCTATGTTTTGTCTATCGCGTCCATGCATTTAATCCACCGAGTCCTTTGAGATTGGTAGTCACTTGATGTTCTAAGCCTCTAAAGCACATTTATGTCTGGGACTCTTGCCTCGCTAGCTTGTGTAATAGGAAAAGGATTTAGATTCAATGCTTAGTAAGCAGTAGACTCCTATCTAGTAAACAAAGAGTGCTATTTTCAGCATGGAAACTGAACCAGAGGATTTAATCTCAGGATCGCTTCTCTGATCCAAAATCTTTGGTAGATAGTCTCAACCAAGATGGGTTCAAAGCCATCTGGATGCTTGATCCCGGTATCAAATGTGAAGAGGGGTATTTTGTCTATGACAGTGGTTGCAAAAGTGATGTCTGGATCAAAGCAGCGGATGGAACTCCTTTTGTTGGTACCTTGCTGTCTTTCACTGTGGTTTGGGCTAGTCTTTGTCGTTGTCTATTTGCTTTTGCTTTTTCCTCTGTCTTTTCATTTTTTGTAGCATTTAAATTTAACAAACTCTTAACATCTTCGAAACATACTAATGTTGACATGATGAATCGTGTGGATTTAGTTCAAAATAAATCTGTGTGTGTACCTATGTATTCAAAATTGTGGAAAGAAAAAACTGATTTGACAATGATGAGTAAACGTTTGCTTGTCACCTATGTATTCAAAATTATGGAAGGAAAAAACTGATCAGACAATGACGAGTAAATGTTTGCTTGTCAGGGGACGTTTGGCCCGGTCCTTGTGTTTTCCCTGACTTTACTCAGTCAAAAGTGCGTCACTGGTGGGCTCAGTTAGTTCAGGATTTCATTTCTAATGGAGTTGATGGTATATGGAACGACATGAATGAACCGGCTGTCTTTAAGGTAACTAGTATTTCTAGTTTCTGTCGTTTTCTTTTGTTGGACTATGGCTTACAACTTCTCTTTCAGTCTGTGACGAAAACCATGCCCGAGAACAACATTCATAGGGGAGATGATGAACTTGGAGGTCTTCAGAATCACTCACACTATCATAATGTATGTTTTCCGGCCTTTTGCTATTTGTAGTTTGTGTTTCAAGTTTTAGAGTTATATGAAAATAGATGTGAAGCAGTTTTTTAATGTATCCACCATTATTGTGCTGGAAAAGTGAGGGGGGTCAAGAGTTAAAGCATGAGTTGCTGTTAAGGGGTGTGGGGGACAAAGAAATTGTTCTCATTGCTATAACTCAAACAAGCATGTTGATTCAGGGTCAAGTGCTAAATGCTTTCTATTGAATACAGTAGGACAAAATATGATAACTTCTGGCTTTCCAAGAGCAAGCAATGTCATGCTTCAACTTTTACATTGCCACTAATTGTGTAAAGATTGAGCTAGTGGAAGGAGAGTTCTTTCTTTGTGAAGCATTAGCAATGCCACCGTTGCAAGATTAGGCAGGAGGTTTATCTTTTTGTTGTTTGGTACTTTCATCATTTATAAGGGTTGTATGCAATTTTCTTCAAAATACACACATATGAATGGGTTGAAATATTTTCACACAAAACTAATCAGCAGTTCCATAACTACGGTACCAACGGTGTGAAGACGTCAGCAAACAATTGCAAGGTTTTCATCCATCAGTAAGTTTGCTATCTCAAGGAGAGCAGGACTGAGGAAATTTATTATTTTCATAGCTCCGTGATAGATGGATGTGGCTTGTGATCGCATTAAACAGTAGCCCGTGAATTGGAGATTGAAATCAAGTGATTTACTTGAAATAACCTGACAGTAGCATGATTTACAAATTTAAACGTATAAGATTGTAAACAGAACCACAGTTTTGGAGATTAAATTAGTGTAGAAACTTTGGTTAAGTTAGTCTTGTCTTTATCAAACAATAATCCGTGCAGGTGCAGGTTCTGAGATTGCATGTTAAACAAATGGCTGATCAATAACTTTCAAGCATTAAAAGATAAAATTGTAAAAAATTAATTCTGTCAAAATCAAAAAGTGGACCTAATGGTGGGTAGTTGTGTTGGTTGAGAGTTTCTTTCTCATTGCCGAGGTCAAGGGTTTGAAGCCTGTAGTTGCTTGCGCCTTAAGTGGGGGGTCATGGTGTCAGGGTCCTGTGGTAGTCTCTCCCGAGGTATAGGGGATCAGCCCTTTGGTGCCGTTTGGGCACGGGGGGCACGTGGTGGATTCCTCGGTTGTAAAAAAAATCAAAATTATAAAGTGCAAAAGTGAAATTAGAAAAGGTTAAATTTGCGATTCTGGCTTACGTGTGCAATCCACATTGCTTAATTGGGTCCTCTGATGCTCCCTAAGTAATTTTTCAAGGCTTCTATTTAGCTGTAGCTCTAGTTAGAATCTTTACGTAGAAAGCAAAGTGAAGAAGACAAAAGGAGAAAATACAGTAGTTCAAGGCCTGATATTAGTCGGTAATTTTACCAGATTGGAGTTATTGCTGTTCTAGCTGTAGTAGGAGAAGAAGACAGAAAAGATACTTAGGATGTATTCACAATTAGAAGAACAAGTAAATAGTTCCATTTCTCTCCTTTAGTTAGTGACATTATTTTAAGAGTATGAATCTTTATTGCGATTATTCCGGAGAATGTCCTCGTGATAGATGCCAGTGACAAACAGTACAACCTAACTAAGTTGGTGACTTGTAAGCACTGTTCATGTAGCTGGTATTCTTGTCTTTTTTAACAAAAGTCTGGTAACTCAGTTTTACCGTCCCTGTTACAGGTTTATGGAATGCTGATGGCTAGATCTACGTATGAGGGCATGAAATCAGCTAATGAAAGCAAGCGCCCTTTTGTCCTTACTAGAGCTGGATTTGTTGGTAGCCAGAGGTATGCAGCTACTTGGACTGGCGATAACCTTTCAAACTGGGAGCACCTGCACATGAGCATCTCGATGGTACTTCAGCTGGTAAGTGAATAATGGAGGCTATGCTGCTTGCTTTATTGTTGAGATTTCTGTTTGCTTTTGTTTTGCACTGAACTTATTGCATTTTCTTATCCAACTTCCATCTTCTATGACTTATTGATGGGTTACTTAAAGGAAATGATTGTAGCAAATTTAAGTTTTTCCTTCCAAGCTTGTGTACTCGAGGTGAAGCTCAAGTGTTTAGAAACATGAGCGTGATTATCATATTGTAACTGCAGTGTGCAGCATGGACATAAAAATTTCGTTTTCATCATAAATTTACATGGTAATCATTATGCATAGCATCAAAGAGATTGACCAAGCTGTAATCTTAATTTCTATTTCCCAACATTGGTGATGCTCATACTTGTTTAGGTATAGTTGTTGTATGCTATGCTGCCACTTTGATATAAATAAGCAAGGCATTACAAGGCAGTTGGGTTACTGTGAGCTTATCCAGGCAGTTGTGCACTCTTCAAATATGAATCCATTTTCTGTAAGATCCTACTTTTTGTGCTTTGTTGGGCCTTGGACGACCCAAAGTTCCTAGATTTTATGCACAGATTTTGGACTCCCATCAATAAAGTTGACAGTGTTTTTCAGAATAATTTGCATAATGGGAATTCCTGTATTAGGTCATCTGTCCTGACTATTCCTAATTTTGTTCAGGGTCTCAGTGGTCAACCACTTTCAGGACCTGATATTGGTGGATTTGGAGGAAATGCGACACCTAAGCTTTTTGGAAGGTGGATGGGTATTGGTGCAATGTTTCCCTTCTGTCGTGGGCACACTGAAATGGACACCAATGACCATGAACCTTGGTCATTTGGTGAGGAGGTGTGTGCTCCTTCTCTTGGTGCTTGAACTTTCCTGATGATTTTTATGTCACTCATTCAAAATAAATTCTCTTTAATTTAAAGCACTTCTGTTAGCTGACCTTGCTCCCAATGTTTTAAAAGATAAGGTTTCCCTCATCTGTTATAAATAGACCTCTTGTTAGAAAGACTCCAATTTTCTTAAATGGCTATGAAAGATGTGAAATAAATCATGTCTCTCAATCCTGAGGGAACCTCTGGTCCTCCCTTTCTTGTAAAGTATATGAAATCACGACTTATCTAGCATGCTGACTATCTAATACCTTAAAATTGCTGGAATATATAGATTCCTCTAATTGTCATTGGCACTTATTTTGTAAATTCATCGATTTCCTTGGAAGATCTTACTGAGTTGATCTCTTACTTTCTTTTTTTCTTTCTGTTGCACTAGTGTGAAGAAGTCTGTCGCCTAGCACTGAAGCGGCGCTACCGCTTTCTTCCTCACATATATACTCTTTTCTACATCGCTCATAAAATGGGCACTCCTGTGGCAAGTCCAACTTTTTTTGCTGGTGGGTTAGCATAGTGTTGAATAGCATTCTTTCCTTCTTACTACATGTATAACTGTTCTTATTTGTGTGGGTATGTAAGCATGTACATATTCTTGTACAGATCCCAAAGATCCCAGGTTGAGGACACTGGAAAATTCATTTTTGTTGGGGCCCCTCTTGGTTTGTGCAAGGTTATCCTCTCTTCACTTTAAAAATTAAAAATTTTGACCTTGCATATGTCATGAGGATACATGCAACCTGAGCTTCTTGCTGCTCCTCCATATTGTATTGCAATCGCTATCTGTCTTTCCCTTTTTCTTTTCTCTTTGCTGATCTATTTAGTATCTTTCTGGGAGTTTGAGAGGGAGAATATATCTTTTAAGCTTTTGAGATTACAACTTAAAGATTCGAAACTCTAATCATGTCAGCTATAATTGCTGTCCATATCTTATGTAGCTTGGTCACATGAAGTATGCATGTTTCTGGACATGTGAACATATTTGATATGTATACTATCAAAGTTTTTACCACTGGTGGACCTGGAGGGGCTGGTGGTGGCCTCACCTCCTTAGGCACAGTTAGCCATTGCTTCTCCCATTTTACAGAGATTTACTAAATACCTCTGTTTTCTATGCTTGAGAATTTGTGTTCACTGTGTGAGGAAAAGCCCTATTGATGAGAGATTGATTAGGTTAATATATTGGTACTTTTTAACTTTTTCTTTAAAGGTTTTCTGCATTTTGTAGCACTGTCGCTGTAGAGATATGCCATCTGGAAGATAATGGGAACAGTGAGCAAAGGATGTGATAGTTACTAAATCTCGAGTTTGTTCTTGTATGTCCTGAAACTAACAGATGATTGTTTGGATTCTTTCGCCCAAGTTTTTGGGTCTAATAGATGGTTCTGCGAGGGTTTAATAGATCACATTGGAAGGCTTTAAGCTGAACATCGATCCATATGCATCTGCTAATATCATTTAGTCTTGATCAGCTCTATGCCCGATAAGGAATCAAATGAATTGCAGCACGTGTTGCCCAAGGGTATTTGGCTGACCTTTGATTTCGATGATTCACACCCGGTACCGCAAGTTCTTAGTTTCTCTGTAATGCTTTTCATGATACTGGTTTGCCGGCAGTTAATGTTACTTTGCTTTTACTTGATAGGATCTGCCCTTATTATTTCTACAAGGTGGGTCAATCATTCCCTTGGGTCCTCCCCACCAAAATGTTGGTGAAGCTAATCTTTCAGATGACTTGACACTCCTTGTGGCTTTGGATGAACATGGTAAATTTCTTATGTGAGTTAAATTTTTCAAGGGTAGTTCCATCTGTGGTTTTGATTATAGACAGGTCATGTACATATTCAACCCGTGAAGATTCATGTTTGGAATGCATCAAAGATTCATGTTTGAAATGTATCAAATTAGTGATTAGAAGCCTATTTATTATCGCCCATTGCTTCCAAATGAAATATTACTGTTTCCTCTATAAATTCTCATAATTTAGCATTATGTTGGTTGTTGACAGAATCAGTAATGCTAGATGTCTATTTAATAGTTAATTTCTGGTTGCTCAAGCTTAGAACAACTTAAGCATGTCATTAAGTGATAAAATTTGTCAATCTTGTTAAAGGTACTTGCTAAATTGTGTCTGACTGGTTTCTTTCATCTTTTCAGTAAGTAAGCTTGTCAAATTCTATATTTTCTTACACTATATTCCTTGACAAGCATTGTTGCATGCTCCATTGTTACACTATATTCCTTGACACGCATCAGTGAACTTTTTCCACCAAAGTTCTTAGTTGATACTGTATAAGTTGGTGGCAAAGTAAGGCAATCGCTTTACATTTTAGTTGCCAGTAGGCTGAAGTCAAAATGCACTTGCAAGAGAATCTTTTCGTCGAGAAATATGGAAGGATAAATATTTGATAAATAGCATGACTACCAAGTGTTTTGTCCACACCTTTCTTTTTCCTTCTGTAAATAAGACTGGTTTAATTTTATCTAAACTCTGATTTGTAGTTTTTCTGCCTGACAGGGACTGCAAAAGGTATTCTTTTTGAAGACGATGGTGATGGATATAAGTATTTGGAGGGAGAATATCTGCTAACTCACTACATTGCTGAACGTGAATCTTCCCTGGTTACCATAAGAGTGTACACAGAAGAAGGTTTGTGGAAGAGGCCAAAACGTCGTCTGCATGTAATGTTGTTACTAGGTGGTGGGGCAACGGTATATTTCTCTCCATTAGGAAGAACGCTTGTTTTAGCTGATTTAAGAATTTGTTATTAAGCACCATTGGAGTTCTTATTTGGAAATTGCGAACAAATATGATCACACACAGGTTGATGCATGGGGCATGGATGGTGACACTATCCAAATTACATTGCCTTCAGAGCACGAAGTGTCTAAGATGGTGGCTGCAAGCGAAAAGAAATATAATGCACGCCTAGGTAATGTTACTTTGGAAGTTGGCAACCGCGTGATGTATCTACCTCTGAGGATGCATTCATTACTTCTACTGGCAAAATCGAATTGTGTTCTGCTGTGAACGTGGCTATATCTCTCTCATTATCAAGTTCTAAGTTTATCTCATATCTTTTTTTCCCTTTTTAATCTTGATGCTGCCTATTCCTTTTGTAATAGCTAGAGCTGAATCTTAATTAATATACTTTAGGCCACATTTCCTTTTTGCATTTTTTTTCTTCTGGAAAAAAATGCTGGTGTGACATCCCTAGCTGCAGCAATTTGTGGGTTTAACTGGCTTTTTCCAATGGAAGAGAGATACAAATTCCCATTCGCATAATATGCTATCCATAAGAATTGATTCATTCTGTAAACATGTCAACAACATGGAACTTTACATTTATTTATCAAATCGACAGTCATAAATGCAAAGTGAAATCATGACTCATGGTTTTGAAGAGATACTTTGTGCTAATTCATGTCCACACATAGGGAAGATGCCTCCCTTGACTGCTTACGCTCGTTTCAATCCCTTACTGATTGCCATGCATCAATTTTAAAAAGTTCATATGGATGACAAGACTTCCTTTCAAAACTTTTTTCTGTGGGAAGGAAAGCGAGTTAATAAATCTGTGAACATTGCTGCGCATCCTGTAGCAGCTTTTCTTACCGTTTGCTGATATTTGAGGGAGGTGGCTCCTCCTTGACAGGGGATGTCATTCTTCCTGTTGGCTTGCAAAGGGTTCCAAAGAAAAATGTTTGAATTTCCCTGTATTTGTTGATAACATGTAGTGACTTTATCTGGATCTTCTGCATCTCTCCATGCACCCTTTTGTTTCTTGATGCAAGTGACTTTGCATGCAGAGAGCTGTAAGTGCATTCCAGATGTTGAAGAAAATTCAAGCCATAAGGGTGTAGAACTTTCGAGGACCCCTGTTGAGTTAAAAAGTGGGGAATGGATAGCCAAAGTTGTTCCTTGGATTGGGGGAAGGATCATATCAATGGAGCATGTCCCTTCAGGTGATTCGATTGTGCTCTTACAACTATTTAAATGTTTTTGAATCTCAACTTTTGAAAGTTGAAGCCTTGCTGATATCATTAAAAAGTGTGTGCAGCATTAAGACTTTGGTCATTTCTCTTATCAGTAAGTTTAAACTAAATGCCAATTTTCTTCAGCAAAATACAGTTCTGCAAAAGTTGAATTGTTTGGGAATGCGTGATGCTCTTAGGTCGCTACATAGCTGACTATTGGATGTATAAGAGGTTCAGTTCAAATCCGCAGAGATACCCTTTGCACTTGATTACAAGTATCCGTTTTTTGTTCTTTGCTCAAGAAGACTATTGATGTGCTCATATAGACTCTGGTGTAGCATGGCCCACAAATCTTTGCTTACTTCTGTTCCTCCCTTCTTTTTTAGGATATGTGCGATGCTCCTTTGCTGCATATGGGACTAATTAGCACATAATAAGTTTAATTTAAATAGGAATAGATTTATTCCTATGGACTCACAGGTGTTTCCTTTTCCTTGCTTGGTCGTAAATTAAGTTCTTGGAGAGACTTAGCTAACATTGCCCACAAAGAATTGCATTATTCCTATCGCATCTTTATCAACATGGATACATCTTGGCTTGCTTAATCTAGAAGGGAGGAACATGACACCTTATACTGCCCATGAAGTAGCTTGTCATATACCAGGTATTTCTTCTTGTTATTGACAATTCTGATATTCCATGGCCATAATGGTAATTATGCCATAACTGGTAGCCACTCCAATTGGTATTTTATCATGAAAAAGGAAACATGCAGAAATCTAGCATCACCATAGTTTGCAAAAGTTTAGACTTCATTGATTGTTAAGTTTAATTCTATCTCATACTTGTATTTGCTACACAACTGTGACCTGTATGCTGTTACTGCCATGACGACGATGACCATTACAGTTGATCCTCTCTATCCCTCTACACTAAGGAAGTTTGAGGTCGATCTGATAATTTGTGAAGCATGAAGGAAAATGCTATTAGACAATTATGATGAAAACATATGTAACTTATCAGAATTTAAGGTAGAACCTTTAATTTTATTTGTCTATGTTGCAGGTACGCAATGGCTTCATAGCAGAATTGAAATCAATGGATACGAAGAGTATAGTGGTAGAGAGTATAGATCTGCTGGATGTACTGAGGACTATACGGTCATTGAGTAAGATTCTGAACTTATGTCTCTGTTTTGGTGATTACCTCTCTGCAGCATGAAGAAATTGAACGAAGTAGTTGTTTAAAAAATTTCAGGTATTAGTAGGAAGAAACAAGAGTTTGGATTATTTCTGTATCAATTTTTAGGAGCAAATAGTTTGCTTGAGTTAATAGAAGATTTAACTTCTTCTCTGTTTGGACCAACCATTCTGGGTCTCTGTATGTTATTAGACCATTGATTGCAAAGCATGGGCCAACATGGCCATTGCAAGGGTATGATTGGTATATTCAGCATATACTGAAAAAAATTGTAGGTTACATCTATCTACACATTCATCAAGGAGAACCCAAGTTTAAATCTTTGCAGGCCCTTATTGCTTCATTTGTTTTATATTTCACAAAGTCCGGCATATGCATGAGGGGTAGCGTTAAAGTATTTAAATATTAGTATGCGCCTTCCCCTAACAGGTTAAACTTTTACAGTTGGTGGTAAAGTAAATAAATATTTGTAATTCAACTATTAAAGTGCTGAAATATATTTATTACATTAGGCTATTAGCTCAGAGTTATCAGAAATTGAAATTTTGTAATGGTCTCTCTTGCTCTGTATGTATTGCCATTTATATATTCTTCTATCTAGTGATTGACTAAAGGTGCAGTCTTTCCTCTTTCTTGAATATCCTGTAACGAGGGTTCTTTTTGTCACAACATGAGTTAGACTACATCCTTTCATGGCTTCCACAATTGGTATGAACTACCATTGCTTCCATTCCCTGTTGACATAACCTTGAACTTTGATTTACAAAACAGGAATTTTATTTTACTTCAGTAAATTTACCTTGTGCATGTTCTCGATTCCCTGTAGGAGAAATCTTGAGCATGCTGGAGAGGAGGAATCTCTTATGATGGAAGGTGAAATTGGTGGTGGACTGGTTCTTCAACGACTCGTGTCTATCAGAAAGGACAACCCTAAAGTCTTTTGTATTGACTCTAGCCTTGTAGCCAGGAAAGTTGGTGCTGGTTCCGGTGGATTTTCAAGGTCAGCTCAAACATAGTCTTGGAGAAAGTTGCACTATTACAGATGACTTCTGATAACAGGCCTTTAGGAAATGAGCAATTACATTAGTGCTAAACTCATTGCCCATCACTATTGAGAACACATCCTGCATGTTTCTTACAGTGAATTAATATAATGAGAGAATCAAATGACGATATCATCAGAGAACTGAATTTTGTGCTTTTCATCTCTGATATGACTTTCAGATTGTGTTGATAATCACCGATAATTGTTGATTGTGTTCTGCTGTAGGTTGGTCTGCTTAAGAGCACACCCCACATTCAACCTGTTGCACCCTACAGAATCTTTTATCTCATTTACAGCCATTGATGGTTCTAAGCATGAACTTTGGCCTGATTCTGGCGAGCAGACTTTTGAAGGGAATCTTCTACCTAATGGTAATTTTTTGTTCTTACATTTTCTTTTGGTTCTGCATTTTGTTATCTGCTGCAAAGGCACAGATAACTGGAGAGCTGTATTCCCTAATTAACCAAGATCTGATTGCATCATTCCGCTTTTTTGAACTCTTGAATTGGGTTGCGAAAACTTGCATTTAGTTATCTGCTGGAAGACTAGGGTAAGAGGATCACAATTCCTTGTTAAACCAAGATCCAAGTGCACTGTCCAAGATTTTGGTACTTCTGCCATCTTGAATGTTTAACACTCTGGTATCACTTTAACAGAAATATTCCAGAAATGTTGATGCTTTAAGTGATTAACAAGAGATAAAAGAGTAGAGATAACAAAATCCAAGTATTGAAAAGATTCAGGCCTGCTCCTTCTCTTCTCTTAAAGTATAACCTACCCATCCTCCAACCAAGGCTGAGTCCAGTACTTCCAGCAAATATGGTCAACTCATAGCATCTGTTCCAACAAATTTAGCATCAGTTACTTCTATACTAAACCCTTGTACGGAATTAGCAGCTCTTTTAGAACGGAACAATGGTTTTCCATCAATGCCCCCCATGTAGTTAAGGCTCTTCCCTTATTAACATTGGTCAACACACTCTGCAATGCTTACTAGAGAGAAGATGATGCAGAGATAATTCAAAATACACTTGAGGTCTTTCCAAGTTTAGTGCAAGTGGAAGTACAAGAATAAGGTGTAGGCTTTTCATATTGGTGGGGGCTCTTCATATTGATGGTATTCTCGTTTTCCAGTTCTCAAATCTCATTGATCCGAACATCAGAGGTCCGTTAGCCAGCCATCTATCTTTGTCTTCCATTCTTCCATCCTTGTGTAAATCTTTATATGGCCTTGTATTAATCAAAGCCGATTGATAAGTCTCTGAGATTTCCTTCCATGAAATTGCCAACTGAGGTTCCTCTATGTCCGATTTCATCAATTAGCTACTGCATATCCTGAAGTTCCATTTTAATCAACAGGATGAGCATCGCGATAATCTTCACTTTCTTCGGATGGTCATGTCTAGAAATGGTTAAACTCTACATCAAGTGGATGTCCAACCACCCTAGATAATTTTGTTGAGAGTATATCCTTAATAGGGGTATTTTTGTCTATTTCCTTTATTATTTAGGTATAGGGGCAATAAGGGTTATATTGTAATTTCAGCCTTTTCTTTACTTTATTATAAATAGATGGCTTGGGGTCATATCGACCTAATCAAGCATTCAGTTCAGTTTTTCCTTTCAACATGGTATCAGAGCCAGGGCTGAACTGAAACCCTAACCCTAATTTCTTCTCTGCCTCATCCTTCTTTTCTCTCCACCTTCTCCCACCGCAGTTTCTTCACAACTTCTCCTTTGCTTGCTTTCACAGTGTAGGGCAGCACTAATGAGGTGATTCTTTGAATCTAGTGTCTGCCCTCAATCTCACCTCTATGAGATGACCTAAAGATTCGTTGCAATCTGCGATAGGTGGTTCAACCTCTTCTGCGATTTTTTGGATCTTCTTGTTGGAGATTATTTTTGCCTTGTTGCAGGCTGATAATTATCTCGTGTGTGAAGATCAAAGTACTGCAGTTAGTGGACCACCAAATTTTTTTTTTTTTCAGATCTTTTTGGGGGAAAATTCGGAATAAAAAAATCAACTTTTTGCTTCCTCTTGATCTGATTTGGCTGATCTTTGGAGGACAACTTCAGCGTCCTACAAGAGGACTTCGGTCCAATTTTTGAGCTTTTCTGGCAAGTTTCGGTTGCTCCTATCACACTTTTGGGGCAAAAATCTGACACAATGGCCGACGGTTCGGTTGAGAATCCTACCCCTACAGGAGATGGTCGGCCAGACTATATTTCGTTTGCTGCAATTTCTGTGAAGCTTGACGGCACAAATTATTTGATATGGTCTCGATCTGTTTTCTTGATCATTGCAAGCCGTGGGCTTACAGGACATATTAATGGAACTTCTACAAAGCCAACTACACCGGGTAATACTCAAGACAAGTGGATCTCTAATGATGCTTTGGTAATGTCTTTTTTGCTTAATTCGATGCAACCATATATTGCAAAAGGATATTTGCTTCTTGATAATGCGACACTGATTTGGTCGGCTGCAAGGGATACCTATAGTCAGCGTGGGAATGATGCGCTAGTGTATGAACTTCGAAAAAGGGTTCATGACACCACTCAAAAAGAGATGACTATATCTCAATATTATGCTGAGCTTCGAAGCTTGTGGCAAGAGCTCGATCATTATGCCGATTACCAACCGACCACTGCTGTAGACATTGCTGCATACAGGAGTCATGTGGATAAGATCAGGGTTTATGATTTCTTGGCAGGATTGAATGTAGAATATGATCAGATTCGTGTTCAAGTCCTTAGCCGGTCTCCGTTCCCTACTCTGGAACAGTCTTATGCATTAGTTCACATGGAAGAAAGCCGTAGGACAGCAATGCTCAATCCATCTACTGTAGATCGATCTGCTCTACAAGCTAGTATTGGCAATGCTGCCAAATTTGATTCAGTCACTCCACTTGGTCAACCGCTTAAAGAGGTTGTGAAGTGTGAGCATTGTCACAGGCCATATCATACCAAGGCTACATGCTGGAAGTTACATGGAAAACCAGCAGATTTTGAGGCAAAGAGGGCACAACGAAAGACAAAAACCAAGGCAAATCATACAGAAACTGTTCCCGCTGCACCTATTGCTGATAATGGTTTATCCCAGGAAGAACTTCAAGCATTTCGACGTCTATTGAAAGCTTCTACTGCTGCTACCTCCTCCACAATTGCTAATTCGCATTTTCCTTCTACTTCTAACCTAGCCAGTTCAGGTATCTTCTTTGGGGGGTTTAATACATCAGTTGCTTCTAGCCCATGGATCATTGATACAGGGGCTACAGACCATATGACAGGCTCATCTAGTCTGTTCCATAAGTATACTCCTACTTCAGGCAAAGATAAAGTTCGGGTAGCTGATGGAACCCTCTCTTCCATTGCTGGAAAAGGGTCTATCAATTGTTCTTCTACTCTTCCCTTGACTTCTGTTTTACATATTCCATCATTCTCTACTAATCTCCTTTCTATTAGTAGTATAACTCGAGAGTTAAATTGTAAAGTCACTTTTTTTCCGTCCTATTGTGTCTTTCAGGATCTGGTGACGGAGAAGGAGATTGGATATGGTAAATTGGATGGTGGTCTTTATCTGCTCGAGAGTAGTGGTGATTCTACTTCAACTTTGTCTTTTGCACCTCATCAAGTTAACTCAGCAGTAACAGATCTTCATCAATGGCACTGTAGGTTAGGTCATCCCCCTTTAGGGACTTTAGAAAAAGTTTTTCCTAGTCTTGTTTCAGCTTGTAATAAAAACGAGTTCTTTTGTGAAGCCTGCATTTTGGCTAAACAAACTCGTTCAACTTATCCATCTTCCAATAATAAAAGTCGTTATCCCTTTCATGTGATTCATACTGATGTTTGGGGTCCTTCTCGTCGTACTTCTATTTGTGGTCATCGATGGTTTGTCACTTTTATTGATTGTCATTCTCGTACCACTTGGATTTATTTGTTGAAACATAAGAGTGATGTTTTTCGATGTTTTCAAATCTTTCACCAAATGGTTCAAACTCAATTCAATGCTACTGTGAAAATTCTTCGTAGTGACAATGGAACCGAGTATAATGAGAGTCAATTTCAACGGTATCTTTTTGATCATGGCATTATTCATCAAACTAGTTGTGTTGATACCCCAGCACAAAATGGTGTTGCCGAAAGAAAGAACCGACATTTGTTAGAGGTTGCTAGGTGTCTTATGTTTGCTCGTCATGTCCCAGCTCAATATTGGAGTGATGCTATTTTAACCGCTGCTTATTTAATCAATCGGATGCCGACTAGAATTCTTAGTTTCCGTGCACCTATTGATGTTTTACAAGGATCATCCTCTTTTATTATTTCCCCTAAAATTTTCGGTTGTGTTTGTTATGCTCGTAACACCACCTCTAAGAGTAAGTTGGAACCTCGTGGTCTTCGTTGCATTTTTCTTGGGTATTCAGCTACTCAAAAGGGGTATAAGTGTTATCATCCTCCTTCTAGGCGCACCATTGTCTCTATGGATGTGATTTTTCATGAGTCCAATTCCTATTATTCTGCTCCACCTCTACAGGGGGAGTGTCCTAGTGCAGAGGTGTTTCCTATTTTAAATTTTCCTGAGGATGTTACTTATTCTTCTCCAATAGTCTCCAATGATTCTAATATTTTTCCGTATCAAGAGAAGATTAATGTAACACAAGAAAAGAATAGTATAATATCTCAAGAGGAGATAACAAAACAACCACTTCAGGGGGAGACTTTGAAAGTATATCATCGTCGGACTCCCACTACCAGCACTCAGGTTAAGACCACCGATACATTGCCTATTCAGTCATCATTTCCGGAACCAGATTCTACTACTCCTGGTGAGGTTTCTCCTTCTGATCTTCCTATTGCACTTCGAAAGGGTGCTAGAACTTGTACTCAACACCCTATATCTCAGTTTGTCTCATATGACTCTTTGTCTAGCTCCTATCGTACTTTTGTGTCTTCTCTATCTTCCATCTCTATTCCACGAAATTGGCAGGAAGCTTTTGCAGATGAAAAGTGGAAGGCTGCAATGGTGGAGGAGATGCATGCTTTGAAGAAAAATGGCACGTGGGATCTTGTTTTTCTTCCTCCTGGGAAACAACCAGTAGGATGTAAATGGGTGTTTGTGGTTAAACAGAAGATGGATGGTTCTGTGGACAGGTACAAAGCACGGTTGGTGGCAAAGGGATTTACTCAGACTTATGGGATTGACTATCAAGAAACCTTTGCTCCAGTTGCTAAGCTCAATTCTGTTCGAGTTCTACTTTCCTGTGCTGTTAACCAGGGATGGGATCTTCAGCAATTAGATGTGAAGAATGCCTTTCTTCATGGAGAGTTAGCAGAAGAAGTGTATATGGAGATTCCTCCAGGTTTTTCTTGTGACAAAACTGAAGGTAAAGTGTGTAAGCTGAAACGTGCACTTTATGGTTTGAAGCAATCACCTCGAGCCTGGTTTGGTAGGTTTAAAAAAGCTATGATTTCCGTTGGATATAAACAAAGTAATGCTGATCATACTTTGTTTGTGAAGAGGTCAGGTGCTAAGGTCACTATTCTCATTGTTTATGTAGATGATATAGTTATCACAGGGAATGACAATGATGAGATCAATCGATTGAAAAATTTTCTCGGACAAGAGTTTGAGATAAAGGATCTTGGAAAGCTTCGATACTTTCTTGGAATTGAAGTTGCTAGATCTTCAAAAGGTCTATTTCTATCCCAAAGGAAGTATGTTCTTGATCTTTTGACAGAAGTTGGGCTATTAGGATGCCGTCCTGCTAATACACCTACTGAGGCCAATGTTCGTCTTCGGAAAAAGGATGGTAATCCAGTAGATAAAGGACGTTATCAGCGACTAGTGGGCAAGTTGATTTATTTGTCTCATACACGACCTGATATTTCTTTTGCCGTAAGCCAAGTAAGTCAATTTATGCATGATCCATACTCTACTCATATGGATGCTGTTCTTCACATTCTACGGTATTTGAAATCTACTCCTGGGAAAGGAATTCTTTTGTCTCCTCATAATAGCTTGAGAATTGAAGCCTATACAGATGCTGATTGGGCTGGAGCCCCTGACAGAACGTCTATTTCTGGGTATTGTACTTTCTTTGGAGGAAATCTTGTGACTTGGCGCAGTAAAAAGCAGGATGTAGTTTCTCGGTCTAGTGCTGAAGCAGAGTTTCGTGCAATAGCACAAGGAATTTGTGAGTTGTTATGGCTTAAAGGACTACTTGAAGACCTTGGGGTGTCTGTTCAACTTCCTATGATGCTATATTGCGATAATAAAGCTGCTATTAGCATCTCTCACAATCCTGTAGAGCATGATCGTACAAAACATGTGGAGATTGATAAGCACTTTATCAATGAGAAGTTAGAGAGGGGTTTAATTTGTATGCCCTTTGTTAAGTCTAGTGATCAACTAGCTGATGTGTTCACTAAAGGATTAGTAGTTAAGTCGTTTCATCCTATTTTAATCAAGTTGGGCATGTGTGATATCTATGCTCCAACTTGAGGGGGGGTGTTGAGAGTATATCCTTAATAGGGGTATTTTTGTCTATTTCCTTTATTATTTAGGTATAGGGGCAATAAGGGTTATATTGTAATTTCAGCCTTTTCTTTACTTTATTATAAATAGATGGCTTGGGGTCATATCGATCTAATCAAGCATTCAGTTCAGTTTTTCCTTTCAACAAATTTCCATGCGTCTTTTGAGAGATCAATACATTCGCTTAAGCAAATGTTCATTCTGCTCAATCTTTTCCATGATATACAGATATCTTAGCTTTTGGTTGGCTTCAAATGCATTTGATTAAACTTAGTTCCATCAATCATCAGGTCTTCAGATTATTTCTTCGAAAACTCAATTCAAATTTTGAACTTGGGGATTCCCTTCAGCACATCTTGCTTCTGAGATAAAAACTTCTTGCTTCTGTTCACGATGCTTCCAGCTTTGTTTTGCTTCTCCTTGGTGGAAAGTTCTCTTCTTTCATTACCTACCCTAAATGGTCAATTACTAGCATCCATTCTTGATAGTTAACCTGCATCTATTTTTGTTGTCATTAAAGCGTCTGTCTCCTAGTTTTCAAAAACTTCCTTAAAACGATAACCTTTTGGACGGGAGGACCATGAATTGGTCATTAAACCAGCGGCCATATTTTCTCTTGACAATTGAGGATGTTCTTCATCTCAGTGCCCTGACCATCAATCTTTCTTCAGGTGAATGGTCGCTCTGGGACAAATGCCTCGGAGTGGGATTGGTCAATCGGTTCAAGGTCAATGAGGTCTTCAAGTGTATGATCCACTGGGGAACTGGAACCGTCAATCTGGAGCTGTGGTCAGAGGAGAGGCCTGTTTCAAAGGAGTCCCCCCTGAAGATATCCCACGAATACGAGGTTGTGAGAATGTCCTAATTTCTCCAATATTCCATGCTGCAATCAAGAAACTGAAGGTATGACCAAAAAAATAAAATAAAAATAAAATAAAGAAACTAAAGGAGTTAATTAAACGCTTGAGCTGCTCCAGTTGTCGATCCACAAGACTAGGAATTTGTGTCTTTTGCAGTGTTATGAACGAACTCCGGGAGCATAATCCCAAATGTGAACTTGAACATATGTGCGCTATGCCGAGGGCTTGGCTGCCACACGTTTGGGGTTATTACTACTGAATTCCAATCACAAGCTCGTCAGCCGTAGAAATCTTGTTTTTCAGCGGTGACCATTGGATGGCCAAACCCGCTCACGCTTCCACAACTTGTATTTGCGTGAGTCACATTCCGAATCTAAATTCGGTGGAAGATCGAAAGATTGACTTGTCTCTCAAAAGAATCTTAGTAGAGCATGTATGTAAATCAGGTCAAGAAATTCTGTCGAGAGTGAACCGGCTCATTATGATCTAGCCAAAATCCAAATCACATGATCACCTCTTGCAATTGGCTCCACGGACTCTTCTTCATGATGTCAGGGTGATTCCTGTCCACGATAAATCTTATCCGGGGACGAGCAGTTTCGAGCTGCAGGTGAACTCAACAATGTTAATGTGATTTCTAATTTTATATCTACTTGTGGTGCTAGCAGCCTGGCGCCGTGTTCCCTCTCCATGGCTTATCTACCGGTCGGAGACTTGCGTTGATGCTGGTTCATCTTGCATTTATTTTGCTAAGCACGGTGGAATGGTTAGAGAGGAACAGTTGCCCTAACCTTTCGCGCAAGCGAGTCATCAGTTAGCAATATACTGTAGCGGAGGCCACTATCGATGCTGGTATGCTAGGATCGACTGTATAGCTTCATGGCCTTCAGCATCTACCAATTGCGGGCGACGTCCTTGAAGCCGAGGTAGTCACCTATTCACGGAACTGCCGCCACCACCACCACTGCAATCGCCCATAACGGGGTACCACCTCACCGTTTTGCTTCCTACTTGCTTCAACCTGATTGAATTGGTTCACTAACACCTGAAATTTCCACGTAAATCTGTCCTCCCATTCGAAAGAAGCAACAAGAATTAACATTCTGTCGTTAGGATGTTGCTAGGTTTTCTAATTTATGAACTCTTCCCAGTTAACACTATAATTGTCGGCTGGTCATACGTTTTAAGTTCCCTCCTCCAGTCCCCAAAATTTGACTGCTATAGGGTCACTAAGATGCTCAAATTTAAAAAGGATCGACTCTAAAACCGGTCACACCTTATAATAGCACCCTGCATTGCAATTACCATTTAGACTACCTCGGAGTTGCAGGAGAGAAGACATGGCTTGAACTTTTTATCATTCGCTTCAAGCAGAAAGCTTCTCCCCAAACGAACTCCAATTCTTCAATCAACCGCAAAGCAGTCCCTTTTCTATCTCATAAATCTGCCATTTGGAAAGTACCATCGTGAATCAGAACGGATGATCTCGGTCAAACATAAAGTTCTTCATTCAGCAAGATGGGGTTATTCACAAGGGGGGAAAAGGAATCAAAGTACAATTACCAAAAAGTTCACGATGATGAACTCCAGTAACCAGAATCATTTTAATGAACAAAACAGTGGATTGCACAGACTGTAATGAATTCCACTATTATTTCATAGTAAAAGACAGTCCTCGATCATATGACGAACTTTTAATCCTTCACAGCACACTAGTGACACTGGACATTTCAGTGATACCCAAGTGGAGCAGGAGCTTCCTTCAGCTCACGTCCCTGATAATGTATGTCCTGCAACAATTCATCCATTAAGACCAGTCAGGATTCAGTGTGCAATCGATTGTGTAAATCATACTCGTTTGGTGCCGTGAATAAGATCGTTACCGATGCAAAGTGGTTCACATCCCGGTGATGTGCCTCATCTGCTCTCACCACAATCACGACATCCTTTAGAGTGGATCCTTCAGGGAGCTGCCAGTAGTCGAGGGCGATGGCCGGAGCTGGGACATTCTCGATATTTCCATCATCCAACTCCTTCAGGAACTCGGTGTAGGAGTGAATGGCCTCTTCTTCAAGGTAACCAACCACCCGGTGAGCGAATTTGGGAGAGATCAGATATCCCAGGAAGTAGGCATTGAAGAAGACGCCCTGGACTGCAATTACGAGTGCGCGCTCGTACCACCTTGGCTGCGAGACCTCCATGAAGGTCATGAGGTGCATGCGTTCGTTCTCTGCTTCTTCTAGCAAGGCTTTGATCCAACCACCACTGTGCTCGAACCGCCTCAGCGATTTGAAGTGCAGGAGCATTCCTCCGACCATGCCGGGGACCGCTGCCACGGTCTCCAGCATCATTGCTCGGCAGCCATATCTTCTCTGTTTACAAGAAAATAAATGTTCACGTCAAACGCTTGGACTGGGTCGCCTTTTTTTTAGCCTCCTATGCCCTTTCATATCAAAGACACAATTTAACATAAAAAAAAAAAAAGGGCAAGCTCCCGCGATGGACAGTGGCTGGAAAGAAGACAAATCTCCCCCTAATTTACCCATTAGATGCACGAACTGCTACTTGGAATGCATGTATAATGTCAGAATAAAAAGAACGACTGATATTTAATAATAATAAAAAGTCCAACATCAACTTCGCATGATTTTAAAATCATTTGAGGTGTTTTATTAAAATAAAAATCAAACATCAAAAGCGAGAAACGGAACCCCTGCCGTCCATCAGATTTCGAGAATTAAATAATAAAATCCCCTCAAAAAAAAGAAAAGGAAAAAAAAAAAGCTGAAATGACAATTAGAACGCACTTCAAAACTTCTGTCCATTTCAAAAACAATATAACCCTGATTCCTTTCGTTTCCACAGGTACAGGTCCACATGAAAAATTGACAGGTCCACGATCGACGGAACACCATACGTCATGCAATCGCACGCTCTAAGTTAAATGTTCTAACAGATCTCCACATGCATAGGCCCGATGTATGCGTAGATCAGCCGATGATACAACTCTCCGATCCCATATGGCCTTAAAATTAGATTGGAGATGAGATCATAACATCCCTCTCCAGTCCTAACTCAACGGAAAAATGAGGAGTTACCTGGAAGAATATGTCAGTTGGGTATCTCAAGACCTTGACCGTCCAATAGGCCAATTTGTCCAAGATCGTCAACGGAGCGTGATGCTTCTTCAGATCTATCGACACGTCCGCCTTGTACGTCTCCGAAGGCTTCATCCACCCCACCGTGAAAACTCACATCAGCAACAAAAACCAAACAAACTTCTCCAAAAGTAAGGCAGAAGATCACCACCAAAACATTAAAAAAATTGCAAGTTACCCGGAAACAAGTCCACCTCCACTCAGTGCCGTCGCCCTTGGTGACCTTCGAAGGCTCCACGCCCCAATAACTCGCGATCGCTTTCTCGCCCTGGCCCTCTCCGCCAGAACCAGCGACCCCGCGCTTGTCCTCACCAACCGGCCGCTGCTGCTGCGCCTCTTTCTCGCCGAGGGTCATGGTGCTCTCGTGGCGCAGCCCGACCGCCGGAGCCCTGAGCCACGCGGTCGCGGCCCCGCGAGCGGGGCCGTAACACAAATACTTCGCTCCCGCCGCGGCCTCGCCGGAGAAACCGCGCGCGACGGCGGCCGTCGCGAACGTCCTCTGGCTCAGCGCAGCCATGGCGGTGGCGGCGAGCTTGCTCCCGTGGTGTCGTCCGATCATCATCGTCGTGACGTCGCCTCTCCGATCAGCAAAGGAGGAGGATCGGTCGTCTGCTCGCGAGAGTATGGGAAGAGTATGGAAGGGTACGCTTCGCGTTTGCGTTTGTCTGTCGTGGGGTTTATGCTTTCACGTTGAAGGCAAGATGGAGGGGTTTTTACCGAGGAGGCCTGTTTATATAGCGACGGCTCGGGGGGTACTTCCGTAAATAAAGTCGGGCGAGGCAGGCTCGCGCTGTTTCGCTGCTGCTGCCCCCTCGAGGGCGTGAGTTGGCATGACGGTGCCAGCCTACGTGGACGGGGCAAAATGCGACGCGTGTCGGCCGCGGATTGGCCCTTCACAACCTGTATTGCCGATTTTGGGCACGGAAGGTTCGATGACGACGACTATGCTTGGGGAGCAAGACAGCCAGACACATGCAAAGGCTTTTTCTTCGGAACTGCTCGGAATTAGACTTGCATTGGGAAAATATCTCGTTCTGACCAGAATACCCTCTCTCAAAATTGGCGTGCATTGGCTCTATCCACAGCAATAAATTCTCATTCGATGGCCCTATCAAAATTCGGCAACAAATCTGGTTCTTAAGGTTATTGATTGGTATGTGATGGATCGATTTGTAGGTAAGTTAATTATGTTCATTAAACATATCATAAAATGACTTTAGAAACGGTAAAGCTCGAAATAATACGAGCATGAAAATATTCACAAATATTTAGACTTAACCTACCCCTATAACTCTTTCTTTATTCTCTTTCTCTCTCGTCCTCATGTCACCGACCGTTCTCACGTCACTTTGGATATGAGCTTTTTTTTTTTCCCTTTTACAGTTGATTAAATATAAGAGCATTTTAGCAAATAGGGGTCTCAAATCTAATATGCATTGGTTATGGCGTGAATCGGGCATGAGTCAGAAAATTTGCACCGTAAGTCGAATCGAATTATTTTTAACACGATTACATGACACGAATTATTTTTTAAGGAAACGGATGAAACGGATTACATGTGTCGATTTGAATCGAATTTTTTTTTTTTACAAGACCCGATCCACCTATTCGAGGATCTGTCCCTCGGGCTTGATGGGCATTTTCGTTATTGGCATCGGATTGAGGGGGCATCAATTTTGGAAGACTCTGGAAACGGCAATCTGAGCAAACGCCGGTCAATCCTTTCCTCCATTAGAGCCAACGTGGGTTTACCTTAATTAGACCGATTAAGCGAAGAGGTTGCGTCGCGGGAAGGGAATTAAGGATGTGCGGTCCGCGATCGACGGACGTGTCCGACTTTTCCTCGTAGCCCTCGTAAAAGAATCGCTCCTCATTGGCCGCGATCACGTAAGCGCTTACATCACGCGCCCCAGTGGCGGTTAACTTCTAGTGCCCAACCAAATAATAAAGAGATAATTTTCTTTTTCAAAAGAAGAAATAGCAGTTATTTTTAGTTATTTTCGGGTCGGGTCTTCTCCCGAGGTCAATTCGGCGTGTGGCGGACGCGAGCCGACAAAGCTCCGACCGGTTTTCTTTTCTCGGTCTGTCTATATTTAAATTCCCAAGCCGCAAATTGATCAGCGGCTGCCCATTAATGACTATTAAAATTGAAATAAAATCATTCTCTTTCCCAATTAATTACTTGTTTCTATTTGTAATCTATCGACGATCACGTCCGCGCATGGCGGGAGCCGCAGCGCTGGTATTAGTTAATTAATAAAGATTTGAACATTCTTTCCCTCTCCCGAGAGGAAAAATCGATCTCGATCACTTCTAACTATCATCAAGTAGGAGGCTTGATCTTATCGAATACTGAGATTAGACCATTTCGGGAGCACTAAAACTTGGACCGAGAAGTCATGTGATTCACAGGGATCTACAATTATTATTTGATGAAATTATTTTTCCTCCGTTTGGTTTGGTAAAAGAAGCGAGCGGCTTTTTTCTTGGAAAAATTTTCTCCAATACTTAAGATATCGTAATAAGTACATTGAAAATCTTAAAACTTATAAGGAAATACAATGGAATCTTGGATTTTTCAGAAGCTGCAATCAATTCATAAAACATGTCAAGTTAATAATGATTAAGTCTTCGTTTTAACTCTATCTAACTTGACAAATGAAAAATATTAATAAATTTTATAATTTGATTGTATCAATTTGAGATATTTTAATATTTGATTGGATTTTTCTTTTGAAAGTTTTAGGGCTTGTTTTCATGAATTTAACAAGTTTTAGAATATGATTGCGTCATTTGAAGGTTTTAGGATTTGATTGCATTTTAGTGACGGATTTTTAGAATTTTCAATGCATTTATACCAAAAATATATATCCATTATAAAAATCTCAGGGGAAGCAAAAAAAAAAAAAACCCCACTTTTTAAAGCCGAAATTCAACAGAACTTTGGAGCTGTCAGGAAACCTTCATGAAAATATGCCGAAGTACATGAACGTACTTCACAAACGTACGTGAATGTACGACTTCAAAGATCTCTACCAAGAGAGTTTGAGCTCCTCTTAAATTTTCATTAATGGATCTTTTCTCAATTCTCATCAAGGACTGCCTTCAGATCGATGACTATCGGATCAATTAGATCCCAAAATTACATGGTTCGTCTTTAATCAATGGTTAGAATGAAATTTGATTCAGACCAAATCATGTTGACCGTGTGAGATTGGATAAAATTGATCGAGTACTCGAAAAGGCTTCAAGACTTACGTGCCTTGCATTTCATACATAGGTTAAATGCTTTTTTACAATAGTAGAAACCACATAAAAACAATAGTTGTAGACGATAGTTGATACACTAAATCAATAGAATTCCTCTTGTATGTATGTATGAATCAGTGGTATCCGATCGGAGCAGGGGCCTCCTTCAGCTCATGTCCTTGGCATTGTATGTCCTGCAAAATTCAATTTCATAAAATCTTTAGCTCGTTTTCCAAGACATGTCGTGGGAAACATGATATTTGACGTGTTGTTTAACAGTCAAATACAGCAAAGCTCTTGCTTGGAAGCCACGGCGGAAGTAGGTGGGTGATTATTTCATGCTTTTTGACTTTTAAAATTGATGGCGTCGTACCATGTCAGCTGTTGTGCGACGTGTGACGACAGCCATTGACTATGTTGTTTATCTCATGTTATGGTCACTTCACGTGTTTAGACCCTGAGATTGATCTCTTGAGATAATGTGCTAGGGCTAAACCTTAGGCCACTCGTCCGAATTCCACATGTCCGAAAAGGTGCAAATTGAACAAGTTTAGGTCTTACCGATGCATAGTGGTTGAGGTCCCGGTGATGAGCCTCATCGGCTCTGATCACCACGATCACATCCCTCAGCGTTGAGTCCGGCGGCAGCCTCCAGTAGTCGATGGCGATCGCCGGCGCCGGCCTATTCTCGAAGCTGCCGTTGTCCAAGTCCTTGAGGAACTCGGTGTAAGAGATCACCGCCTCTTCCTCCAAGTACCCAACAATCCTGTGCGCCAGCTTTGGAGAGACCACGTAGGCCAAGAAGTAGGCGTTGACGAACACGCCTTGGACCGCGAACACGAGCGCGCGCTCGTACCACGCGGGCTCCGCGATCTCGCAGAAGGTCATGAGGTGCATCCGCTCGTTCTCCGCCTCCTCCAGGAGGGCCTTGATCCACCCGCCGCTTTGCTCGAACCGCCGGAGGGACTTGCAGTGCAGGAGCATCCCGCCGACCATGCCCGGCACAGCCGCCACCGTCTCCAGCAGCATCGCATGGCACATGTGCCGCCTCTGCAGAAGATCCAATGACTCAGAATTAAGAAAACAGAACGCCAAAGAAATCTAGACCAGGACCCTTTGCTTGTTTAACAGAAGCTTCAAAAACATAATTCATGTAGCCTAAGTATCTGAATTTTCTTTCAGTCATGTGAATTAGCATCGATCGAAGCATTTTGAGCTAAGATTGCAAGAAGTTATGATGGGTCCGCCGAATTTGCATGTCCGGTGTTCGAATTATTCTTGTGAAAAATTTCCTAAGCAGTCAGAATTGAGGAGGCAGAATAAGTTTATGCTAACCTGAAAGAAGAGCCCGACGGGGATTTTGAGAGTTTGAACCGTCCAGTAAGCAAACTTGTCCATCAGATTGTTTGGTTTGTGATGCTTCTCCACGTCAATAGAAACATCTGCTGTGTAAGCCTCCCAAGGCTGTCCACGAAAAGAAGAAGAAGACAAACAAACAAATTACGCGCTGCCCCAGCTAAGAACTAGAACACAGAAATGTCACCGACCACACAAGGTTGCATCAAACTCGAAACAGGACACGTTCACAAAAGACCAGTGATGGGGGCTGCTGTGATTGTGTGCATACCCTGAAGCAATTCCATTTCCAGGCTGAACCGTCCTCTTTGGTGATCGTGGGTGGAGCGATACCCCAGTAGCTAGAAATGGCCTTGGTGTTCTCACCCTTCTCCTCCTGTGCGGCATCAGTGGCCAGAGAGCTCTTGTATCGGAACCCGCTGACCTGACCCGCATGCCTCAAATTAGCCGAGGTCTCGGCCACAAGGCCCCGGCAGGCCGACGTTGAGAGCACCCTCCGGCCGAGCTGCCCAAGCAACAGCGCAGACATTTTGGTTGTGGCAGTCGGGTTCATCACGAGTGGGACTTCAGAGAAAAGGCGGCTCTGTTCAATGCAGACGATGGAATGAGAGAGAGAAAGAGAGAGCTGTGGATCGAGAGGTTTCTGTTTTTCTTTCTGTTGTAGGTCCGACTATGAATCCCCAGGTTCATGGAAGCTTTGTAATTTATACGAGAGGGGCTTGGACAGATGTCCTCGTGCCTGGCTCTGATGATTTTGTTTGCACCCGCGAAAGTCGAAGGAACCAGCAGAGGTGGTGGAGAAGAAGGCTTGACCAAGAATCCGAGTTGAATAATCAGTGTCCTGCTTCGACACGAAACCAGCAGCCAAGTTTTCTGGGACGTTCGTGTTGACTGGTGCACGGAGTTGACCCCAGCAAATTATGCGTTCTTGAAGGGGAAAGTATGGGAGTGCTTCATCATTTGCCGGTTTGCAGCCGCGGTCGGCTTAAGCAATTCTAAATTCATAAAGCAGAGTTTCTTCATGACCTCGGAAACATTCACGAGCGATGTAACGTGTCGCCAAGGTTCCATCCGTTCAAAATGATCGGGATTTTTATCGTCATTTGATGACACGATTAGGCGCGTGATCGATTAAGCAGTGATTATTATTTCTAAGTCTTATTTTATGGTGGGATTAGGAGCGGGAGGACACGTGAGGAAGCTGCTTCGAGCGGGGTCAACATGCTTCGCTTTTGCCCACTTACGTGTGAACGTTCAAAAGCATCTTTAGAACGGGCCATAAGATAATGGGAACGTGGAGGTGGGAATCATATAGCTTGACCAAAAGATCAATGGGAAAACGTCAAAAGCTAGGAACTTTCTTAGGACTTGCCATTTCTTGGAGCGGGAGGGATAGAAACGACGTCGCATTAGGCTTCTCGACAGGCTTGGGTGTAGTGGGGCTTGACACGATTGGGCTCTCCCAAGGAAAAACAAGCCCCAGTTTTTGCGCTGGGCCTTGTGATTGGTAGATTGTAAACATGAAACTTGACTAAAATCGAACGTGTGAATGACGGTCCGTTCCTGTAATCCACTGGTCAAAATCTTGATTGGAAGAGATCTCCTATGACGAGATGGAGGAAAGCACGCGAGAGGAAGAATCATCCTTAGGCACGGGTCGAAAGAAAGAAGTATTACCCAATGTGCCTTTTTTTTTTAACACTACAAATGTTTTTTGAATTGCCCTTTCACGATTCAAGATATGTCTATGATATATTATTGAGATATTGTACTGGAAGATGGTGATATAAACCTCTATACTTTGAAATCATGGGCATATCTGTGAGTGTAGTACCTCATGCAACCAACGTCTATCAAGATTTTGGACGAGCAATCCGACCAGATCGCAGATTGGGCTGCTAAAGCACAAAGGAAGAAGGAATTGCCAAGCTCAATATCCACCTCTTTGCTTAATGGATTTGTTATGTTCTGAACTTAGCAACTTGACTTATCATGTTTCTTCGGATATGAATATATGAAGTTAAGCTTTATCGACCAAAAAAAAGAAGAAGATAAGGATGAGTATTTTTCTATGATAAATTTGTCAAAACGCATTAGTCATGAAAGAGAATCCTTTTGGAAGGAGAGTAGTACTTGATAACTTATGCCTAGTATGTCAAAGAGATCCAGAAACCTTCGAGCATCTTTTACTTCTCTACCTTTGGACTCAACAGATTTGGCTATATTATTCTATCGACATTACAGTAAACAAGTATACAATGAATCGTATGGAAGATTGGTTATTTAATTTCAACATACCTCCATCTCCTTCAAGCTCCTGTCTTTGCTTCTATGGCAAATTTGGAAAGTGAGGAACATTTTGGTGTTTCAAACCCATAAAGCTAACCCCCAATAGATTATCATATCAATTAGGGCAGAAGTAGAAATTTATCAGAGGTGGCCATAAGATATCATGAGAAAACCAAAGGCACACAATGTATTACATGCGAGGTGGTTGCCACCTCCTCCTCTTGGAGTACTCAAAATCAACGTTGATGGATCTTTTGACCCAAGAGCTAGAGAGGGAGCGATGACGTGTATTTGTAGAGACAAAAAGGGGATTCTCTGTGATGGTTTCGCTCAAACACTGCAAGTTTCCTCTGTGCTTCAGGCAAAAGAAACAGCGATTGTGGAAACCCTAAAGCACTTCGAAGGAAGACACGAACGACATCTTATTTTGGAAACCAATCAGCTTGATCTGGCGAGAGTGATCAATGAAGGAGCAAATCAAATTCACTAGGAAGCATAAGCACTTATCAAGGAAGCTTAAGCTCGTGTACGAAAGTTCTCTTGCTTGAAGCAGATCGCGGATTGGGCTGCTAAGGCCTAAAGGATGAAAAAACTCCCGAGCAATTGGATCTTATATCCCCTCCTTGCTTATTGGAAATGTTATGTGTTAAGACTAGTGATCTTTCATGTAGAACCCCTATGAAATAAATATATAAAGGAGAATTTTCGACCAAAAAAAGAAAGGATAAGGATGAGCATCCTGTACGTATTAAATTGAATACAGTGCACGCACGTATTCAATTGAATCTGGTTCATCATATCTAGTGGAACGAAGGGTGAACATTGCGTACGCCCCGACTGAATTGGGCTCGAAGTTCAGGCCTAATTTGTTGTCCAAGCCTGTTTATAAAAGAAGAATTTACACGGAAACTCTCAAGCTGGGCTCGTGCCTGTCGGTGTTGGGCTTACTCATGTAAGAACGTTGACCAAGCCCAAGCCCGCATATCTAGCTCTCAACCCCCGCCCGCCGGTCCAACACCTCTTGATGGGACTTATGTGGACAGCGTTTTTGATAGCATGCGTTCGTGTTCAACTCTGTTTAATATGTACACTTCACTGTGTAATAATTTTGTCGATAATATGATATTAGGACATTTCGATTGAAAACCTCGACAAGAGCTGTACAAAGGCAAGTTCATAAATTCCAAATGCCAAAGTTCCATTCAGAGTTTTCCAAATTCAAGCCAAATTGAACTACGAAAACTCCAACCGATATCATTACATGTTGTCAGATGGGGTTCAAGTTGTCAAAGATGAGGAAAAATTCGCTCTGCTACAGAAACTGGGAATGTTCAATGGACAGTTTGAAGAGTTGAGTTGAAGATAATGGAGCCAGGCATCACGAAAAGTCAGCTACATGACGTCATCGCGTTCGAATATGATGGGCAAAGAAGGCCTCTAAGGCAGAGCAAAGAGCCCTGCGAATGAGCCTAAGGGACAAGATGCGCCCTACTGTTCGCCGCTTCCTCGTGAGCCAGTCAAACATCCATGCCAGTAGCTTTCCCCACTCGTCGGCAGCAGAAGCAACTGGCAATTTCTTTTCTCCGAAACATGTTGCAGAATCCTGCGCAGAAAAATCAAGAAATGAAAGGAGGGAATCCAACGATTATTATTTTCACTAGGGTAATACCATGCTCGAAAATCCAACTCAAAAGTTTCAAGAAGATCGACGGGCTCTGCTGTTGCCCACTTGAATGAGTGACCTTTTTAAGAGGACGGTCTCGGGGATGATGATGATTATGCCACCAGGTAATGTGGAAGATCAAACAGCTTGGAACCTCCTTAGGGCTTTGTCATTACTTGGAGTGGAGATGATAAATGTTACAATGTTTATGTGAAGAAATGGACTTTCGCCACACTGAGTATAATCCTTGACACCATTATTGGGTATCCCAGGAAAATGCCATATCTTGCTATGGGCCTTTGTATATCAGCCACATGCAAACTCGACTAAAATTGAGTGCAAACGATGGCTCATGTTTGAACTTTACTAATCAGAGACTCGATCGGAGGAGATTTCCTACACCCAAATGTTGGAAAACAATCCAAAGAACAAAGTATTCTTAGGCGCCATTGTAATAGAAAATTATTGCCCAACGAGCTTTTCTTTATTTATTTACTTTAACTGTAGATGTTTTTCAAATTGTCCTTAGATAAAACGAGATATAGCTGTAATATATGGACCGGGACATCATATTTAAGGATCGTGAAATTAGCCTCTGTACTTTGAAGTAATTGGTATACTTGGGAAAGAATAATCATCTGACCTAACTCCTGACAATATTGCTAACATAGTTGAGTAAGGTCATCGAGAAATTGTTTAGTGAATGTGGCGCATGTGTGCATACAATCGAATTTGGATTGTCATATCTAATGAGACTAAAGATGAGCACTAAGCAAGCTATGGCTAGGTTGGGCCTAATTTGATGCCTAAGTTCGTCTATAATATATAGAACTTCATAGAAATTCTTGAGCTTGTAAAGTTGGAGGAGTCGAACTTACTTATGTAAGAACCTTGCCCATGTGCAAGATCACCTATTTATCTCGCCTACCTGTTGATCTCGTCTGGCCAGGACCCATATGGACTTGGCTTTTCTAATGATTCACGTTTAGTGCGGTTTAATGCATATTAGGGATGATAAGTTCTATGGTGACTAGGTTCTCAACCTACAAAATGGGAGCCAATCCACCTATCTTGTCGGGATCGGTTCCCAATTTTTGAAACCGAGAAGTTATCTTGTAAATCTTGGAATCGAACCTATATGTTCTGTATGGTTCCGAGATCTATCATGAACCAGCTAATTCATTTTCTTCTTTTTGGGTTTCATTTTTTGTTTAATTTCTTGAAAGGACAAACTTTAGTAAAGCATAACTTACAATGGAGACAAATAACAGTCGTAACAGAATAGTAGAATCGTGAAATGGCTAGAGCTATGGTACTAAGCAAACAAAAATATAAAAGAATTAGGAAGTGTCCAACTTATCCCTTAGTCAAGCAAAATGAAAGTTAAAATAACAACAAAAATTCCCATTTGCCACAAATAACAATTCACAAAAGATAAGAAATTAAATAAAGTTTTTTCAACTATGTTATTATGGAATGATAAGAGTTGCTGACGGCTTGAAAGAACTCAATTCTTTCAAGGAGGTGGAGATCACATAATACATGTTCCCAAAAAGTTCATCTAATGTGTTGACATTCACCAAGTTTGAGATAGATTGGACGCCTTCAGAAGTTGCAGTGCACGCCATTTAGCCACGAAAGCCATTGTGACTTTCAGTATTATAGGAAAAATAAGCATCATACTGAAAGTGAAAGAACTTTTGTTGGATGAGTATGAAAGGTGTACAAGTTGAGGATAGATAATTCTAGGTTGGTTAAGTTACGGACTTGAAACTTAGAACCTACCTTATAGGGATTGATTCTCAATTTTTTGAGTTTGGATTTGACCCTATAGACCTCGGACTAGTGCTCCCCCTTAGATCTCCCAATCGATATAATATGAGCTCTCCCAAAGTTCTTAAATATTCAAAATGTCAAATTCTATTCGAAGTCCCAAATTCGAGCCAAATTGAACTATAAAAACTTCTCACCTTTCCAACAAATAACGAACAATTACATATTGTCGTATGGGGATTCAAGCTGTCAAACATGAGGAAGAACTTGATCTGCAATACAAATTGGGATTATTCAATGGATAGTTTAGAGATTTGAGTTGAAGATTAGCAGAACACAGCCGGAAATAGCAAAAGTCAGCCATATAACATTATTGTTATAAAAAATAATGGCCAAGAGACGGCCTCCAGGGCAGCGCAAAGAGCCATGCGAACGAGCCCTAGGGACGATGTGCTCCACCGTTCGCCGCTTCCGCGACGGCCATTCGAGGATCCATCCAAGAAAGGTTTCTCTTGGCACTTATTGCAACAATAATTTATATCTTGCTTCCTACTTCTCATAGCATGAATTGTAATTGACCGTCATGAACTGTGTTGAGATGTATGGGCGGACTGTGCTGGAAAAGTTACACATCCGAGAATTGACTTGGCATGGAGCAATTGACAATCCTAGCCGGCCAATTACCCGTCGTCCTTAGCTTCAAATTTTGTGTGAAGATAGGCATGACTTGACATGTGTAGTCTTGGCTTTGGGCTCCTTGATGATTTTCCCTAGTGAATGTATCGGCCTCTCTTGCACATCAGCGCACGTGTGAGTAAAGTCCCCATGCTGATCTATGCGGTGCTTGCACAATCGTAATCAAGTAATTTCATAAGATTCAAAATGCTTTGAGAGCTAAATTCCTTCTAGGCATGTAAAAACACAAGGGAACTATGCAATCACTGACGAAAGAAAAATCACGGTATGAATTTTTGGCCGTCGATCAGGGCCGCTCAGAGGTGTTCCTGCATACGATAGTCGCGCTCGGCCAGTTCTTGATTGGATTTTTTTTTTTCATTTCGTTTTAAGAATGCAAAACTAGCAAGACCTTATATGATGTTGAAGAGGTGGCTTCAAGAAACGGAAGGCGTGATGTCCGCACTGATGTTTGCAGCAGCGGCAACTGGGTATTCTTTTCCCAGAATCATGTTGCAGAATCTTGCGTAGAAAAATTAAGAAAGTGAAGGAACTGTATCCATCACTTAATAATTTAACCGGGTTTTGCCAAGTTCCTGCTCGTATCATCTGTCCTGTACACAACTACGGTTTTATAATGTGGTGGAGATTCTTGATTACAGTAGAATAAGGAAGTGTGAATCAGCAAGGTGCATCAGTGTCAACTCCTGCTCATGCTCTCCCCGATCTCCCTCATGACACGACCGTCCGCGCGCACAAGTATGTGACTAGTCCTTGCATATAATAGTAGTTCAATGTGAACGAGTTCATAACAATTCATCGCCATCAGTGAAATGAAAGAAACAGATATCTAGTTATGAGAATCTTGAACTTCACCAACGAGACATACTAATTGGCGAGAGCTCTCACTAACTGTCAATCTCCTTTCTATCTATCACGTGTTGTATAAATGTTACGTATCCATACAGAAAAGATCCCAATGTATATGTCGTAGGATTAGTACTAATCTGTCGGATTAATTTGCAAAACAACGGTTCATGGATTTGATCATGTAAAACATCCTCAACCCCTAATTAATCATAAACAAAAGACAAAAGCTTTCTAGTTCAAGATTCTCGTTGGCAATGCAGTTTTACATCGCACGTCGCAGAGAATGATGATCAGAGCCTGTACAAGCTCATCGCTGTGTCTATGTGTCGCCCAAATGAATTCTGAGTAATTTTTAATCTCTTGTTGAATAGCTTGGCCACTAATTTATAACCCCGAGATGTATAGAAGTCGAAGAGATCATGCCAAAGCGAGGCTTGTCAAAATGACGAAAGGCGAATGAAGCCAGGCAAGTGGGGCGATGTCACCCCTCGAATCCATAAATATTTACTCGTCTGTAGCTGTCAATTACGTCAAGCTCACACTGCCGCAGCTCATTGACGAGAATATTCCATTTTTTTAATACGAATTTTACTATAGATAAACAGTATTGTAAAAAGATCTTCTATTCGTCTTTTATTGATGGCATTGACGTGCACAAAGCTTTTGCAAGCTACTCTAGTCCTGGAAGTTTTAGATTCACATTCACTATTTTAGTCCACGAACCATGATGTGGATAGTCCATAGACCATACAAAAGAAAAAGAGATAATTGAATTAAAGCTTATAAAGAATGAGGGAAAATAAAATTGTTGATTAACTTTTCGATCGTTCAAATGAGCAGAAGAAAAAAAGAATGGCAGGGAGAAGAAGAGAAGCAATGAAAAACGATTCGAAGCACTAGAAGTAATGAAAACGGTTCTAATTAACTTTATCCTAGATGAAGGGTAAAAATACGACTAGTAAGGTGGATTGTTTTGTTTGTACACACTTAATGGTGGATTCATTTTGGCCATAAATCATTCCTTTTCTTGTCGAAAGGTTAGGCACATGAGGAAAGTTCGTTTCGATTTATGTTCTTGCAGTTCAATCAGCGTTGTCTGAGAAATTCAGTTTCCTATTTCAGCGGTGATGTTTGAATCTACCCAAGTTTCCTGAATTTGGTGTGAGGAGTTTGAGAGAAGATGATGGTGGAGATTCCCCCGTCACTGAGAGAGATACCCTCTCGTTTGACTTTTAGATACTATCGGGCCTATGGTCGTGAGCGACAGCAACAAGGAACGAAAAACACGCACAACCCTCTGTAAATCCGTATCATCTCCGTCTCTCTGCTTTGAAGATGTCAGCCTTGAAGATCCCTTATAAATATTCTGTGATTCATCATCAATCGAAGCCATATTACTGAAACACACTGCGTCTTGCGTCTCCTCCTCCTCCATCTTCTTCTGCTCTATCCTTCTGGATGGCCACTACTTCTTTGACGCAGTGTCCTCCATTAGGATTTGGAGGGAAGTACTACCATGTGTCTGCAGATGGAGGAAGCTGCGTGAGGCAGAGCAGCTTCTTTGGAGGACAAGCTGTGCTCAATCAAGGGGTTGGGTATTCAGTCATTCTTGGGTTTGGTGCCTTTTTCGCTGTCTTCACCTCTTTCCTGGTACTTATTCCTCGACTCATCAACTCTTTCCCTCTTGCGTAAACTACTTCTTTTGTTGTCTTCAATCTCTATTTTTCGTGTGAATCTATGAATCATGGTATTTTTGATTGGAAGAAAGCATTTGTCTTCACTGATGATGAGGTTGTTTCAATTTTGACTATTTAGTACGCATGATAAGATATAAAATTCAGGCAAAGTGCATACTGCTTTCATTTGCTATTGCTGCGCTATAGAGAGCTCCATGGTTCTTTCTTTGGTTGTGGCACTCATTCATGATGTCCTGATTTTCATAACAAGATATTCAATAAGTGCAGATTGCTATGATCCATTGTTTTCATAGGTGGTTGATGAAGGACCTCGAGTTGGTCTTTGAAGAACTTGTACATTTTGATATAGAATTGTTAGTATCTGCAGTTAACCTCAGTGCAGTGTCTATTGATCAAGCTGGGTCTTAGATAACATTTTTGTCCTGTTGTCATTTTCTTGTCGATTTTTGTTCCAAGGTTGTGGGAATTACTCATCATATTAAGACTCGAGGACTGGATGTTTGAACATTCCGTTGATAACCCCGAACAATGATAACCTCTGTGATGAATTGCAGCACTTTCCAACTTAACTATCAGTGCAATCAGGTCTATTCCATCGATTGACATTATGAAAATTGTGCAGGCAAGCCTGTATTCACATTCCAATAATCATGAGATACTAGTCAATCAAATTAATCATCAGGATTGTTTTGCTTCTCTCATTCTGTTTCTGTTGAAAGAAGGATATCTTGCTTCTGTAACATGGCTGAATTGCTGCAGTGGAGTAGTCTTTGCTTCCCCTTAGCAGATATATCATGTCAAACGTAAATATGAGAGAGCCAGTATTCTCGTCTTTGAGAGAAAATGGACCCGTATAAATTGTCTTTGCTATCTCATTCTAGTGGGAAAACTGTTTCTGCTTCTCTAGCATCTCAGACTGGCACAAGCTGCTCATTCTTTTCCTTACAAAATCGAAATGAACTATTGGCATAGTATGGAACCTTAATCATGATTCTGATTGGTGATTAGTAATTTCATGTGATGCCAGGTCTGGCTGGAGAAGCGTTATGTCGGATCTCGCCACACTTCTGAATGGTTCAACACTGCAGGAAGGAACGTCAAAACTGGACTAATAGCTAGTGTGATCGTTTCTCAGGTAATCATTCTGCATCGTTAGTTAGGCAGCTTACACTAAAGTCCAGCTCAAACATCTCACTTCTCTCGGATTGAACTCTTGAAGTGGACGTGGGCTGCTACAATCTTGCAAAGCTCCAACGTGGCCTGGGAATATGGAGTGAGTGGACCATTCTGGTATGCAAGCGGTGCTACAATCCAGGTACAGACAACATCCATCCGACTGCTTATTCGTGTTTATTGACTTTAACTTCCAAAAGTAAATAGACATTAAAGTTCTCTCAGCTGTGTTGCTAATGCTTGCAAATAGGTACTCTTGTTCGGTATAATGGCCATAGAGATCAAAAGAAAAGCTCCTCACGCGCACACTGTCTGTGAAATCGTGAGAGCTCGGTATGAATAACCTGGCCCAAGACGTAACACTTGGGACATTTTGGTTTTGCTCGTGTCAAGGAATTCTCTTATGCTAATTCACGTATGTTTAAATCTCAGTTGGGGAACTGCTGCGCATATTGTTTTCCTCGTCTTCTGCTTCATGACGAACATAATTGTCACTGCGATGCTGCTTCTCGGTGGCTCTGCTGTCGTAAATGCTCTGACTGGAGTGAACATCTATGCTGCTAGCTTCCTGATCCCCCTTGGAGTGATTGTCTACACTTTGGCTGGAGGCCTAAAAGCCACCTTCTTGGCGAGCTACATACATTCTGTTATCGGTATTTTGCCACATAAGCTTTGTAATTTTCACGGAAACTCTACTGATTTGGAATGCAAGCGTTAACTGGCAGATGTTTTCCCTTGTAGTGCATGTGGTTTTAGTAATCTTCGTTTACTTAGTATACACAACAAGCAACGAGCTCGGCAGCCCCAGTGTAGTTTACAGACGTCTCTTGGAGGTAGCGAGCAAATCAAGATCATGTCAGGAGCCAATTTCCAACAGCGGGCAATCTTGTGGTCCTGTTAGTGGGAACTACGGCGGATCTTATTTGACAATGTTAAGCTCTGGAGGGCTCGTGTTCGGTATAATCAACATTGTTGGCAACTTTGGTACCGTCTTTGTTGACAATGTAAGTTCCTTCATCAAAGATGATCTGTTCGCCCATATGCAAGCATAACTTTTTCCCTTGCATTAATTGCAGTGTCGTGTTTTGACTAAAACATTGCAGGGATACTGGGTGAGTGCCATAGCCGCGAGACCCTCATCGACACACAAGGGCTATTTGTTAGGCGGACTAGTGTGGTTTGCTGTGCCGTTCTCCCTGGCCACATCCCTCGGTCTAGGAGCACTTGCACTTGATTTGCCGATTACTGCGAGCGAAGCAAGCCATGGACTTGTTCCTCCAGCTACAGCTATTGCTTTGATGGGGAAAGGAGGAGCTATCCTCCTTCTCACTATGCTCTTCATGTAAGTTCTGCATCTGTCTTTACTAATGAAACAGACAACAATTAAACAGGATGATTGTGTCATTTCATTCGCATTTGTTGGGCAGAAAAATGGTACTATGATCGAAGTAGCGAACTTAGAATTGCTCGGTTCTTATGTGTCAGGGCTGTGACGTCCGCCGGTTCCTCTGAACTGATAGCGGTGTCTTCATTGTGCACATATGACATCTACCGCACTTACATCAATCCGAATGCAAGCGGAAAGAAAATCCTCCAAGTTTCAAGGTGCATCATCCTTGGGTTCGGTTGCTTCATGGGAGTGCTCGCGGTGATCTTGAACAAGGCTGGAGTCTCACTCGGCTGGATGTACCTCGCGATGGGAGTGATCGTCGGCTCGGCTGTCCTTCCCATCGCATTCATGCTCCTTTGGAGGAAGGCAAATGCGTTCGGCGCTATTCTCGGGACGATCTGTGGTTGCATCCTGGGAATCATAACTTGGTTGGTGGTCACGAGCATTGAGTATGGCCGGGTGAATCTGGACACGACAGGGAGGAATGCGCCTATGCTCGCGGGGAATCTCGTCTCTATTCTTACCGGCGGGGCCATCCATGCCATCTGTAGCTTCCTGTGGCCTCAAAACTATGATTGGGAAACCACCAAGGAGATCACCATGGTTGAAAAGGACACGACTGACCTGCCGTCTGAGGAGTTCAAGGAAGAGAAGCTGATGAGGGCGAAGGCATGGATCGTGAAATGGGGCGTCGGGTTCACTTTCGTCATCGCCGTGTTGTGGCCCGTTCTCTCGCTCCCAGCAAGTGAGTTCAATTCCTAACCGCCTTAGGCTGCCTAACATATTGCACGCTACATTTTATGTCTGCTCTTTCTGAAACTCTCCTGTTGCTTTGCTTGTTTGCAGGGGAATTCAGTAAAGAATATTTTACATTCTGGGCAGTAATTGCGATAGCGTGGGGAACCATCGGCTCTGCAGTTATCATCGCTCTGCCGGTGATGGAGAGCTGGCAGACTATCCAGAGCGTCTGTGTTGGCATGTTCACGAACGACCGGCTCATGGAAAAAATTCAAGAACTCAATCTCAAGTTACAGTCGGTCGTATCGGCAATACCAGAAGCGGAAAGATTGTATCTCCTCGAGTTGGAAAAGACCAAGAAACTGGATGCTAGTGAGCAACGAGTCCTGCCTGCTTAGCTCGCTCGACGTGAATTGCCAATGTCAAGAACTTCACGGGTTGTGATACTTGTGCAGGGAAAAAAGAAAAGAGTGAACCTGCCTCCTCTCTTTTGTCATGTCATGTCATGTCACTATTTGTGCTTAAAGGAGCTCGCTTTGGCCAAGAATGCAAGTGGCTTGGAGGCCACAGTGTGTAATTTCCCCATGTGATTGTTCCTGATCTTAATATATTGGAATCAGAACTTTGTCGATAGTTTCCGCTTACTTTCATTTCATTTTACGAGTTACCCCTCACTTTCAGGAATATACAAAGAAACTTTTTGCAGCATTAGGCCCCCCCTGAAGTCATTCACTACATGAAACTCAACTTGCCCTCATTAACCCCTCTTCACCATACCAATAGGTTTCGCGGTAGTCTCCTCCTGGACGCAGATGCTATGGACCGCATTATATCCATTATGTAAATGCAATTTGAGCCCGTTTCTTTCAGATTGCATACTGTCCCTTGCGTCGTGTACGCTTAGAGCTACACTCGGTACAATAATTCAGAAACATAACCTTGCAGGTGCGGCCTTCTCCGAACACTGCTCAATACTTGTATAGAGCATGAGATCACCATAGGAAGGATATCTTTTACTCTTGCCCACTGCGAACCGGGACTTTTCCCGACACTATGTTAGTCACTTCAAAGCGAAAGAGATGATTGCTTTCACACCGAGCGACTTGCTGTCGCAATTACCAACCCCATCACAAGTCCATTGCCAGAAGACGCAATATTATTCGTTCCTATTCCTATGTTTAATAGCTTGCCACTCCTGGGCGGTGGCCTCACCACCTACTGCCATCCATTAGCCTCCAACTCAGCCTCAGACACGAACAGTCAGATACAGATACATAACTCAAAAAAGTTTCAAGTGAATAAGTCGCACTGGTACACCAGGAATTGACAACATAATAACTCAACAACTACCCATCATCAAAGTTCTCATCATCGCTCAACAACCTTGCCAACTTCCTTCGAGCAATAAAAATATATGAAGTATGTGAAGCAACCATCAGTGTCATCATGTCTAGTCACTTTCCAAAAAAGTACTCTCAGCTATAACCTCTGCCATTGGGAATAGCACATTTCTTAATCAAATGAATCAAAGAGAGTTCGAAATCTGTTGCCCATAAAGCTCTGCCTCATTCCTAATGTCGTTCTACTGGAATGACTCGACCAAAGCATTCATACATGGAGTCATATTTGCTCCATCACTTGCTCTAAAACTGCGATGTTGGCAACAAGAGATTCACCATATTCAAACATGAAGCCATCTGTCATGCAACATTCACCATGTTCAAACATGGAGCTACATTTGTGCTACTGCTTTACTCCAAAAATATACCATCAGCGAAATCTTTTATGCAACATTCACCATCACTAACACTATATCCCAGCCACCACATCCATCACATTCCACAAAATAACTCACAGTTGCAAATCAGAAATTTCTGAATAGATCTTCCATTTTCGAGAACTTGCCAAAGGCAAGACACACAAAAAGTGAAGTGCAGGGAATATAATGAAACTGGCTCAGACACATGAAATTTTGAAAAGTACCAGAGAGGATGATCACATAGTGTTCTTCATCCTTATAGGGTACGAGTTCCACACACAGTGACAAAGAAGCCCCTAGAGGGAAGATAGAATCCCAAACATCAAGCAGAGGCAGCAGCTTCTTCCTTCAGCTGCTTCACCTTTGTGATGTAATCACTCATAGCTTCCTCCTTTGACTTCCCTGCCAAGAAGCAAAAAGATCACTCTTAGAAATAGCAAAGGCTGACAAGGAATTATAAAAAAAAGGAAGTTGCAAGTTAAGAACTATTATTTTAAGTTTCTACCTTCCACAGCCTTCCATGCATCCCACTTCGCCCGATCCCTCATGTTGAACATTCCAGGGCGACCTGAAATTGAAACAGGCATTAGTTATCTCAGAGAAAGAGCTAATTGAGAAACAAAGTGCCGAAGCGCGATAAGTTGCACATCCAAAACCCATTAGATGGTCGTGAGTTACTAACTGGTGTTCACTGGTCCAACCGTGGCTTGCTTGTAGAGCCCATAGAGGATGAGCTTGCTCTCATTGGTTGTATTCTCCGGCAGGGTCTTGGCTTTCTCAGCATGTTCCTCGAAGTCCTCCTGCATAAACCAAGTAAGTCATGACCCTAACAAGGATGACACTAAAAGTACATATCAGCTTCCTCAAAGCTTTATAAAAGCCCGTAAGGAGAGAACAACTAACAAGTCTGCAAAGTAGATAAAAGAAGATCTATCCCGTCACCCAGTAATGAAGAAGATAAAAGCGTCTGATATTTGGAAGGAGAACAGTATCTTAAGCAACAAATGATTGGAGATGCCAGTGCAAAAAACTACTGGGAAAACGGCTTTCCCTTTGAAATTTACAGAATGCAAGCACAAATATAAGAGATCAGTTGCTTAAGAAGGAAAATCTTAAAAGTGTAAAATGTACAGATTCGTCACTGGACGAGTCTAGACCGTACATAAGGATCATCCCACTCAACCTTAGCAATAGGATGTACCTTTAAATGTTCTGCATAGAAAAGGCGATTAAGCGAAAAGGCCAATCTAGCCAGTAAAATTTAGATCAATTTCCTCATTTTCTTTGCTTAGGCAAATCAGCTAATATAACTAGACAAAAACCACGCCAATTATGAATCTCTATCTTCGGAGATACTGTGTTAAAGCACAAAGAGGATTACTTCCTGTTGCATGCACATAAATAGGTAGCTGGTGGAGCTCATCGAGCAGTTCTGGCAGCAGCTATTTATAATCAATCAGACAGAAGCTATAGATTCACAGATAAGGAAAGATCACCAAATACCCAAAGAATAAACCAGGATAATCAACTGAAAAATTCGTTAAAAAGACCAAAAGAAAAGAAAAGAAAAGAAAAGATAAAACTGCACATCATGGGTTTCTCCGCAAGTCGAACCGTGGAGGTATGATCTACTAAAAAAACCAAACTTTAGCTCAACAAAGAACCGATCTCATGCACCCAATGAAGAAAAGATCCGACCCTTTATCCAGCTTAGGTAAATCAAACACATCACAAGCCAGAGCACCCAGATTCCAACGGCAAACAACGACAGAGAAAAGAACGATCCAATCGTCAATCCAGAAAGGAAAGCAAAAACAGAGAGAGCCAGAAAAAGTTCGAGAGAGGGCGACCTGCAAACCCATTTGCTCGATCTGCTTCGCTTTCTCCGGAACGTAACGTGAGAGTGTCAGATGTGCGCGGAGGCAGTTGATGGAACGCAATTAAATAGGAGAAAAACACAGAAAGACCGGGGTGACTCTACTGTGTCCCGGCGTTTCTTGATGCTTTGCGTTTCAAAAATTAATCCTTTTTTTTTCCAATCCTGAGTTGGATATGTTGAACGGCCGAGATCCATCAGATTAAAAAGGAATAAAAAAAAAGAGAGGGAGAGAGAGAGAGAGAGAGAGAGAGAGAGAGAGAGAGAGTAGTGCTCACGTGATCCAGTTTGGATATTCCTTTGGGCAAGCTGTACAGGTGGATTAATTTGGGTGGTTGGTGGTTAAAAAGGCAATGCATAGTTAATTTGCGAAATGAAACAAGATAAGAAAGAAATGATTATTCCTTGAAAAAGAGAGAGGGATGATTATACAATTATTCCCCATATTGAGAGTTAACGTGGGATATCGTTTATGAATTTTTGGTTATTCGATATGGCTTCTAAACTCTACTCGATCTGTAATGTCGTTCCTTAGTTTTTATTTATTTAATAAAGTCTTTGAATTTTTAGTAAATGTTCTATCTAATTCCTAAATTATATGAAAATATCTAATATTTTTCTTATATTAATTTGAATGATCAGAATTTGCTAATATAACTTGTACTAGTGTAAGTTGGAATGGTGTAACGATACAAGTGAATTGTCCATGTAAGATATTTAACTTAGATTGGGGTATAATGATTTGCATCATTGAATAAGATGGATAATCATTTTCTTAAATTGAATAATTTAAAAGGATTGCGACGTTCTAATTTTAGTTAAATATCTTGCGTGAGTAATTCACATGTAACATTTCTTTGTTCTATCATTCAAGTGCATTGAATTGGAAGCAAAATCATCGGATTCATTAAATTCAATTAGTAGAAGGACAACACTGAATACTTTAATATTGTTTGGGGATTAAATTAAACATGTATAAAAATCAAAATTCACAATGAAAAAAATAAAAAGTAAATAAATGACATTAAATATTAAATTAAAGTATAGGGACCATGTCGAACAAAGTAAATGCTCAAAGGCGTGAAGATCTAAAGCATCTCTGTAGCCACCGTCGGACCGATATGTAATTATGCATTTATTACTTGGACCCACGTGAACCACTCTTTAAAAATTTCAGGCAAATAAATGACTCGACCCATTAAATATGAGTTTAAAAATGATTTTGGACCCATTTTTGCCCACCTCTATTTATTGAAATCCCCAACCTTTTTCTCCACTTAAAAAAAGCTTTTTTAAAATAATTTTCACTCTTCTATTTTTTTCCCTTCATACATCACCTAATAATAGTATTTATTAGTTCAAGGTCGAATTTCACGATTTTTTCTTAGGCCAAATGAAATCAAAGTTGCAAAAAGCCAAATAAAAATCTCTCACGCTCAATTGTGGAGAAAATATATTCCAAATTGTCTGGCACGAGTGATTATAGACATATTCATATCTATAGAATCCTTGAGAATTCATTTAGGTCAAAGTTAGGAAATGAGAAAAAAAATATTAAAAAGGAACTCAAATACGTTATTCAAGAAACAAAAAGAGGAAAAAAAAAAGAAACAAATATTGTGATAAGGCCACCAAAAGAGGACCAGCGCAAAACCCGTGACAACGAGGAAATACAGGCAGAGGAGGGAGAGAATGAGGAAGGACCGGTCCCAAATGATAATTACTCTAGATGGAAAATGAGTATTTATCCTATTGAGCTCGATAGGCAATTATATCCCCTTTTTTTTAATTGAAAAAAAAAGACTTGAACTTATTTTGCCACCTCTAATAAATAATAATGAAATAAGGCGTCTCTAACCTATTTCGCAAACACAACCATAGTAAATGAATTGAAAACACATTGCCACATATATAGTTTTTAAAACACTTTGAATTTATTTAATGTTATCTCTTAACCTCTATTACATGTTTAAAATAATATTTGAACTACATAGAAATGTTCAATGTCGTTCCTAAAATTAAATTAATGAAATGATAACATTACATATTTTTATATAATTCAAGAATTAGGTTGAACATATTTCAAAAGTTCAAGAATCATATCGAATAAATTACAAGTTTAGGGACTATTATTGAATATTTGCCTAAAGTTCTTTTGGGTAAACTTAGTTTGTTTTTAGATTTTAAAACTGGCAAAAGGTCGACACATGCCAAATCTTCATCGATATAATTATTTACCTTTTTTTTTGTAACACATGATATCCAAAATCTTCGGTCCAATTAATCCTCGTATGACGCATGTACTATGCATTACGTGTCCATCATGTTCAAGTACCACAAAAGATAACTCCAGCCTTCAATTATAGATCGAGACGCCTTGATTCTATACGACTTTTCTTTTTCCATTTCCATCTAAAGAATCGAATAAATCTAGGAGAAGGCATAATCGTTAGTGATGAGGAATCAAACATTTGATTATTTATTAATCATTAATTCAGCTAAATAACTCATGGACGTTATCCCTAATCGGTCGATTTAAATTAAAAGATAATTCATGATGTTACTTATACGTAAATACTATGAAATATCGCGGTTCGAAATTTAATTTATCAGACACCAACGAACATGTATGTATATAAAGAAGCTTCTAAAAGAACGTTTGAGCTAGACCAAATGATCTTATTCATATTCATATCTCGTTCTCCTCTCTCTCTCCAAGATATGTGAATATTTTCGACGGCAATTTACCTTTTGTGCTACCTAATGTTTTCTGAAGAATTAATGAATGTTATTCTTTGCTAGTACTTTTGTGAACTACTATGATATGACTTGATCCATCCGGCATTATTCGAATATAAGGATGGTCGGGCCATTTTCAAATCCAAACCCCAACAAGATCCAATAAAATAAGGCGAGTGTGGATATAAACATGAATTCCCTTCCAGATAAAATTCGAAGGTAAAAGAAAATCACCTTCCCCGTTTCAAAACCATGGAACGACTAGATGGGGAAGCTCAGTTTTAATTTCATATCAATTTCGAATTCTGAAAATGCTGCTAGGCTAGTTCATGATCGGTTATAAGAGCTCCTCACGACGGCCAACTCTGAAAGTGTGTGAAGAAAAGAAGAGAAGAGAAGGGGGTGAAGACATGGGGAAGTCGAGTCTCGAGAGCGTCGTGTCCAGATTTCTCGCTGTGTTTCTTGTTTGGTGCTCGGTAAGCGAGCTCTGCAATGGTAGAGAGTTGGTGGAGAAAAACCAAGACTCGACCGGGTCGTTCTGGATTGATTGCTGGGGATGGATTCCCCTCCCCCGCTTCCCCATCATCCCTCTTCCGCCCTTCTTCCGCCCTCCTTTCCCCTTCCCTTCCCCGAGGCCCCCTTACCCGGGTCCTCCGCTAACGCCGCAGACGCCGCCTCCCGCGCCCAAACCAAAGCCGATACCCTCGACGCCGCCTCCTGCATCCAAACCAAAGTTGATACCCTCAACACCGGCAGAAGGGCCTATAGTAGGAGTGACACCACCAACGCGGATTGAGGAGCCGGGGCCAATGCCGCCGACCCCAATTGGAGAGCGGGGGCTAGGGCCGACACCACCAACCCGATTGAGGGGCCAGCATTGGGGCTGACACTGCCGATCGAGGGGCCTGCATTGGGGCCGACACCGCCAATCCCAATTGAGGGGCCAGCCCCCGGACCGGCATTGCCAATAGAACCGGCACTTGGACTGACAACATCAACCCCAATCAAAGGGCCGACACCACCTACAGAGGAGCCGGCGCCGGTCCGACGCCAACATCACCGATAGACGAACCAACTCCGGCGCCAAACCCGGAATTGGCACCTATCCGGGCACCAACACCAGCCAACTGAACGGCGCATGATTCTATCCATAGTTTGCTACACAACATATAGTGTTAATCAGTAGTTCTATAGATCATTTGCTAGGATTTTTCTTCATCGGTCCTTTATATCATTTTTGGAATAATAAAGGAGTTTGCTTTTAGTTGTTTTTCCGCGCAATTAGACAAAAAATTTGAACAGGACCGCCAGTCTTTAACAAAATACACATCAAGAAAAAAAAAAAGAAAGAGTTCGATCACCTAGTCTCAGAAAATTAACATTCATCGATTACTATTCACCTTCTCTAATTTTGTAATATCTGCTCAATTAATATGAATGAAAAGCTTATGAACAATCAAAAGTTTCCAATAGCAGATATAGATTTAGTATCTTCGGAAGCCACTATGGGCGACAATCGATCAACTTATGCTGTAGGCAAATGGATTCTTACTCCCGTTAAGTTTTAAGATATATTTGTATGAAAATGTGGATTTTTCTATTCGAAGTGACTTAGTTACAATTGGAGATGGCAAAATGGGTCAAAAACTCATATTCTAACCCATATTTGATTTAAAAAAAAAACTCATATTTGATAATATGAGTTATAAATGGGTCAACTTAAAATTTTAAATGGATCACTTAACAATGTTATGAGTCATAAATGGATTCATTTTAAATATTATTAACAAGTCATTTTTAGACTATGAAAATTATGTTATTCTAATTATTTTTTTAAAAATAATAAAAATTAATTATTTTTAATTTTCCTTTTTTCCTTTCCTTTTTTTTCCTTCCCTTTTCCCTCTTTCTAAGTTGGTCGCTAGCCAAGAGGTGAGAGATGAGCTCACTAGACTCCAGTGACTAGAAGAGGAAAAAGCAAAGAAAATGAATTTTTTTAAAACTAAAAAAAATAAAAAAAAATAAAAGTTATCAAATAATTTTAACAATACATTTTTTTAAAAAAAAATCACCAAGCAAATTTCCTTGAACTTGGTTAAATATAAAAGTACTTTATTAATATGAGTCGGGTTGAGTATGGATCATTATATTTACACTATATGAATATATGTCAAAATAGGTTAAATAGTCAAATATGGTCAGACCCATATTTGACTCGACCCAAACCCGACTCGACCCACCCATTTGACATCCCTAGTTACAATGTACAACGTTTTGATTTGTAAGGTGTTTTGAAAAGTGTTATTTAATTAAGGCCCAAAAAAATACTTAGTAGTCACAAATGCAACACGAACCTTCCAATAGATAAGGAAGACTAAATCTAATTGGACATTCTTATAGCAAGTGCAATTCAAAAGATCCAAACTATGACGTAAAACTTTTGTTGCATCCTATCTGTCAAACTCGGCCACCATCAACAGTTTCCAAATATTTATATTCTCTGATTTATGATCTTGGGAAGCTACAAGGGTTGACAACTGATCAACTTGTGCTATCGGAGAATAAATCCTAACTTAAGAAAATGAATGTTTGCAATAAAATTATAATATTGATTCACTTATAAGCGTACGAAAAATGTATCGTCATCATTTTAGATAAAGAATTACCCCACGTCCGTATTATTCATTTTTTTTTCTCATACTATATAATTACCCTATTTGCACCTATAAAAAACAGAAAACGAATATATACTTATAAAAATATATTAAAAAGTGCTTTCTTGGCACTCGTTAAGGTGCCTTGAAAAGTATTGTTTTTACTTGTCGGGTCACCTGTTAACAAAGTCCACAAACTAATAACTAAGTGTAAAACGAAGAAGGCTGAATCTGAATGGACTTTTAATAGCTATTGTTGATTCAAAAGAATGAAAACTAGGATGTTTAATTTGACATCCACAGCTTTTGCGTTTTCTTTCTTGTGAAAAGGTGAATAGGCAGAAGCCGTCTCGAGGGTACATCGTGATGCAACAGAGTTCTTCCTATCTCGAGAGATAACACCGACATTCAAATGCATGGAGTAAAGAAGCACCAAATTCTTGTGGAAATATCAAAGAATCAAATAAATTTGGCTCGTTAGAATAACGCAAATAAAAGGAAAGAAGCAGAGCCACGAAACGTGAATGACAGGTCCAATTCAAGCAATTGATGTCGACCAGGATTCGCAACGAGTAGGGCAGTCGGGCTAATAGATTTCAAAAGCCTGAAGCCTGGGTGCACCATTTGAGACATTTCGTGTGAAAATCTGAACTCGATACCTCTTGTTCCGGTAGGATGTGAATTTCTATCAAAAAATTTAAGCTATTAAGTTGATGGAGACCACATGTATATGATCGAGTAATGTTGAATAAAATTTCAGCACTTTTCTCACACGCAAGTCAGATTAAGAGTAACACATAAAAGAACACGTGATTGAATATTTAAAGTATCCTAACACTTCCAATGTATCAAACGGATTGTTGTTAGGTTATGGCACCAAGCCCACAGTTACATCTTTGGATTGGGCGTGATAAAAGCGGTGGTTCCTTGATGCCAATAGTTGAGAGTAACGACCTGGTCGAACTTCCGGGGACTAGTGGGATGACCAAAAACCTAATCAATAGTCTGAGAGAGGTGTCATAGTTGTTGCATCATGAAAACACGCAAATTGTAATCGAAATTGGTATCCTTGTAATAATTCCTCTTAGGACCGTCCCTCGCTCCCATGGAGAGACAAGTTTGAATCCAAGTGTGAGTCTCCCTCTTCCTCTGGCCTCTGGGGTCCTGTACAAGAGGATCTGGCCCTGGTATATGGGCAGAACCTTGCAGGGCGAGTCGGCCGGCGAGGAGTCGCTAGGAGGCAGGCTGAGGATGGAGAACCAACCGGCATGAGGAGGAGGGGGTGGATAGGACAGGAAGCAGCAGGTCGGCTGGGGCAATTCCAATGGAGGGAGGTTGATGATAGAGCAAGCGAAGGGGTCGAAGAGTGAGGGAGGAGAGATGGCTGGGTCATGGAGGAGGAGCCAACGGTGTGACGAGCGGACCCAATTAAACCCTTCCGGCCATCATCTTTTCTGTGCCTTATTCATTGACGTTCCTAGGCAAACCGGCGGCAGCTTCCATTACCATACTCGTTAAGAACAAGACGATATATGTTGAGATACCTGATCTCTCTTGTAGTGAAAACGCACAATGCCAAATCTATGGATTATAACACAACGATAATATCCTGGAATGGCAAATGCACAAGTGCTAAACATCCAAGGTAAGATCTACCGACGGAGACCGAGCACCAGCCTCCTCCTGCTAATCTGAAGGGGGAAATGGAGCCGTGGTTAATTGCTGTGATTGGTAGAGTTCTTGGTGTAGATGAACGATCTGCATTGGCTTTTAGTGAAATGTTTATATGCCTAAGTAAAAGGAGGAGCCGACTTTGTACTGTTAAATTAAAGGCTCGTCTGATTAGCAGAAGTTGTGAAAGATGAATGAATCCCACCACCCGGGGGTAACGTTAGAATCTACTTATCATGTGATTTTATCGATTGAAATCGCTATGTAATACTTAAATCGAAGTGTGGGTATTGATGTTCTTATCACATCAAAATTTGCTTCAAATATAAGTTGCCAAATTCAACCTACATCGGCGATCTATCTATTTGCACCCACCCTTTGTCCACATTGTCAATAAAATGGAAAGACAAAAACAAAAAATATACCTCAAACTTCATCCATCGACTATTTACATATCTACTACCATTCCACTTGACTATCGTGCTGCGAGACAATACAAGAGGGAAGTGAGATCTTACTTTCTCTGAGCTCATTCATTGTAATTAAACAATGCAGGTAGTTCCCGTTCTTGGACAAAACTTCCGAGAGACATTGGTCAAAAACTCCCATAGGTAACAATGTGTTCGTAATTGATGCCGTCGAAATGCCGGCACCTAACGTTGCTCGAATTATGCCCTGGTCTTCTACATAATCAAAGTGATAAGCCTCACTAAAAATTTCCACTTATTTAATTTCCAGCAGCAGTCTAATATCTGCTTGGGGAGAGCCGTTAAGGCGAATCAGAACATACTGAAAAAAAAGTGTCAAGATACAGATGGAACTCTCAAAACCGGGTAGCCAAAATTCTTGCTCAATATGTTACCAAAAAAGCACAAAACTATAAAGCAAAATGATACCAATTCAGTTTTCAACTTCTCATCTGGCTAAATTGTTGAGTAGCCAGAGACTTTTAAACAAAACATGAACCGGCCTCACTACTTCTTATCTTCCTTCTCGGCCTCGGCGGCCTTTTTCATCCTCGCGCCCACATGACGTGTGTTCATGCGCTCCACTCGCAGCTTGGCATATGCATTGAATGATTTCATCTCATCCGTGACCTTCACAAGTTCCACTGTGGGCTTTTCTCTTACAATGGGAAGGTATGTTCCTTGGACTTGAGTTGCATTTGCAAGCTCTTCCGGAGTAGAATCACCAGCCTACATGGAGAAAGGAAGATGAGATGCTTTCAACAATAACAGGGATGGCAAAATATTGATACCTAACTTTAAGTAGTCAACTTACCTTGAATTTCCGTGCATGTCTTGGGAAGACAACTAGCTTTGCCTTGTATGTCTTCAGCCTCTGCACATTAGCTTGCAGACCTTCCAAAGAGCGATTCTTGCGGCGATGATCAATTGCAATTCCAATTGTTGGAGCTAATTTCTTTGGGATACCTGCTGCCTGAGACATTCAAAATCAGGTTAAGCACGAGGCTTGCACAAGATGCTGAAAACTGCAAAAGGAAATCCTTGAAGGAAAGAACAATCAGGGAAGGCATTCACGTTATCATAATAATTCTGGTAGAAAAAAGTACTAATTCCAAACCTTTGTGGGAAAAAGCTTGTGAAGAAATAAAAATAAAGACATGCCAACTGAACAGACAAAATCTAGATGAAATGACAAAAAGGATAAAAAAAAGAGTGCCACGTTACATTTAAATAGGTTAATGAAGCTAAGGATGCAAGTCTACTTGAAACCTGCCACTCCAGCCAAATGTGACTTTGACCACAGGTACGAATTTATACACCAGTCAAAAAACACAGGCTTTAACAATGCTTCATAGGCAGAACTATGGTGAAAATGATGCTGGTTTAGTACAAATAGATAATCTCCTCATGATGCATCATGGCTTGGGATAGAAAAATCAGAATGGGGCAGAGCACAATTTCCTGATTGACTGAAATATGATGTGGAACAGCAAGTAAAATGATAGTAAAATCTTATAGCAACAAAGTTTGGGCACAATTTCCTGACTGACTGAAATATGAAGTGGAACAGCAAGTAAAATGATGGTTAAAATCTTATAGCAATAAAGTTTGGATGGGCTAGATGACCACATCTACTCATATTATTTCCATTAACAACGAAAAGTATTATCTTGACAAGGTAATGAAGATCCTTCATGACAAAAAAACCCATTCAAACAAATTAATCATCGTGGCTATACCTTAAGTTCTTCAAGAGAAAATCCCTTCCCTGCCCTGACCTTCATGTTATACTTCACAGTTTGACCATGAACAACTGGTCTGAGTGGACCTGCCGTTGGCCGTGGGAAAATCGTCACAGCCTTCTTTTGCCGAGCTGGGCACAAGAAAAAGAACTTCAGAATGCTCCGAGAATAAGAATGGCAACTAATGGCATTGCCGCAGTATAAAGGGAGTAATTCAATTACCTAAGCGCCTTCTAGCTTTTCTAGCAGGCTGGTTAAACCAGGTCTTGACATAATTTTGCCAGTGCTTTCTGAAGTGCCCACTTGGCACAACATTGTTATGTTTCATGACTTACCTAAAAAGGGAACAAAGAAGAAGCTCTTAAAATTAATATGGCTCTGAGATGTAGATATATGTTATCAGCAAACGCTGTAAGACTGTAAATACATCACAGATTATGATCCAAGAACGTTAACGAGAAGTACAGCAAATTTGTTGTTTTCACTCTGCACAATGTTCAGCCTGGTTTTCCTAGCCCATATAGAAATTCAGAAAACTAAATATCATAATCACAGAATCTTCCACATTGCTGATGCAATAATTTCAATCCGAAATAACCATTCTCACAAAAGAAAAAGAATGACATTATAAGAGAGTAGAGTGTTAGACAACATCACTTTTTAAGTTTTGTCAACCAGCAGCCTAAATAAGCTGAGACATGTTGAGCTCAAATCAAGATATTCCTAGACTGCGGAAATCCAAGTAAATCTCATTAGTAGTACAAGAAACACATCTGAATTTAGAATTAGAATCCCCATTCAAGGCATCGACATTCTTAAAACTTCACGTTTCCCTGCACACTAGACAAAACAAATGCTGCATAGCGAACAATTCTGACAAGTTTGCAGTACAGTCACATAAAAATCAAAACTTGATTTCGACCTCCTCAGCCCATAAAAAGGAAACACTTACTTTCAGCGATGCATCAACATAGAACTTTTATCAATCCATATAAACGACAATTCAACAGAAGGGGTCGAGTGAAAACAAAATACAACATTTTCAACATGATACATCCGGCGGAAAAACAAACACCGTGATTCATGGAGAGAACACCTCCTCGCATCTACAACATTTAAAAAAACCAACAACTCGAACTCAGCTAAGCCGAACGAACGACGCGAATAATGGCAAAACTTTCAGACGTCCACACGGATGGAAACGGGGCAAAAAGCAACAAGATTCGAACCCGAAATGAATCGCAGCAAATCCAACGTGAATCAACCCGAAAAAGGAGCGACCAAGAAGCTGAAGATCAACACAGAAATGGAACATGCACAATCACGCATTGACCAGCACCCATAATTTCAAAGAGTTGAGCTCGAATGGTACCTGCTTCAGAGCTGAGAGCCGGGCGGTGCGATCGTCGATGGAGAGAAGCTTTATAGGGCTTGCGATTCGTACATGAAACCCTAGGGCTTACATGTTGAATCCGAAGAACACGGGCCTTGGGCCTGACCCGATTCTTTCAGCTGCACAGACTCTCGCCGCAGACCGAAAGCCCAAGCCCAATAAGACTCGGCATAGACTGGACTCTTTCTTTCAACGTACACATTGGGGGCTCCCGGATCATGCATGGCTTGATAAGGTGGTGCAGCTAAGATTTTTCCCTTTATTTGTACAGGCGAGAGAGAGAGAGAGAGAGAGAGAGAGAGAGAGAGAGAGAGAGAGAATTAAATATGTTTAAGAAAATATGATTGGTTAGACATTTGGTAATTGGGAATGATTCGGAGTTAGCATCATATGATTCATTCTTCTCGCATTATATTTAAATGGCAAGATCCATCGATATTCATATTACATCACAACATATTTGATTTAAAAAAAGACAGGTGTTGTATAATATGAAAATACAATTTTTACTGAAGTCAAGGTCAGCAACCCGATAGTTGAATTCATAACAATCCGCACGCCTCTCATGAGCAGTAATCTCTATTTCCACCTAATGACAACTATGATTCGAGTCTCCAATATATGCGATGAGAACCTACTTGATTCATTCCAAGACTCTTCTTGAGTCGTATCAAGGCCGATCTCTCATTGACAAGTTGGCTCGATACGTTGGAATCGCAAAGCATATGTTTACATTTTGACGAGTAATAAGTGTGGTCGGCTATCCAAAATTCCATTTGTGAACAATGGTTTTGCTTAAAGTGTACGAAACTACTGCTTGGTAAGATTGTCAAGAACAAATGAGAGGAATTAACCATTAATATCATTGTCAATTAAAATCGATCATCGATGATTTGTTATTTGTAAATTTGCTAAAGTGTTGGAAATAGAAGATAAGTGAGATGTGTCGATTTCAACACTAGATAATGGTTCAAGTATCAAGTGACACTAGTATCAAGTGATGGTTGATTATTCCGAAAACTTTTTGTGAAAAATTGATTATTGACCTACAAAATGTATGCATGCGATCACAAAAATGCGTGTATTAATATTTGTAATTAGAAATACCCTAACTGCTTATATGCAACTATTGTTGGTGGGCTATAAATACTCATCATGAATATCGTAAATTTTCTCGCACATTTTTCCCAATCATTAGTTAATGAAGTCCAATTATATTTTGTTCAGTCTTATTTCTTGTAAATTACTTTCCAGCACTTTAAATTCTACAACTTGTTCTTCATTTCGTTTTTCAATTTTCAGCCAAGTAACTTCTTGTCCAAGATCAATACAAAATCCTTTCCTTATAAAAAAAGAAAAGAAAAGAAAAGAAGAAGCAAAATCAATCTATTTGGTGAAAGATTTTCACTTTCTGAGTAAAACAGCCATGGATGGAACATGGAGAACAAAATGACCAAGTATAAACAATGTCCACTAATGAGGGTGACATCATATGGTCTTTCTTTCTTAATTTAATGTTTGTGTTTTTATATTGTTTTATTTTTCAGATGTGGAGCTTAGCATGTGAAGTTCTGCAGCGAGAAGAATTTCCTCTCCGTCGTTGATGTGACAAATGACCAAGATCAAACAAGGCCTTACACATTTATGGGTAAGAATACTAAGTGATCCGTCCAGCTTCGTATGCTGCGAGGATGAGGCCATCATTATCATGGTCTTGAGCAGCGAGCCGCTGGCTTTCCTCCTAAACGACAAGCTGATAGATCCTTTCAAGTGGTGACGGTGAGTCCATCGTGAGGATTTGAGTTCTGAAGGCTTAATACTACTTTAAGTTCTAAAGGCTTGATACTACTTTAAGTTCTGAAGGCTTGAGTCCATCGTCATTTAGAATGAGCAGGAACCTCGTTACCTCCTGCCTCTCTCGAAATGCTTGATACTGCTTTAACACGTAGTTAGGTGCTTCCAATTTTTCTTCCACCATTTTGAGCTCATTCCAGATAGAAGCCTATTATAGCAAACCCTAATAGATGAGCTGCCTTGCTTGAGGTTTGATAATTGCTGCTTGATTGCGAAAATCTTTGCACGGTCAAGCTTCCTATACATTTCCTTGATGTTAGCCCACATTTGTTTTGAATCTTTTGTTGGGGGTAAACATGCAGTGATTTCTTGGCTTATAGTATTATCGATCAATGTTCTTACTGATCATTTGCATTTGTACCATAATCGCTGGAGCTGTTCGTCAGTTGGCATCAACATACTCCCATTGAGAAATCCTTCCTTGTCTTTCGTTTCGAGAGCTTGCTAGAACTCGATCACCCATGTCAAGTAGTTCTTGGGTCCGTTGAGCATTTGACTGATTAGCCGGACCTCCAGCCCATCGCCAATCATCAAAAACAACGGGTCTCCTGGCTCTGGTCGGCCTATGATGAGTGGAAGGAGGTGCGGTGCCGGACCGGATTAAGAAACCGAGTAGGGATCCGAACCCACTTGAGAAATCGGGTAGGTATTTGGATCTACTCCTCGGCTCCCCGGTCCAATTGGATGACCTGTTATGCATTGCTGATTTGAATAGCTCACTCCTGAGGCCAGCCCATTTAAATTTGGTCCATCCCGAAGCCCATTGCGTTCCCATTACTACTGGGTAGGTTCCTCGTATTCGGGCCTGATTAAGAAGCCCAGTAGGATTATACCATGCTGAGAGCCCATACATCCAAAAAAGGAGTTGTGTTGGTCCCGTTGGGCCTTGTTCTGGTTGGGCCTGATTTAAGATCTTGTGTCTAATCTCTGGTTGACTCTCCACTTCGTTCTTCTCTTCTTGAGGGCAGACTCTCTAGTAATGATTCTGGAACTATGTCTGAGGACAGCAGAGAAGATCAGACGCATAATAAAGGAAATCAATAAAATCAAATCAGATCTCTAATTGATCTTGCTATCTTTAATTGACGCAAATACCTAGATCTCTAAAGATGAGCAAAATTAAGCATGGACTGGTGGGACCTGGTGGCCACCGGGTATCTAATTACAAATCTGCCCCTAGATGATTTAAACCGTTAAAACTCCGACTTCCTGTATATATAAGCCTAATTCCCTAAAATTATTTAATTTCAAACTCGATTTTCATTTTATCCGGGATCTTTTTGTCTATAAAAACTATAAACGTTTGATCTAGTGCTAAATCTGTCCCTAATTTAAAAAGAATTCCAAAACTCTATGCCCAATCTTAAATATGCTTCGAACGAAGGTAAGGATTTAGATCGAGGGAGAGCAATTTCCGTCTTGACAAGAGAGCAATCTCGGCATTCGGGAATCGGAATTCACGGCCAAAGGAGGAAAAAAAGAAGTTCTGGGTGCAGAGGATCTTTCAGCACATTATCTTTGCCAAAGAGAGCTCAAGAAGGATAGAGGATGGAGCTTTTCCTTCTCGGCCAAGAAAGAGAGATGCAGAGAGAGAGAGGTTCATGGTCGGCAACAGACACAAAGCTTCGATAAAACAAAATGAGAAAACCTGAGAAGTAGTTGACGAAAGAACAGAAAGAAAAAGAAGAAGAGGGGAGACGGATTCTGTGGAGGTCGAAAGTGAAAAATAGAGAGAGAGAGAGAGAGAGATAGAGAGAGAGAGAGAGAGAGAGAGAGACAGTTGAAGAACAGAGGAGAGAGGTTCTCTCTTGCACTCTCATTTCCTGGAATTTTACTCCTCCCGGTCAGTACTGTTATGAAGTTAGAAGGCGCCACGTCATTGGTTGACGTGGCGCGCATTTTCCCAAATTACATGCAATGTCGCTTTCATGGCGTGTAAATTTGTGACCGGTCCAAATGGGAAAATGAGCGTCATGTCAACCGATAACGTAGCGTTATGATACTACTGAATATTTTTCTCGAAAAGCTGACATACAAAACTAGAAAATATCGCTCCAATTAAAACGTTACTTCAAATGAAACTCTCCTTAAACATTACAGTTTTGCAACGACTTCATTTCTAAAGCTTATCTATCAATTCCCAAATCGAATTTCCCAATTCAAATTTCACATCATTTTTGAATTAATGCCATAGTTATGAAAACCACTCCGACATCTCCAAGGCGTGTAAACTGTAAACATAAAGCTCTTTTTCATCTTTTCTTTCCTCTTTGCACCTTTCCCTCTATTTTCATGCGCGCTCTGCCCTTTGTCCTTTATATATCTTCTTTTTCTTTTTCTTTCCTTTTAAAGCCCACTTTTTGACCAAGTCAAGAAGATGGACAAAACATTAGGCCCATCCCTAGACTAAAACAAGAACAAACATTTGCTGGAAAAAATAAAAATAAAAATTTGATCTATTGGTTTGGCTTTGGCTTGATTAAGAAATTGTGAGTGAGAATGAATAAGTTGACATCTGAAAAAGAAAAATTAATTGATAACTTCACAATTAAATAGAGAGAAGAGTGGTGAGCCCAACCACTCATTCCAAATAAGTAATGGACAAAAGAGCGCCTGCCTCAAGTTAAGTAAAGACATGTGTGGGACCCAGTCGCCGGGATAGGAGGCAGAGAGAAAAGTATATGCTACTAATTACGAATATGCCCCTACATGGTTAAAGCACGCGAAGCGCCTGACTTTTTCTTTCCTCCTCTTCAATAGGCCTAGTTCCTTAAAAACTCTCAAATTTTAAATTTAATCTTAATTCCGTTATGAACTTTTATCATCTTTATAATAAAAAAAAACTCAACTTTAGATCCAGTGCTAAATCTGCCTCTATTTTTTTTTGTCTAAAAATAATCCTAAACTTTATGCCCAATTCCAAATTTGGCCTGAACATTTTTTTCTAAAAATATCACTAACAAGTCTTAAATCAATCCCCGCTAACCTTCTATTAAAAAAAAACGTAATTAAGCATTTGACGTGGCATTTTTATGTCAGTAAAAAGTTGACATCAGCTAATTGACATGAAATATTTTTAGAAAAAAAAATCGAAAAGATAAGGATAAATCAATGATTAGATCTAAAATTGAGGATTTTTAGACAAAAAGAATTTTGGGAAAATATGAGACTACACTCATACTCATGTGCTATTTTTAAAGACAATAGAATTGGGGTCAGATTTAGAATTGGATTTTTTTTTTATAAAAAGGTTAGGCCTTTTATATGGATAGATATCATGTTTGGCTAAAGTCACCAAACCTTCTCATTAGAAAAGGTAATATCACTCTCTAGGTTTAATTTCCCAATAAAGTTAAACATATTCCTAGACGAGCAACGCATTGACTTGAGCGTGAGGTCAAGAAGAATAATTAATCGAAGATAAATCTATTAATGTTATTGGTCGAGCTTGTGTGGAAAGATGCTCTCAACCGTTTAACGTTCCTTGTGGGCGTCCTTATAGATCAAGATGAATGAGGGTGCATCACATTTTCTAACATCTTGAGACTTGCAATCACATTCTTATCTTTTATATCATTATATATTCTCAAAAACAAAAACACATATGACGCATGGAGTCATGTCGAGGCATAAAACGACGAAAGAGTTTTTTTGATAACATATTGGAATAAAATTGAAATTGCATCAACCACATTTGAATATCATTTGATAAGTATTCAAATGACTTAATCGAAAAATATGATACCTTATGGGCTTCTGGTGAAGATGTTGAACCCTTCCTACACGTAACTGAAGACTACTTGCGAATGACCAACGTTTTCACACATGCAACTAGTTCCAAATAGGCTTAATATTGTTAAATTTATTGTTGAAAACTTTATTTAAAAAAAAACTTTGAGTTTTTCTCATAACTTGTAAAATGTCTGTCCAATCACGTAATTGTTTTTTTTTTTCAATGGAACATGCCCCAATCCCGAGAGCGAAGACAAGGTGCTAAGAAGGGTAACTTGCCAGCCGCTAAGAATGACCATGGGCGCGGGGGTTATGGTCCTGCAACCACATGAGTGAAGCAGTGACAACAAGGGAAAATCAAGGATTTGGAGCGAGGAAGAAAGAAATGTGTGAAGATCGAGGAAGGAACTAGAAAGAGTTGTCTTGGAGTTAAAAGGTTTACTTGGGAACGAGTTGTATTTATTATGGGTCCAATTTAATCTTGTTGATTGCTTTTTGGTTTGTCCAAGAAATAATAAAAATAAATAGTGCATTTGAAGTCTGAAAAGGTTCTATTTAGAAAACACCGTGGGACTTGTGGAGCCCTCGCCCTTTTTTTCCTCAGGAGTCGTGATATCAATTCATAAGGGTTTTCCTCTTACCTTTCTTTGCGTTTATAATTATCTCAAGGTTATATATATATTTTGTAAACCGTCATTAATAATGCCGCCGTCCTGGGGCTTTGTATATATGTATCAATTATGGCCACTTGTCCACGGATACCATAATGGTAAATGTTTTTCTATTTTGGGTTTTACTCTTTTTTCATGCTTTTGCATAGAAATTTGTTCTCATGTTCTCTTCTTCTTGGACAGGATTGCCTTGGATTCTCCTGGGCATTCAAATTTCCACCACATGAAGGTGACGACTATGGACACATGATTAGTGATGCAGGTCAATGAATTACTAATTTACATGTACCTTGATAAGTTTGAATTATCAGTGCATGCCACCTGGTTGGATTAGACAGATCAAACCTACAAAGAAATCTTTAATAAAGTAAATTTCAAGAGGATCGAGAATTTAAGAATATTCAAGGAAAGATGTCTTTTTCCATGAAAAACATATTAATAAAAGAAAAAGGAAAGTTCATCGAAGACTCATCCCAAGTCCCCCCCTTTCTCCGTCCACTTCTCATCTTCCCAACCACTCCAAGCACGTGGTTGACAAGCTTGACTTGTTAATGTGATTCTGAGTGCCATCCGGTTCCATTTTATAAATCAAACAACAAGAGAGTGGGCAACAAGAAGCCATTTCCTGTTTCCCGAGAGGCATTCTGGCATTTTAATCCATCACACTTTGAAAGCGAAAATCAGGGGCAGAGTCAGAGCATTGCGGATATGCATCGTCCCATTTTTGGGAATTCTTTCGCCGTGCTCGTGGCACCGATCCTCGTCTCCGTTCTCGTGTTCAATTTTCTCAATAAGAAGAAAGCCAGTGCGCGTAGAAATACAAAAGATGTTGATGCTGGTGCATCTGCTAATTCTGGCGGATCTAGTTCGTCTCCGGTGGAAACTAACGACAGTGCATCTTGTTCATCTCCAATGGAAACCGACAATGGCGCATCTAGTTCGTTGACCGCATCGATCGGAAACTGCTATGAGGTGTTCTTGAGTTTCAGAGGCCTGGACACTCGAGATGGCTTCACCAGTCACCTCTACAAGGGGCTCCTCAATGCCGGAATTCACTCTTTCAGAGACGATGACGAGCTCCGCGATGGTGAGAGCATAGGTCAAGATCTTGAAGCAGCCATCGCGAGCAGTAAGATCCTAATCCCCATTCTCTCCGTGAATTATGGTACAAGCAGTTGGTGCCTGAACGAGCTGGTTCAAATCATGGAGTGCAAGGAGAACAACGGGCAGATGGTGTTGCCTATATTCTACAAAGTGAAACCTGCTGACGTGCGACATCAAATCGGGAGTTTTGGAGATGCTTTTCATGAGCGTGAGAGGCGTTTGCGTGAGAGGCCTTCTTTCGACCCGATGATTTTGAAGAGTTGGAAGAAAGCACATTGAAATTATTTTTGCAAAAGAAATGTTTCATTGGTGATATATAATGATGGTAAATATAAAAAAGGGAAAAAGGATTACTTTTACTATGTGTTTGTTTAAATATTTTTCATTGAATTTTCCCATCTTCTACAAGTGATTTTTACCTCATATACCTGCATATATTGAAGCAATGTTCTTATTTTAGGTTAAAAAAATCTTATACTTCCTTATAAAATCAATATTAGATCAATCAAAACCACATAGCACAGATATTCGAAAGGAAAATAAGGTATAACCTATTATCATCCCCAGATGCAATGAAAATTGATAAAAGCACCAATCTAGAATGATACTAAATTCACTACATGAGTAGATACTGGCAAGCATGTAGAATTGCACAAATAAGGAGAAATCCTCTCAATTCCATTCAGGTAGTTAACAATATCACACTTCGAATGACTTTTCAGATTGGTATTACAAGACCCGATATCCCCTTGCATCAACAATTAGGATTTTTTAATTGATGAGGCGGGCTTATTAGGTATTTGTTTATTGAAACACTTTAAAAATTTTTCAAAGTCACGTCCACGTCATCCCTAATATCTTTAACAAGCAACAAGTTTAAAATTTGGTTCAAACCCATAATATATACAATACTCAAGATTCATAAGCAATGCCCTCAATTTTATTATGGCTTAATAAATTATGTCCAAGTAATAGTGTAATAGGGCACGTCATGTGAAGCAACCACAAGTATTTCCCATTTATTCTTAGCATATAAGGTAATATACAAAGATGTGACAAAAAAATTCTTAAAGTTTTTCAATTTATATCTGGATTGATTTATTACTATTTTCTCAATAGGTAAACAATATGAAATTATTATTGTCACATACTGAACTCTTGTCACATTTGATAGGGATGAAGCAGAGTTGGTGGAATTGATTGTTCGAAAAGTGTTGAGCGAACTGAAGAAAAAGTTTGAGCTAGTCATTTCTACGAATTTGGTTGGAATTGATAACCCTGTGAAGGAGATTAAGAAAGTTGTGGAGAATAAGTCTCATTGCACCCTCTTTGTTGGTATTTATGGAATGGGAGGCATTGGTAAGACTACACTTGCTAAAGCCATCTACAATGAGATCTCCATTCGATTTGAGCATCGTAGCTTCATTGCTGATATAAGGGAATCGTGGGAGCGTAATGGTGCACCTTACTTACAGAATAAGTTAATCCATGATATATTGAAGCGAGAAAATGAAGTTTGCGACCAAGACGAAGGGACTACCTTTATCTCCGCTAGGTTTAACGCTAAAAAGGTCCTTATTCTTCTTGATGACGTCAATAATGTTGCTCAGTTGAATTGTTTGGCTGGTAATCATGATTGGTTTTCTTTGGGAAGTATAATAATTATTACCACTAGAGACAAAAGAATTCTTGAAGCTGCTAATGTGGACCACTGCTATGAACATAAGGAAATGGATTATGATCAATCTTTGATACTATTCAGCAAACATGCGTTTCGAAGGGACTTTCCTCCAAATGAATTTAAGGGCCTCACTTGTGAAGTTGTACCCATTGCTCGAGGGCTTCCCTTATCCCTTGAGGTTTTTGGTTCCTTGTTGTGCGGAAAAGATCCAACAAAATGGAGAGAGATGATAAAGAAGTTAAAAAAAGTCCCTTGTATGGAAGTGCAAGAAAAGTTAAGAATAAGTTACGAAGCATTAGACTATCAACAAAAACAAATATTTTTGGATATTGCCTGCTTTCTCATTGGCACTGACAAGAGAATTGCATACTACATGTGGGATGCTTGCGACTTTTTCCCGGGGGAGGGAATTGAAGTATTGAGATTCATGTCATTAATAAAAGTTGGAGATGATCATAAGGTCAGAATGCATGACCAATTAAGAGATCTCGGCAGGACAATCGTTTACGAGGAAAACCAACAACAGCCTCAGCATCGAAGCAGGTTATGGGACCCCAAGGAAGCCTTGGAAGTGCTAAAGAGAAATAAGGTAATTGTTTCACTTTTCTTTTCCTTATTTCTCTTTTTTTTTCCCCTTTGTCCTTGTTCCACTATTAGAATAGTGTTCTCCCTCTACTCAGTGTTTGATCTAGTGAACATAGAACCTTCTAATATTAGTATCCTCATGTTGTTTCATTGATGAGATTAGTAGGCATCTTAGCTTATGTGAAATATTTCTTAAACAAGTGTATATTACCAAGTTAAATTGTTTAGATACTTGATAGAGATATTCTATATTGTCCAAAATCCCAAACTTCTATATTGACTCAGTTGCATCCTTGATACATGCAACAAATAACTTGACTATCCTACTGTGGACTATAACTACTTGGGGTATATAAGTACTATGTTAAAATTTATATAATAGGACTAGCAATGCCAGATTTCTTGTGAAATTTTAGTCACTATTTCAATGAAGAATGGAAGAAATACTTATTTTTATGTAATATCAAGCTAGGAATTCCATTTATCAATATTCATAAGGCAAGGTCTGATTAAAAACTTACCAAATTAGATAGGAACATAAATTCCTTATATATAACATACATGTGAGTGCATGACATTAAGCGTATTTTATGCAATGACCGTTAGAAAGAGTAAAGTTTTACTTTTTCCACGTTAAAAGTAAAAAAGATTAATACCTAAAATTCTATTTGTATAATCAAGTAGCTGATTGCATTAGCATTTGTGAAATTGATCATAATTACGACTTTATTACTTTTTATCCATCGTTTCGTTTGACTCAAGTTGTTGCCTAAAAAGGCTAACACATATTGCAATCTCAACTTGCGACCTATGTGCCCAATTCATATATTAACATATTCTAAGTCAATGCTTATTTATTATGTCTTTTGGACTCCATGATCAAATAAACTAAACTAACCAAAAGAAAAATGAATTTGCTGGATATTTTGTATACAAATATAATTATTTCTGTATTTTTGCGTGATTTCATTTCGCTTTTCATCCATGGTATCGTAGTTGAAATCGGAGTGGTTTTAATAAAAATGATGTAAGTTCTTTTTATATTGTTTCAAGACGGAATGAAAATATCTGTAGTTATTTTCATATTTGTGAAACAACCACAATATGTATCTTTGCCAATCGAAAAACAAATGCTAAATATGATTCTTTGTTTTGAAAAAGTACCGCTACCTCTTGTTAGCCCCAAGGGACGGAGGAGGTTAGTTTAGCCAAATGCAACTCCCGTCATCTTCCTTTTATAGAACCTTACGAAGGAACCTCCAACATAGGCTCGACCAAAATACCACTTGAGATTGACCAGGAAAGTGAAGAACCTCCTCCACATCATTCTTCTTGAGTGTTGCACTTGAAAAATGCACTGAAAAGACTGATTGTACAAATCATTCTATAGCATGACAAAGTGACGTGAGAAATCACATAATACTCTCATTCATTGAAGTGTTTATGCAAAAAAAAAAATCATGCTAAGTCTGAAGCATGGACGAAGCACTAGCACGACTTATTGAATAAACAAAAAAATGAAAGACAATTAAAGCATAATTAAAACTCGTTCATAACTCAGTCCTTGGATATTAATGAGGGTCCAACTTTTTGTACTTGGGAAAAAGATAACACAAGTTGGAAAATCCTAAAAAAGAATCCTGACCTATCAAACATGGGATGAAGATATAATTACCTTTTAAACTCATCCTTTCCCTTATGAGACAAAAATGACACCCGCCATCAATTTAGCCTATTCTCGCTTTAAATCAGCTCACAACATCCTACATAACGCATGAGTGAATTTGCACAATCAACCATGTTAATCACGACCACAATTTTTTTTCTTTACTTACAAAAGGCTAGGAATTTTGTAACAAAGATACAAACAAAGTTTGTTAACAAGACAATAAAATAAAATAAAACATCTTTTTTGGTGTGGGTTGACATGGCTCACCGTATACACTACCATAGCGAGCAATGCAGGGTACCCATGGCGATGTAAAAGATAATGGGTGAAATTTTAGATAGGTGTCAACTTTGTTTTACGGTTAAATAGTTGGGCTATCTATATCATTTTGATTATTTTTGTCGTAGATGCTGAAGTTTAGACTTTATAGGCGTATGAAAGGTTTTGCTACTTTTGTCCCAAGTACAAAAGACTGGCCTTAGTTTTGGTTTGGCCAAATTCTGGAAATGGGTTTTTGAAGGTGAAAAAAGTTACACGCCACACAAAGAAATCTTGAAGATAGATAGGGTATGTTGATGTTTTGAGGGAAGCTTATGGGGGAAATGACTAATATGAGTCGATTACTTTCGATGAAGATTTCTTCCTTTTTTTTTTTCTTTTTAATAGCTACTCTTTTCTTGGATTCCTTTTAGGTGTTGAGATCTAATTCCTTCCCAATCACTGTGAACTACAATAATAAATTTTTAGGTTCAGAGAATTTGACATGTGAAAACCCATGGACTTTTTGTGTATTACTTATTGACTTCCTATGCAAAGGTTTTTTTTTTTCAAGAATAAACATTCTATTTCCTATCTGTTATGATGAACCAATTATTCCTTCATTTGTTAAAAAATAGATTAGAAATTACTATTCTCCAAGAATAACTATTCCTTGGGGACCAAGGAAAAGCTAAGCCATGGAGGTTGATAGCCAGGATTAGTTTCAATTTTCACTTTTCGAAAATGCACTTTCAATCTTTATTTCTTTTAATATACATCAACATTATTTGGGGCTATTTATTATATTTATTATACATGAGTAACTCAGATACTTATGATTACGATTATATCCAATTATAACCTGTAGTTAAACTAAATTATATGATAACATAATTAGTTGTAGAGAATATTAATGTAACTAACATTGTTGTCTTAGTTGTTTATAATTGGATAATAACTAATTAACAGTATTTCAATTTATTATTAGTAAAATAATAAGGACTTACTATATTAATATAACTACTATCACAATATTTAGTTTCTTGTAATTAATTATTACTCCAACGGATTATAAGAGTATATGTTATTTTCTTATTAATCATGTAAGTAGCACAATCAACTACTATACACAAAATTAATATGAAATTTATAGGTAGGAAAAAGAATATATTTCTATTTAAATTGATCAAATCAACTTTTGATTTTGCACATTGCAATTTCATTATATTCCATGCATTGGGCACACATGTCCCAACTAGCATGGTAATGAAGCTAAAGTCTTCGGAAGAAGAAGGTCGCAAGTTGTACAGTTACCAGCCATTTCATCATAATATTTTTAAGATCCGAATGCTGATGGCCAAATTTCAATATGGAAGTTGACATCCTTCACTTTGTAAGCCTTTATAAATAGCGTTTATTGACGTAAACAGCAAATCATTTCTTCATATTGCTGGTCTCTTGAACAAATTAATGCACGTGAATAGCGGTATGAACGAATAGAATTAGATTCCTTTAGTTGGATTAATATTAATGAATATTGATCCTTGTTTATAGGGAACAGACAAGATTGAGGCAATTAATCTGAGTAAAGGCAGTTCAGAAGGCTTTGACAAAACAACCGAGCGAGAAGACAACATTTACACAGAAAAACAATTCAAGAATTTGATGTGTCTAAGATTCCTTAACCTAGAGGGGGTAGATCTCAGAGGAGATTTTGAGAATTCAATGGAGGAATTAAAATGGCTTCGTTGGCCAAATTGTCCTATGAACTTTGAGGTAAAGAATTTACATGTAAAGGAATTAGCTGTACTCGAAATGTCAGAGAGCGCCATAAATGGGGAATGGAAAGGATGGAGTTCTTTCAAGGTAAGAACAATTTTTTTTCCTTTTCCTTTTAAGCTTTCTTTTGAATCATAATCACTCTAGACTAACTCTTGACAATCATCATCATTATTATTATTTTACCAGATGGCAGAGAAGCTCAAATTTCTTGACCTTTCATATTCTCAATCTTTGGAAAATACGGACTTCCTCTCCACTTTTAAGAATTTAGAGGTTCTCATCCTCCATTGCTGTGAAAGATTGCAGCAAATTGACTCTTCAATTGAAGACATGGAGGCACTCCGTCGCTTGGAGTTGTGCGGGTGTACGTGCCTCAGGGAGCTTCCAGCAGAAATAGGTAAATTAAAAGCACTAGAGCAACTTCTTCTATCAGAGACTTATGCCCTTTCTGCATTACCAGACAACATAGGGTCTTTGGAGAATCTAGAAATCCTAAATATTTCTGGGAGTGATATAGAAGAATTACCTGACGGTATTTGGAGGCTAACAAAGCTCCGAGAGTTACTTGCCATTGATTGCAGAAAACTGAGAGGGGGAACGCCAGAAAGCATGTCTAATCTTTCTTCCCTACAACACCTTGGTATTTATGGCTGCATTCAGCTCCAATCGCTACCGAACCTTCCTTCCAGCTTAACGGATTTGGGCGTTACCTGTCGAAGTCACGAATTGCCTTCACTTTACCACCTAACCCATCTCAAGAAACTACAAGTTTATCACTGCAGATTGCTCAAGTGCATCCAAGCGCTTCCTTCAGAATTACCAGAATCCCTAAACACTCCCTTCGAGTTGGAAACCTTGGAAGTTTCTTATTGTGATTCTATTGAAACATTGGACGTTTCACAATTTAAGAATCTAAGGACGTTAGTCGCCCTAAATTGTTTACTACTTGAAGTTCGAGGTCTCGATAAATTGATATATTTGGAAAGTTTAATTGTCGAATGGTGTGATTTCAAATGGTTGGACCTTCCAAAGTCTGAGTGTTTGAAGATATTTGATGTTCGTAATTGCAAATTCTTAGTTGAAATTCAAGGTCTAGATAGGTTGGAGTTCTTGGAAAGCTTGGCTATCTCTGAATGCACTTCAATTGAAAGGCTGCTCCTTCCAAAATTTGGGAGGCTGAAGGAGTTAGACACTAGAGACTGCAAAAACTTGATTGAAATTCAAGGTCTTGATAGGTTGGAGTGCTTGGAATTACTAGATATCAAAGGTTGCACTTCAATTGAAAGGTTAGACTTCCAAAATCAAGGAGTATGAAGAAATTATATGCTGGAGGCTGTGAAAACTTGGCCAAGATTGAAGGGCTTGATACATTGGAGCTTTTGGAAAAGCTACATATCAATGAGTGCACTTCAATTGAAAGGCTATACCTACCAAAATTTGGGAGGCTAAAGGAATTGAAAGCTGAAGGTTGCAAAAACTTGGCTGAATTTCAAGGTCTTGATAGATTGGAGTTCTTGGAAAGCTTGATAATCTCTGGTTGCACTTCAATTGAAAGGTTGATCCTTCCAAAATCAGGGAGTTTGAAGACATTATATGCTGACTCGTGCAAGAAATTAGCTAAAATTCAAGGACTCGATAGGTTGGAATTTTTAGAAGAGCTAATTATCAAAGGGTGCACTTCAATTAGGAGGCTAAACCTTCCAAAATTCAGGGGACTAAAGGAATTAGACGCTGAAGACTGCGACAACTTGGTTGAAATTCAAGGTCTTGATAGGATACAATATGTGGAGATACTAGATATCGATGGGTGCACTTCAATTGAAAGGCTAGACCTTCCAATATCAGGGAGTATAAGGAGACTATGTGCTGGAGACTATGTGCTGCGATGAGGGGCCGCCCTCGGGGGGAAATATTTATAGAGATATTTGTTTATAAGGAGATTAAAATCAGCGTTTCTAAAAGACGTTTGAATATATCATTTAATCGTAATCCGATCTGACTCATCTATTATAGACTCGGGCTCTCCTAAGCCCATGTCTCGCGTGACATTGAAAAATCTTACAAAAATTATAATAATGAAAATCATATATAATGAGTTGCCACTTAACTTGTTAAGGTTGGCTAGAAATCAATTGAAAGCATGGGAAAATACTTCACTTTCTACACAATTATAGATTTAGTGACGGTGACTTGATTACACTAGTAAGTAAATTAATGCCCTTTCGGTACCTTAACTTGATTATCTTATTAACCAAAGTGTTTTCATGCGGTCTTTTTATCCACTACAAAATTAGTCCACTAATTGATCTTGCATTATTTTTTTTCCATGATTCTTATTTCCCTTCTACGTTCTCTTCCCTTTCTTGCTCAACGTTCCCTTGCGAAACTTATCTCCTCGCTTTTTTCCTGATTTCACTTCCTCTTCTTCTTTTTGTTGTTGTTTATGTTTCCTTCTTCAGATTCTCTTCTCATCTTGCCTTTCCAGAACACATGCGCTCCTGGGACCTTCCCCTTTGTTTATGACCAATATGAGCTAAAAGTTGGGCCATGCAAGAAATAAAAGCAAATGGGCTGAGCTAGAGAAAAGAAAAGGAAAACAAATGGAGCTGGGCTGGAGAAAAGAAAGGTTAGGCGAGTGGGCTTAGAGCGAAAGGCTGAAAGTGGGATGCCTCATTTTTTTTTTCTTTTTTATACATATTTTTCATATTCGAATATTTTATTTACAAAAGTAAAATTTGAGGTGTCAACGGCTACCTCTCTTTGAAAGAGAGCTCGAAGAGTTTTTTTTTTTCAAAAATTGGGGTGACGCCTCAAATTTTATTAAACCAGTTTCTCTATATTTTTTTTGTTTAGTTTTGTCTCTTTTTTTGTGTTTATTTATTTATTTATTTTATTATTTTTTCTTATTGCAGCCTTACCACGTAATAATGGTCTTGACCAAAAGAGAAGGAGTCTTCCCATGTAACAACGGGTTTCGACCGATGTAAAGAAGTTTTTATCGTATAAAAACGGATTTTATGTAAAAATGGATTCCCACTTATGTGAAGAAATCTTACCTTATAAAAACAAATTTCAATTGATGTGAAGAAGTCTTACCGTGTAAAAACGGGTTTCGACTGATGTGAAAAAGTCTTACCATATAAAAATGAGTTTCGACTGAAGCATTGGGATTAACACCCCTTGATGGTAGTGGGATGAACACCCAATTGAAAAATGGACAATCATTCAAAATTTGACTAGCTCAAAAAGCCTTGAGAAATTCTTCATATGAAATTGGCGAAATTTTTCTTAAACTTCTTTTTATAGATATATCACTCACCACATTCTGAAATGGTTCCTGCACATCAAACAAAATCATGTTATAATGAGCATTCTAGGAACGAAAGCTTGTCAAGCAAAAATCAAGGCTATTATGAACAGTATGCAAGAATTATCACTAGTGAAAGATCATTGATTACATAAGCAAAATCAATTCATTTAATTATTTGAAAAATATCATTCGTTATCATGAAATTGCTATCGATTCTTGCGAGATATCATCAATCGAAATGATCATATTAACTCATAAAAAGAGTTCATTAAGCATGCCAAATGAGGAATTCTTAGTCGGAAAGGGCTTCTCATATACTCTCAAGAAAAATGCTATTTGATCATATACATTTATGTGGGAAATAAATATGATCTCTCAATATATCTCACACATCAAATGTCGAAAGCTTTGAAAATCATTTACAATAAGTATGCATCAATCAATTCAGGAGGTCTTTTAAAGGACATGCCGACCATGCGATGATGATTGCACGTGAACATGTGTGACCAATTTTTTTCCTTTTGAACAAAAAGTAATGCCTCAATTTGGTCACAATTATTAACATTATCACGGAAAAAAAGAGAGAGAGATAGAGGCGGCGAGAGGCAATATGTTGAGCATTTCCTCATTAGTCCAACAGAAACATCCCATGGCCGACTTAAGAATTCTCTTGATCTCGTAATACTATTATATATCCAATCTAAACCATCCAAAAATTGGAAAGAAATTCATACCTATTCACAATCCACGAGTGGCAGTTTCCGACGGGGCAAAAAATTGTATGCATGAATCGAGTCTAGAGTGTAGACCAATGAAAGGGAAGTGTCAAAACTTTATTTATAGTGCAAAACATCTATGGAAAGAGATACATAGCAATAATATACTTGATCTTTGTTGTCACACTTTGTCGACCCTTGGGCTCTCACGGAGATTGTTGATTTGTTTATAAGAAAGTGTTGTTGAAACAGTGACCCATCAACAGATCATCGTGTCGACACCCAAAATTATGCGATCTATAATTTGGAGAGAGCATGGGTGCGTTGTTGACAGATCGGTTGCAGACTCCTGCAACAAAGACCAGCATCAAAGATGTGCGATTGCCATCGAGAAGTGAGAATCGGTAGTAGCTGGGAATTGGTAATGCCGACCAATTGCAATCCTGATGTAGAAAGTCAAATTAGAGATGGAGTTGAATAGTCTAGTGGATAAGATCATACTGTTATCAGCAGAAGGAGTCGAGGCCCAAAATCTTGGATAGAGTGGTAGCTTGAACAATAACCGCTTTTGACGGTTGCCTTATGTACAAGCATTTACAAGGTCGAAGCGAACCCAATTTGGTTTATTTACATTCTTTACTTAGCCTACTTCATAAAGTAGTCATGCCGATTACTTCTTGTCAGAATCACTACAATGTTGAATATCTGGATTTGATCTTATAAACGATGCAAAAAAGTAATGAAAATCGTATAACACAAGAATTTAAGTAGTTCGGTATGGGAAATTTTCCGCATGCCTACGTTCACAGGAGATGAGATCTATTTCACTAATTATGAAGAAAAAGTGTATAACTGCTTTCCTTACCATCTCTGATTAACCTAGAAACTTGTTTCGCGCTAAACATATCTAGCGGAACTCTACATTGTGCAAATTACCAATTGCCCACATAGCCTAAAATCGGAAACTTCCTCATATAAGATATCAAATGCCTAAAATAGGAAACTTCCTCATATAAGACATCAACCGCCTAAAATAGGAAACTTCATGTTGGATAACATAATACAAGACATCAACATCAACAATCTCCACCTTGGCTTGGATTCTGTAAAACCACCCGTGAAAGAATGTGAAATTTATATATGTCTTCATCCCCGTATATCCATAAGAGGTACACTCTTGCACTCATTGAGTGTGTCCATCACTTTCCACATCAAGTTATATTAATTGAGCCCAAACATGACCCAAACTTCTCAATAGTGACTGGCTTGGTAAAACAATATGCGAGATTATTATCCATGCATTTGACACAAGCTCTTGCATGAAATACTTGATTCTTAGCAAAATGTATGGCACTCTTACTATCACAATGTAACACCACACCTCCTTGCTCTTCCTTAGCAGCTTCTGTAATTACCATGTACTTTGCCTCTATAGTAGACAATGCAATTATAGACTGAAGCATCGCCCTCCATGAGATAGGTCCACTAGCTAATGTAAAGACATATATGGTAGTAGACCTCCTCTTGTCTAAGTCACCACAAAAGACTGAATCAACATATCCCGCTAGCTCTTTCGAACTTTCGTTGCGACTGAACATAATATTTAAGTATACAGTCCCACTCAAATATCTAAAGGATGGGGAGCGAGGACATCCATGGCCTTTGATCACCACTCTATTCATTCCAATATAATCCTTTTTATTATGTTCAATTGTAGAAAGTTTTGTTGACATCACTATTTTATTAGATTTACGTTTACATTTAGGGTCTGCATGACGGGCACCTATTTCTTGTCCAGAACTGGTTCTGGACCAAAAAAACCAATTCTGGACGAGAAACCCGTTTGCTTCGCGATTTTGTGAAAATCGGTTCTGAACCAATTTTTTCATCCAGAACCAACTTTTGGCCAAGAATGAGAAACTGAAAAAAAGCTATTTCTCATTCTCCTAGAACCAGTTCTTGCCTTTTCTTCCTTCTTTTTCCCTTTCTTTTTTCTTTCCTTTCTTCCTTCTTCTTCGTCCTCGTCCTCGGCCTCGGCCGCCAAAAGGACGAGGGGAAAATAAATATTCCTCAAACTTTTATTAACATGCGATTTTATCCTCAATTTTAAATTATTTAATCTAAATATTTTAATATATATATAAATAATTTAATCTCTAAATTATATTAAAATATTTAATATTTTCTCTATAACTAAATGCAAAGTTCAATATCATTTAAGGAAGTTTAAATAATATAAGGAAAATATTGAATATTTCGCCAACGGCCTATGTGGATTTTTTTTTAAATTTAGAATATTACAAATGTTTAATGCAATTAAAGTAATTTTTCAATTTTAGAGTTGATTACAATAAATTGTGCAAAAAAATATCAAATTTCTTTATTTTTATTAATATGAACATCTTCCAATATCCCAAATCATATATTTTAGAAAATGAAATAGAATCAGAAATAGAATTTTTTTTGTCATATCAAACATCTTTCTCTTTCTGAAACAGAAATTGTATATACATATCAAACACGTTTTTTTTCGTCAGAAACTCATTCTGAACCAGAAATAGAAAAAACTCATTCTCGACAGAAATGGTTCTCAGAACCAGAATGAGTATCATGCGCAGCCTTATACTCATAAAAGTAAATCACTCATTAAATTATATGCTCCTTAGGCTAACAACTTTGCATTTAACTTAAGATGATCTCTATGAATATATCTTTTTGGAGGCACCGCATTATGTTAAAGGAAATTAGTTTACAAAACTCTAGGTGGCTCACTTAAATTGCAAGCAAATGTTTGAAAGAATATGGGAAGCGGCTGTTCCTAGGTGACAAGAACACAAACACGAATTGTCCGAGAAAAGCATAAACTTGATCCGATTTAGATTATATGGGATGACAAGTCATACCTCACTATTTATGAGACACACTTTGTAATCAATTATACCAGAATATTTGTCTTCCAACATAAGATGACAAAAATTAACCAAATAGAATATCTCAATACCTAATGCTCTGTTATTGAGTTATACATTCAAATCGTCGAAAATATCTCTCCAGGTTTGAGCTCGGGAAGTCAACAAGATCCAGAGACAGGAATTTCAAATGCAAATAGTATAGCCGAACAATGAAGAAATTTCTGGAACAAAACGAGGGCCCTCTCTACTTATGAACAATGAAGATTTTCCCATCAATCTCCTTGGTTTCCATGGACAAAGAAACTTTCTACAGTAATATTACCACAAAACATTATGACATTACTGATCTCTATGAGCTAAAAAAACTAACTTTCATGAGCAACAAAACATCTCATAATAATTCACTGAAACGTGAAAATGAACATACACTAGAATCTCCAGACATGAATATGTAACTATTGAACAATGAAGATTTTCCCACCAATCTCCTTGGTTTCAACGAAACTTTCTACGTCATTCCCCACCAAATATAACAATTGGCTTCTCATTAGTGACAGTCGCCGGGCTAGTTATATTACCACAAAAAATTATGACATTGCTCGTCTCTAAGAGCCTAAAGAACTAACTTTCATGAGCAACAAAACAGCATCGCACAGTAATTCACTGAAACACGCAAAAGAAACTCCAAACATGCATGTGTAACTGTTTCCAAAAACTATTACAAAGCATTACGTATCTAGCCATACATTTTCTCGTCTGCCAAAGCTTTCCTCGCATTTTCCATCATTTTTGCCATTCTCTTGGAGCAATGCAAGAACTTGGAGCAATGCAAGAACCATCTACTCCTCTCATCAATGGTCAAGTTCCCCAGCATAACACCAACCAAAAACCCAGCTCCACCACCAGCCAGCACGATTTTCCAATCCAAGTTGAATAGAGACTCTTCATCATTATCTACTTTGGAAGATGATGATGGTGGTGGTGGTGGAGCGTCATCAGCATTTGTGCATTTATTTGGCAGAGGACTTCCACATAACCCCTCATTCATCGCATATGAATTGCTTCCGAATGTGTCGAACTGTTTTCCATGTGGTATTGGTCCCGATAGTTTATTGTGAGAGACATCGAAAACCTCCAGAAATGTGAGGCCGACTAGTTGCTTAGGAATCTTCCCCACAAGATTGTTCAGGGAAAGATCCAGTGATTCAAGCACTGTTAGTTTTGCCAAGGAAGAAGGGATGATACCAGTGAGGAAGTTGTTTGAAAGGTTGAGCATATGAAGAGACTTTAGATCTCCAATGAGTTCAGGAATGAAACCTTCGAACTTGTTATTGGACAAGTCGATAGCCACGAGGATACCTGGAATCTTCACATATTCCCTTTTTGTGCCCTTGTTCATCAATGTCATTGCATAAGTCATGTAACTCCCATCGTATGAAAAGGAAGAGAAATAAATCCATTGATGGATATTCATATATGTAAACTGATTCTGACCATCGACAGCTTTCATGGCGCGGCAACTCTGTAACAAATTGGAAGGAAGTTTACCATTGAAGCTGTTATTGGAAAGTTCTAGAATGTGTAAGCTGGTGAAGTTCAACTGGCTTAGATGACCTTCTATGGGACCATGGAAATTATTGGACTGCAAGCCAATAACTTTTAGGTAGGCCAATTCCGATAGCCAAAATGGGAATGTGTCATTAATTTGGTTGTGACCAAGATTCAAAAACTCCAGCATTCTACAATTTACTAAAGATCTCGGAACAATCCCTCTTAGATGATTTTCTTTGAGGTCGATCATCTTCAATACACAACCTTTTGGATAAACGTGAGGAATCTCACCATCAAAATTATTTCTCGCAAGGTTCAATAAAATCAAAGGACCAATACTTCCCAAACAAGGAGGAAGTGTGCCATTCAGAGCATTAGAGGACAAATCGAGCACGGCAAGAGAGCTCACTTCACAAATGGATGTTGGAACTTTCCCATATAGGAAATTGTTGGACATGTTGTATAGCCTGACTGAGTAAGGTGGGACAGAGAGAGTTGTTTCTAGCAAGTTGGAACTGACATCAAGATACTCCAAGCTCGGCAATGAAAGATCAGTCTGGATGCTTCCGAAGCTAGCTGAAAAATTGTGAGAAAGATCAATAAACTCCAAAGACCCTTTGCCTTTGTTCCACATCCATCGAGGAATGTTCCCTCGGATTCTATTGTGGGATAGGTCTAACGCTACCAATTTGCTTAGGTAGCCAATAAATGGTGGGAACTCGGTCAAGTTGCATGAATCCAAGGATAAGTAGGCGAGCTTCGATGTAGTGGCATTGATGAATGACTTGGTGAATGATATATTGTTTAAGGACAAAACTAACCATCTCAAGTTCTCGAGTTTTAATATATCATTTACATCAAGAACGCCATTGAGATTAAGCGAAGCTAGCTTAAGCACTCTAAGATCCTTCAGATTCCACAATGTGCTCGGAATATCACCACGCAAGTCGTTGCGAGAAAGGTCAAGCCGAATCAACTGCTTCAGATTCTCGAATGAAGATGGAAATCTACCGCTTAATCGATTACCTTCCAAACAGAGAGGAAAAAAGACATAAAACAAATGACCGTTACTTACCCTTATTAAATTCATTTTCATTTTTCTTTTTGTTTAAATAATGTCTGAACTATTACCAGAAAATTGGCCAAAAAAGAACTATTACCTGAAATGTCCAAATTGGTAAGTTTTGTCAAGTTGACCACCCACTCCAAACTATCACTGCTCAAGTTATTGGAGGCGAGATGTAGAGTGGAGAGCTGGGTAAGATTAGCAAAGGAAATAGGGATTTGACCTTGCAAGTTATTTCTGTCAAAATCTAGTGTGGTGAGATGAGAAAGAGTACCCAATGAAGAGGGAAGCGATCCCGAGAAATAGCAACCACGGGCGCTTAACTCATTCAGAAGACTAAGATTTCCAATCGAAGCGAATATTTCTCCAGAGAAGTTGGTCCAGTCAAGGTATAAAGATTTCAATGGAGAACCCCAATGCAGTTTGGGGAAAAATCCAGAAAGGTTGTCATTGCCGCTAATGTCAAGGACTTCCAAGTTTGGCATTTGAAAAATGCTAATCGGGAAGTCGTCATGCAATCCACAATATCCAAGCCGAAGTGATGTCAAGGAAGAGAAATTCGCTAGTACAGGAGGAATAGGTGATGACAAGCTTACATAAGAGAGATCAAGTTCTTTCAGGCCAGTCAAATTATGAACAAAGCCGCCCAATTTGGGCAAATAAAGTGTCTCAGTCAAAGAGGTGGACAAATCAAGAGAAACTAACCTGGGGAGTTGCACGATATCGTGAGGAATTTCACCAGAAAAGTTTGATTTAGAGAGATTAAGGTATTTTAATCTCGAAAGATTGCTAAAACCGTACGGGATTGAGGATAAGTTGAAGCAGTTGAAAGCAAGATTGACCGACTCCAAGTGAACGAGTCGAAAGATAGTGGTATTCGTATTGATGACGCCCAAGAGACAACTGCTACTGAGGTCAAGGGCAATCACTCGACCAGTGACCTCATCACATTCGACCCCGTCCCACGAACAACAATCTGCACTTGCATCCAATGACCAGGAAAGGAGCTTTGGATGAATGCATCGCCAATCCTTAGTGTTGGTTCTGAAACTTCTCTTGAATTCCATCAAGGCAGAGCTCTCATCTGCATGACACCGTAGCTCAGCAAGCCCAGCACGAATGAGAGAAAGTAGGACTATGCAAGTGAGCAGCGGATGTAATGGTGAGGCTGCCATAACTTTCTGCTTTTGTGTCTGTTCTTTTGGTTACTGAAGTGAAATTTCGGGGAGAGCACAACGGAGAAGCTTTGTATAGGCAGCAACAAATGGTTCTTGCAACGGAAATATCTTGCTACTTTGGCCACTCATAGTGCTTGACCCCGATACTTAAATTGATTTTAGGTGGGCCTTCCGTATGGGTTCGAAAGCTGCCGGACGTTAGACGCAAACATTTGTTTTATAATATTTCTTTGACATACTTTCCATATCAGTATCCATTCGTTTCTTTTGATGACATGCTGGAAATTGACCGCAAGCTTCCATGTAATTGCTCATGTTGTTTGAATTGGCTGGTAGCTTCAAGGCTAAATTTCAATTCTAGAGTTTGCTCATAGTTGTTTGTTCATCCATTCGGCTGCTTGTGCGTACTTCCATCAATAAGCCTGTTTTTAAGTGGACTCGTGTCTCTCTAATTCTCATCTTTTCTTGTACAGGCATTCACCGGTAAACTCATGTATACATCTATCCTCTCGGTACACTTATCACAAAATATTATTTCGTTTTGGAATTCATCAAGTTTAAAACTAATTTTCACATTCATGGTTTCATTTTGATTTTTGAGAGGTGAAGTTTTCTCTGTCAATTATAACATATGTACTTAGATGCGTCTAACACGATTTGCGTAAAGGCTAAGTAGAAAATTTGAATCCTTTAGATTTTTTTTTTATAATCTCATATGATAGCATGATTTTTTCTTAGAGATGACTTGTTAAAAAACTGTGGACCATTATTATCTCAATTATTAATTAAGTGGATTCTACCGTAGAGCCCATGCGATTAATGGTGGAGAAGAGTTTGATCTACTAGTCCGAAGACCATATGATATTTTCTCGAAAATGACAAGGAGACCAGGCAAGAAAAGGCATCATCGGTCAAAGCCTTTAATTGAAAATGAACATGGAAAATGAAAATTTTCTCACGCCGTGCTTCACCATTTGTTGCTAGCATTGTCAGCGTGGTCCACTGACAAGTGAAAAGACACTTCATATCTTTTTCACATAAAGAAAAAGAAAAAGAAAAACACCAAACTCGACAAATTTGAACAATGAACTTTCTTACTTAAAGCAAACCGAATTTTCTTGCTTATGACAAACCAGTTGTATAGACCTAACTACTGGGATTGGGATAATGTTACGATTTCCACTATTTCATGGCTATTAGCAGATGGGTTTAAGTGTTATGTTGATATTTTAGTTTAACTTACATTATTGCAAGTCCTAAATTTAGCAAAATAGATTAAAAAGTATTTCATGTTTTGATTGAATCAATTTGTGTAACCAGCAAAAGCATGTAAGACAGTTCAGGATTTTATGGCAAAAAGAAGGGACGGTTCAATGTTCAACATATTTTTTTTTTTGAGATACTAGTAAAACGCATGGTGCGTGGTACGCGTCAAGACCACATACTTTTGAAACTCCACAAACATCAAATTTTCTTGAGCATAGTTTGAAGATTCTTTATTTGATTTTCACTATATATAAATTAACTATAATTATTTAATTCAAAAAGACGAACTGTGTGAAAAGGAAGGAAACTGATATTTTCTCATGGTAATCATATAAAATGCAAGAATTAGTTATCTATTAAACTTTTCATGAGTTCATTTCAGTGTGAATGAGAAAGAATCATGCTAAATTAATTTTTTGTATTACAAAAGCTCCTGACTTAGTAAACCAGTGCCATATTTACCCCCCCCCCCAAATTTGTATAATTGTGCTAAATTTATCTATCATAAAAAATCCCAAATCGATGGACTCTACTACATTTATCTCAAACTAGTATGCTTATGCCATATTTACCTCCTAAAAATCTCAGATTTATCATAATTTGAAGTACATATACAACACGGATATATTATTTTGGGAGTAACTAAGGTAAGATGTCAAAAGTCTCTTGAGCTTGTTATTGTTCTTTGGATGACCTATCATCCTCACATAAGTAAGGTCATTGTCATTCATGGCTGTCAAGAGTTTCCATCCTTAATCTTCGATGAGACTCGATGAGTCCATGAGAAAAATCAATTAAGGGCGACAAGATGCGAGATGTTAGGATAAAAATTCAAATTCTTGGTGTTTTTTTTATGGCACAGCTTCTAAGGCCTAGAAATAAAAATTAATCCTTCATGAATATTTGTGTTTGAGTGTTAATGAGCTATCCCCAATTAGATCAAAGAAGCAAATTTAATCAGCATATGAAATCTCACTTTAAATATCACCTAAGAGAACAAGTGAAAACTTTGGATATTTTGAGTAAAAACAAGAGGCACATATTTTGTGTTACTTTGAAGGGCAATCTCCGCTATGATCTTGGGACTCAGAACTGTCAACAAGAAAGACAAACTGAAATGGTATTGAATTATGATAGGTTTAGAGCAACGGAAAGTCTTGCAATTTATCATAAAAGCGTAATTGAACTCTAAATTTTACAAAAAATGCAATGAGATCGCAAAATTTGTCGAATTAGTGCGATCGAGTCATTTCATTACTTCCGTCCAACTTGATTAGTGAAAAATGCCGACGATACTTCTTTTAAGGTCATAGCACGCTATTTGCGTGAATATCTACCAACCATGTCTTTGAGATGGGCTAATCGAGTAATTCACATGTGGATATTTCCAAATATGAGGATCTCAACGTGTTGAGCAAATATATGAGGTTCACAACACGAGTCATTTAAGCATGTGAGAGTCGGGGAACTTCGTCCACAATTTATAACAAGTTGAATGCTTGAGGCCATGTTAGATTGCAATGCACCTTTTTTTTGTATTTGGTAATTGAGATGTATGGGTTAGCTTGCGTGTACCTCGACTATTCATCAGGGGAGACTAGCATAACAACCCACCATCATGGCCCTTCACTTAAATCACAAACGCTTTCCTAGGGAATCAAACCCAAGACATTAACAAAATCCAAGTTCGCCCTAACTAGCTAGGCTATCCATGAATGGGCTGCAATGCACCTTTTTCGTGTCTCTTCTTTCCAATGTCATTGGGATTTGATGGGGATTAATAATCCACCGAAATAAAAGGTCATTTTTGAGTTCTTAGAGATCATTAACTATCTCGTTTGTGAGTTCACATTCAATCTATCGCTGGTGTCATTAATAATACCTAAATTTAGAAAAAAAAAAGTTCAAAGAAAAGGTCTTTTCTGAATTCTTATAGCTTGTTTGTTTTATTTCTTTGACATACTTTCCATATTAGTATCCATTCGTTTCTTTTGGTGACATGTTGGAAATTGACCGCAGGTTTCCATGTAATCGCTTGTGTTGTCTGATTTGGCTCGTAGCTTCAAGGCTAAATTGCAAGTTCAGAGTTTGCTCATAGTTGTTTGTTCATCCATTCAGCTGCTTGGGCGGACTTCCATTCATTAGCCCATAGAAGAGCCAGAGGACATTGGAATGCCATAGCGTTTACGGTACGCAATTTTTCATGGATTGGAATTCTGGGGCTTCTTGTTAGCCCCTCCAAAACTTTATCTAGAAGGAGTGACTAAAGGCAAAATGTTGTAGTCTTCTGGGCTCACTATTTTTCTTTGGATGACCTATCATCTTCAGTTTCACTGTCAATGGCCTACCTCCAATCAGATCTAGGGGTGAGCAAGTTGTACCGCCCGAACCGGGAACCGCCCGGACCGGCCCAGACCGGCCGGGTTGGTCCGGTTCCCGGATGTGTCGGTCCGGTCCTCGGTTCCCAAAAGTGGAACCGGTGTCCGGGCGGTCCGGTTCCCAGTTCCTAGGAGGACAGGAGGACCGGACCGGTTAGAGATAAAAAAAATAAAAAAAATAAAAAGAACCCATGCAAGAACAACCGGTTAGTGAAATTGTACTGCCCCACAGACAATTAGATCTTTTTAGTAACTTTGAGAGAAGACAAACTCCTCTTGGAGGACCATCTGCAGTAGGTTATTATTGATACACTCACTTTTCCACAATATTCAAATGAAGACCGTTGAAAGACATTTAGGTGTGAGCCCGTTGTCATGGCATCAAGTTAGACCCATCTTAGTCGGCCATCGGCATCGACCCTTGGTCCGAACTACATATGGAAAACAAGACCAATGGGAGGTCCTGCCCAAGCATCTCTATAACCAAGCTCCACTCGCAATATGTTAAGAACCCACCGACCGACAGGCGGACCAAGATGTCGAACCGAGGAGCCCAACCGATCTAGACGAAGCCTCTCTCTCTCTCTCTCTCTCTCTCTCTCTCTCTCTCTCTCTCTCTCTCTCTCTCTCTCTCTCTCTCTCTCTCTCTCTCTCTTAATTTTAGGTTTCTTTCCCGGTCCCATTGGACCGCCCAAGAACCGGACCGGACCGACGGGTCCGGTCTGGTCCGGTCCAAAATTTTGGCGGTCCGGTCCACGGTCCTAGAAAACGGGAACCGGTCTCACCAGTCCGGTTCCGGGGGGGAACCGGACCACCCGAGGAACCGCTCACCCCTAATCAGATCATAGATGCAAATCTAATCTATAGAAGAAATTGGGTGAAAGATATCACCAAATACAAATAGGTGAAAAATGTAATACATTCAAGGTTCATTCGTTTCGCGAAAAATAAAGCATTTTCGGAAAATATTTTCAATGAAGTCATTTTTTGAAAAATGATAACATTTTCTGAAAAATAACAACATTTTCCAGTGTTCATTTGAAACTTAAATTTTCCAAAAAATATTTTCACAAATTTTTGTTATTTCCGTTTTTTTTCTTATTCATGGATGCCTGACTACCGCCGTCGCCCGACCGCCGCCTTGATGCCGACGACTGTTTGACGGTTTGGCGGCAGTCCAATGGCAGTTCAGTGGGCCAGCGTACGATGGCAGTTTGGCAAACGATGGTCAGCAACCAGCGGTCCGACAACGGGTTTATTGATAATTTGATCGACATCAAAGATCGATTGGCTTCTGGAAAATATTTTACTCTTTTCAAAAAGAGGGAAACCCCAGATTTGGGCAACACCCAGCTATCCCCCAAAGGGTGTGCCAGTTTCCATACGATTTGCAATTATCCAACCGTTGAATTAAGCTGATTTTTGGAGGTGATATTCTTCTCTTTTTGATCTTCAACTCCACCGGACAAATCTTCAAGAAAGGGACACCTACGCTTGGGTGAGCGAGGGTTGCCCTTGCCTAGGTTGGCAATGGCCATTATTGCCTAGGCTAGGGAGCATAGTGCCCACCAATTAGGGCAAGAGTTGCCCTCATCAGATCTGGCAAGGATGGCCCTCGCCAAAGGTTTACGACCTCCACCAACCACCAATTATGCCCAACAATGGTCGACAAAGGGAAAAAAAAAGAGAAATAGTAAAGAAAAGAAAGGGAAAAAAAGTCTACGTCGGCACCAACAATGCCATTTAAGATGGCCGACACTTACTAGACTACAACGCTAGTAATTTCAATTCAAAATTGATTGGCAGGGCTAAATTGACAAATTAGTCACAAGGTTTATAATTAAATTAGCAAATTATCAAAAGGTTTAAAACTAAATTGATAAGTTATCAAAATATTTAAAACTAAAATATTGATATAATTAGGACTGAATTTACCATTCTTGTACGGGAATTAACTGATAAACTCACTTATACTTTTGTTCTCTCCCTACTCCAAATCATCACAATTTTGTTTCAGGACTCATCAAGTTTAAGACTAATTTTCTCATGATTTCATCTCGATTTTTAAGTCGTGAAGTTTATCTGTCATGCCTCTAACACAATTCGTGTAAAGGCTAAGTAACAATGTTAAGTGCTTTTAGATTTTTATTCAATCTTGCACAATAGCACAAGTGTTTGTTAGAAATAGCTTGACCAAAAAATTTTAATCATGAGATCGAGATCTACTATAGGACTCATGATCTAAACGACAGAGATGAGCTTGATCTATTGATTTGTTGACCATACGACATTTTCTCGAAATGACAGGGAGACTCAAGAGTCTAGGTAAGATAAGGCAATCAATCATCTGTCAAATCCTTCAATTGAAAATGCACACGGAAAGTGTAAATTTTCCGTGCCGTGCCTCGCCATTCATTGACAATATTGTTGGCATGGTTCACTTTTAAGTGAAATGACACCTCACGTCTTCTTCATTTGGAAAAGGGGGAAAAGGCCAAACTTGACAAACCTCAACGAAGAATTTTCTTTTTCCTCATCACGAGCCAGTTTTCAAACTTTACTCGGATTGGGATGAATATACAGTTCCCTCTAGTTTAACGACTTGGATCGCCCGTCAGGCCCAACTGTCGCTGAGAAAAAACGGGAAAATGATATTTTAGCTTAATCTACATCGTAAGTTATAAGTTTAGCAGGATATATTAAAAAGTATCTCATATTTTGATATAATCAATTTGTGTAATTCAAATACAATCTTAAAAAGTATTTTTCAATTCTTATACATTGGACGAGATAGGTCATGTTTAGTAGCTACTGTCCGATCATTACTTGAAAAACACGACACTTCCCCATCCAGTGTTGAGTTGCCCAAAGACGCAAGTTCTTTTGAGTCTTCAGTCAATGAAATCAATTTCAATTTGTCATAGCCACGTCATTTAGTGATCTAAATGTCTTAAAGCACGATACTAGCATTCTGGCATTTACCAGAGTCAAGAAGCCTATTTGAACATTAGCCAATGAATGTCTTGATCCACAAAAGGCAATCCATGACTCCACTGTGGGTAAGCATTAGAGTAGATCCTAGACCGGCCCAACCTAGCATGTCTTGATCCAGTTCCTAAGGAGATTTGGTCGGTCTTTGATCTAGAGAACACCGGAACCGTACTATACGGATTAGTATCCTTGGACTTAATGATTGGTCCAATCCACACCAACCATGTGGGTATCTTTTCTAGCCGTCCAAATCCTATGTATATAACTATAAGTGCCACGTTAGTTTTGCTTGAAGGAGTGAGGACGGCTCAGTGGTTTGAGTCGGGACCATGTGAAGGCTTGGTGCTAGCCCTGTTGGTGGGCAAATGTGTGAAGCACAGAGCGGCAAAGAGTTTTAAGGTCTTCCATTCTACATATGATGTGTGAATTAATAATGAATTTTGTTGAGACATGTTTTGGAAAGTGTTTAACATTCCCAAATTTGTATTTAAATGAAAAAGTTCGAAGAAACTGCGGTTTGTGTTCAACATGTTGATTGGCCCTCCTCCCATGCTTGGGCGACATGTCGTTTGGATCGAGACAATGGAAGTGTGATGCCTTTCTAGTTGGTTTTATAAGTCATATGAGCACCATGTATTGAAAATTACCACTCATGCTATCGTGTCGTACCATCATTCGATGCTAAGAGTATTCTCTCTGTGCCACATTACCTTAAGTTATCACCATTCGCGCTGGCGGAGGAGTTCCACACAATCTCTGTTCATGGAAAATGAACTGCTCTCGAATGTGTCGAATCGGTGCCTTGTGGCATCGGTCTCGAGAGTTGATTGCGGGAGAAGCTAAGAGATGAAGGAAACGCAAATACGAGGGGGATGGAGTCTTGTTTTATGGCCCCGGCGATGGTGTCCTTCATCTCGTAGCTATGTGAAACTGCGTTGCCCTTGGAAAATGTTTTTCAAAAAATACAATTTCAGAGAAAGAAAATTAATTTCTGGTGTTTTTTGTGCTGAAAATAAGTTGAAAAAATCAATTTTATGGTATTTAATAACGAATGAATCTGCTAAAGGTGACTCGTATCCTTAAATATGACATATCATGAATAACAATCTGGAATCATCATCTTCTTAATTTATAATATAATCCATCAAAATAACAACAATTAAAAAGAAATTAGGAAGTCGCAATTATGAATTATTATATATGATCGTGTCTTTGGGAAATGTCGGAAGATAGGAGCGCTAATAAAGCGTAATCAAGAGATAAGAAACAAAATCTATTGACAGAAAAAAAAAACAGATGATTTTGATTTCTTTACACTTGGACACACAGCAAGTAATAAGAAAATGAAAATGATACAATTTCTGGGAAACCTATTTCATCAAGAACTGACCTTAAAGGTCCTTAAGTTCCTTGGCTAGCTAGATTGATTTGGGTTAGGCCAGATATTCCAAGGTTTAGAGGTTTAGGTTCATCAAGCAAACTACCTTAAAGGTCCTTGAGTTCTTAATTTGTGTTCTTGTGGCTTGGAACCTATACCAAGACACCATCTACTCTTTGCTTGTCAACTTTCCAAGGAGGTTTGAGGATTCTGTTTTGAAGCTCTGTGATACTTCTGGCGCCATTGACTCTCGGAACTTCGCGTTTGACTGGGTTATGAAGAAACCGCGAGGGAGATGTGCGAGAAAGATAGTAATCAAGTAGACTGGCGTGGAATGCTTCTTTATACCATAATAACAGGCTAGGAATGATGTAATTGAAGTTCTTCAAATGTGGGCAGGGTGGTTGCCTCAGTGATTTGCTTTCAAAACCAGAATCTTGGATGCACTTTGGAGCAGGAAAAAGGTTTGTTGCAGGCTGATCAGATCGAATCTCTGTGCTCAAACTGGAGGGTTCCGGTTGAATGATACCGGACCCTTTGCTGGTTATATTGCTCTCTGTTTGTTCTCTGATGGGGCCATGAAACCTTCGAGTATTTGCTTTTTTCCTTTCCGTGCTACTAACTCTTCACCATCATTCCCCAAGTCATACTGTTTTGGTATCAGATGTCTTCTTTTACTTTTCGGTTTTTCATCGAGTAAAGAATCAGCCATGCTTTTATCGGAAACTAAGACATTGAACCGAAAGATGGCCAGGAAAAGAAGAAGAAGACGAAATAAAAGCATAAAGGAATGAACGCGCCGGCTTCTTTTCTTTTCTCTTTTCCTGGAATAGTCAATACATTAGGAAGGGAAGTGAGAACGCCTTTAGGGAAGGGAGGAAGAGATAGAGTGAGGGTAAAATGGGGCTGGGGGCTCTGGTTAGATAAGGCTTAATGTATATAAATGCAAAAACAAAAAATTGAACATGACTTAGCAGATGAGTAATTATAAGTCACGACAATAAACTCGAATCCTAAATATTCTATTCCGGGTATTTAAGCCTTGAAACTTGCCACATTGATGTATTAGAGTCTTTTCATTAATTTAGAAGTGGACGAAAAATTTAAATAGTCTTTTTTATTATTTTTCCAATCCTACACATCCGTTAATAAATATGCAATATCTTCACATACATTTTCCATTCAGAAAAAGCCTAACAGAGCTAATGGGAGGATAGTATAGACCCCAAGACAAGTTTTAGGATGTATATGCATGAAGGACTCAAGTAGAACTCTTGTTGCAATAGCCTCAATGGGAACATGTGACTAACTACATTCTGCAGAATATATGGAGTACACGAAAGTTCATTGGGAACCTAAAACCTATCCTATGACCTTTAATATCTATCCCACCGCAAGCTCAGCAGATCAAAGTCAAGGACTAAGCTTTAAGTCCTTACCTATGACTCAAGAAGAGAATCCACAATTTGCTTCTCGCCCCATTAAAAATTAGGTTCCACCAGGACCTTGCATTCTCTGCATCAATGAATGTTTTTGCATACTCTTCAATTCCCGTGGGAAGTGGGACCAAGAAAATTCAGCGAGTTGTCTAATGTCTAAGTCTAAGGAAATTTATTTTACTCTATAGCGGTGCGAGACCTTTTCCTTCCATGTGTGAACCATTTTCAGGACTGGACTTAATTTTATAAAACCAGTGAAAAAAGATTTTTTTTTTTTGGTAAGGGTGAAGAAATAATAACAATAATTTTTTCAAATTTTTTTAAAAAGTATATTATTAATTAAGTACATATTAAACTAATAAGCAAATGTGAAGAGTGCACGACAAGCTATTAACTCAGTGGTAGCACGCGCGCCCCTGATAATTACATCATTGTGCTTGGATTGTGAGGGCTCTTGGCCACATGGATGTGCTCATCATTGCCTTTTAAGACCCCATAGTAACAACAAAGAATGTGCTAAATTTTTAGCAGGAGTAGAAACTGCAATGGTCAAGAAGTTGCATCTTTCCAAATAGGAATTGGCCAATCCATAGGTATGCCATGAAGTTGCTCTCACAAGATATCCTTGGAATTCCATGTTAAGTAAATAGAAGGCAAGTCACAGGTTATCTATACTCACTTGTGCTAGTTATGGGAGGGTTCTAATGAGGGGAGAGAAGAGTCTCCGTCCCTAATCAAGTTGCTCTTAGTCTAGGAGGCTAAGTTTGCTGGATTGAGCACCTGGCGGATTCTCACACATTACAAGAGGAGTTGTGACACTGTGAAGATGAATTGAGTTAACTCTGTTTCCCCACCCGCAAGCTCTGTAAGTAAGAGCCGTGGTTGAGTATTTAAATTCCGAAACGGCACCAAGTCCGCCTCGCAGATGTTGATTTTTTATTTTTATTTTTCGTCAATAAGGAGCTTCTACGAAACGAAAAACCGGCGATTTTACTGGCAATTGCAGTTGGTTCCGAGTTCTTGCAATTGCTTTTAAATTTGAATCTATTCTATTTGACTCCTGACCCCAGCATCTTGCAATTCCTTTATAGTGTTTTTGGAAAGAGAAATTAGCATATTTTTATGATAAGAACAATGTGGCCTCAATCGGCAAGAGACACCATAAAATCAACAGTCACAACATGAATTGAGTTACAAAAAGTACTAGTTATGTATACTGACTGTGAAAACTCAAACTAATTATACTTACACCATAATGAGAAATGTAAATTATTTATGTAAGAGAAATACTAATTCTACCGGTAGCCCTCCTGTGATTAGAGATTACATTGCAGCTTCACACTCCACACATTCTGGAATAAAAGGACTCCAAACTAGTTCTGTCCCCCCCCCCCCCCCCCCCAACAAAAAAGAAAAAAAACCCCTCTCATCTAGCTACATAATGAACTTAGCTAGGACAAGTAAGAGATATACTTAATATAAATAACAACACCAATTCAGGAAGATTAAGAGATCAGTAGCAGCATTTTGAATAGCCTGTCGCTTGAAATGCCTCTTCAGTATTACACACATGCCGCTATTCCACACAAAACCAGACATTTACTTGCTGAGCAAACGTTTCCCTCTTTTCTGCTAACTACAATATTCAACAACATCCTGCAATTACATTAGGAGCACAGTCCTAAATGCCAATGTGACAAAAAATGGCATTTTAAAACTACCTATGAACATAAATCACAGGAAAGCCCAGCCTTTTTCCATACTGTAAAGCAAGCCAAACAGTAAAAGATAAATACGCCACAAACAAACAAGCACGCTTCAATTGGTTTGCGCTAACCATGCATGGAAGCATCCTGGTTGGACGCAACCAACATCGAGATTTCATATGTTGAAAGAGTGATAAAACTCATGGATATTAAGGAGGTTGAAAAACCAGCAACCACCCCAGCAATTGTTTCCCATTTCCAATATCTAGCTCTGATCTTGCCCGCTACCCAGGATTTGAAAATCTCTTGAGAACCTGATGATCGCGGGCCACATTCAGTAATTTAGAAACCATGATCTAAGTAAGAGACAACAACTGAATATGTACAGGCTAAATGTAATTCAAGGGTTATTTAAAGGAGATGGAAATGCAGCACTTTTTTTTTTGGTCAAAATGCAGCACTTGAAAGGTCACATGATGGCCAATATGATCTTTTATGCCCGCAAAATATCAGATTTTGTATTCTGGAAGTTCAACAACAAATCATTTGTGAAGCAGATAAGACAGTAATATCAATTGCAATTTGGCTTCAGAGAAAGAAGAAATTACTGCACAATTAGATGTATGTGGTACATGGCAATGTTGGCTTGCGATGATTCTTGAGACTCTGTATTAATGACCATTTATTATCATATTGAAATTAGAATGCAACTCTGATGAGAAATAGTCATTGGTCACTGCAAATAGAGCACAACACTATACTTCAAAACAGTTGCACAGGCCAGACAAATAAAAGCAGGCCGGACTAAGACCGCAATAGTGAACTGATTTCAGATATGCCAAGATCCTTCATATGATTGAAAGACAATGAACCACAAATAATGAAATTATGGTAATCCAACCATTATAAACTATGTCATTAATGCAGTATCTAAAAGCCGGATTGGACTAGCCAGTCCTATTAGTTGGCCAAATGCAGATATCTGACCCAGACCACCAACCCATGAGTTGTCGAAACCAGATTGAACCGCTGTTGACCACACTCCACTTTATTACCAGAACAAACAAGAGACTTACATTTCATGCTACAAACAACACAAGCGCAGGTAGTAAATGCAAACTGCAGTGCTGGAGGTGGTTTGAACTATTGATTAGTAGATCATGCATAATTTCTTCCAAAACTTTCATCCACCAGGCCAAATGCCCAAGTGGTCCTAACTTAAAGTACAACGGGATATTAAAGTTCACAGTACCAGGAACCATCTAAATGATCACGACACAAGCCAGTCGGGGTCTTATTTTAGAATAGTGTATTTATTTTCAGTGTGCAGGAACTGCTAACCCTATTGCCGTAACATTGCTAATACACGAAAAGGAGAAGAGGCCCAAAAAAGGAAACCAGTACTCACAATATATAGTATCTTCTCATCATCTCCATTGCAGATGGATCTTTGGCTTGGCAACTGAAGAAGTTATCATGATAGATGCTTACTTTGGAATTGCTAGATGTCTACCAGCAGTCATAAGTATTATTCACCTAAAACCAGTGTGAGAATAAGCCATGAAGTTGTGCATTCAAAAAACACATACAAAAGGAACCATAGCAATGCCGATGAAATGAACCTAATAATCAGGACGATTGCAGAAACTTGCAGATAATCACTTCAGCTTGAATTTAGCTCATAGCACAAAAGTTGAGAAGGTGCATTTCTTACCTTAAATTTATCTTTGGTCAATCAAGCAACACCAAAACCAGGTCTGCAATCAGCAGGAAGTGCCTCATCTGGGGCCTCTGCAAGTGCTACTCGAGTCCGACCCGATAAATGATCCTTATATTCTACCTTCAATTGTAAGAAGGTGCAAAACAGTAATGTAAATTCAGCAGTCAGCAAATGCAGTAGCTTTCTTTTCGAAGGACTGCTCTTGCCATTCTTTTACCTCTTCGGCGTTAAACTAAGATAGTTAGCCTGATAAAAGCATCTCTAATCTCTATCTATTGATGTATGGAGAACAATTGATTAATGAAAACAATAAAAGTTCATAAACACAGAAGAAACGCACAAATGCACCATTTCCCAGGAATGCCTGACTTGGGAGGAGCATAACAAGGCACTTACTAAATCTAAGAAAAGCCAATAATTTGCTATCTGATTTAATTCTAAACTATACAAACCTAAGCTCACAAACTATAGACATACACGACCCTAATATATGTTCAATCTATAAATGAAAAAAAAAGGATCCAATTTGAACAGAGTAATCATTTGGATAAGAAGACCAAAAACAAGGAACAAACCAACAAACCATGTCTGATGCTTTTGACAATTTTATCAACTATATGCTTAGTTCAAGCTGACTCAGTTCACTTTCACAATGATAACAAGTCCCTTTCTAGAAGTAACATCTGAATTTAGAGTTAGAATCCCCATTCAAGGCATCGACATTCTTAAAAACTTCACATTTCTATGCACGCTAGACAAAACAAATACTGCATAGCAAACAATTCTGGAAAGTTTGCAGTACAGTCACATAAAAATCAAAACTTGATTTCGACCTCAGCCCATAAAAAGGAAACACTTATTTCCAGCAATGCATGAACACATAGCTTTTAGATACATCCGGGGAAAAACAAACACCGTGATTTATGAAGAGAACACCTCCTCGCATCTACAACATTTAATGGCCCAACAACTCGAACTCAGTAAAGCCAAACGAACGACGCGAATAATGGCCAAACTTTCTAACGTCCACACGGATGGAAACGGGGCAAAAACCAACAAGATTCGAACCCGAAATGAATCGCAGCAAATCCAACGTGAATCAACCCGAAAAAGGAGCGACCGAGAAGCTGAAGATCAACACAGAAACCGAACACGCACAATGACGCATTGACCAGCACCCACAATTTCAAAGAGTTGAGCTTGAACGGTACCTGCTTCAGAGCTGAGAGCCGAGCGGTGCGATCGTCGATGGAGAGAAGCTTCATAGGGCTTGCGATTCGTACATGAAACCCTAGGGCTTCCATGTCAGCGGTAATATTTGGCATTGTCTTGTTGTCTTGAGTTTGTTTTATTTTGAAGTTGTCTGGATTTGTTTAGTCTTGCAGTTAAACTGTGATGTTTCTGCCTTGTACTTCCATGGAAATGAAAGAAATTTTACTTTGATTGGGAAAAAGAAAAATTCATCACCCTTGCCCCGCACTTCTCAGGCGTGGAACGAGGATGGGGAGCGGGGACTTCCATGGCCTCTGCTCACTACTCTACTCATTCCAATATAATCCTTTTTATTATGTTCAATTGTAGAAAGCTTTGCTGAAATCGCTATTTTATTAGATTTCATGTTTACATTTATACTCATAAGAGTAAATCACTCATTGAATTATATGCTCCTTAGGCTAACAATTTTACATTTAACTTAAGATGAGCTCTATGAAAATATTATTCCGTAGACTACCACATTAGGTTAAAGAAAATTAGTTTACGTAACTCTTGGTAACTCACTTGAATTGCAAGCTAATTTTGAAAGAATATGGGAAGTGGTTATTCCTAGGTGACAAGAACACAAACACAAACACAAATTGTCCGAGAAAAGCACAAACTTGATACAATTTAAATGAAATTGACACCGGATGACACCCTCATTTTTATGAGACATACTTTGTAATCAATTAAATCAGAATATTTGTCTTCCAATGACGTGAATAACAAAAGCGAATATCTCAACATCTAATCCTCTGTTATCGAGTTATACATTCAAATCGTCGAGAATATCTCTCCGGTTTTGAGCTCGGGAAGGCAACAAGATGCAGACAGGAATTTCAAATCCAAATAGTACGACCAAACAATGAAGAAATTTATGGAACAAAACGAGGGCCCTCTTTACTTATGAACAATGAAGATTTTCCCACCAATCTCCTTGGTTTCCATGGACAACGAAACTTTCTATGTCATCCTCAACCATGTATAACAATTGGCTTCTCATTAGTGAGAGTCACTCGACTAGTAATATTACCACAAAACATTATGACATTGCTGATCTCTAAGAGCCAAAAGAACTAACTTTCATGAACAACAAAACAACATCTCACAGTAATTCACTGAAACAGGAAAATGAACATAGACTAGAATCTCCAGACATGAATGTGTAACTATTTCAACAAACTACTTAGGTGTAGAGTATTAGGTATCTAGCCATACATTTTCTTGTCAACCAGGGTTTTCCTCACATTTACTATCCTTTTTGCCATTCTCTTGGAGCACTGCGAGAACCACCTACTCATCTCATCAATGATCAAGTTCCCCATAATAACACCAACCACGAACCCAACTCCACCACTAACCAGCACTATTTTCCAATCCAAGTTGAATGGAGACTCTTCTTCATTATCTACTTTGGAAGATGGTGGTGGTGGAGCGTCATCACCATTTGTGCATTTATTTGGCAGAGGACTTCCACACAACCCCTCATTCATTGTATATGAACTGCCCCCGAATGTGTCGAATTGTTTTCCATGTGGTATTGGTCCCAACAGTCGATTGTGGGAGACGTCGGAAACCTCCAGAAATGTGAGGGCCGCTAGCTGTTGAGGAATCTTCCCTACGAGATTGTTCAAGGAAAGATTCAATGATTCGAGTACTATCAGGTTTGCCAAGGAAGGAGGGATGCTACCAGTGAGTAAGTTGTTTGAAAGGTTGAGCATATGAAGAGACTTCAAATCTCCAATGGGTTTAGGAATGAAACCTTCGAACTCATTAGTGGAGAGGTCAATAGCCACGATGATAATTGGAATCTTTGCATACTCCCTTTACGTGCCCTTATTCATCAATATCATAGCATAAGTCATCCAACTTACATAGACAAAATTAACAGACATATAAACCGATTGATTAATATTCATTTATGCCAACTCATCTTGACGATTGACAGCCTTCATGGCTCGGTAACTATATAGCAAATTGAAAGGAAGTTTACCGTTGAAGCTGTTGTTGGAAAGTTCCATAATGTGTAAGTTAGTGAAGTTGAGCTGGCTTAGATGGCCTTCTATGGGACAATGGAAATTATTGGACCGCAGGCCAATAACTTTTAGGTAGGCCAATTCCGATAGCCAAAATGGGAATGTGTCATTAATTTGGTCGTGACCAAGATCAAAAAAACTCTAGCATTCTGCAGTTTCCTAAAGATCTTGGAACAATCCCTCTTAGATGATTTTCTCTGAGGTCGATCATCTTCAATGCACAACCTCTTGGATAAACACAAGGAATCACACTGTCGAAATTATTTCTCGCGAGGTTCAAAAAAATCAAAGGACCAATGCTTCCCAAACAAGGAGGAAGTGTGCCATTCATAGCATTGTTGGACAAATCGAGCATGGCAAGAGAGCTCACTTCACAAATGGATGTTGGAACTTCCCCAAATAACAAATTGTTGGACATGTTATATATCATGACCGATGGAGGTGGGACATGGAGAGTTGTTTCTAGTAAATTAGAACTGATGTCAAGATACTGCAAGTTCGATAAAGGAAGATTGGCTTGGTTGCTTTCAAAGTCGGTTAAAAAATTGTCAGAAAGAACTATATACTCGAAAGGTTCTTTGCTATTGTTCCACATCCATCTAGGAATAGTCCATCAGATTCTGTCATGTGATAGGTTTAACTCTACCAATTTGCTTAAGTAGCTGATAAAGGGCGGGAACTCGATCAAGTTGCATGTATCCAAGTATAAGGAGGCAAGCTTCGCTGTAGTGGCGTTGACGAATGACTTGGTAAACGATGTAATGTTGAAGGACAAATCTTTGCCACTACAGCAATATATCGTTCACCAAATCATTCATCAATGTCACTACATCGAAACTCGCCACCTTATACTTGGATTCTGCAACTTGACCGAGTTCCCGCCATTTATTAGCTACTTAGGAAAATTGGTAGAGTTAAAACTACCCACAACAGAATCTGAAGGACCATTCCTAGATGGATGTGGAACAATAGCAAAGAATCTTTCGAGTACATAGCTTTTTCTGACAATTTTTTAACCGGCTTTGAAAGCAACCAGGCTGATCTTCCTTTGCCGAACTTGCAGTATCTCGACGTCAATTCTAACTTACTAAAAACAACTCTCTTCTCCCACCTCCCTCGGTCATGATATATAACATGTCCAACAATTTACTATTTGGGAAAGTTCCAATATCCATTTGTGAAGTGAGCTCTCTTGTCGTGCTCGATTTGTCCAACAATGCTAAGAATGGCACACTTCTTCCTTGTTTGTGAAATATTGGTCATTTGATTTTTTTTGAACCTCGCGAGAAATAATTTCGACAGCATGATTCCTCATGTGTATCCAAAAGGTCGTGCATTGAAGATGATTGACCTAAGAGAAAATCATCTAAGAGGGATTGTCCCAAGATCTTTTGGAAATTGCGAAATGCTAGAGTTTTTGGATCTTGGTCACAACCAAATTAATGACACATTCCCATTTTGGCTATCGGAATTGGCCTACCTAAAAGTTGTTGGCTTGCGGTCCAATAATTTCCATGGTCCCATAGAAGGTCATCTAAGCCAGCTGAACTTCACTAGCTTACACATTCTGGAACTTTCCAACAATAGCTTACAACGGTAAACTTCCTTCCAATTTGTTACAGAGTTGCCAAGCCATGAAGGCTATCGATGGTCAAGATGAGTTGGCATACATGAATATTAATCAATTGGTTTATCTATCAATTTTGTCTATGTAAGTTGGATGACTTATGTGATGACATTGATGACTAAGGGCATGAAAAGGGAATATGCAAAGATTCTAAATTTCCTCATGGCTATTGACATCTCCAATAACAAGTTCGAAGGTTTCATTCCTGAACTCATTGGAGATCTAAAATCTCTTGGTATGCTCAACCTTTCAAACAACTTCCTCACTGATAGCATCCCTCCTTCCTTGGCAAACTTGACAATGCTCAAATCATTGGATCTTTCCCTGAACAATCTCGTGGGAAAGATTTCTCAGCAGTTAGCTGGCCTCACATTGCTAGAGGTGTCCCTACCTACTTGTTGAGGGGAGATAGGTTTAAAGATATTATTCATAACGAGATTTAAATTGGTGCCACTAAAAGACGACTCGAGGGTATCGTCTAATTGTAACCCGATCTGACTCATCCAATATAAACTCGAGCTCTCTCAAGTCCATATCTCGTGCAACGTTGGAAAATCTTGCACAAATTCTAATAATGGAAATCATATACAAAGAGCCGCCATTAGCCTATTCAGGTTGGCTAGAAACCAAGTGAAAGCACGGGAGAATGCTTCACTTTCTACACAATTAGAGATCGGAGACGAGGACTTGATTACACTAGTAAGTAAACTAGTACCTTTTCGGTACCTAGGCATGATGAAATGTTTTCATGCAATCCTTTTATCCATCACAAGACTAGTCCACTAATTGATCATGCATTATTTTATTTAAATTCTAACCATGTTAAAAGAAAGATAACAACCAATGTAATGAAAGAGTCGCTAACAAGTCCAATCGAAAATAAATGCGCAATCAACAATCCTAATATTGTTTCTAAAAAGAAAATCAAACAAAACACCCTCTAATGTAAAGCTCTAAGAGCTTATTCAATTGAATCTAAAACTTTTTAAACTCAAAAAAGGGGTTATCTCATTTTTAAACTTTAAAGGTTTTCTCATAAACTTTAAGGGTTTAAAATTTAAGGGTCTTCTCATTTTTAATGCTAAACTTAAAAATACTTATTCAAAATAGATAATCTAAAACTAGTTCAAGACTTATAATATTAATACTAAAAATCTATGAAATCAATTGTAGTCACTCTCCTAGACACTTTTTTATTTTTCTCTTTATTTTTATTTGTACTGATTTTTCTGATTTTTATTTTATTTTTTAATCATAAGAAATTATTTTTTATTTTTAAAGAATGGTTATAACAATATAATAACAAGAGGGATCTGGGTCGGGCTACGAACCAGGTCAGTTCGGACCTGACCTGGAACTCCAGATAAGGCGCAAGGCCTGCGGTGGAGAGGGGACTGGGCTCACAATGAACCCGGCCCAAAACAAGTAAACAAAGGAAAAGGGGGCAAACGCGGGCTGGGCTCAGCTTGAGCCCAGTTCCATCTTCTTTAAAAAAAAGGGGCCGAGCTTCTACTCTACGCCGGCCTATTGCACAACCAAGAGCCCATCGTCCAACCCATGCCCAAAGCTAAAAGACCCAAAGACCAGACCCACCAAAAATGGACGGGCTCTCGCCAAGCCCAGGCCCGGTGTCCTGGTTGGACAAAGCCGGCCCAGCAGAGGCTGAAATCAGCTCAGCCTCTGTGCTTGTGCCCTCTCCTCCTTCGCGTGACGATCGCCGGAACCACGGTGGGTGGTGCCACCGCCTCGGCCCGACGCCGCGCCTCGCACGGCAGCCTACGGCTCCCCCATGCCACGACCAAGGTTCCAGAAACCAAAAACAGACAACGATATTCCTGGATCCACTTCAATATTTTATCGAACACTAGGCGTGCAAGGGAACCGGTGGATTTAAGATGCTAAACAAAGCTAAACGAATACTCAGGAGACACAACCACACACAAGGAGCAGAGGCGACGCGTTGCAAACCAGTAGCACCAGCCACTCAATCACGGAAAGAACAGGGTAAAACTATTCTATGTACAGCTAAGAAGTACTACTTCTGAAGATGAACAAAAAATTCAAGGCAAACCTAGTATTTCTGTCAGAAAAAAAAAAAAACAAGAACTTGGCGTCATAACATGAAACTGTTGCTATTAAGTCTTACAGTCAACTGCTTCTTTGAGCGCCGCAGCATCATGGGAACTGGTAAAACTTGGCTGCAACGTTTCGTACTTAAGCTCTCCTGCAAAAATTGAGAGCACTAGCCTGAGAAAACAATCCAAGATTACAGGGCTATATTTCCCACCTGTGACGTTCGTGATGCAAGTGATGACTCGCCTTTGATCATAGCGACTTGCAGCTGATTTAAGTGGCTAGTCTGGGCTTCTCATCGCATAACCTCTATTTAACCACAGGTTGAATCCCTACACCGCAGAATTGGGGCTATTTAGATTTCACAGATTCAAGTCAGCATCATCGTTTTCTTACCTAATATCACCGTGGATATAAAGCTGCAACAATAGAATCTAGTGAACTCTCGGTGATGAACTTTCAATTTCAAGAGCCCTCGATGAGATAATTCGACGCCGTCCGGTTCGTCTCGTAGCTCAACCGAGGCTTCTCGGAGAAATGCTAGTTTACGAAACGAACGGGGGGAAGCCACGGACGAGTTGCCGGAGACGGAAGTCAGACGGAGGGAGGCGTCGCATGTCCGTCGAGAGCTTCTGGATCACCGCCCCCTCTCTCGTGTCTCCCTGTGTATACTATGTGAGTGTCTTTGTCCTTTTTACTTCTTCCCGGAAGTCCCTATCCTTCTCCTTCTGTCTTCTCTCTCGGACGATTTTAGGCAACGGAGAAAGAAATATCGGCCAAGTGACCAATGACAACGATTCGGCTGTAATTGGAAATGCGCGTGGAAAGTAATAAATTCGTCTGTGCCGTGCTCGCCATTCATTTCCAGTATTATTGGCACGGTCCGCTTCCCATTCCTTTATTGGCACGAAGATTCTTCTTTCTTGTTCGATGAAAGAGGGGCAAAGTTTTGGGGGGAAAGTCACAGAATTACTATGAAAAGTTTAGGGGCACTTGCTATACCTATCGACCATGATGCAGTGCCATGTGAGAACTAATTTTCGACTAGTAAGTTTGACGAAAACCTGAAAGTGTTTACCCTTTATAAGCCCAACATGGATGGGCGGATGTAAAAAGCAAGAGCTTAAATGTAGCATGGGCATTAAGATGAACAGCTCAGTGGGGGAAAGAGAACGAGCCAGGGAATCACATAGCATGACGCTCATCTCTCTCTCTCTCTCTCTCTCTCTCTCTCTCTCTCTCTCTCTCTCTCTCTCTTCTCTCTCTCTCTTAAGAACCCGACCGTCGCAATCTGGTACCTGGCAAAGACCTCGCCGGTCCACCCCATCATGATGTCGAGGCCGGGCAAGAGGAGGAGGTGGCCTTCGCCGTCAGGGGACGAGGGCGATGAGGGCGAAGGCGAGGGAGACCGCAACGGAGAAGTCTTTCAAGGCAGGCTGCCACAATTGGCTCCCAAACATAACTTCGACCGGAAAATGTAGGGTAGACTCTCTTACTGAAAAATGCGTGTGGAAAGGAGCTTGCCGTGCTCGCCATTCATTGCCAGAATTCGAAAAGGAGAGAAATTATTCATTGGCACGGTCGGCTTCATTGCCATTCATTGCCAGAATTCGAAAGGGAAGTAGGTCCGCTTCAGGTGATCGTGGATTATAGCGACCCATTAATGAGCTCAATCTCTTTCCTAGATCTGCCCTCCTGGTTTAAAGGCTAAATATGACGAAAGAAAAAGGTCAAAGAAAGAAGAGGCAAAAAAAGGAAAAAGTGGAGTGTCATATGACAAACTGAAGCAAGCTATTGATCGTGAGAAAATATGCGGTCCAGCACTTCCACGGAACACATTAGGAAACTGGGTGTGGTGGTCCATGGAGAAAGTATCGATGAAAGCTCCTTCGACTGCGACGCGCTAACCACGTACTAAGAAGTAGGTGGAGACATTAATGTGAGATATCAAGGTATTTTTCACTGTGATCTACGACCGGACGCTTACAGAACCGATTACTCAGAAATGACTGTCCACACGCATTATAATAGGTTGATTCACATTCGGTCACGCTTCTTAGTCAATGGGACAGTGATGTGTGAAGGTGATTTTGAGTGAAAACTTGAGATATTTTAAGTGAAAACAAGAGGCACATTCATGTATAAAGTCAAATTAGAGTCGGAGTCGAATAGTAACAGCTGGTGGACAAGATCATAGTCGAGACCTAAGAATCTTGGATTTTCATAGCTTGAACAATAATTGCTTTTGACGGTTCATTTATGTTCAAGACTATATAATGTCGAAGCAAACCAATTGTCAAAGATCTGCAACCAAGTGTTATCTTACTGGTTTGATTTATCGAAGAGTATCTTTCCTACCTTTTATCCCACTCCTTAATTCTGCAATCTCCCAAGTTTACAGGCTCTTCATGAATCGATGAGGGCATGGAGGGTCCCATGTACTTCATAAGCAAATCTTTATTAAGCTCAAAAACGATTCAGCCTCGTAAAAGAGCAAATTTCGTTCTACTCATTAGAAAACAGTATCATGGAATGGCTTTCTTCTTTAATGAAATCATCAAAACTTCCATAACACCAACTTAAAATGTCTTATTTGAATTTTCCATTCTATGCGTCTTGTGGATTATTCCATTAATTTATGGCATGTTGGGTCGTACGGATATTTTTTCCTTGTTTTCCTTTTAAAAAAATATTTGAAAATTTTGAATTTCAAGAGTCACAATATTGTACTTGGAAAAAAGAAAAGAAACTTTCAACGATTTGCAATAAACTTAAAAGTTAATATGCGTTAAATATTCATACTGTTCATGTTGTGTTGATTTGACTTACAGCTTCAAGGTTAAATCTCATGTACAGAGTTCCTTCATAGTTGCTTGTTCATCTCTATGGGTTGCCTCTGCGGACTTCCCTCAATAGGCACTTTTGAAGGTGGGCTCATGTCTCTCCTAACTTTTATCTTGCTTCGGAAAACAGTCTAAAAAATCCTAGCAAAGGTCACTTGCCTTGTCATGGCTAGCAAAGGTCACTTGCCTCAAGTAAGAGCCACTCTTGACTTCAAGAAAGGGACGCCTATGCTTGGGTGAGTGAGGGTTGCTCTTGCCTAGGTGGGCAATGGCCATCCTTGCCTAGGCTAGGGAGCATAGTGCCCGCCAATTAGGGCAAGAGTTGCCCTCATCAAATCTAGCAAGGACATCCCTCGCCAAAGGTTGGGACCTCCACTAACCACCAATTAGGCCCAATAATGGTCGGCAAAGGAAAAAAAAAAGAAAGAAAGAAAGAGAAAAGGCAAAAAAAAGAAAGGGAAAAAAGTCTACGTCGGCACCAATAATGCCATTTAAGATGGCCGATGCTTACTAGATTACAACGTCAGTAATTTCAATTCAAAATTAATTGGAATAGATAAATTGACAAATTGGTCACAAGGTTCATAATTAAATTAATAAATTATTAAAAGATTTAGAACTAAATTGACAAGTTGTCAAAAGATTTAAGACTAAAGTATTGATATAAGTAGGACTGAATTTACCATTCTTGTATGGGAATTAACTGATAAACTCACTTATACTTTTGTTCTCTCCCTACTCCAAATCACCACAAGTTTGTTTCAGGATTTATCAAGTTTTAGACTAATTTTCTCATGATTTCATCTCAATTTTTGAGTCGTGAAGTTTATCTATCATGCGTCTCAGACAAATTGCGTAAAGGCTAAGTAACAATTTTAAGTGCTTTTAGATTCTTATTCAATCTTGCATAACAACACAATTGTTTCTTAGAAATAACTTGACCAAAAAATGTTAATCGTGAGATAGACTATAGGACTCATGATCTACACGACAGAGATGAGCTTCACCTATCGATTTATTGACCACAAGACATTTTCTCGAAAACGACAGGGAGACTTAAAGAGTCCAGGCAAGAAAGGGCAATCATCTGTCAAATCCTTCAACTGAAAATGCACATGGAAAGTGTAAGTTTCCCGTGCCATGCCTCGCCATTCATTGACAATATTGCTGGCATGGTCCACTTACCAGTGGAACGACACCTCACGTCTTTCTTCATATGGAAAAGGGGGAAAAAGGTTTGCAGGCTGATCAGGTCGAATCTCTGTGCTTAAAACGGGGGGCTCCGGTTGAATGATACCGGACCCTTTGCTGGTTGTATTGCTCTCTGTTTGTTCTCTGATGGGCCCATGAAACCCTCAAGTATTTGCTTTTTCCTTTCCGTGCTTCTAACTCTTCACTTTCATTCCCCAAGTCATACTGTTTTGGTACCAAATACTATCTTTTACTTTTCGGTTTTCCATCGAGTGAAAAACCCGCTATGCTTTTATCGGAAACTGGGTGCGTTTGGTAACCATTCTCGTCCTAGAAACAGTTTTTTTAGAATGAATTTTTTTGAGAAATGGTTCTCGAATGAATTTTTGGGAAGAGAAACGTGTCTGGCAATTGTACAAAATTTATGTCACTAGAATATAAAAAAATAGAAATGTGTTTGGTAGTTACGCAAAATTTATATCCCTAGAATAGAAAAATAAAATAAATGCGGCAATCGACAGCGGTGGCTACCAAGGACCGGCAGCAATGGTGACCCGGGGACTAGTGGCGGCGAAGACGACCGGTGGCAACGGCGACCGATGGCGGTGACTATCGACCGACGACAACAGTGGCCGTCAACCGACGACGGCGGTGGCAGCAGTGGGCGGTGGCAAGAGATAAGAACAAAAAAAAAGTAACTTATTTTTTGGTACTGTTCATTCTTGTCTCTAAAACAGAAAACCAAAAATTTATTGATTCTCATTTCTAAAAATAAAGTAACTTATTTTTCCGTTCACTATGTGTTGATTGCATGCGTACTCGCGTGATCGACCAATAGACAAGGGAATTGGGTGAATGTCAAAATTGGCCTAACCTAAAGTAAATTGGACCGTGAGGGGGTTGAAGCAAGTGCAAGCACTTTGTCAAAATCGCGTGGTTCCAGGCTTTTCTTTTGTTTACTTTTTTCTTTTTCTTTTTTTTTGTAAGAGAATCCAATCTAGAATGAATGCTTTTTTCCGTTCGCTATGTGTTGATTGCATGCGTACTCGCGGGATCGATCAATAGACAAGGGAATTAGGTGAATGTCAAAATCGGCCTAACCTAAAGTAAAGGATCTTCCTTTTCCCCCTCACCAGCCCAAAATATGATGAATCCGGCATAGGCTTCATGAACCCCTAACAATTTACCGGATAAGTTAATAAGTCGTGCATTTCTGGCCCACAAAGCAAAACCGGTGGTTTAGCACCATGCCGAATGTGTCCAAAGAAGGAGAGCAAAGCAAACGAAGCAATGTCCAAAAATATACCAACCCCTTGTCTTCTCTCCATGGGTTGGACCACACCACATGCTGAAGTCCTTCCACAGCAGGATAAGGGCGAGGATGCTAGTCTCCATGGTTTGGACCACACCACATGCCGAAGTCCTTCCACAGCAGGATAAGGGCGAGGATGCTACTCTCCATGGTTTGGACCACACCACATGCTGAAGTCCTTCCACAGCAGGATAAGGGCAAGGCAGCATCCTCGTTGTTGGACCGGAACAAGAAAGGGAAGCTTAACCTAATCACTTGTGCTAGTTATTAGTACTCACTTGTGCTGGGTATGGGAGGGTTCTAATGAGGGGAGAGAAGAGTCTCCGTCCCTAATCAAGTTGCTCTTGGTCTAGGAGGCTAAGTTTGCTGGATTGAGCACCTGGCGGGTTCTCACGCATTACAAGAGGAGTTGTGACACTGTGAAGATGAATTGAGTTAACTCTGTTTCCCCACCCGCAAGCTCTGTAAGTAAGAGTCGTGGTTGAGTATTTAAATTCCGAAACGGCACCAAGTCCGCCTCGCAGATGTTGATTTTTTATTTTCATTTTTCGTCAATAAGGAGCTTCTACGAAACGAAAAACCGGCGATTTTACCGGCAATTGCAGTTGGTTCCGAGTTCTTCCAATTGCTTTTAAATTTGAATCTATTCTATTTGACTCCTGATCCCAGCATCTTGCAATTCCTTTATAGTGGTTTTGGAAAGAGAAATTAGCATATTTTTATGATAAGAACAATGTGGCCTCAATCGGCAAGAGATACCATAAAACCAACAGTCACAACATGAATTGAGTTACAAAAAGTACTAGTTATGTATACTAACTGTGAAAACTCAAACGAATTATACTTCCACCATAATGAGAAATGTAAATTATTTATGTATGAGAAATACTAATTCTACCGGTAGCCCTCCTGTAATTAGAGATCACATTGCAGCTTCACGCTCCACAAATTCTGGAATAAAAGGACTCCAAACTAGTTCGGTCCCCCCCCCCCCCCCCCCTTCTCATCTAGCTACATAATGAACTTAGCTAGGACGAGTAAGAGATATACTCAATATAAATAACAACACAAATTCAGGAAGATTAAGAGATCAGTAGCAGCATTTTGAATAGCCTGTCGCTTGAAATGCCCCTTCAGTATTACATACATGCCGCTATTCCACACAAAACCAGACATTTACTTGCTGAGCAAACGTTTCCCTCTTTTCTGCTAACTACAATATTCAACAACATCCTGCAATTACATTAGGAGCACAGTCCTAAATGCCAATGTGACAAAAAATGGCTTTTCCAAACTACCTATGAACATAAATCACTGGAAGGCCCAGCCTTTTTCCATACTGTAAAGCAAGCCAACCAGTAAAAGATAAATATGCCACAAACAAACAAGCACGCTTCAATTGGTTTGCGCTAAACATGCATGGAAGCATCCTAGTTGGACGCAACAAACGTCGAGATTTCATATGTTGAAAGAGTCTGATAAAACTCATTGATATTAAGGAGGTTGAAAAACCAGCAACCAACCCAGCAATTGTTTCCCATTTCCAATATCTAGCTCTGATCTTGCCCGCTACCCAGGATTTGAAAATCTCTGAGAACCTGATGATCATGGGCCACATTCAGTAATTTAGAAACGATGATCTAAGTAAGAGACAACAACTGAATATGTACAGGCTAAATGTAATTCAAGGGTTATTTAAAAGAGATGGAAATGCAGCACTTGAAAGGTCACATAATAGCCAATATGATCTTTTATACCCACAAAATATCAGATTTTGTATTCTGGAAGTTCAACAACAAACCATTTGTGAAGCAGATAAGACAGTAATCTCAATTGCAATTTGGCTTCAGAAAAAGAAGAAATTACTGCACAATTAGATGTACATGGTACATGGCAATGTTGGCTTGCGATGATTCTTGAGACTCTGTATTAATGACCATTTATTATCATATTGAAATTCGCATGCAACTCTGATGAGAAATAGTCATTGGTCACTGCAAATAGAGCACAACAGTATACTTCAAAATAGTTGCACAGGCCAGACAGATAAAAGCAGGCCGGACTAAGACCACAATAGTGAACTGATTTCAGATATGCCAAGATCCTTCATATTATTGAAAGACAATGAACCACAAATACTGAAATCATGGTAATCCGACCATTATAAACTATGTCATTAATGCAGTATCTAAAAGCCAGATTGGACTAGCCAGTCCTATTAGTTGGCCAAATGCAGATATCTGACCCAGACCGCCAACCCATGAGTTGTCGAAACCAGATTGAACCGCTGTTGACCACACTCCACTTTATTACCAGAACAAACAAGAGACTTACATTTCATGCTACAAACAACACAAGCCCAGGTAGTAAATGCAAACTGCAGTGCTGGAGGTGGTTTGAACTATTGATCAGTAGATCATGCGTAATTGCTTCCAAAATTTTCATCCACCAAGCCAAATGCCCAAGTGGTCCTAACTTAAAGTACAACGGGATATTAAAGTTCACAGTACCAGGAACCATCTAAATGATCACGACACAAGCCAGTCGGGGTCTTATTTTAGAATAGTGTATTTATTTTCAGTGCGCAGGAACTGCTAACCCTATTGCCGTAACATTGCTAATGCACGAAAAGGAGAAGAGGCCCAAAAAAGGAAACCCGTACTCACAATATATAGTATCTTCTCATCATCTCCATTGCAGATGGATCTTTGGCTTGGCAACTGAAGAAGTTATCATGATAGATGCTTACTTTGGAATTGCTAGATGTATACCAGCAGTCATAAGTATTATTCACCTAAAACCAGTGTGAGAATAAGCCATGAAGTTGTGCATTCAAAAAACTCATACAAAAGGAACCATAGCAATCCCGATGAAATGAACCTAATAATCAGGATGATTGCAGAAACCTACAGATAATCACTTCAGCTTGAATTTAGCTGATAGCACAAAAGTTGAGAAGGTGCATTTCTTACCTTAAATTTATCTTTGGTCAACCAAGCAACACCAAAACCAGGTCTGCAATCAGCAGGAAGTGCCTCATCTGGGGCCTCTGCAAGAGCGACTCGAGTCTGACCCGATAAATGATCCTTATATTCTACCTTCAATTGTAAGAAGGTGCAAAACAGTAACGTAAATTCAGCAGTCAGTAAATGCAGTAGCTTTCTTTTCAAGGGACTGCTCTTGCCATTCTTTTGCCTCTTCGGCGTTAAACTAAGATAGTTAGCCTGATAAAAGCATCTCTAATCTCTATCTATTGATGTATGGAGAACAATTGATTAATGAAAACAATAAAAGTTCATAAACACAGAAGAAACGCACAAATGCACCATTTCCCAGGAATGCCTGACTTGGGAGGAGCATAACAAGGCACTTACTAAATCTAAGAAAAGCCAATAATTTGCTATCTGATTAAATTCTAAACTATACAAACCTAAGCTCACAAACTATAGACATACACAACCCCAATATATGTTCAATCTATAAATGAAAAAAAAAAGGATCCAATTTGAACAGAGTAATCGTTTGGATAAGAAGACCAAAAGCAAGGAACAAACCAGCAAACCATGTCTGATGCTTTTGCCAATTTTATCAACTGTATGCTTAGTTCAAGCTGACTTAGTTCACTTTCACAATGATAACAAGTCCCTTTCTAGAAGTAACATTAGTCAAACTAAGCAATTAGTAAATTGTCTCTAGAAGTATTATGGGAAGCCCAGTTTTTTTTTTTTTTGGTAAATATGGGAAGCCAAGTTTAATATCAAATAATTCAACAATTCATTCAAGGTACAATCTATCAAATCTAAACATATGCAGGACATTTGCCAAAAACAGGTTTAACCTAATCAAACAGATTTTACCACCCCCTTCTCCTCCTCTTCCCCCCTTCATCCAAATCATAGAAGAGTCAAACTTTCAACTAATTTTTTTTCATTTTTATGCAGAATGATTCTTTTAACTTTTATGACCATCTCAGGCACAGCGAGAATGCTCACGTCCATGAACATTACTAAACAGCTCCAAACTTCATTGAATCCAATGTATCAACTAACACATGCATAAATGCTTTTTCAGCTTCACAACAGTTCATAGTATTCTTACATATGAACAGTATTTTCGTGGAATCACTACAGCCTTCATAAGTTCCCCCTGTGACTTAAAGAATGATATGGCAATCATAAATATATTGGCCCTCAGTGTTATATGGATGACAAGCTTACAATTAGCATAGAGTAAAGCTACTATATTACTATACTTCCTTAACTGACGCTCATAGAGAAAAGAGGCAGTAAAAGGTTGATTATGATAATCGAACAAATGACATAACAAGTACTTCCTTCGAAACATGTTTGATTCCTAATTATTTGAACCTCCATATTATCACTGATGGCAAGATAAGAATCATTGTGTACTCAAATGAATGAAAAGATAGCTTCTGATGGTCATGCACACCATTGTCCGATCTAAAACTCAGCTTGAAATGACATAGGCACATCAGGGTGTTCATGCTCTTGCAATCACGCGCACATACCCCCATCCACACACACACAGATCAGTAAATCCTAAATAGTACTCTATAGCATTACGATGTGTGCCACATATTACAGACATTCTATCAGGAAGCAGTATACACACTAAGAGATAGGCTTAGAGAAAAATATGCAGATAACTATGAAAATTCTGCTGTTCCAGATAGAACAAGGCAACAACATAATCAGCGAAACCGAGCCTCATTGTCCCCGAAAGATAACGTGGCTAATTAAAACTCACAACAGACAAGAAATGCACGCTAAAAATGGTAATTTCTCCTCGAAGGACATAGAACCACCTTAAATACTGAAGCCCAATAGTAATCATAATGGCACCGGAATTTCCTTTTCTCGGACGAGCTAAAAACAATCTTAGCGTTATAATTCAACAGCCCAAGCTCGCAAATTTTAGACGACCTTATATCCACACCTGCAAAAACAATCAAAACTCAGCATATGACACTCCAGTGTACAACACGACCTACAATACCAAAATGAAACTCGCTATGTTTCATTAATCTAATGAATCATTACATACTTCATCTTGTCCTTGTCCCTTTCCCATCACTAGCTAGCGGCTGAAGTAGGAAAAATGACCAAGAAGGTCACAATCCGCAACTTAGCTCAGCCAACTCGAATGGTAAAGACCCGAAAGCATAAGCAATCATTCGACTGAACTTACTGCTGGAGACGATTTTGCACTGAGAAGGCAGAGACATAGGGCTCGGGATAGAGAAATTGCTGACGAGGAGCCCGACCACGCCGATCAAGAACGACGAAGAGAAGAAGAAGAGGACAGGGAAAAGAAGAGCTACAAACAATCGGAGCAACACCGAGAGATTCCCGTTCTCTTCCACGGCCTCGCGATCAGGCGGCGGGGAGGCCGCGCCGCCGCCGGAAGGATCCATAGCTCCCGACGCTGTATCCGCACGGCGATATCCGGACCCTACGCGCGACAAAGAAGCATGGCGAAACCAAGGTCCTGTCCGCGTCGAGCCGAACGATCCGAAGGGGCGATCGGAGAAAGGACGTCCGGTAGCGGAGGGACTCAGGATCGCCGGCGAGGCGGGTCTCGGCCTCTCGCCGCGGGAGAGAGAGGGAGGGAGCGGGACTGCGACGGGACGGCGGAGGAAGATATTTTTGTCGGGAAGGAAGTTAGTAAGTCAACGGAATATCTTGGGCTTCAGACAGACGGTTTGACTGGGCCCAGCAAAAGGCCCAGGGAGAGTGATTAGAATTTGTTTTCGGTGTTAAGGTAATGGTGTCGACGACACTGAACTTAGGTGCGCATCGCCTACCGCCACCGGGCCACCGCCACCGGCACACCTAGCTATCGGAGATGAGGATTCCAGCCTGTGCATCGTCACTCATGACGATGCGAGCTTGATCGATCCGCCATCGTTTCCGGTCCTGTTTTGATACCGACGAGACGGATATATAACTTGAAAGTAAATTTTCCAAAAACAAACCCTTATATCATTTGAAATAATTAGTTAATCGAAAACATTTTCATATGGATTATAACTTATATCTCGATATTTTCATAAATGATGAAATATTACTCATTAATTCATTTTTGTAAGCAACATAAATGAATTTTTAAAATAACTATTCACTTCTTCCATGAAAATGCATGGAGTCTTAGCTCCATTCTCTTCTACTAAGCGAATTCAAGTGACTTGACCAATTGATCATTACGAGATTGAGTGTAATTTTGATTTTTCCATATCCTCCCCCATTTTAAGGATTTCACGGGCTTCGATTGAGTTTAGACAGAGGCGAGTCGAGTCCGTGATTACTGCAAGTTTATCACGTAGGCAAGTCGAGTTCGAGTTTTGAGCTCTACCCACACTCGGCTCCCCTGAATCGGACGTGCTTATTCTAGTTCAATTTTCATAGTCTAATTATGCTGACGACGAGGATATTCTGCGTCAAAAAAGAGAAAAGAGAAAAAGGACGGAAATGTCCTGAACTATTATTTTTCAACAAACGATAATTTGTCTTTAATCTCGAGGCACCTAAACAATAGTAGTTCTCCAATATTGATTAATGACGTCAGGCCCGCCTCTCGTCATCTGTAATCATGGTCAGAACCGTCATTCCCCCTTCGAGACGAGATTATTGGACCTTAGCAGTTTTTTTCTGGTTAAAAACGGTTGGACATGGTCAAACCTAGATTTGGCCTTGGTTGCTTGCCCTGGGAGGGAAGATAATTGCAGAAAACCTGTCCTGATTTTATTGGTGACGTAAGGGCAGGCTCTAGAGTCTAGACCACCTTAGCTAGACTTAGGAGATGGAAATTCATTCGAGATAGCCACCGATCCGTTCTCTCCATCAGTGAATTTTTCGAATAGAATGTCGCTTTGAAGTTAAGAAACAGGGGGTCACTTACAGAGAGCTTGAGAAGTGCCCAATCTCCTTCAAAAGCATCAATCTAAAGTCGGATTTCAATCATGATTCGCACTTTTTGTTTTGGTTTTGTTTTTGGTCATAAAACATCATATTGCATTCATACGCTCGGGAAAAGATTGTTTAGACAAATTAGAAGTTTCAGCACAAATTAAATCCACCCGACTTGAAGGGGGTTTGCTTGGCCAAGTTCGAGGTAGCTCTTGCGTCCGTTGGTCTTTTGCGACCCAGTTCGCTACTCTGGGCTGTAGACAAGACTCACGTGTTGAAGACCTTTTAAACGGGCTTGGGCTTCGATTATAAGGGCATGCGCGTCCCGGCCGATATGATCTACGGAAGCTCTTATCAGTTCTATTAGATTTGCACACCTCGGACTCCACTATGACCGATGGATACTCTCTCTGTTCTTCCGCGAATCTTAGGCTTCAAGGACGGCTAGGGTTTCCGTCTGGAGAGGAGACGACGCTGTGATTGCTTGAGCAAATCCGTCTAGGAGGACTCCTCTATGATCTCTACATATGTAAGCTACCGCTCCTTTACCTGTCTCTTGTTCAAAGGAGCCATCAATATTGACCTCAATCGCGTCCAAAGAGGGAGGGTTCCATTTCGCCGGTGAGGGATTCCGATGGGTTACTTCTGTTTGTTTGTTTTTCGCCCATCTTCTATGATTTTCCATTTCCGCAATGGTTGATGCGATGACTTGCGCTAAATTTGCGGTTTGATTTCGTAGAAGATACCATACCAATTTCAATTGATGCCCCAAATCCGATCATCATCGAATTTCTCTCTCTCTCATTCTCTCTCCATGTACATTGTCTTTATTTTATTCTATTTCCTTTCCATTTTCTCTTTTGAAAAGATCTATGGAGGAAAAGCTCGAAATTCTTAGTTCATCAGGTATAGAGAGCTTGACTTTTTGCTGATATCGCTACAGATCTGCAGTGTTTTGATCCGGCATGGGTGCTTTTCTTCGCGATGGAGGAGTGCCTTGGGCTCGAAATGGGGATGAAGGACAATTAAAGTGGGGGGAAAATGGGAAGGAAAAGTCAGAGAACAGGAATAAATACGACGTTGAGTGACACGTGGAGGGAGAAAGATGTGCACGTTCAATGATGCGTCGGGTCTTGGACGGCATCCTTTGGTGGAAGTTCGACGAGAGACAGCTTTCAGAATCCGCACAAAATTGGAAATAATTTTAATTGATGTATATCTGTAAGCAATGGAAGCGATTATTTTTTCAAAGAATAATTTTCAAATCATCCATTTTCCATAAAATAATCAGAGCCTTAGCTCCATTTTTTCCCGACCGCTCCAATTCGAGTGACTTGAGCAATTGATCGAGACGAGATTGATCTCCATTTTAATTTTTCCACGAGTTCTAGCCGAGTTATACGAAAAGCTACTAATACAAAACGAGTGAAGAAGGGTTGAGTTTGAGATCACTGCAAGTTTAACCAAGTGGAGTTCAAGATAAGAAAGATTGTGACTAGAAAAATAGAGCCCGAGTCAATTAGTGTGGTTGTACATCATTGCTAAAAGAGTGTTACCATCGCAATGCAACTCATATTGTGTCACGAAAGCGACCTAAGGCGTTCGGCATAACTAACATGCGTGACATTAGGTAATGATGCCTTCCCTACCCGCCTTTGGTCGATTGGGAAGGCTATGACAATGACATATGGGCACGTCGAGTTTGAGCTTTGAGCTCTATTGAATCGATTTGCCTTAAACACGCGCTTATTCAAGATCAATTGTCTTTCGTGGTCTATATATGCTGATGAGGAGAGTACTTCTTTATAAAAAGAAATTAAGGAGATGTCCTTAACAATATATTTTTTTAAATGACAATTTGTCCTTAATCTTGAGGCATCTAATTAGTATCTTCCCAATATGGATTAATGACGTCAGGCCCAGGCTTTTTTCTCTGGACCTATTTTACTCTTCACGGGCGACGTCGCGTAGCCATGCGTGTAGGCCAGAAGAAAAGGTAGGGTCTCAATGAGTAGGCCTCCTATCTCCAATCATAACATCTCACACGATATAAAGTCAAACTCTTCAAAATCTTACGCAAAATAATTTGATTTCTCTTTCCAGACGAGATTATTAGACCTAGCAGTTCTTGTAGGAAATGGCGGAAATAGTCCAAGCTGGATATGTTCTTGTCAAGGTCTTGTCGGCGTTCATTTTAGACCAGCCACATCTAGACTTGGAATTGAAGTTTAGTAAACATTGATTACTTCTCTCCATCATGTGTTTCTCAAATAGAATATCACTTTGACGTTTAAAACAAATTAAAGAGAAAGTCTTGTAACTTATTGAGTTTGAAACGTCCCGGTTATAAATTAGATTTCAGTTCCAATTTTAACTTTTTTTGTCATGATGACGCGTAAACTTTAGGTTGACTCTTAATTATACTCTAAAATTCCTTTTCATCTCTTGAATAAACTTTAAAACAATCTTAAATATAACCCGGATTTTCTTTTCGTCTCATAGTCAAACATCGACTTTTAATTAATGCTCTAATTTAGCCCATGCTTTTTTTTGTCTTTGAAAATTACACGAACATATCATTTCACTTGCGCATCTCTGTTCCTTTTTGCCTCCGCATGTCTTTTTACACGGTCTTTAATCTTTTCTTTCTTTCGGAAAAACCGCTCAAGGAGAAGCTTGAGATCTGAGTTCAGCGTGCGAAGAGAAGCTTGAGCTTTTGTTCATAATTAGATCTCAGACTACGCAAGGTTTTGATTGTGATGGGTACTTTTCTTTGCCAAGAAGTTAGTTGGAGATGAAGAAGATGAAAGGAGAAAAGGGAAAGGAAAAGATAAAGACAGCACAAAATGAAGGGACGGAGAGAAGGACGTTACATGTGGAACGCCACTCGTAATCTTTAATGGTATTATCAGGCGATATTAAAATATTCAAACAATAATTCATATATCTATTTAATAGTTTAAACTTTTAAAATAATCAACAGTGATCTCATAAAATCTCGTACGATATTAGAATGAAAGGTCATTCAGGCCAAATACCATAATCCAACTTAACGATCCACAAAAACTTGATGAGAGTTAGAATTAAGATCCAATCTAAGCTTTGTGTTTTTTTACAAGATAAAAAAAAATTTGAGGCTATAGTAGAATATCTGACTCCAAGTTTATATCTTCTTATGAAATTAAGAAGAAAAAAAAGGTCCAGATTGAAATTGGGATCCCACCAAAAATCGATACTTTATAAAGGAAAACATGCCATATGAGAAAAGAAACATATCCTACAGTGACCCTCGAGAGAACATCGAACGACGTCCGTCCTTGGATGTGGACCCAAAATGCAGAGTCGAATTCATTGCTCTGCTTCCTTCAATCTTTCTCTGTCTATACAGTCAAAAAGGGCGATGATCCGAGCGAAAAGCCGTCGTCCAGAGATGATCTTTCGCACTCTTTTGCTCTGTGGCCGAGGGAAAGGTACGTTCAGCACATGCAGACACGGCCACGGACACGGACGCACTTCCTTTCTCTTGTCAGAGATTAGTTGTCTCTCGTCCGGTTTCTTTCGCGGGCAATTCCTCTTGTTCTCGCCAAACCAGGAACAAGACCATCGTCCTTTCCTCTGTGTCGTCTCTCTGTTAATCTGCAAAACTGCCGAGAGTCAATTGCTGTCGCTTTACAGAGTCAATTCAATGGAGCGCTGTGATCCACGCGGAATGCTCGTCCAAGACGAAATTACAGGTGGAGGAGGACCTGAGTCGAGCTCGAACTGACCGTGGAGCGGGAGATGCATGCGCGGTTCGAGTCTCGACTCGGCTCCGATGGACATCGGTTCACGAGCTTCTGCGAATTCCGTAATGTCGCGGTCGCCGGTTCGCTTTTGGTCGGGTCGGAGATGTGGATTGAACCGATGCGGCGACTGTTGCAATTTGCATCCGCGTCGCTGAAAATGATCAATCATGTACCGGGGACCGCCTATTAACAAACATCATGTTGGGGACCCCAGCCACCGGCCCCATAAATAGATCTAGCTTCTTCGAAAATTAGAGAAAAGCCTCCGGATGGGAAACAAAAGAAAAGATAAACATGAGCCGCTTCAATCTTTCAACACCAATGATTACTTTAATTATGATGTTATGGCATTGTTTGTTCTGCGAAAAATAAATAATATAGATAACATTTTTAAAAAATTAATTACTTGTATCGTTTAAAATAATTATTAATTGATAAAAAAAATTATTTTCATTATCGATAACAATTTATACCTAACTACTTAAGTGATGGTAGCCATCATTTTTAAGAATTTTTTTTAAATCGTTCATTTTTAGCGAAACAAACAAATCATTAGATCCCAACCGTTGGTAGCTATGTTGGTTAAGAATCTCTCATTATCGCTCAAGTCAAAAGTTCGAAACCTTGCTAGCGTCTTAAGTGGTGGGTCATTGTGTTGGGGTCATGTACTAATCTCCCTCGAGATATAAGAGCTCGGCCCTTCAATAGACACAGGCACGGGGGGCCCGTGATGGAGTCATCGGTCATTAAAAAGAAAAAAAAATCATTAGAGTGTTTACCTATGCCTATGGCATTTAATTTTGCAAGGGATAATGGCAAAGGTGGTCTCTTGACTTTTCTTTAATATCTAATGTAGTTCTTGGACTTTTTCTTTTTAAATTGAATCTAGTCCTTAAACTTTCCAGTCTAATTTGTAATCATTTTATTAATTATTCCAACACTTTTACCTGACACAACCATAATTTCAACTAACTTAAACTTACATTTACCATACTGTCGTCCACATAGCGTATACTCATCTATGTATATAAAGTGATGAAGAAAAAAAGTGGGAAGAAAGATTTGTTCACTTGAGAAAACAAAGCGGTACTTCGCATTGAATGAACATTAACAATGTGACGGCCTACGCAACAAAATTATACTTGATTCAAGAATATGCTTAACGAAATGACTAGATTGAGCAAGAAGTGTCAGTAGCAAAATTATACATAAAATAGGGATCGGAACTTACAGTGTTTGCTTCTTCTTCTCCATTCTGGTTTCAACCTTTTGTATATTCTAGATCAATTACTACGCGACTCGAAAAGGAAAATAAAAAATGGAGGAATTGTAGTCATCTGATTCTTGAGCTTAAAGGGTATATTTGTTTACACATAAAAATTAGAAAAATGTCTTTTTCTTTTTACTTTCCCTTCGAAATATAAAAGTCAAACTCCAAAAGATAAAAAAAGAACAATAAAAAAGTTAGGTACGAATTCATTTATCAACATTTCATTTAGAGAAAGTTTTGAGGTTTTCGAATTTACAAAAATTCAAAGCGCATGAGTTGCAAAATTCAAATTAAGCATAATGTAAAAAGTACTTAGTCAAACCTTGAGGAGAATTATAATGGGCGATTAAATGCAATTGCATTGATTAGTGGAAGAAAGTTGAAGAATTAGCGTTTTCCCCTTCTTCTTTTTTTTTGCTTATATTTAAATCCGCATGATCAATTAGGGGCTAAAGCACAAGTTTAGAAAAATTCCGAAATCGCTCCATAAAGTCTCTTCTGAATCAACAACTTTTAAATCTTGGATCATCTAATGAATTCAAGATTTATTTATTTGGAGAATCTCGCAAAAATAGTAAAGCCCGTCGTATTTATTACGGACCGACGTGGAAATGCGTGGCTTGCATGTCGGGGACGACTACGACTACGGAATGTGATAACAACAATGGCGACGAAAAGAATAAAGTCAGAAACCGACGCCCGTCGGTGATGGAGACTTTTGTCCGTTAATTTGATGATCATAATATTTATATTCAATTTTGGGAAATGAAAGAGAGGGAAATAAAATAAAATAAAGATAGACGTGCATGCACGTATGCTGAGTGTCATTAACAAGGTAGAATCCAATGTTTAAATTGAACTTAGGACTTAATTTTATAGATGATTTAGATGATTAAACTCGCGTTTAAATTAGATGGTTATGCATTGGATTACTTGTAATTCATTGATTAGAAAATTGATCGGAGAGTTAGAGGAGATCCGGGGTAGGAAAAAGTTTGTGCTAGTTTTAAAATTGCTTAAAGCTTATGCTTTGCTTCTACTTGAAATGCTATGAAGCTTCTTTTTTTCTATTTATTTAACGATAAATTTTCTCACCGAGGAGCAAAATTAAAATTAACAAGGAGGAGGGATAAGTGGGTCGTGTTTGTGCCCCTCGGGGTCATCTTCTGTCTTCGTCGAGCATACAATAGACCAATCGATGCACCACAAGTGTCGGCATGCAATAGAGAAAACACTATTTTTTAATTATTTTAGATTAATTGGTAAATCTACACGTGATACATATAGATAGATCTAATAAATTGCATTAGGGATAAATGTAAGAGATGGATGTAGGGGGAGGGAGGAGACCAAGCTACACCACCTCCCCCAACCATCTCCTATCACCATCCAATTGAATTGGTTTGATGTGTGGCACATGACAATTTGACACCAAACCGAGAGGGAAAAAGCGAGCCCAACCCTCTCCTATCCCCATCCAATTGAATAGGTTTGATGTGTGGTACATGACAATTTGACACCAAACTAGAGAGAAAAGTAATCCCAGTTGTGATGGCGAGAACACTATAATGGTGGTATGGAGAAAACAAGAAAGCGAACTACTTTACCTTTTTTTATTATGCGTTAGACTGGTGCACGATATATCTAAATGACGTAAGATCGCCATCTACCATCACCCTTCAAATGAGTACACAAATGCGTGTCGCATGACAATTTAGTGCCAATTTAGAAATTCTTTCGAATGAGTAGATAGATGTGTGCCGCCTAACAATTCAACATCAAACTAAATACTGTCTTTTGTGGGCGGGCAGGCACATGAACACAGAAGCACACAATACGAAACCCTTTGTTTGCAAAACGATCACATATCGTCTTGATTCAAAGCAAACCCTAGGAAGATTTACAAAGAAAGACATGAAGCTTTTAATTCAGGTGATAAACTTTTCAAACTAGGGATGGTAGATTTCCCCATGTATTTCTTCAACTAATTATAGACTCCCGAGTTTACCTATAAATTATGTCATACATTTTTCACACAGCAGAGTCGCTGATCCGGAAATCCAAAGCGAAGGTACCATCTTCGAACATTCGATCCATCCGCTCTTGTTTTCTTCTCACCAGAAGTAGTTCTTTCCTACAGTTCTCTTACGCGCACTGTGCATATGTAAGTTTCGAGGGTGCAAGCTTCTATCATTGTTTCAAGCACAGAAGTCTCAGACATGGAGTTACATTGCTCGAGTGTTGAACGGAGCGGGAACAAGAGGTGGTCGGAGGAGGCAGTGGCACGCTTTCTCTCCGTCGACGCAGGGGGAGAGAAAAGGGACAGACCTTTGAGTTCCGGCCAATAAATAATGTTAAGTCACATGATTCTTGACCGAGATTTCCAGGCTATAAAAATGGCGAGGGGGTTGACTGTTCGACATGTGAAGGCCATGAGATGACACCACCATCGAATTCAGTGTCTTTGCTGCCATTAACACTAGTATAATCTCTCTCTCTCTCTTTCTCTCTGCAACACCGACAGTTCTCTCTCTGCAACACCGTCACGGTACTGTAATAATTGAAGGGAGCATTTTATGTTTGTTTTTTTGGGTCATTGTTGCAAAGATGGAGGCGCGCTTTGTTTAGTGATTCTAATGATGTGATCACTGCTTCCAGTACACGGATTAATCCACATGGGAGGACATCACTAATGCATGTGCCGTTCACGGCCAATTTCCCACCTTCCACACATCTAAGTGAAGTTCTGAGTAACTTCAGATGCGTTTTGTTAATATGCGTTTTGTTTTTGTTCAAAAAGTTTTGTGCCCGATCAAGTTCCGGTGCGGATCTTTCATTTTGAAATGTGCCGTCTTGTCTTTTTCGCCTGCACGTTGGATGTTGCGGACACTTGATCGAGATGTTGTTTTGTGGTAAGGATGATAAATTAGTGTCGGGGCTATTAATAGAATGTTGAATTGATAACATATAAATTGACCCGAATAACATAGTGATCTTTTGTGTTAAAGACAAAATCGGCTTTAAAGGCAAACTATAATTATAATTGTTTGAGTTAGGACCAAATCGAAAAGTTGGGATTGTTTACCACAATTTCCTTTTTCACTTCGACCGGTCCATTACCTGTTAGATATCTAGACACAATGAATCGAGTCCACGACTTTTTCTTTATTTGTGGCTGATTTGAAAGTGAAGAAGTCTCTTGGGAATTTCTCTCTTTGGGTTATCATGGTATTTTCTCTTCTGGGAAAAAACTCGGCGTACTTGGGCAAACGTGAATCTAACTGATGTCTTATGTGCCTGACTATGAAACGAATCCAACCCATTGGATCAAACTTAGAATACTCTCTCTCTCTCTCTCTCTCTCTCTCTCTCTCTCTCTCTCTCTCTGAATTTGAGTGCAGGCACGATGCAGAGTAATGAATTCTCTCATGGGTTTGATCATGAGAATTGCAGAATCGGAAGAGGCCAAAAGAGAGAAAGTGTAAAGGCGAGAGGGAAAAGAAAAGGGGGCATTCTCTGATCAAATCTGAGACTATGTCTGATAGAGAGAGAGAGAGAGAGAGAGAGAGAGAGAGAGAGAGAATCTCTTACCGCACCACGCCAGGGAAACTTCGAGGAAGAAGACGGCGAAACTTATGATGTACAGAAAGATTCGCAGTCCGATTTCATCATGGCTAAAGCCGTACCGCATGTTTTCTCTAGCTTGGTCCGAACGCCCTTTTCAACTTTTTGCCGGCATGGATTCGGGTGAAAAAAATACTTAGCATGAACCGAAGTGGAGTTCTTGAAAAGGAAAAAAAAAAATTTGGGCATGACGAGAGCTATAATTTCATCAAATTACAATTGACTGTTGGATATACAAATAGGCGAGAAGTGATCAATGGGCAAATCACAATCGCAAGTGTACGGCTCTAAAATTGGGCGAAAATTATAGCCGAGGTCCATCGATGAAAGAAAAACATATATGTATGTGCAAGAGCGAGTGTAAAAACAAATTCGACGGATCTAGCTCGGCCTTATAACTCAGTCTAAAAGTGCTTATGGCCCGAGATCGGATCCAGTTGGGACCCATAAGCAAGTAGGCTTATGATCGGGTCTAATTTAGACGTCATCCCTATATAAATTTAATTAACAAGAACTCTGTCGAATGTCACATCGATAGAGGGGAGCACCATTGTTGCAATTGTTGCCTCTTCACCATAGATTTATGCATCCAATTTCAATATGGGTTTGCCAGAAATAGAATTGATAATATACTCATTTCCATTGTTACGTCCGATTTTCTCTCGGTGAACAGATATCATGTCTTATCTAATTTTGTTCTACCTTAGCTGACATTTTGTATGAGCGATCAAACATATTCCAAGATCTTTTCCTACCACAAAAGTACAAATCCAAAATTGGAGTCTAAAAATGGCAAATCATATTATCGCAGTCATGCAAAATTGATATAGTAAGCAATGTAACATTTGCCGAACACCTACCGAGTGTTCCATAGTAAAAAAGGCATAATAAAATTTACGGGATTACTCAATATGTGAATTTTAAAAATCAAAATTTATTCATCTAAAATATTTATCTAGAAAGAAATTACGGCTCGCCGTCCTTTCTGCGCGTAATTCGGGTCCATCAAGCTCCACGGTGGAAACCAATGGAGGCCTGGCTTTTTAACCTGATGATGCCGACTCCGGAAGAAGACGGTGGGAAAAGGGGCGGAAAGAACCAAAAAAGCCATTAATGAAATCTTTTAAAAGAAAAGGTAAAGTCCCGCTAGGACGGTGAGCAAAGCACTTGCCATAAGAGGAGAGAGAGAGAGAGGGAGAGGGAGGGAGGGAGGGAGACAGACAGAGCGAGGCAGAGGGAGAGAGAGAGAGATGGAGAGTTGTTAATATTAATGCTTGTATCCCTGAGAGTCATAAGAGTTCGTCTTCATTCCTCATCTCTCTGTGCGTGCGTATGTGTGTGTCTCTCTCTACATCTGGAGACCTGAGACCCCACAAGTGGCGATTGCTCTGCATCTGGGTCTTCCAAGATTTGAAGCAGGGAGGTGTGAAAGACTCTCTCCTCTCTCTCTTCGGGGACGAGTAGGTACTTTCTTGAACCACGTTCGCTCCTCCTCCCGGCTCTTTTCTGCTCGTTCTGTTTCGCACTGTTTATCTTATTCTCTGGTTCTTGCTTTTCTTCTCTCTTCCCTGTCACGCGCAACACAGATCCCCTTAACATTTGACCCTGCTTCGTCCATTTCGCTCTTCTCCGTTTCTTCGGAAGTAATTCGGGTAGGATCTGATAATTCTTAGGCGCAAAGCTCGTTTCTTGTTCTCTTCCTGATCCTAGCTCCGCAAATTCAGTTGACCAGTCCTTGCTTATCGCAGTTAGATTGCGTATGGGCAAGGACGAGATGGGAGGTCACCGATTCTTGGGTGGTATACTAAGATTTAGTTGCCCCTCGGCAACAGAGTACTATCACTACAATTGTACTCTGCATTCTTTTTGTTTCTTCTTCGGATCTTTGTTTGCTAATTAGGCTCTGCTTTAATCAAACTCACGTGGATATGACGCTATATACTTGGGTTGGCGTCCATTTCAATGAGGATCTTTCAAGTTCTTGCTTTTCCTCTTACTGTCTGTTCTCTTTCACTTTTTGAGTTTTTCTTGTTGAAATTCTGTAATTATTCTGAAGAAAGAACATCGATTTCGATATTACCGACAGCTGAATTGGGAAATGCCTCTCATCTCAAGGAATTACAAAATCACATGAAGCGTTTCCGCTTAGTTTGCTTTTCTTGATTATCCATGGTTTCTTTTTTCCTTTTTATCCTTGTGGGGCTTCTCGGAAGAGAGAGAGAGAGAGAGAGAGAGAGAGAGAGGACCTACTATTAATGTTATTAGGTCGGCTGTGTTTGTTGAGTTTGGGCCCATTATCATGTGAGAAAAAGGGATAGTGACAAGAAGATTTTTTATATGTCTTGTGAGCTCTGGACGATTTTGCGAGTCCTCTTGAGAAGTCGGCATTAGAGTATTTGACCACTAATAGCACTAGATCTGAGTATATCTAACTATCCTTCTTAGATCTGTTTAGTACTGATTTGTCTTTTCTCTAATTTTCTTTTATGCTAAAATGGGGAGATAGCCACTAGTCCTAGAGACTTGATCTGAGTCCTATAATCACGCTCACCTAACCCTCTTCCAATGATCACTCGCTTTCATTGATAATGCATTATTATTTTTTCTTCTTCTGAGGTTGATCTATGGGATCTCTTTGATGAAAGAACTAAAAACGCACACCATCTCTTTTCTCTAGGAACTACATTCTTAAATGCAATACTGTCTTGACTGGATATTTGGGTGTGCGTTGACTATTCTTCTTTAATTTCATGTATCAAAACTTTTCGGACATTGCATTTGCAATTGGCATTTCATGCTCGGTTTCTTGCTTTGCTTACCATAAGTTTCATGAGATGACAAAGTCATTGACATTATACTGCAGTACTAGTTTAAACATCATTTGTCTGATCACTGAGGTTTCGCAGAAATTCGCTTATTTAAGCATGGTGAAAAGTTCATTGTGAAGTAAGCCACGAATAGCTTTCAGATGTATCGTGTGAGGATGTTTGATTTGAAAACCCCATCTGATCTGTGCAGAGAGGTGTAATTTAATAACAGCAAGATGACGAAGCATAAGGATGGAAAATCAGGGTCCCCACAGGACAAGCAACCTAGAGTTCTTCCGATGACAATTTTGCTCATTGCCTTGTGTGGCTTGTCGTTTTATCTGGGAGGTCTTTTCAGTGCCGAGAAGAACAAATTCGAGGTAAAGAATGTCAAGGACATTGCTAAGGCCGTTCCTTCTCCTAAAGAATCGACAGTTGCTCCACTTCAGATGAAGTTTATCACATTCCCTGAGTGTAGCTTAGACTACCAAGACTACACTCCCTGCACAGACCCTAAGGTACAGATGCACCATGTAGTTTGTTATGGCACGATCTTAAGAGTATGAATCTGAAATGTGCGGTCTTCTTCTCTTGGATACAGAGGTGGAGGAAGTATGGCATGAATCGTCTAACTTTCATGGAGCGCCACTGCCCACCAGTTTTTGAGAGAAAGGAATGCTTGGTCCCGCCACCAAAAGGGTACAAGCCGCCGATCAGATGGCCAAAGAGCCGGGACGAATGTTGGTATAGGTAATTGTGTTTCCTCAGTCATGCTAGAGAATATAAATTTTTTGAATTCACAACATGATAGTGAAAATGGATATGCGGATCGGGTCATAGGAACGTGCCATATGATTGGATCAACAAGGTAAAATCAAACCAGAACTGGCTGCGAAAGCAAGGAGAGAAGTTTCTTTTCCCTGGTGGTGGTACTATGTTTCCCAATGGTGTGAGTGCATACGCCGATTTGATGCAAGATTTGATCCCGGGTATGAAAGATGGCACCGTTCGAACTGCCATCGACACAGGTTGCGGGGTGAGTTTGTACTAACTCGTGAAGGGGAAAAGAATTGTGTACTTTTTTTTAATTGGCATTTCTCAGATGTGCAGATGCTTCCATGGTTTAATAGATTTGGCACTTACAGTTCTAGTGGCAGTTCTAGCTGATGCCTAAAAATCCTTGAAATTGTTTAAGGTTGCAAGTTGGGGAGGCGATTTGTTGGATCGTGGGATATTAACGATTTCTCTTGCCCCTCGGGATAATCATGAAGCTCAAGTCCAATTCGCCTTGGAACGGGGGATTCCGGCAATACTAGGCATCATCTCTACACAGCGGCTACCTTTCCCATCGAACTCATTTGATATGGCCCACTGCTCAAGATGCCTTATCCCATGGACAGAATTTGGTAACTCTCTTTCCAGATGCATTGAATCTAAATAACAGGAATAATTGGATGTGGGGGTATGAAATCTCTCTTTCCTTATGAAAGTGCATTGGTCGCAGGTGGATTATACCTCCTAGAAATTAACCGGATACTGCGGCCCGGAGGTTTCTGGGTCCTCTCAGGACCACCAGTCAACTACAAAAATCGCTGGCGTGGATGGAACACCACTGTGGCAGAACAGAAGTCAGATTATGACCAGCTTCAGAAGCTGCTCACCTCAATGTGCTTCAAGCTGTATAACAAGAAGGACGACATTGCTGTGTGGCAAAAAACTGCGAACAGCAGTTGCTACAGCCGCCTTGCAAAACCTGACGCCTACCCACCAAAGTGCGACGACAGCCTCGAGCCGGACTCCGCTTGGTATACTCCGCTCCGCCCTTGCGTGGTTGTTCCGGATACGAAGTTCAAGAAGATTGGTCTCAAATCCATCCCCAAGTGGCCCGAACGACTGCACATTGCACCCGAGCGCATGTCAGAAATACATGGAGGAAGCGCAAGTGCTTTTAAGCATGATGATAGTAAGTGGAAGGTGCGGGCGAAGCACTACAAGAAAGTATTACCTGCACTTGGGACTGATACAATAAGAAACGTCATGGATATGAACACTGTCTATGGAGGTTTCGCGGCTGCTCTGATTGATGATCCCTTATGGGTTATGAATGTCGTCTCGTCCTATGGTGCCAATACTCTTGCTGTCGTTTATGATCGTGGGCTCATCGGAACATACCATGACTGGTAACATAAACGAGTTTATCTTTGTCTGCAGGATCTCCGAGTCCAACTTAAATTGCATTTTCTCATTCCTATGTTTATGAGTTTGTTTTGCTTCTTCTGGTAGGTGTGAGGCGTTTTCAACATATCCTCGAACGTACGACCTTCTTCACCTCGATGGTCTCTTCACTGCCGAGAGCCACAGGTATTTTGGGCATCTTCCATTTCAAACTTTCTCATCACCCTGAATGTGCTTTTGAAAGTCTTCTCTAGCCTCTTGGCTTAGTGGAAGCACTTTGCATGATGACACCATTATTGTGGCATGCTTTCAAATTGACCTGAACATGGCCATTCCACGGCGCACTGGTTAACAAATAATTTGGCTGTGAAGCAGTGCTGTCAATGATCCGGTTCTGCCTGTAGAAACCAGTACCTTTAACAAATCAATTTTTTATTTTCTGAAAGTGGAGTTTGAATTTTGGCAGATGTGATATGAAATTTGTTCTCTTGGAGATGGACCGAATTCTCCGTCCAAACGGGTATGTAATCATGCGGGAGTCTAGTTACTTCATCAATGCGATCGCGACCATCTCAAAGGGGATGAGATGGGGTTGCCGCAAAGAAGACACTGAATACGGCGTCGAGAAAGAGAAACTACTGATCTGCCAAAAGAAGCTTTGGTATTCGTCGACCGAGAGTTCCCGGTGATACATAAGGAAGACACACACTTCATGTACAACAAAATTGCAGAAATAGTAAGTATAGACAGACAATTGAGAGTTCAATCCTGCATCAGACACAAGGAGATCAGTCAAATGACCCAAGAAGGGTTCAAGAATTCTGCATTCAAATTCTTTCAAGCGATGAACAGTGACTAATAATACCTGATTCTGGTTAGTGAGCCCTCTCATACAAGTATATTGTCCCAAAGGCTGAAGATATATCTTCTTTTTCTCTTTTCTTTTTTGTACTTTTTAACTTGTGATTGTCATTCTTTAGTCCTCTTTCCTTTCCCTGTTTCTCCTTTGTTTCCACACCATTTGAAAACTGCCGGAGCTACTCAAATGGGAGAGGTGTATTCGATCAATTCTTCTTTTATTTTGCAATGGTATGATATGCTGCAACGTCATTATTATCCTTTCTCCTGGCGACTGTAACATCATCATGTCTACCTCCTCTTCTGAATGCAACAAAAGTGAAAGGAGGATAAATCGCTTTTAACTTGTGTTGAATGTGATGAGAAGGTGGTCAATAAATAAAGATGCAAGTGATTTTCTTCTTCCTTCTTTTTCAATAGGAAAAAGAGTTAGTTTCTTCCCAAGTTTGGAGTGTGCGTGCTCTTTTACAGTGAGCTTCCGTCGGTCGAAGTTTTGACAAGGGGGCCCTCAGTATTTGCATGGAGGCTTTTGTTAAATTGAAATCATTCTGTTTCTGTGGAGAGATGCAGTTACTGATGTTGGTTCTTTTTCTGTGACTGTAGCTTGTAGAGAAAATTATCTAAAAGTTATAACTCATTATACTGACATATTTGTCAATCAAATCTATTCAATCAATTTTGATTCAAATAGATTGGTATGGACATTTTTTATAATGTCTTTTACAAATTTTTTTGTACTTTTTTTCCCTATCCTCGGTCGGCCAAGTTGGCCTTGATAGATCTTAGTTTAGGCAAGGCGACCCTGACCTAGCCGAACCGGGCAAAGATCAACTCTATGTTTAGGCAAGGCGACCCTGGCCTAGCCGAACCAGGCAAAGATCAACTCTATGTAAATAAGCCAGAGGATCAAGATCTAGACACGAGGAGCATCAGGCACAGGCTACATCTGGCTTAAGGCCAACCCTTGCTTGTGGCAAGTCAGGCTAGCCCATCAAACATCGATAAAAAGAAGAAAAAAGTATAGAATCATAAAAAATTTCAAAACAACGTATTGAAGATATTACTAGAAATTGTATACGCCAGCACCAACTATGTTACGTGAATTGTTTATTATTTACGTTAACATTTTTTAATTAACATAAATTAGATCGACTTAATTAGTAATGTGTAAAAATATTTAGAACCCAATTGAAACAATTAAAAAAGTATAGAATTGAATTCTGAATACAATAAAGTTCGAGATTTTTTAGACAAGCCCGATATGAGACCAAAAGTTAGACCGTAAACGGTAAATAAACGAGAAGAGATTTTAACGTTGTTGAGCTGCGGAGAACTTTTCGACTCGGAAATCGACTTGCTCAAGTCCCCATTAGCTAACAACTGCCTGGGCATCTGCATTCCCAACTTGAATTATCCCATACCTTAACCGCTTACTGCTTTTACAGTTACTTTATGGGTCGGCGACACAAATAAGCATTCTATCAACTTAAATTGTCTTTCCAGGCTGGCAAAGTTGCAATATCTTTCCCCATCGAAAAGACTTTGATGTGTACTTAAATCTCATTAACCTTCATTAAAAGACGATCCTCAGATTCCTGTGATGTGAAATGCTTATGAAGCATTCGATGAATAATGTCAAATTCGAATTCCTTTCCACTCAGCATGCCTTCGCTTTCAAATTGCAATTCAACAGAAACCAAGCAAATAGGCCAATGGCAGCGCTTATCTAGCATCTGCTAAGAGCCATTTATTTCAACACCTTCCTGATCACCAGGACATCACTAAAGAACAGAGTTACTTAGGAAATAGATGTCAAACTCGATATCCCACAAAAGAAGTACTGCAAGTCTGATTTTATTCTCCAACAGGAATAGACGGAAAAGGGGGGTGCCATGCACATTCATCCCGCAACTTTATGGTTATAGCCTCGGCCAGTTTGAATCCACTGTCCACGGCGTGGTCCATAGTACACGTGCACTGGTTCATCGCGCCATCCACCAGCCTTCAGAGGTGGCGGCAATTGCTGCATCCCCAGACCATTGCGAGCACCAAAGCTCATATCTGCCAACTTTTCACTTACATCAGCCACTTCTCTGGACATTGGACCCTTTATCACAGAAGCTGCAACATTAAGAAGCATCATTTGTTAACAACATATGACTAGATAAAATAAACTTTCATCAATATTCTACAGAATCTGAAGCCATCGGTCGTGGGCGGGGTCTAGGACTGTGGGTGGATGTCATTTTTTTCTGAATCAGAGCATCTTATTTATGTACTGACAATGAGCTTTATACAAGTAAAGAAATTTTAATTTATTATCATCTTAAAGGTGTATAAATTTAGCTTCCACACAATGAATGAACATGAAATTATGCGTGTAAGATATCCAGGAAACCTCCCTCATAGAAGCAACACAAAAAGGAAAAGGAACAATGACAAACCGCAAGTACCTGAATTTACACCCATTCTCCAGATTGGATAGCTAAACCTTTTTAAGATTTAATCAAGTGCCTTAACCTTTCAGATGAGGGTTGATGTTAAACTCGCCACTAACACTGTTAAATGACACTCAGCTGTCCGTATTGACATCCAATGTGGCCTCTTGAGATAATGCCATGTCGACAAAGACCAAAATTGTCCAAGTCAACACCCTCTTTCTCCTCACTCTCAATGTCTACAAGGAAATGGTACATTTCTTCATAAGCAAGCCACCTCGACAATTGTGCTTAACTTTTGTCAAGAAAGTGAGCCACACCAGCTCATGACATGGCAGTTTATTAAACGGAGGCCTCACTTTGAGCTAAATTTCAATAGTTAACGCACTTGATTAAATAAACAAAGGCAAGAGTCCAAATAAGTGTCATTAACCCATAGAGAAATTAAACTTACTTGGGCTGTTGTTTCCAGATGGTCTCAATCTTGACTGTTTGATAAAGGAATCTGAATATGGCTCAACCTTGTTTGAATCCTTATGGAACAAAACAAAACTGTTTAGTACTTCTTGACATGCATAATAGTAATACATTGATTATGATTAAGAACTTAGCTATTACAACATATGGAAGCAACAATATAATAACCATCAGCATGTGTGATACATTGCCTAGGCCCAAAAGCCCAATATAAAAACCACAAGAGGACCTGACCTTAAAAGGTCATGAGCAAGGACATCCATATTCAATAAGTGAAAAAATGTTCACCAATTGCATGCCCAAACAATTTACTTCACTGACTACCCAACATGTTGAACATTTTTACCAATAACGCTTAATATTTTTTAACAGGAAAGGCACAAGAACTCCTCACCTGATTTACCATATTAAGCTTCCGCTGGGCACCTGTAGAAATTCAAATTATTACACTTCTTTTCGCTTGGTAATCTAATAAACGTAGTGCTCACGTAAAAAAACCAGTGATTTATTTCATGCTACCTGTCTTCAGAGCCACTGCTTTTGGCGATAAATTGTTGCTGCCAAGCTTTCGATTATCCAGCACCCGAGGATACCTTCTCCCATTTGGCACCTCCGAAGAGGCTCTTGTTCCCACTGCAGCAACACACAACAAATTAACTCCAAGCGGATTATTGATGATAAAAGGCAAAGTCTAGATAAGAAAACAACCAGGTGGAGGCGTCCTATTAGCAGTTAATCTTGATCGGAGGGCAGGAGGAATGTAGTAGCAACTCTGGCAGAGAAAATATAGAAAATGAACTAACATAGCAAAAGAGCACCCTATCTGTATCATAATTTTAACAACAAAAATTTAAGATAGCTTAAAAGCTTAACCTGAAAGAAAGGATGCTGCAGGACCTCTGCTGCTCCTGGCCTCTGGAATGGATCCCACGAACAAAGGGACTGCATTTGACAATAAATGTTATTATTGAATCCAGAGCAAGCAATATGTCATAACAAAAGGTGCTCACCCGAATGAGATTGATTGCATCTGCACTGGCAGACGGTATCATTCTGGATAAATTCACACCAGGAAACTACACCGCAGAATAGCTGAGTCAGATCATGCCTGCTTAGGGGAAAAACAACGATCAAGCAGGTAAAACATGTAAAGGCACCTGTGGGAATTGATAATTTAAGGCCCTAGCAAGATGAAGACCCTCGGCCCAAGACTCCCAAGTAGGACTCCCTATTACACCACATATTTTGAAAACTTCATCTGCTTCACTGCAAAGGAGGCAAGCAAGGAAGACTGTCAGACACTGAATTTCCAGCAAAGAACTAGAAGAGAAACTTCAACCCTGACCTAAGCATGAGGATCATGAGAAAACATTACATTTGACATACTACAAACATCAAATAGATAAACATTGATCGAATGGAAAGTGACACGGGGAAAAGCAACAGATGTGCCTCAGCAAACAATCAAATACCTGATGCCAGGGAAGAGCGGGCGTAGTGTGAACATTTCAGCCATAATAGCACCCATAGCCCACATATCTATAGGAATATCAAAATCTCAGAATGAGATCAGAAAGGTATCTACAAGTGCTAAGTCAGAAGACATCTACATCTTCTTTCTGGGACACTTACCAACTTTAGAACCATAGAAGTGTGACTGCAGCAGCACTTCTGGTGCTCGGTACCTGTAAATGTTAATGATTTATCCTACTGTTAGTGACCAAGGAGAGCGAATGACTCAGAGATCACATAAAGGAGAAACAACCGACCAGCGTGTTGAGACATATTCAGTGTATGGTGGCTCCGAATTAATCTCACGAGCAAGACCAAAATCAGCAATTTTCACAGTGTCTTTGGTTATAAGCAAGTTCTCTGCATAAGAGAAACAACAGACATAAGACTGAAACACAAGCCAGCCAAAAAGAAACCTGTGGCGGCTTTTGCAATCTTTATGATCAGATAGAGACTAAAGAAACCACCCAAAACCAGTAAAGAAAGCTGGGGATCAATAAGTTGATCGTGACCATTTCAACTCCTAGTAACCATGATTTACCTGGCTTCAAATCACGGTGGAAGTACCCATGATGATGCATATAAGCAAGACCTTGAAACACTTGAAAGAACCAATTTCTTATTTCAGACTCCGAGAAGAGCTTCTCTCTATCCTTCATGAGCTGGTAGAGGTTGCACTCCTGACACAAGAAGATACAACATCAGCCAATGAATTCTGAAAGACCAAAAAAAGAATAATGCGGCGCTGCTTACCATGTACTCAAACACAAAATACAAGATATCATTTTCCCGGATGAGTTCTTTAAGCTTCACAATACTAGGATGATTCATTTTTTGCAATGACTGCCACAAGACAAAGCTACTCCAATCAATACATAACCATAAAATTATATGATGGAGAAAACACAAACAGAAAACTAAATTCCAATACCGTCACTTCTCTCAGGTTCAGGCACTCCTCCCATGAATAGTATTTCTTCTTCATTTTCTTTATTGCAACCTGTTTAGGTTAAGGATAGACTAAGTACATAGAATCGTGCAAAAGTGTAGTAACAGCACCAAATATATGGATAAATTGCAGTTCCAGCCAAGTCTCGGAACAACTTACAACTTCTCCAGTATGCTTATTAATAGCTCGCCAAACATTCCCAAATGTTCCGTCACCTACTTCTTTAACTAAGCCGTACCTGCAGAAGTCGAAAGGATGGTCAAATGAAATCAACTTGCAAACCTTAGGTCTACAATAGAAGCAGAAGAAAAACTCACCTCTCCATTCTAGCTGCAACTCTGGTGCAACAAGGCACTTTCTTTATTCAAGAAAACAAAAGGAACTAAAAAAGAAAAGTAACATCTACTTCAGTGGATATCTTGTGCTGAACACCTTCAATTGCTAAAAAAGCATCGAAGCCTAGGTCCCAGCTGAATCATCCGTTTATTTTCTATGAGCTGGTGCCAGAAAGCATGAACTGAATATGCTGATGGGTAGGTTTCTCAGCTTTCCTCACTGCTGAGGCCATGCATTGTTGATCACAAGTTGGCACCCACGGCAAGAAAAGACGATGAGCAAGAATCATGTCGATAGCAACTACAAACTTAACAAAAAGACGCCTCAGGGATACAAGCAGCAGCTGAGGCCTCAGGATTCCCTGTTATCTCCAAGAAACAGCTTCCTGATCACTCCAGCCACTTGTCACAGAGAGAAATTTTGGATGACGTAGCTAAGTGCTAAATAAGCAAAGCCTACACTGAAAATCTCAATATCCGACAAACTGCATCTTCAGATATGCAGTAGCAGACTTCAACCCTGTGATCATGTTAATAACTGGGTTAAAAGAAAGAAAACCACATAAAATTGGACATAAACAGAGACAGCATGGGAAACAATTCAAAAAAATTGCTTCTACCTCTGAAGATGTTCTCCCGAATTTTTTCACTTGATGGCCTGTTGATGCACTACCAAGTGCATTAAAGATCCAAGATAATTCACAGCTTGCATTATGCCTCCAGCAGTGATCATTCACAGAAAGACGCCACTAAGTGCAATTGACGAAGGAAACCACATGAAAGTCACCAGGCATAAGAAAACGCCAATCGAACACTTCCCAAAATGAACAGAGACGAGACTGATTGCAGGTTGACCAAAGGCAGGCTTGCTCCATATCTTAGAAAATAAAAAGCTTTTTAAATCCAGATCGTCAGAAACCTATTACAAGAAAGAAGAACCACATAAGAGATTTCACCATATTCAGGAAATCAGACCATCACCATCTAGCTTCATCATAACTAAGACTTACCAGAAATAAGTACAGAAATCAACATCTACCGCTCGCAACAAACATAATATTTTCCACGAACAGTGCCCTAGGGCCACTAAAATAGAAGCCATGCCTCCACCCACCAGATTAAAATACTTCTCCATGGTAACGAGTAAAAGATCCACTATCTGAATTTGCAGGCCCTCCATTCATGTCCCAATTATCATTAACAAGACGTTTGATCTTAGGTCATAGACCGTGTTGAAAGCGAAAATAACACAACAGAGCATGTAAATGAATACCAAACCAGGCCCAAAAATAATTCACAAGGAGGGATACCTACCGCAATCTCACCTGCCCCTACCGAATATATATCAGCTGATATCTTAACAAAGGGGGAATAAAAGGGGGAAAATCACCTAAGAACACTACCCCAGGCAGCAAAACCCTAAATTCAACAGAAGAGACCAAAGCTAGTCCATCCAGCCTTGAAATCTTGCAATTGTAATCAATGATGGGAACCAATCGACAGATTACCAACCCACGAATCATCCAGAACCGCGCAACATCAAAGAAAAACTTGCGAACCACGCAATCGATCGAATCAACGAAAAACCTTAGCGCCCCCCAAAAGCAGACGAAATCCCTCAAAATCGCGCCGCGACGGAACACCCCAGTGAGCAACAATCCACGCACAACCAAACGATTAGGGCTAGCAAGCGCAAGCGCGCGCGAAAGAGAGAGAGAGAGAGAGAGGAGCGTACCCGAAGGCCGAAGCGCATAAGAACCGGCGCAGACTTCGGAGGAACAGGAAGGAAGAATCCAGAGCTTCTCCCTCTTCGGATTCGGTGGAGAGACCACGAAGCTCAAAAATCTTCTAAAATCGCTCTCGCTCTGCAAGAACGCGGCTTTCTTCCTTAGACAGAGTTTGACCCACTCGGCCCCCTCATTTATAGCAAGCAGCAACAGAACGCGACCACCGATACTGGAAGGAGAAGATTCCGAACGGACGAGCCAATGACGTGGCGCCCCGACCCGCACGGCAGGATGACGGGGCGGGTCCTCATCCGACGGCTGGCAAACGCCGGGCCGCCTTTACCATCTCGCGGCCACAGATGACGCCAGTGGGGCCCGCGCGCGCTAGCTCGTTGCTCACCTCATCGGGGGCGACCTAATTTTATCACCAGATCCCGACCGTCCGTTCCCGCCTGGATCGACCTAACTCGGCACGAAATCTCCACCGTCCATCCCGTGGGCATCTGACTTTCCCGTCGTAACAAGAATTGGCCGCGTGAATCGCGACCTTCGCATGCATCGTAAATTCCGTCCGCGACGCGACGAGGAGACTTCCAAAGAGAGATCGATCGGGTAATCGTTAATTTTCACGAATATTTTCATTTAATTATACCGACCGCGTACCTAATTTGACGATACCGATTTATCACGGGCCGCAATTACTAGAGTACCCAACTAAAGATATAATTCTTATCTCTCGTTTTGCACATGCATGACCTAACAACTTAGTAGGGAACATTGGTTAAAATTGGAAAAAAAAAATCACTAGTGTTATTAATATGATTATTACGAAAAGCGAGCGTGCCTAGGAAAATTATTTGTATAACGAGGCTTGGTTTTCACGCCGTCCGTGGTGTGTCCGTTTCGTGGCCTCCGTTGGTGAGCGGATGTAAGAAGAGACAATGGGGACAATGTTGATGCCCTGAATTCTCCTCGATCGTGCTCGGATAGTGAAATCTTGGAGCATAAGAAATTCGCAATTGCTCCAAAGAGCGCCGTGTTTGACTTTTGTGCTTGCGAATTATTTATTCACTTTCTTATCGAGACCTTAAAATAAATCGCAAAAATTTCTGGAAGCCACGATAAAATCGCGTGACGTGATGAATCTGAAGATGTTCTTGAGACGAGCGCTCCGCGCAAATTGGAGAGCGTCGTTTGCTGACTTTTGTGTTTCAAAAGAGGGCGTGAAGGGTCATTTGCTGATTATTGGACAAGAAAACGCAAAAGTCAATGAAAATGTTTGAAGTATCGAAATTAGAGATAATCATGTCGAACGATAAAAGGATATCCAAATTTAAAGACAATATGGAAGTAAATATAAAACGATTAATGTTCGTATTGACACACATGTCTTTGCACAAATCGTGATTGGAGTATTTATACCTACACGATCTAGCGGTTGCATCGAATCCATTTCTTTTCGACTAGATTGATCTTCGTTCTTTACGAGTTAGCACTTCATATCTAGCTCATCGCGTATTGCATTAGTCGAGCTTTGTTCACTGAGGCCCGTGGTCCACAACTTAGTCATTTTCTTTTATATCTTTGGCCAGCCAAAATCATTCATCTTGTAGGCTGACCGTATTTACCGACTTAAATCCTCCGACGCTTAGAAAGTTTTGCCTCTATCGTGTTTTCGATTCATCTTTTCGGTTCGAGTCGACAATTACAGACTCGATCATTATTATAGTGTCAGCAAGAGAAAGATCAATAAAAAAGGAAGAAGATCAAAGTACGTCAGCCACAATATTCAAACTTCAAAATAAGAATTACTCCGGATGGACCTAAATCGACAGAGGAATAGACAGAGGAAGTATCATGTTTTTATGCATAAAAACAACATAGTAACGTTTCTGTTTTGATGAATAATTTATTTTAAGAAATGTTTCTTTTAAATTTTTACTCATTGGAATAATTTTTGAATAAAATAAAATGTTTGGTAACTTCACAAATTTTCTATTATTGAAATAGAAAAAAGAATAATAATGCATTTAATACGATTTTACAATTTTTTTTTCTTTTCATTTTTTCTTCTTGTCCACTACCACCTGATCACTGCTCGTCGCCTATCATTGCTGCTGACCACTGCCCATAGCCCATTGGCCGCCGCCTCTCCCACAACCACTCGTCCGCTATCATTGATTTGGCAACGGTTGGTGTTGGCCAACGACAATGGTCAAGTGGCGGATGGCGACAACCGGCACCGGTAGTCAGGCAACAACGGGGGCAACCAAGGAGTGGCGACAGTGATTAGCGGTGGTCAAGTAGCAGACGGTGGTGACCAATGATTAAGGGTCGACAGCAGCGGTGGCTAGCAGTTGGTGATCAGGGGTGGCGGTCGAGCAACTAGCAATGGTTGGGTGGTATGCAGCATCGATTGTTAGCGTCAGGCAATTAGAGGACGACGGTGCCTGGCGTTGGAAGTTAACTGTCGGCATTAGTGGTTGACATCAAAGGTGTTTGACAATTGGAGGAGATGGTCGCGGCAAGAAAGAAGAACAAATGAAAAATAAAAAAGAAAATTAGCTTATTTTAAAAAATTATTCATGAAAACAAGAAGTTTTTTTTTGTTGTTGTTTCTATTCCAAAATTATTTTCGGACTGACTTTTTGTTTTGGAAATATAAAAATAATTTAACGTCATAAAACGGATTTCTATTATTTTTGTTCCGGAGAACAAAAGAAAAAAAAACTAAAAAAAGGGGTTGGTTGCCATGCGTGCCCAACGTGACTGACCTATAAATTCGGTGTTGATTGGTCGTTTTGGGTATGTTTATTTTATTTAAATTTTAATAAAAAACGGAAGATTTTTTTTTCTTTTTGTGGAAATTACTTTTTATTCCTTTGATTTCTCTAAACCACCGTAGAAAAGGGCGATCGAAAAGATGCGCACGGATTGTAACGTGATGATGACTCTGCTTTTCCTTTGCGTGTCCGTGGGCAGCGGCGTGATGATGCTTCTTTGGCCATAGCCATATTGCTCACAAGATGTCAACTCATTATCTTTTTTTTTTTTTGCTTTTTTAAAGAAACTTATTTTTGTACTCGTGACAATGGATATTGCATTCCGTCGCTCACTATTTTGAGCCTATTTGTTAACGTTTAAAAAATTCCACTATGAATGTTCTCTTTCCAAATCATAGATAAGGCTTATTTTTTTTTTATACATCTCTTACAACATTTCGTAACTCAAACATTATCATCACGAGCTTATACTAATTATGGACGTTCGAATTGAAGCCATGATCATCTTGTATCATTTGCGACCCTAACTTTGGATTATGCAAACTCATTACTATCGTAACTTATCAAGATGTCAAGAGCGAGGGGGTTTGTCTGCATAACATACTCCTAACTATACGACACAAGAAGAACGATTCAGAGGTTCGTCCACGACGCGAATCAAATTCACGGCTCCATGAAAAAAGATAAACGATCGCGCTAAAATCGCGGCATCTAATAATGTATATCTACAGGAATCCATCTATCCAGTGACCTTTTTCTCTCCTTTCCCGCCAAAGTTGACTAAACACGATCTAAATTCTCAAAAGAAGACGAAAGTCAGAATGTGACAACCGCGGGAATTAATTCGAATAGGGGTGAAAATGAAGAAGCGAGAAGTGAAAAATCTTTGCAATTGAGCCCAATGTCTCAAATCGAGCCGCCGGAACGATGCTTGTGGGGGGGTACAGCGACGGGGAGCTGGCACCGAAGCACGTCCCTTTTCAAATTTCCTTCAAGCGGGTCGCTGCGCTCGCTGGCCTTTTCCTCGTTGAATTCGCCGGTCAATTCACAGACCCTCCACGTTCTCTCTCTCTTTCTTGGGATCTTCTTTGAACCGAGCCAACTCAGCGATCGCATCGTGCCGCCTCCGTCGTCTCGGTCCACAATGCGCGGCTTTGTTCCCAGTGGATGACGTCCGCCACGCGTCTGCTCCGCCTCTGGAAAAGCTCCTTTCCACTTTGCCTCGCTTTAGCTGCTTGCTCTCTGAGTCGACTCTGGTGGGTGAATCTCCTTGGAGTCGCCGCCGCTATCCGTTTATTCCCGAATCGCGGGGTGGACGGCGACGTCCCGGACGTGCTTCTGGCCAGCGAGAGTTTTGCTAGACGGGTGAATGGTGAGGCCGTGAGAGTCGCTCTGGTGGGTGCCTCGCTCTTGATCTCGAGTAGGAAGCGCGGAGGTGGCCGACGTAACTTCGGGAGCAGCCAAAGCTTCGAATTTGGGGAATTGGGTTGCGTTTTCACTGCTCTCCATTTGGGATTCGCTGCTCGCATTCTTTTTCGAAGCTATTCCTCGGCTGCTTGTTCTCTAAGTCGACTCTGGTAGCTGGATCCTTGGAGTCATCGCCGCTGTCCGACTATTTCCGAATCGTGGACACCGACTTCCGCGGCGCGCTTCTGTGCAGCAAGCGTTTTGATGGATAGGTGAACGGTGGGGACGTGAGAATCGCTCTGGTGGGTACCTTGCTTCTGATCTCGAGAAGGAAGCGCGGATGTGGCCGTTGTAGCTTCGAGAGCAGCTGGAGCTTCGGATTTTGGGGAATTGGGTGGCGTTTTCTCTGTTCCGGAACGGCGATGTCGAAGGTGGTGTACGAAGGGTGGATGGTGAGGTACGGGCGCAGGAAGATCTACCGATCCTACATACACATGAGGTACTTCGTGCTGGAGCCCCGGCTGCTCGCTTATTACAAGAAGAAGCCTCAGAATAATCAGGTTCCCTCTCTCTCTCTCTCTCTCTCTCTCGTGTGCGTGTGTGCTTTCGTCATAATTCGTAGTCCTTGCCTCCATCAAGTCTTCTGAGAATTTAGCGGGTTTGTTCCTTAGGAAAGTAGAAGAATGGAGTATGGGCAATTCGTATGCTTGGTAGCTGTAGCAGCTGTTTTCTGTGATGCGCAATTTCATTTTTAACCTTTAACTTTTTTTTTTAACTAGTGGGAAAGAGGATTACCATATGGGAATGTCGACTGTCTGTTTGTGTCAGGTTCCCATCAAGACCATGGTAATTGATGGCAATTGCAGGGTGGAGGATCGTGGCTTGAAGGTGCACCAAGGACATGTGAGTTGTCATTTTTTTTCTTTTTTTGGGTAAGGAAAGGGACAAGTAATGAGTTGTCATTTTATTGCCTAATCTAATTTTCACTAATACGGGTAATTAAATCTTTTCTCAAGATAATTAATTGATCTCATGTCACCTCGTTGTTGTGCACAGCTCTATCCAGTTCCTCCGGTGCTTTTTACGTTACTTATAAAGTGATCCTCTGGTAGATGTAGGTTCATTGAAAGATTGGCCGTATGGTTATATTGACATTTTTTTAGCACCACCTCTCTTTATACATGCTTCAAACCAAGCATGGCATCCATTGAGTACTCAATATTTGTTATTTGGAGATCCCAAGTACTCTCTTTTGGTGTGAAGTTTACTGGACTTGCGAATGTCTGCACATCCTTCTTCCTTCTTGATTCAACCCCAGTAACAATAAAATAGCTGTGCTCTCTGTTCTTGAAGTCATAAAATTGACCCAACATACTCTAAACACGGGAGGATATCTAGGATGAGGGGTCATGGGAGGTTGCCCTGAGACCTTTTCTTTAACGTGTGTATAAACTCTTTATGTGGCACTCCTGTTGTCTGCAATATGAAGCTTTCGTCTTGAGTCATGTCCCATGTTAAGGAAACTTGGTTTAGTTTCAAGGTGGCTCGTGGCATTGTCTTAAGAGTTGCTCTTTTCTCGTGGTCTGAGTTCATTCTAGAAATTCATGATACCTCGATTCAGGGGTGAGGCCATGCAAGGCAGATTCTAATGTTGCTAAGTAGTCAAGACCTGTCTCAATTTGCAGTAGCAGTTTTCCAGAAGGCAAATGTTCATGTTAAAGATAAGAAGGCATTTTTCAAGACCATCTGCTGCAGTGTGCAAACCTTTGATGAATACATCACAAAAATTCATCAGATCTGGATTCCTATGCTTTTTTATTACGTTATTTGTCTAAGCTTAGCTCATTCTGCCTTTCTTACTAGAATTGTTATCCCACCAGATCCCTTCAATATTGGAATTTCTGTTGTGTTGCAAGTTAAATGCTCAACATAGTACTATCATTTTACTATGAAATAAAAGTAGTTTATTTGATGAACTTAACAATATCATGAACTAAATAAAAAAAAACGTTTCGTGTTTTGTCTGACAGTGCTTTCATTGCAGATGGTTTACGTGCTGTGTGTTTACAACAAGAAGGAGAAGCACCATCAAGTCATGGTGCGTGGTTTCTATTTTTTGCATGAATTCTCTTTTAATGTGTGAAATATTATAATTTTCATTCTTAATCAGCCGACAATGATGAATAGGAGATCAAATTTGGTTATAGAGGAGAATTTTACATGGCTTTCTTTGCTCTTTGAATCTTTTCATGGTAGCTGTTACGTATGCATGAGAAAATTAATGTATTTGCTTGTGGTGTAGAAGGACGTAAGTCTAACATCTTTAAATGGATGAACTGCATACAAGACCTGTAACATCGATCGAACTGTTCTCTTATATTTCTCATAATAAATCCAAATAATTCATTGTTTATTGGATGATTATCTCAATGGAAATTCTCCTAATGGTTAAGAGCAATGTTTATAGTGCAAAAGTTTTGGTCCTTTCCTGAATATAGCCATGTTTTTCTAAAGCTGCAATACCTTGAAGCTATGTGGAGTAGTTTGATGGAAGTTGCTGCGAGACGCCACAACCATGAAGTTTTGACCAAAACCTTTAATATAACTTGCACCCCATCTTTCACAAGGTTTTTGGGGCCAGACGGAAGCTGTACTGGACACCCGTTGAGCCTGCAATTTACAACTGTGCATCTATGGCAGATTTAGCCAGTGTGAAGTTGTACGCAGTCTGTTGTGATCTCCATTAGGAATAGTTAGTTGAAAGTATCTAGGATGTCATTAGTTTTTCTATTGTCCCTCCATTTTCCTCTTTTTTTGATGATTTTTTCGACCATTTCTTTGTCCTGAGAGTGTAATGTAAACTGGCCAACATGTTTAAGGTAACCAAAACCCAATTTTGCGTCCTTCTTTCAGACATTATTGCAGAACTCTAGATGCTCTTTCTCTTTCGTGTACTTTCGAAAAGCATCTAGCAGAGAAAGTGGGGGTTGGGGTTGTGGATCCTGCAAATACTTTCATACCAAGTTGGGAAGATGAACATAGATTGCGGTAGTATCAAGGCATGCAACTTACTATTCAGCAAAATTGTACATTTGCCGTGCTTAAAAGAAAAGTAAAATGGCACCATATCCACACACCATAACAGATGTGTGCCAGACGACTATATTGACGATTGCCATCGACATTCTGAACCTTTCTGAACTTTTTTTTTTGGTAAATAAAAAAAAACTGTCTTTAGAAACATAGACCAGTTATAAACAGTCAAGCATAATGATTGTATTGTTCAATTAGTTGAGACTAGTTGCCAAGCTACATCTAGGTAACTTCAAGTACTGACTCTTGCAGAGCCTACACCTATGAGAGAATAAATGCTTCATATAATGGTTTACTTTTGCTATAACTTGTTGTTAATTTATTCCTTTTGCTATAGTTTTAGTAGCATAATTGGGAAATCTTGATTGCGAATTCTGCAATCTTCTTTAGGGGAATGAATAATTTTACTATCCTCTTGTTCCAGATGGCAGCATTTGACATCCAGGAGGCCTTAATCTGGAAGGAAAAAATTGAGATAGCTATCGATCAGGTTTGTATTTCTTTAAACAAATTTCATGATAAGCTCTCCCAAATGCATGTTTCTTGGTTTCAAATTGTGGCCTAACTTGATCAGCTCTTGTTGGAACTGTTCTGTTTACTAAGTAAGTATTGTCGTTTAAGTGGACTTCTACACCAAGTCATCCAGTATTATTACCTTCTGTGTTCAATGCTCAAATATTTCACAGTATTTGAGCTTTTGATGTCAATAATTGAGTCTTAACCGTGGATGAGGAGCTAAGTACTTGCTGTTGTCACCTGCAGCAGGAATCACGGACTGTAAATGGTAATAAGTATGTTTCTTTTGAATTTAAGCCTGGGATGGACAATGGAAGAGCGGCCTCGTCTTCAGACCATGAAAGTCAGTGAGTGCTTCGGATAAGATCTCTCCAACCATGTCATTTGGCATGGCACTCTTCTTGAGTTTGTCGATGCATTTCTCTTTTCACCAACATTTCCTTTGTTTTGCTGTATGGCATTATCTGACTTCAAATTCCCAGGGCACCGATTTTAAGTTTTTTATTTTGCTGCATAGCATCATTTGACTTTTCTCAGGGAATTCCTCATCTCTCTAATTTTCTGTTTTGGTCTCCATTCACATCATTAGCGGAATGAGCATTCCGATGGGAGTGTGAATTCCATAAATTGATGGAATTAGTGTTACTTTCCATAAAGGAAGGAATTGGCGTTCATTTCTTTAAAAAAGCACATATGAATTTTTTTTCAAGTTTATCCTCACTATCTTTTCTCTCTCATATTTTTAAGGGCATATTTATCAATTGACTTGACTTGACTGTTCGATTTACACATTGTTTTCCTATCACAGCCAAACACAATATTAGAAAGGCCTATTCCCTTCTATTTTTATATAGGTATGAGAAAAGATTATAGGGAACTAAGGGAGTTCAAACCCATATACAAAAGCTGGGGACCGCAAGAGCTCAGTTACTAAACAAGTCATCTGTAATGTTGATTAAAGCACTTAAATCCACACAAAGCTGTCAACTATACAAAAAGGGTAAGACTTTCAACTGACCTTCAATAATTACAAACAGAGGGATCTCCTCTCCAGTGAAAGCTCTCTTATTCTGCTCTTTCCAAATCAACCTAGAAACAGTAAGAGGGATTAAAGAAATTTCTTTCTTAACACGATGCAAAAGAAGACCTTGCGAAGCTCAACTCTTGTTCAATGAATCCTCCTATACCCCAAAATAGCCCATTGCATGCTTGAGTGGCCACCCAGATCAATCTTGTCCATGGATGGTGAAGGAGGAGATGTCTCACCCTCCACCTCTTTTTTGCGAAAAAGGAATCTGTTGACAAGCACAATCCTTCTTCTGCAAATTATCTAAGGGAAGAGTACGTTCCCAAGATGCTTCCCAAACATAAAATGGAACCCTAGTCAGTAATCTCACTTTCCAAATAGCTTTCCAAGGAAAAGTGTCCCTGCCACCAACAATCTTCTACATGGGCAAACTATAATAAGAATTTACAGATAAAATCTCATCTCTACATATACAAGAGCTTCCTTGTTTCCTAGATGTCAAGGAGGTCAGGGTAATGTTCTTCCCACACCAAGTGTCAAGCAAAAAAGCGTACGCACTTACCATTTCTCACGATATGATCTGTATGAGTAAAAGCTCACTCCGCTCATCTATAATCCGCCTCCAAACACTGCTAGCGTGAGGTATTTTTTACTCTTGGAATCCAACCAATTTTTTCGAGGCCAAATTTAGCAATAACAATTTTCCTCCAAAATGATTTTGTTCAACATTGAACCAACATGACCATTTACTTTGAATAGCCTTGTTGAGCAGTTAAAGAAAATTGATGCCAATACCATCGTTACAGAAAGGTTACTCAGCTGCATTAGAATAAACCAAATGAAATTTACGCAAATCATCATAATCCCCCCACAAAAAAATCTTTTTTATATTACTTCCAACCTTTTGCCAACGGAACGAGGGATAGGAAAGAGTGACATAAAATAGATAGGAAGATTGGAGAGACTGCTTTTGATGAGGGTCAATTTTTTTCCTTTTGTTTTGTGCAGATAATTTAAATGTGCCATCAGATTCCACCCTTCATTCCATTTTCATTTCGTTTTTTTCTTCCCACCAAACATCCCGTTTGAGTAGTTTTATTTGCTTTATGACTTGTGGTCTTACATATATAAACCAAAATAAGAGATAAAATGCCTGCTAATTGAGTACATGAAAACATGCACGTAGAGAAATCTCACGTTGTTGAGACTATTTGTTAGGATGCACGGATTCCAGTTTTCTCACTGTGAAGTGGACCTGTACTTTGATTATGGAAGCAGTCTACTTAAGTAAATACTGAAGATCCAAAGCAGTTCTTATTTTGTCTACCATTTGTTATTTTTCCATTCATTTTAAGCTGTAACATTATTCTCATTAGTTTTCTACTCCAGGCTCTTGAGAATAGATTTTGTAAACTTAGTAGTACTTGCCAGTGTATCTAGTGTCTCCCTGGGCACTTTGACAGTAATAATTTGGTCATTCATGCAGATATTTTTAATCTCTAGTGTAAATTTTCTTACTAATGTTGATTTTCAGGTTCAGCGCACCAGAGGATGAAGACAATTCTCATCGAGACCTGCAGCGAAGGACAACGATTGGAAATGGTTATCCAATCCCATTTATTTCTCATATTCGTCATAATTGCGATTTCTACCTATCTAACTTAGTCTCCATACTTTTGGTAGGTATTCCGGACTCAGTGCTTGACTGGACCAAGGAAGTTGGCTCAGAAATGTCTCATCAGAATAACAATAACCAAGGATTTCCCAAAAAGCATTGGCGTCTGCACCAGTGTCAAAATGGTAGTGTGTTGTGACTAAATTTGGTAAAAACTTGCCATCGCTGATGCAAAATAAATCAGTTAATTTTTCCATTGGTGACAGGCCTTCGGATTTTTGAAGAGCTTCTTGAAGTCGATTACTTGGTGTGAATCTTTGACTTATAACTTTTGTGTGCATGCATTCATTACACCTACCTTTTTTCATGTTTGTGTGGTGGAGTTGCTTGATTCTGCTGCATGTTAGGATGTTTTGGGCTTCTTCAACATTTTTAGTTGCATTCTGTGCAGCCAAGGAGCTGCGGTAGAGCCATGAAGGCTGTTGGAGTCGTTGAGGCTACGTGTGAGGAAGTATTTCAGCTAGTAATGAGAATGGATGGAACACGGTTTGAGTAGGTCTTTTCCTACCATTTTCTGTTTATTAAAAATGGGCTCAATATAACTGCAATATGGCTTAGCTAGCATACTCTGAAGGATTATTGATACTTTATGTGCACATTTTAATTTATTTTGGGAATGCTTGTTGCTTATTCTGGTATGATCTAGTGTCGTTGATCTAGTTCTTGGGTAGCATGATCTATCAGCATAAATCAGATTTGTCCATGCTGAAAGTTTGACATCTTAGAAGTTATTTTGGTTAAACATAATTATTTAGTTTGAAGTTACTCTGTGGGATATCTGCATCTACGAGATAATTGATATGATATGCAGATTGAAATATGAAAGGACAGTTTACTGCCTATGCAGGTGGGATAGCAGTTTCCAGGATGGTAGTTTAGTTGAGGAGGTAGATGGACATACAGCAATAATATATCACCGGCTTCAGCTGGACTGGTATCCAATGTAATTATCTCTTCTTAAGTTCTATTTCTGCTTTGTGCTTCTAAATATGTAGGTAAAAGTGATAGCATTCTTTTTTGATGCTGAGGTTGTTCCAACATGGTTTTGCTTCCGTGACTTAACTCTATGCATGCACGATGCTCTGACATAATGGCAACTGTATTCCCTACCTGTGTGACTGTGGGTTATGAGGATAAAATTTTGTAACTATTATTTTGATGAGATGCTGGAATTGCATAGCTCAAGTAGATTTGAAGAGTGCATGAAATTCATGGAAAAAACATAATTCACAGAACCAAAATGCCAAGGAAACCAAGAGAAAGTTGTTGACTACCTAGCTTTACTTTTAGTCTAACGTTTGCAGTTTGGAGTCGTACGGCCCTCAAGAGTGAGAACCTTCATGTCTCACTCTTGTAGTATGACCCTGTGAAAATTTTTATGTGGGTATCCTGGTCTGGATGGACTTTGTAGCGACATTCACTTACTTTTTGCCTAGTCTTTTCTTGTAACTTGTGAAATTTGACTACGCACGCACACACACACACACACACACAACACACACACACACACACACACACACACACACACACACACACACACACACACACACATATTGTGCACTTGAAACCTTTTGGATCATACAAATATTGACACATTAAGCAATTCAGAAATTTCCCATTGTTTTGATATTTCGTAGTTGGGAGGCAAAACTGGGAGTACTTATAAACCATATAAAAATGAAGACCCATAATTGCTGCATGATGTATTTAGAATTTTTCCATGACTTTGAATTTGTATTTGGGAGGAAAAAGGAGAGTATTTATAAACCATATAAAACTGAAGACCCACAATCTCTATAAGGTATCGTGTCTTCAGTGCCTTGATCCTAAGCATTTTAGGCACTGATAACACGGTCTCCCGCTAATCCCTACTTAGTTGTGTGCTTTCATTTCTCTGATCTAAAAGCATGAGACCTTGAGGAAAAAAGGAATTATTTAAATTTTGATGTCTAAAATCTCTGTTTAAAACTCCTAAGGATTGATGGAACTAAGGACGTATGTCTTTCAGTTAGCTTGAAGGAGATTTCATACACATAAAATTTGCTTTCTGAGATTGATTATACAATGGTTGCATCTTTATCTATTTAATGTCAATTTGTCAAGAAAAAGTCCCTTATTTCAAAGTAAGTTCCTAAATAACCCAGGATTTCAAACTTAATAAGTTTCTGATTCTAAGTTATGCCATAAAAAATGTCATGTCATTGACATATCAAATACTTAAGTCATCCTGCACTCTGTGTCGAAGTTAAAGTTATCAAGGGAAAGGATCTAGAGAGAGGGGGGTTCGTCCTCTTGCATGTGAGTCAGTGGTGTCAGATCCAGTGTTCATCCAATTGCATTTGCTATTCTCATGGATTTTCTATGATTTGGCAATACGTGTTTTCCTCAACAGTGTGAAGCCTGACATTCATTCAAGTCTGTCATGTGATGAATTCTGGTGCAAGCTTACATTAGAAGCCTTGACCCTGGAGAAGTACTTATGGGCCATATGCATCTTATGCAATTTCTTTGGATGAGTTGTGCAATATAAGTGATTCAATCAGTCATTTAATGCTTTCTATTACAAATTTAAGGAAGTCATTGGGCAACTTTGGCATTTGATTTTCTAGTTTGTTTCTGCTTGTACTTGGTAAGTACGTCTTTCTCATTTATGAGTAGCTCACTCACAATAGACCGGATGTTGTCAACAACTCTTTTGCAGGCTGGTGTGGCCACGTGATCTTTGTTATGTGCGGTACTGGCGCCGAAATGATGATGGGAGTTATGGTACAGTGTTTCTCCACTGGTCTCAAATTTTGTTATTTGTGTTGCATGAAGAGTTTTCCTTTGGTTGATATTAGAAGAGCCTAGCATTAGCATAGTTATTTGTGTATGGTACTTCAACCTTTATGCATAATTGCTTGACTGATTAGACACATATTGGGTTCTTTGCAGTTGTGCTATTTCGTTCTAGAGATCATGAAAATTGTGGCCCACAGCCTGGATATGTGCGTGCACATGTTGAGAGTAAGTCATAGATGTAGATTCCACAAAGCAAGAAAGAATTGTAGATTTCGTGGCATAATGAAAAATACTGCTATGAGAATCATTAGAGCGATTTTAACATGTGCTCTCAGGTGGAGGGTTCAACATCTCACCGTTAAAATCTCGAAATGGGAGGCCAAGAGCACAAGTTCAGCATCTTATGCAAATTGATTTGAAAGGATGGGGTGTGGGCTATATTCCAGCATTTCAGCAACGCTGTGTCCTTCATTTGTTAAATAGTGTAGCTGGTGAGTTTCTTCCTGCATTTCTTTCTTTAACTTTCTGAGGCTAAGGTTGTTTTCGATGCGCATTATATTTTGAGGGGTTGAAGACTGCATATATTCCCAATTTTCGTAATTATGTCATCATATTTTCATTTCCTTTCTATTTGCTTATTATCTGGGTTTCAGCGCTGCATTTTCACATATTCTTTATAATAGTATGACTTGATTATATTTAAGTGTGAAGACAATTTCTGATGCCTAAATTCATTGGCTTTCAGCTAGCTGCAATAGATATTGAGCACTTGAAGATAGAACAATTCAAAAGTTTTCGCATATTTTCTTCTTCAATTATCAGAGCTGGTTTTCTAGCTTAAAATGTATTGGTTATCATAATTAGACTTATGATGGTCCATCTACTTTTATGTTTGCATATCTATGAGCTAGAGACAATTTCACTTTTCTTTGCTGATGACAAATCTTCATTGTGTACCTGTTGCTTAAAGGAATGCGTGAATGGTTTGCCCAGACAGATGAAAGAAGTGCCCTTCCAAGAATCCCTGTCATGGTTAATATGACATCAGCTGCTCTATCTTCAAATAGGGCTAAATATAATGAATCTACTGTTCATCCAACACCTTCTCTTCAATCTAATGCTTCGGGTAGAAATTCTGTTATGATGGACGAATATTCTGATGAGGATGAGGAATTTCAAGAACAGGAGGTTTGATTTTCTTTTGGGTATTTTTCACGTTATAATTATGTACCTTTTCAGGACCTTCACTTTATTCTCTTTTCATAAATGTAATGATGGTCTAGGAATACTCAACTGGTCTTGAGGGTGAAGTCGAGAAAGAAGGTAAATGTTGTGCTTTGAACTTTGACTTCTTCATGTCACAGATGTTGTGTAAATTGAATATAACACTTCGCTGGCATTTTGTAAATAAAATGAAGCCATCGAAGAAGAAGCAGTGGAAGAAATTGATTTGTCATGCTTTTCTGGTAATTTACCTCATGTTGACCGTGATAATGCTCGTGACTGCTGGAGAATTTCTGATGGGAATAATTTCAGAGTTCGGAGCAAGCATTTTTGCTATGACAAATCAAAGGTACTTTTATTTTTTCTTTTGTGCTCATATACTCATTTCACATTATTATTAGCAGTCACGCACTCACTACATTGTTTGGAACTTTTGTTATAAAGGTTCCCGCAGGAAAACATCTAATGGATCTTGTTGCTGTTGATTGGTTCAAGGACTCAAAAAGAATAGACCATGTAGCGAGACGAAAAGGATGTGCAGCACAAGTCAGTTCTGATTGCCCAAATATTTTGCTTAAGACTTTTCTGTTTGGTGCTTTTGGGGGGTGGGGGGGGGGGGGTCATGAGACATCGTGGAAATCACAATTCTGAGTAGCCACATACAATTAGTCCCTGTATTTAGCCCTGTAAAGGTGGCGCTTCATGTTATCCAATAACAAATCTTACCCAGGAATAGCTAATCGAGTCAATATGGACAAAGAAAGGAAAGAGAGATGCTCAGTTGATGTAAACTGGATCATCATTTCTCGACCAGATAGAAACAGATGGGGATAATAGGTGGGCTGTTGGGACCGCTGACCCAGTTCCAAAATGAACCACATTGAGTTTCAATTAAGACCAGGAACCTGTTACCACCTTGAGTAGGGTTTAAATATGTAGTCTATAATCTGTCCCATTTAAGTATATGAGAACCTGAAACCCAACTGGTAAGCGATTAATATGTTAGTAATAATTATTAAATATTAAATTAAAAATATAATTGCTTAAGTAGTCTACTGTATTTTAGATTAATAAGGATCTTCCAGTAATATAGTTAGTATGCTTCGAGTTTAAGGGTACTTGTCAACTAAATTCCATACTCATCCTAAACCTTACAAGATTCCTACACGTGACTCCAGACCTGTCCCACAATTCAGAGTGGTGGAAGCTAGTTATGTTACAATGGGTTTGGGACAGGTCAGGAATCTGATTAACTTGATCTGCTGAAGCCTTAGAAACAGAACAAATAGAGTCAAAATTTTGCACAAAGAGACACTATCAGAATTGCCAATTATGTCTCTTTTTCAAGTTTGCCCCTCTCCAAATAGAAAAAGTTAGCTTTCTAGCTTTTCCTTAGAGGCAAATTTTTTTTTTCTCAATTTCAGTCCCTTGTACTTTTCATATTGGTAATGGATCGTACTTTTCATATTGGTAATGGATCTTGATGGGTGGTTAGATTTTATACAGGCTAGATTGGCCTACTCCACATTAATGTATAGCCAACAGTTGGTTTAATTTGATTTAAGCACAAAATTACGGAAAGGAAACGGCAGTACTAAATTGAGGGGTCTGGTCTTCAATCTCTAATGATGAGCGCTCATGTACCTTTCACATTTCTAGTTCAATAGAACAAACAGAAAAGAAGGGCAGTTTTGTTTTGAGATTTTCAGATTAATCTTAGAGCAGTCTCTTGAAAAATTTTTCTTTAGTTATTATGTGCAGTTAACATTTCCTTGCCTCTTAGAAGCTGATAGCTTTTAATTTTCCTTGATTAGAAGTCTTGTCCAGGTTTAGATGCATTAAGTGATGACATCAGGGAACTAAATTTAAACTTGAACCAAAGGAAGGTAGGAAGAATAAAATAGTGTGTAAGTCTAAGTCTATCTAATTGAACTCAATCATTGCCATATCTTTTTAGGGCTATTTTGACAAGGCATAGTTTACGTGTGCCCTGGGGTTCTTGTTAATCGTCCATATTGCAGTATTGTCTTCATTTGCAATATACCCCAATTGTGCCAAACATGGGAAAACGGTGCTTTGGAAATGACAAAGCTTTCTTTAATTGGATGCTTAACAATTGCCCCGGGTTACTTCTTAACAAACTCATTTCTACAAATATTGCTGGTGTTCAAGTTTTGGTCTTCTTAGGTGATTTGTTCTAGTCACACTGACTTGGCATCATATTTGCCTAGTTGGCCATAAACATACATACTTTAGTGAATATCGCTGCAACATGAAGACAACCACAGGTGATGCATAATGGTCTCTAGGATTTTTTTATACTGTGATTATACCAAACTCCGCATATCTGAATGGTGGCTCTCTGTTCATACGGTTGTAAAAAGATTATTTGTGCTTATTTGGTGACCTTAAGGAGCTTTCATAAGAATTTAGGTCTTTCTACGTGTCGCTACAGGTTGCTTCAGGGAAGGGGCTTTTCTCCATTGTTATCAATGTGCAAGTAAGCATCTCAAATAAAGAACTTAAATTGGATAGTCATTTATTTTAAGTTTAGCTGACAGTTCAGAGTTCCGCGATAGCATAACCCCATCATCTTTGCAGGTACCTGGCTCAACCCATTACAGTATGGTATTTTACTTTGTAATGAAAAAATTAGAACCCGGATCCCTCTTGCAACGATTTGTTGATGGTGATGATGAATTCCGTAATAGTAGACTCAAACTCATCCCTTCAGTACCAAAGGTACTTTTCTCAGCCATTTTATGATGTCAATAGATTGACCATTCTAACATTACTTAATTGCCCTCCATTTTTCTGGGCGAAACGTGTGATTACTTCAAGATTTTTGCATCAGACACACATAGACATGTCTGGCCATAGGTGTATGTTAATATCTCCTATGTTGCTGAGTTGCTTTGCTGGGAATGCTCAGGCAATTTGGTCACATCGCTCCTATGTCTTGGTGGAGAAGATCATGGGACGTCCTAGTGTGTGTTGCCAAGAAAATTATGATAATAAAATCTCTCTCCAAATTAAAAAATTTCACTTTCCATCAAGTAACTTTCTATCAATACCTATATCTATCAATACTTACATTTACCAAAAAAAAAAAAATACCTATATCTATCACTCTGTAGTAAGAATACTATTAATTTCCTGGGGCACTTTTTCTAATAATCGGATCCTCACCTTTTCTCTTTTTCCACAGTGAACTTTTTCCTGAGGATGTTGACTTGTAATTTACATTATGCAGGGCTCGTGGATCGTGCGACAGAGTGTTGGTAGTACTCCTTGTTTGTTGGGGAAAGCAGTTGACTGCAACTACATCCGTGGTCCTAACTACCTGGAAGTAAAGAGTCATCTTGTTTTGCTTAGATCCAATGTTTATGTGTATTTTATGATATTTTGTTGGTTTTACCATGATTTCCTCTTTTTGTAGATTGATGTTGACATTGGTTCTTCTACCGTTGCTAATGGAGTTTTGGGGCTTGTAATCGGAGTCATCACTACATTGGTTGTTGATATGGCTTTTCTTGTACAGGTATGCTAATGATATGTGCAAACTCTGTTGTTTGTCTTCTGTTGTGGATATTGCCTCCACTTTGATCCTGTTTTCATATGTTCCATAGCACATTGGTTGCTAACCGAACCTATTAAATGTGTTCTAAGCTTTGGGCATTTATAACTTGACTTGATTCTATACTTACCAAAAAATTCACAGTAAGTATTATTAAATATTTAGGCATAGACATTCTAGTAGCATAATGCTTAAGCTAGTGAAGTGTCTGGTTTCACTCGAGCTAATATGGAGTTGATGGCAATCTTCTCCAGCACGTACTCTGCCTGAGACATATATATGCACACACAAAAAAAAATATTGATAGCTGTGTAATATGTTCTCATATTGAGGAACACATTTATAAGAGATCTGCATTGGTTTTCTGTGTTAACTAGTAAGAAAACGAAAAGAGAGTACATAACTTAAGATTAAGAGCATTGCACTAGCCTGTGAACTTTTTTGGGCTGGATTTTGACCATCTTACTTATGAATTCCACATAGATGTGATAGCTAGCTACCATTCATAGCCTCAAACGAACATGATACTCTTAGAAAATAGTTGACGGACTGTGAAATTTAAAGGCACCTAAAAAGAAAGGCAACAGAAACAACTACCATAAAACCTCTTGATGAATCCTTTTAATTTTAAGCTTCAGATGCTCCATCTCTTTTCATGTCGTTTTCTCCCAAGTCACTTTAGGCCTTTCCTTACCCTAAGCCGACTCTCTCAACATCTGTCTGGAATTTCTCTGGTTGGCTTTTCTTTGCCGCATTTTGAGTTTCTGTTTAGTATACTCAACAAAGGACAGCACTCATGGATCATTGAGAACTCATGTTGCGAACAGCTGAACAAAGGGATACTGGAGCTAGAACGTCTTTATTAACTGCACAAAGCTCAAAGGCTAGTTCATGATGCATTGGAGGGAGTTAGATGATAAAGAAATAAACAAGTAGCAAATGAGGAGAAGTGTTTAACCGCAATAAGCATACTATGTTTTATTATTCTCTATGGTCCCTTATTAGATCGTGAGGGTATGTAAGATGTCTCTAGATTGGTAGAGGATGCTGCCATTGTCTGTAACTGTATTTGTTCTGTTATGGAGGCATTATCTTTCAAATGTTTCTTTTCTTATGGGCCTGGGTGCAGGCTCTGGTGGGCTTAATTTGGGGCACATAACGCTTCATATGCTGCTCAGGAAATCTAACTCTTCATTTTGTGTAATGCGTGGTGCAGGCTAACACTGTTGATGAGTTGCCAGAACGGCTGATCGGAGCAGTTCGTGTCTCTCACATAGAGCTTTCATCTGCAATTGTTCCCAATCTGGATGCGGAATCATCATGACCCGTCCAGGTTTCGAATGCACATCATTTATTCAGGAAGAGCGTTCTGATTACTGCCTCATTTTTCTTATCCATAGTAGAATTACTTTCCGTCGAGAAGAGCAAAAAGAATGATTATCCTCCTGTTAGGCATGACCTTCTCAATCACAACGGCACAATTCATTTGTCTTCTCATAAATTTTCTTCATACGACATACAGCATCCGTGGATTTGGTACATGCTGACACTAATGACGAGTTTTGGTAGTAAATCTTTGTTCTCCAAAAGCGTCTGCAGATACTTGCCTGTGAAATGATTGTTGGCTCTGTATTACTTAGTCCTGGCAAAGAGATTAATAGCCTTGGGAATCTAATGTTGAATCAGTAATTTCGGATCACTGCTATATGACTCCTGAACACAGTTATCACAAAAGACGGTAGAAACTGGTGATCGGTTTATTGTTCTAGCTTCAGACTTCCACTTCCAATACAAGGAGGCAACCACAGAGCACACACACTGCCTAATCTGTCTTACGGTTGACAAAATCTCTAAAAGCATCCAACGAGCTCACTGAGCTCTCCGGAAAGCCCTTCTCAAATCTCTGTCCGAGACCCAGCGATCTCCTCCTGATCACTTCATCGGTCAAGACCCGCTCGACTCCCTTCAAAACGTCATCCTTCTTCACCATCTCAGCTGGGTATTCTGCGCACACCAAAGCCCCTATCTTGAGATGATTCACCACCAGCTTGGCGTTGTAGTATTGGTCGCCCCTGATCGGCCATGCCAAAATCGGGACTCCTCTCACTATTGCCTCCACCGTAGAGTTCCACCCGCAGTGCGACACGAATCCGCCGGTCGAGGGGTGGCTTAGTATTAGCAGCTGCGGCGCCCAGCCGTGGATGATCAGCCCCTTCTCCCCCACTCTGCTGTCCAAACCATGTGGAAAGTAGCTGCTGTCCATTTGGGCTGGTCGCCCGCCCGGTGGGCCGGGCTGACCCGCCTTCTTCTGGATCACCCATATGAATGGCCGGTTCGACTCCTCCAGCGCCTTGGCTAGCTCCGGGTACTCCTCCGTCGAAGGGCCCACCTCGCTGCCGAACGATATGTACATGACGGAGCCGCTAGGTTGCCGATCGAGCCACCCGATTATCTCGTCGTCCGAGTAGTTGGACTCTCTCTTGGGCCGGACCTCCCGCTCCTGAAGCAAGGACGCTGCGGACCGCCAGTATTCGTCCGGCAGGAGCGGGCCGACGCCCCAGATGGGTTTGCCCGTCAGATTGGCCATGTAGTCTAGGAATGGGCGTTCGAGATCATCACAGGTGTTGATTAGTAACGCTACCGAGCTCTTCACTTCTTCCACCCACGGGGATGGCTGACCCGGAAGAGGCGGGCCCATCTGCGGCCTTGACCCGCCCCGCTCCCTCCCTCCCCCTCCCCTTCCCCCTGCTCCTCCCCGGTTCGAGGGCATCCAGTGGCGCCGCTGTTTAAGATCCGAATAACTCAGCACCATCTCATCGGGCAAGCCCGGTAAGGCTCGGACCTCCCCCGGCTTCATGTCGTCAGGCCGGACCACGTATGCCGCGTGCTGCACCGCCGCCCAGCACGCCCCAGAAGTGATGAAAGTCACCGTTGGGATCCCAAGCTTGGAGAACACCTCCTGGGTCTTGTACATGATGTGGTCTATCACCGCGCAAACAGGCCGGGCTCGAGCCGGGTCACGCCCCGAAAGGAACGACTCGATCCCTTGGGACATCAGTTGGGGCTGGCGAAGGAAGCTGGCATTTGGGTCTGCTGGAGTTGCTTGTGGGGGCGCGATGTTGATCAGAGTGAAGAGAGGGGATTGTTGGAGATTGGAGGGGATGGAGGAGGAGATGTCGGAGTCGGCCACCACGGTAATGCGAAAGTTACGGCGGAGGAGGTGCTTGCAGAGCTCGATGCAAGGGAAGAGATGGCCTTGCCCGATCTTGGGCACCACCAGTATCTCATTCTCGGCCGACATGCCTCGGTAGTGACTGACGCGAACTTCTTAGTATATTTCTGGTTAGGGATGTCAAAAGAGAACGAAGATTAAGTATCTTTCCACAGAGAGAGAGAGAGAGAGAGAGACCAAGCTTGGACTGGTCGGTGGCGACCAGGATCGGCGGTTGCAGATGAATTATTGTTGTGAGGCGGGTATTGACCGGAGGAAGGACCACACAGTCTCGGTCTCTGTTTGCGCCGGTGCGCATTCAAGGTTCCGCTGCTCCAGAGTCCCTCACATTTCTATTTTCTATCATTTTAGGAATGATCTACCCTCGATCGAGATTGGGTTTTGGGTTCAGTTCTCGTCGCCCTACATCTCATTGTTGACGCAAAAATCAAACAATATCTCGAGCGACACCATAGTCGACGGGCTTGCCTAATGTAACGTATACTTCATTTCCAAATCTGGATTACGACATTCCTATACATTCCCCATTGCTTTAGAGGGTTGGCCCTTTTGAAAGGAAATGTCCAGACGCACCGAAATCATGTGACGACAAAAGACACTCGACGGGCCGGTCCATCATGCCGACATAAAAGTCGATGGATCCAACGTCATTGCTGACGCCAAAGGATCCAAAAGACGCAACCCCACCTTTGCCATTGGATTATGCTCCCTGTCCGTGCGAAGCCGAAAGCAGCAGCAGATCTCTTTCCATCTTTATTCTTCCTGCTTTTTCATGGACGGAGGAGCGAGGTCGAAGCCAAAACTCTTTCTAAGATGGATAAAGCAATTCTGTCTCCTTTCTTTCATCAGCTCTTCAAACTCTCGCAAATTCGTCACGAAGCGAGACTCGTTAGGCAAAACTTAAGGCATACATCCATTTTAGACATGCTCTAAGCCCCCTTTGATTTGAGCCGTGCTCTCTTAGTTTATTCATGAAAAGGCTCATCGTATTCATGGATCAGAGGCCGCATGCTCTTCTTGAAATGGGAAATTTAGCAAGCAGAACTAAGATAAAATCTCACGATCCCATTACAGCAAAACTCTGTTCAAAGTCTCTGGTTAATAAAATCTCTAAAAGCATCTAGTGCGCCCTCCGAGCTCGCCGGGAAACCATGACCGAACTTGGCCTTGATCGAAGCTGCTCTCTCGTGCATCTCCTCATCTGACATGAGGCTCTCGATCCCCTCCGCTATCTCATCCTTCTTCACCACCCGCGACAGATCCTCCGCTACTCTGTACCCGACCTTGAGATGGTTCACCACCAGCTTGGCATTGTAGTGCTGATCGCCCCGGATCGGCCACGCCAGGAGCGGGACCCCGCGCCCGATCGCCTCCGCCGCCGAGTTCCACCCGCAGTGCGAGAGGAACCCGCCCGTCGATGGGTGGCTCAGGATCAGGAGCTGCGGCGCCCACCCTCTTATGATCAGGCCCCTTTCCCCCACCCTGCTCTCCATGCCGTCCGAGAAGTCCCCCCCGGACTTGGAACCGATGACCCATATGAAGGCCCGACTCGACTCCTCCAGCGCCGTGGCCAGTTGCGCCAGCTCCTCCTCGTCCGGGCCCACCTCGCTGCCGAACGCCACGTACAGCACTGAGCGCCGCGGCTTGCCGTCCAGCCACTGGATCACCTCGTCCTCCGTGCAGCTCGACTCGCGCCTTTGCTGCCGGATCTCGCGGTCGGAGATCAGCGAGTCGGACGACTTCCAGTACTGCTCCGGCAGGAGCGGGCCCACGCCCCAGACCGGCATCTTCATCTGGTCCCCCATGTAGTCGAGGAACGGGCGCTCCAGGTCGGCGCACGTGTTGAACATGAGGCCGATCGAGCCCTCGACCTCCGGGACCCAGGGCGGCCGGTCGCCGGGCTTCGGCGGCCCGCCTCCGCCGCCTCCGGGCCTCGGTCCAGGACCGGGCGGGCCACCTGGAGGTGGCCCGAAGGGCTTCCTTTTAAGATCGGAATACGTGACGGCCATTTCTTCGGGTAGCCCGGGAATCAAGCGAGCTTCGCCGGGCCGGACGTCGCTCGCCTGGGCCCTCCACGCGCCGAGCTCCATGGCCGCAGCACAGGCGCCGAAGGTGACAAAGCTGACCACCGGGACGTCGAACTTCCAGAACACTTCCTTGGTCCACCCCACCTGGAAATCCACGATTGCGCACGCCACGCGCGGCGGCTCGCCACCGGCCGTCCGCTTCTCCAAGTGGGCCGAGAGGTCCCGGCCGGCGGGCTGATTGAGCGGGTCGGAGACGCGCATGGGAGGGCCGGAGGAGCCGGCGATCTGGACGACGGCGACGAGGGGGTTGGAGGCGAAGGAGGGAGGGATGGCGGAGGAGAGATGGGAGGGGATGACGAGGGTGGCGAGGAAGCCGCGGAGGGTGAGGTGGAGGCAGAGCTCCATGCAGGGGTGGAGGTGGCCTTGGCCCGGCCCGGTGACGACGAAGATCTCGGCCGTCGCCGACATGGGCAAGCAGCCGGCCGAATCGGTTCTCCGGATTTGCGTCGAAGCTCTTTTCAGGGAGGATGAAGGCGGGCGTCACGGATTAAAAAGGAGATAGGAGTGAGTCTTGACCCCTTGAGGCTTTGACTGGTTGGCTCGTGGCAACAATTCTTTCTATTCTCTGTGGACAATGAAGCACAGACACAACCTAGAAAAATCAAACAAAACAAATCAAAAGAAAGGTGCGTGGACCGTTTGGCGAGATCGACATTTCACTCATTTCATAAGTTTTCTTCCTTACCCCATTATTACTCTATTACATTAAAGAATGCGTAACATTTTAAACTGCGATATGCCAAATTAATCCAACTGATTTGATCTTGAAGTGGGATCTTACATTAATCGAAATGGTCGGGCAATTTCCTCATAGTTCTGTCGTTCTTCGTTGCTTGATTTGTCCCTTGGCGTCTTTCCAGCCTATCCCTCGGGAAGAGTGACATATCCCATTGAAGTGGGAACCTACCAAAAAGAAGTAGTGGCCAGTTGCAGAGAAAAAAGAGAGGGGTTGAAGTCTATATAGTGCTTTGATTCGATTGAATATGCTTTTCCCACTCCTTTTAATCTACCTTTAAACCTATCTTTAACATCCGGTTCGACAAATTATTTCATACCTTTACCTTTTAAATCTCTATGCGGCAGTAGATTATCTCGATGCTTTGTAAGGAAAATTATAGATTGAAATCGGTTCAATAACCTATGTTGTATCGGGGGATATCCATATGACTTAGTTGATTGTATGAAGCTCATGACCGCAAAGGAATAGGACAAAGTAACATAGTCTCTCGCGGCGTCTGATCATTTCGTTCATTTATATACGGATGGAAATGATCTCAGTGAAATAGGGAAATGAAATTCAAGTTCGTGGGAGGTGCGAAATTGGCAAGTGCACGGATTTATTCTGAGTGGCCAGATTTACTGTGAGGACGACTTAATACAGACGGAGACAGCATCGTTCTGATCGCGAAATTACCACCAGATCCCCACGTCGACTTGAAAATCACTTGGAACTTCAAACCTAAGAGAAGTGTCGACCACCAACTTCCCAAATTCATCCAAAGCGGCCACCGAGCTAGCTGGGAAGTCGTGCTCGAACACGGTCCGGATGCGCTTGGCCCTCTTCCGGACGCCCTCGTCAGTCATCAGCCTCTCGATCCCCTTGGCTATGTCGTCCCTGGCGACGTCCTTCGACATGTCCTCGGACACGACATGCCCGATCTTGAGGTGGTCCACCACGAGCTTGGAGTTGTAGTACTGGTCGCCCCTGATGGGCCATGTCAGGAAGGGGATGCCGCGTCCGATGGCCTCGACCGTCGAGTTCCACCCGCAGTGCGACAAGAAGCCGCCCGTCGACGGGTGGCTGAGTATCATCAGCTGCGGGGCCCACCCGGATATGATCAGGCACCTCTCCCCAACCTTCTTATCAAGCCCGAGAGGGAAGTACCCTGCGTCCGACTGCGAGTCGGGCGACCCGCCCACGAATGTCCTGGGCGGGCCGTGGATGGCCCATATGAAAGGCCGAGTGGATGCCTCCAGCGCGGCCGCCAGCTCGGCGTACTCCTCCATTGTGGGTCCCACTTCAGAGCCGAAGGAGACGTATAGAACCGAGCGACGTGGCTTGCTGTCCAGCCAAAGGACGAGATCATCCTCGGATACGATGCACTGCCGGTTCGGTCGCATCTCCCAGTCGTGCAGGAGCGAGCCGGCCGACTTCCAGAACTGCTCGGGCAGGAGCGGTCCGACGCCCCAGACCGGCTTGCTGACCTCGCGGCCGATGTACTCGAGAAATTTGCCCTCGAGTTCGACGCATGTGTGGAACAGCATCGCGATCCAGCTGCCGGACTCGTCGACCCACGGTGGCTGCTGGCCCTGTCCGGGAGGGCCCATGAACTCCGGCCAGAAAACACCCATCGGGAGGGAGGGTCCGGATCCCCGAGTCGGAAGTCCTCCACCGGCGCCGCCTCCGCCGCGGCGGAGGTGCGGCGGGCCATCATGGCGGCGCTTGAGGTCCGACGCTGTGAGCGCCATGTCTTCGGGGAGGCCAGGGAGTTGGCAAGTCTCGCCCGGCTCGAGATCCTCGACCTGGGCCTTCCAGACCGCGAGCTCCATCGCCGGGGAGCACGCGCCGGAGGTGAAGAATCCGACCGTCGGAATCTGGTACTTGGCAAAGATCTCGCCGGTCCACGCCATCATGACGTCGAGGACCGCGCAGACGGGCCGGGCAAGGCCAGGATAGTAGGCCCGGCTGGAGAGGATGTTCTCGAGTTCCCGAGCCATCTGGGCACGGTGGGCCTCCATAGGGTCGGCTCCCGGGTCGGCGAGAGGGAGCCGCGAGGACTGTAGCTCGGTGACTTGAAGGCGGGGGTCGTGGTGGCGGCATGTGGAGGGGATGGAGGAGGAGATGTTGGAGGGAATGACAAGAGTGGCCCTCAAGTTGTGATTGACCAAGTGCTTGCAGAGCTCCATGCAAGGGAGGAGGTGTCCGTCGCCGGAGAAGGACAGTACCAGAATCTCAGGGGGCGAAGGCAATGAGGGCGACATGTCTGCAGATCTGTGCTCGGCCTCGGACAGGTTCTCTACCTCGGTCTTCTTGTCGTTTCAGCTCCCTAGGCCTGGTCTGGTCTTTATATAGGGAAGGGCACAGAGAGAGAGAGAGAGAGAGAGAGAGAGAGAGAGAGAGAGAGAGAGAGAGAGGAAGGAAACTTCGATCGGTCCCTTTGACCGTGCATCGCGTCGCGTCGTGGTTGGTGAATTCTCGGACAAAGACTAGATCTCAGTTGTGCGATACCAAAGTGACTCACACGTACTAAAGATTACGTGCGCCGCCATGCTCCCCGCAGAGCAAAACCTTTGGAACAAGGTTCTCCCAAACTATCGCTATAGCCAAATATATTTGGATCGGGCAAAACATTTTAATTGCGACGTTTTTACTTATTCAGAATAGAGCATTTCATTAAATAATAATCATGTGTGATATGTTGACGTGATATCATTCATTTATTCAATCAAACTCTTTCATGTAGCCGATGCTTTTAAATTATGAAATTCGAAGAGATTCGATCGGAGGAACGATGATATCACGTGGGCGATAATCTGCATGGAATAATTCGTCCGTATTTGGCAAATGAAATGGTTCTAGAAGGGGCAAGAGATAGTGGCCCTGCGCTAGTGCTGATGCTTGACCTTGCCAAAAGGCATATTCAATTTGTTTTGGACCTCTCATGTCGTGCACACTCCACATCTTAATTAATCATAACACATAAAAAATTGCCTAAGACGGGGGAAAGAGGGGGCCGATAATTAATATATGACTCGAACTTTAGGACATTATTTTCAACTTATCAAGGCGACCCATGTGCGGTCGGTGCTATTCTCCCTGAGGCCACTTTTTAACACGATTAAGACCATTTTCAAAGTGAGAACAAGTACTCCTTGCTTAATCCCATGCAAGAAAAAGGAAAAGAAAAGAAAAAGAATGCTATCTCATGGCGTGACGACTTGTCAAATCTGATGTTTGAAGAATTCCAATCCAATGAATCGATTAGTAGAACATCTATATGATAAGCACGACCATATATGTTTAACGTAATGTCTTTGGGACGATGAGATTAGTGAAATACGATGATATATTGGCTTACAAAAATTTATTTAAAGAACGCCTATTATTGTCAGGATATTACTTTATGTAATATCAAAGATTTGATAAAAAAGAATTTGCATTACGAAGCGTCATACTATGATTACATGCATATGTTACAATAAGAAGAGAAAAGAAAAGAAAAATCAATAGAGAATAGCACTGTGGAGGTATTTCTTAAAGTGTTTCTTTTTCATCCTTCCTGTCCACGATACAAATAGACAAACAAATAAAGGAGAATAACAAAACCATCAAGATAGGGCAAATGGCTAGACTTAACTTTAACTTTGGCTTTGTCTGTTGCGTGAAAAATCGAATTGTTTGCAAGATATTTTTCTAAAAACCATCGTCTATATTGCTTACTAAGAAGAACAAACGAAAAATATCTTCATTGTCTACGCAAATGTTCAGACACAAACTATTACTCAAAATGAAAATAATTTCCATTGACTAATTATTTTAAACGATATAAGCTATCATTTTTATGAAAATATATTTCAAGTCAATTATTTTCACTAAATAAATGAACCTTTTATCAAGAAAGATAGTGCTATTGTGCATTGTCGCGACCTAACCTTGGGTGCATTTCCTAGGGTTTGGTTAATGAATTTCTAAGCCTAGACTTAGCTCGGCCTCTTCAAAGCCCATATTAATTCTCAACTTAAGTTCAAATTATTCACCTGCCAATTTTTTTTAATCTAGAAGTCGCCATTAATTGATTTTTGGTGGGGTTAACGAGACACCCAAGTAAGGTATCGGGAGAGTTCCTTTACCTCCACAAACCAGAGATTCAAAGAGTTCGGAGACTTGATTATACTAAATTATTCTAACATTTTTTCAGTACCATTTCTTTTTTTCTTTTTAAATATTGATGTAGATAGCTTGGATTGATTTTAACCTAAATTATTAACATGCATTAGAGTGATCATGCGAATGCGTAATAAATGAAATTAACATCCAAGAAATCAAAGCAACGAATAAGTTGCAAAAGTTAAGAGAGACATACCTACGAGTTACATCAAATCAGCACAAACATCTGCAGTATTAATTAGGAAGAAGGTATTCAACCTAGATATGCCTTATAACTAACAAGCGATCCTAATTAACATAATCTACTTCGACCTGGTATGCAATTAATTAAATAAACCTGTCATGTCAACTATATAACATGAGATTTGGATTATATGTCTTAATTAACTCTAAGGATGGGCAAAAATCGGCATGTAACTACCTCTAAACGACATGTGATCAGAATGAGCCTAGGTGCGCAACTATAACTAAGTGACCCTAAACACGCAATTACTAAATGATGCGCGTATACGAAGCGCATTAACAACATGGCCTAACACATGCGCGCGCTCGTGATGTTATTTTTATTTGATCTTGCGAATTATATATCTTACCCAAATTTGAATCGTCAAAGGGACGATTGGTACGACGGTGACTCGGTCCAGAACTAATCGGCGACGTGGATACTTGCAGCGAGGAATGTTCACTTGGGTCTTTAGGCAAACAGTTATGTTGTCAAACGATTGTGTTTGTCAAGAGGTTGAAGTTCGGTGAACCGGTGCTGATGTTTGCTTCGTGACAACGAGCTCAAAGAACACGAACAGTTAATGTTGTCAAACGATCGTGTTTGTCAAGAGGTTGAAGTCAACTCTTTGTTGGCATGCATAAGACGCCAAAGCCTAATTCTTCTCTCTCCCTTTCATTCTCTAATTTTTCATCGATAAGCAATCTCTCCATTTTCCTCTCCCCTTGATGAACCCTCACGAGTCACGACCATACCGCTCCTCTGTTCAAGGAAGCCCCCCGTCGTCTTGTGTATTAGATCTTGCCCCCCGTCGCTCCTCTGCAAGGCTAAATATCCACGGGCGATCGAATTAGTACCAAGCCCTTTTAGGTTAAAATCGTTTAGATTTTCTCTATGGCTTTCTCTAAATACTAAACCAAACGCTAGGGTGAAAAAAACTGCCTGCGACAAGTGAAATGAGCATGGCCCTTGTTCATCGTGCAAAGATCAAGACCAAATGAGACTTTTATGTTAGCCGGTTCTCCACTAGATTTTGACGTACTTTATCATCTCAAAAGTGGACATCAGAGACATATGGACATATCCATTTCGTGTCATAATAAGTCCTACTTATTTTGTCCGTTGGTCTCGCCTTTTTGAACCCTGCCCTTATAAGGATCAAGCCTAACCTCCAACCCAACTAATGAAGAGATCTTTGGTCCAGTGCTCAGCATGAAATTGAGCATATTTTTTTGCCAATACTTAGCACTTGTTTCTTTAGAAGTGATAATATGCTCGATATCATCTCATTGACTGTTATATTTAATTAAGGTAGACTTCCATCATATAATGAGGAATATAAGCACTTAGGAAGAAGTAAGTACTCAAGTCAAGGTTATGTGCTAGCTGGACTAGATAAGCTAAATGATTGCACACGAGAAATGGAGCTATTTTCTCCAATTCCTTTGCCGCTGTGGGCTTTACACAATCAATCGCTTCCCATAGATATCCGGTCAATACAACATAAGTCATCGAGAGGATCTCGAAGACTCGCCAAAGGATGAAAGCCGCGATCTATTTGAAAATAATTTCTATTCGAATATTGCATAATCCATGGATAAGCTCACATTAGCTTGTCAATTTGGAATTCAATTCAGAATTTTTCTCCAGAGGTATCGAGAAAGAAGTCTTCAACATGGGGAAGCAGCCGGCCGAATCGGTTCTTCGGATCCGCGTCGAAGCTCTTTTCAGGGAGGATGAAGGCGGGCGTCACGGATTAAAAAGGGGAGAGGAGTGAGTCTTGACTCTTGAGGCTTTGACTGGTTGGCTCGTGGCAACAATTCTTTCTATTCTCTGCTGACAATGAAGCACAGACACAACCTAGAAAAAAACAAACAAAACAAATCAAAAGAAAGGTGCGTGGACCGTTTGGCGAGATCGACATTTCACTCATTTCATAAATTTTCTTCCTTACCCATTATTACTCTATTACATTAAAGAATGCGTAACATTTTAAACTGTGATATGCCAAATTAATCCTACCGATTTGATCTTGAATTGGGATCTTACATTAATCGAACCAGTCGGACAATTTCCTGATAGTTCTGTCGTTCTTCGTCGCTTGATTTGTCCCTTGGCGTCTTTCCAGCCTATCCCTCAGGAAGAGTGACATGTCCCATTGAAGCGGGGACCTACCAAAAAGAAGTAGTGGTCAATTGCAGAGAAAAAAAACAGGGGGTTGAAGTCTATACAGTGATTCGATTCCATTGAATATGCTTTTCCCACTCCTCTTAATCTACCTTTAACATCCAGCTCGATAAATTAGTTTCATTCTTTTACCTACGAATTGAAATCCGTTCAACAACCTATGTTGTATTGAGATAATATCCATGTGACTTGGTTGATTGTGTGAAGCTCATGAACAGCAAAGGAATAGGAGAAAGTAATATAGTTTCCTGCGTTCGATCATTTCTTTTATCAAGTTTTAACATGATTTCCGGTTGATGAAATTGATTAAAGCATCTAAATCGGCCATTGCGCTTGCAGGGAATCCCCCCTGAAACATGGTACTGACCATGACGGCTTTTTCCTTCGCCCCTTCATCGCCCGTGAGTTCATCAATTCCCTTCACCATCTCCTCCTTCCTGACCTTCACCAAGTCATCATCCGACACCAACCGCCCCGCCTTCAGGTGGTGCGCCACCAGCTTCGCGTTATAAAACTGGTCTCCCCTAATGGGCCAAGCCAGAAACGGGACGCCGCGCCCCAGCCCCTCTGCTGTCGAGTTCCACCCGCAATGCGATAGGAACCCGCCGGTCGACGGGTGGCTCAGTATTAGGAGTTGTGGTGCCCACCCGGTTATTATCAGGGCCCGCTCGCCCACTCTGGCCTCCAACCCGTGAGGGTGGTACCCTTCTTCGGACCCGCCCGAACCCGGTTGGATTGCCCATATGAACGGCCACGTGGACTCTCCCAGGGCTTTGGCCAGCGTGTCGTATTCCTCCATCGTCAGCCCCACGGAGCTGCCAAAGGACACGTAGATCACGGAGCCACGTGGCTTCGAGTCTAGCCACCGGATGACATCCTCCTCGGTCACGTTGCTTTGCTTGTTGGGTCGGATCTCCCGATCTCGGACGAGTGAACCGGATGACGCCCAGTATTGGTCCGGGAGGAGTGGACCCACGCCCCAAACGGGTTTACCGACTTGCTGGGCGAGGTAGTCGAGAAATGGACCTTCGAGATCGTGACACGTGTTGATGACCAAAGCGACGGAGCTCTCGGTGGGGTCCACCCAGTATGGCTTCTCGCCGGGCCCGCCGAAGCCTAGCGGGCCCATCCTTGGCGGCCCAACCTGACCTGAAGGCGTAGGAGAACCCGGACCCGAATCCGAACCTGCTCCATTCCCCTGCTGCTGGCCCCACTTATGCAGTCTAGCCACGTGAGACCGCCTTTTGAGATCCGAAACCGTGAGTCCCATTTCTCCGGGTAACCCGGGAAGCAAACGGGTCTCCCCCGGCTTGATGTCCAACGGGCTAGCCTTCCAAGCTGCGATATCCATCGCGGCGGAGCAACCTCCGGAGGTGAAAAACGCAACCGTCCGGATTCCAAACTTGTCGAACACCTCAGCCGCCCAGCCAATAATGACGAGAACGTCAAGGACGGCGCAGACGGGCAAGGCCGAGCTCCCTGATCTGGCCGCGAGGAGGTTCTCCAGGAAGCCGGCGAGCTGGGCCTTGACCCTTTCCGCCTGCTGGTGAAACCGGTCGCTGCCGGGGCGCGGCGGATCACCCGGGACGACCACGACGTCCATGAGAGGGTGGTCGTGGAAGGAGGAGGGAATAGAGGAAGAGAGGGTGGAGAAGACGACGAGGGTGGCCTTGTGGTTCCGCGAGGCGATGAGCTTGCACAGCTCGATGCAGGGGAAGAGATGGCCTTGCCCGAAGGCCGGGAGGACCCAAATCTCACCTCCTGCCATCTGATCTCGGAGTGGCCTCTGGTGTCGGCTTGAGCTTTAGGTTTCGGACCGATGGACGGGGAAGATGAAGAGAATTCGAACGACTTCATATGCAGGAGAAGCTGTTAACTAACAGGCGTGAGCGTGGCATGGCAGCACTTTAACTTGGGAGGTTAGAACGTAATCGCTGAGGTAGCAACGATGATTCTCTGGATTTAGTGGAGGTGGAGGAGATCTCGCCAGGTTGGTTGAGCTGATTATGTAACTATCACTTATTTATTATTTTCCTCTTTTGTTACTATCTCATTTATAGTATTCAACCTAGATATGGCTTCTAATTAACACGCGATTCTAATTAATATAATCTATCATGTATGCAATTAATTAAATAAACCTATCATGTCAACTATACATAACATGGGATTTGGATTATATGTCTTAACTCTAACGATGGGCGAAAATTGACATGTAACTATCTCTAAACGACGTGTGATCTGAATGAGCTTAGGCTTGCAACTATAACTAAATGACCCTAAACATGCAATTACTAAATGATGCGCATATACGAAGTGCAATAATAACTTAACCTAAACCATGTGGCGTGCGGGTGATATATATATTATTTTCATTAAAAATCGAAATAAATAAATGCCTAAATTTAAACATGTGATCTTATCTGAGAAAATGTTCTTACCTAAGGTTAATATTCTTTTCCAATTTTTTAATAGAATTCGTAATTTAAATTAATAGAAATAAACTATCTGGAATAAAAAATTATTGCATCTAACCTAGGGAACAAACCAAGTCAAATCCTAATTTAAATTGGACAATTATCCTAAACTCCATGAATCTATCTAAACATGCAATGCTATCTATATAAAAAAAAATTCTAACTTGGATAGCTTATCGATTCGAGTTGTTCTAAGAATATATCACGATACGTGATCCTTATTAAATATGTAATGCTTCCTTGAATGTCTATCATAATCTATATGAAATCACTTCTGAAATATTTTCAAAATAACGAAAGCAAACAAAACAAAACAGTCACCCAAATCGTGCGGTATCATCTCATCAATTGATGTAGTGGAACATTATCCAAATAAACTGGAAAAATTCACAGATAAAATTCGATAAATTGATCGTAAGTCCTATGGATTGAAATATCAATTTTAAAGACCCGCATGCAATTAATAATTCCGGCTAAAGCCTTATTGATAGAATTAAAATTAACCCAATTGCTAATTAGAAAATAATCTAAATTGGAGTGTGGATACTTGCAGCTTTGACAATGGGATGCTCACAGTAGGGGATGTCAATGGTTCTTCTAGTTGAAGCTGATGGATGCTTGACGAAAACCAGCGAAAAGAATTAGAAACAGCTTGCTTAGCTAGGGAATAGGTGAGCACTGAGCAGCAAACGACTAGAGGGGAAGAGCAACCTGTATTGGTTTCGATTTGAATTCTCCTGCTCGGGTACTTTTCCAGAGCAGGGGTGATCTGATGTATGACAGCCGTCTGATCCAAAATCGGACGGTTGCTTAAAAAAAAACCCAAAAGCATTTATCCGTATAAGAAATCGGACGATTCTGATGCATGAAAATCCTGATCACATGATCAGTATTGGTTTAGCCAACGGAGGGCGTGATGGATCGCAGGAGCAGGAACTTCTTGTCCGGTCTTCTTCTTCCCTTTTGGCGTTGTTTCTTTCACTTTGCTTGGAGCCCACTTTCTTTGTCAATCTCTTTTTTGTCCTTTTTACCGGTATCTCATCCAACCCTTTATATCAACTCCTTCCTCTTTGTCTAATGATCGTCGATTTTTCCTGATTTTCCTTTCTCTTTTCTCTCGCCTTGTTTATATACGTCTAGATTATTTTCGTGGATTTCCATCTTTTTCTCAATTTCGATCCACGTACTACCGACCATTCAGATAAATTAATGAGCTTAGCTTAATTTTGTGCACTCGTGGACTCAATTCGAGTAATTTAGTTACGTTCAAATTCCCCCCTTACCTTAAGTCCATCCGCCGTCGACCCAATTTAAATGCAACTATATGGGCCTACAAATACAAGCGCTCTTAATATCTAATATGCAATTTGAATTTGGATTTTGTTTTAAGGGCAGGGATCGGTCCTTAATCTTTTATGCAATTAACTCCTAAATGAGGTGCTAAGATTTAGGTGCCAACGCGCATACTTTGCATGAATTTTGCCTCTAAGAATTTCAGTGATGTACGTAAGCATGAAATCAAGGTTGATCATCGAATTCCTCTACATAAGTAGCAGTTTTGAAAGCATTAGCTCAAATCTCATCCTCATTGCTTATGTACGGTACAACGACGTAGTAAAGAACGTATATGTACGTTTAATTGTGGATTCAGAGTGTGGATTGATGGTCGGATAGGTTCTTTCATCCCACGTAAGCAGGGAGGTCATGCCGGTAAGAGATTCGAGAAGAAAGTACAATGGTTGGGTGATTTAACGACAAATTAAGCCGTCTGCTTTGGCTGGGAAGTATAAGAAACTGTCGGATTCGTGAGCGGGACAGTCTTGTAGCGTGAATGGCAATGCGCAGGCACTACTTTTTTTCTTTTTTTTTTTTTCGAAACAGTAGTATTCATATTCCCATTTCCGTGAAAGTCTGGTGAGACCAATACATAGAGTCAACACAAAGTAAGTCCATGAGACTAGAAGGGGGTTGGTTTACCCAATTTCTTAATAGAAAATTGTTGCGTTGGGCTTTTGAGACCCAATCCGCAACATTGTTGCAACTACGGGAGCAGTGGGCCAACTTAAGATTTTTGAATAGAAGCGAATGGGCTTGGGCTTCCGAAATAAGCGCATGCGCTTCCCAGATTTGTTGATCTGCGAACAACAGACCTACTTTGCAAGGTTAAATATTCACGGGTGATCGACAATGAAATAGTAAGAAAGGGTGAAAAGAACTCCGTTCGACGAGTGAAATAAGCATGACCCGTGTTCATTGTGCAAAGATTAAGACCAAATGAGATTTTTACTAAACTGATTCTCCGTTAGATTTTGACACACTTTATTATCTCAAAAGTAGACATCAGAGATATATGGACATATCCATTTCATGTCAAAATAAGTCCTACTTATTTTTTTCATTGGTTTTGCCTTTCGAACCCTGCCCTTATAAAGATCAAGCCCAACCTCCAAACCAACTAATGAAGAGATCTTTGGTTGAGTGCTCCGCACGAAATTGAGCATAATTTTTGCCAACAGTTAGCACTTATTTCTTGAGAAACGATGGGAAATATACTCGATATCATCTCATTGACTGTTATATTTGATTAAGGTAGACTTCCATCATATAATGAGGAATATAAGCTCTTAGGAAGAAGTAAGTACTCAAGTCAAGGTTATGTGCTAGTTGGACTAGATAAGCTAAATGATTGCACACAAGAAATGGACCTATTTTCTCCAATTCCTTTGCTACCGTGGGCTTTACATAATCAATCACTTCCTATTGATATTCGTTCAATATGACATATAGTCATTGAAAGGATCTCAGAGACCTGCTAAAGGATGAAAGCCACGATCTTTTTGAAAATTGATTTCTATTCGAACGGTGCATAACCCATGGACCAGCTTACATTAGCTTGTCAACTTGGAATTCAATTCAGAATTTTTCTCCAGAAGTATCGAGGTAATCTACCTGTATATATAATTATTATTATTATTATTATTTGTCGAGAAGGATGCTACAGCTACACTAAGAGGAGATGGAAAGGCATTTTCAATTGAAGCACTTAAAGACTTCGACCTCTTTTTTCTACAATTGGCTATGCAATTACTTCTTTCTGGTAGACATCTGCTTCATCGGGATATGGCACTCTTCTTGAGGGATATGCTTGAAACACTCCTCCATTATAGGCCTCTGCTTTGATGAGCAAAGGCCTGAAATAATTCATCAAGAAAGAGGTTACGACTAAACGTTACGACTAAACTAAAAGGAGAGGGAAATGCAATTTCAATTGAAGCAATCGGGACTTTTAACCCCCTTTTTTCATCAACTAGTTCGTTTGGGTAGGCCTCTACTCCAATGGAGAAGGAGTGCCCATCTCAAGTCTAACATGATTTTTGGTCGATGAAATTGATAAAAGCATCTAAATCGGCCATTGCACTTGCAGGGAATCCCCCCTGAAACATGGCGCTAACCACGACGGCTCTTTGCTTCACCCCTTCATCACCCATGAGTTCATCAATTCCCTTCACTATCTCCTCCTTCCTGACCCTCGCCAAGTCATCATCCGACACCAACCGCCCCGCCTTCAGGTGGCGCGCCACCAGCTTCGCATTATAGAACTGGTCTCCCCTGATGGGCCAAGCCAAGAACGGAATGCCGCGCCCCAGCGCCTCCGCCGTTGAGTTCCACCCGCAGTGCGACAAGAACCCACCGGTCGACGAATGGCTCAGTATCAGGAGTTGTGGTGCCCATCCAGTTATTATTAAGGCCCGCTCGCCCACTCTGGCCTCCAACCCGTGAGGGTGGTACCCTTCTTCGGACCCGCCCGAGCCCGGTTGGATCGCCCATATGAACGGCCACGTGGACTCTCCCAGGGCTGCAGCCAGCGTGTCGTACTCCTCCATCGTCAGCCCCACGGAGCTGCCGAAGGACACATAGATCACGGAGCCACGTGGCTTCGAGTCTAGCCACCGGATGACGTCCTCCTCGGTCACGTTGCTTTGCTTGTTGGGTCGGATCTCCCGATCTCGGACGAGTGAACCGGATGACGCCCAGTATTGGTCTGGGAGGAGGGGACCCACGCCCCAAACTGGTTTACCGACTTGATGGGCGAGGTAGTCGAGAAATGGACCTTCGAGATCGTGACACGTGTTGATCACCAAAGCGACGGAGCTCTCGGTGAGGTCCACCCAGTATGGCTTCTCGCCGGGCCCTCTGGGCCCTGGTGGGCCCATTCTTGGAGGCCCAACCTGACCTGAACGTGGAGAAGAACCCGGACCCGAATCCGAACGTGCTCCACTTCCCTGCTGCTGGCCCCACTTACACAGTCTAGCAACGTGAGACCGCCTTTTGAGATCCGAAACCGTGAGTCCCATTTCTCCGGGTAACCCGGGAAGCAAACGGGTCTCCCCGGGCTCGATGTCCAACGGGCTAGCCTTCCAGGCTGCCAAGTCCATCGCGGCGGAGCAACCTCCGGAGGTATAAAACCCAACCGTCCGAATTCCAAACTTGTCGAACACTTCAGCCGCCAAGCCAATAATGACGAGGAAATCAAGGACCGCACAGACGGGCCAGGCCGAGCTCCCTGATCTGGCCGCGAGGAGGTTCTCCAGGAAGCCGGCGAGTTGGGCCTTGACCCTTTCCATCTCCTGGTGATACCCGTCGCTGCCGGGGCGCGGCGGATCAGCCGGGACGACCACGACGTCCATGAGAGGGTGGTCGCGGAAGGAGGAGGGAATAGAGGAAGAGAGGGTGGAGAAGACGACGAGGGTGGCCTTGTGGTTCCGCGAGGCGATGAGCTTGCACAGCTCGATGCAGGGGAAGAGATGGCCTTGCCCTAAGGCCGGGAAGACCCAAATCTCACCTCCTGCCATTTGCTCTCGGAGCGGCCTCTGGTATCGGCTTGAGCTTTAGGTTTTCGGACCGATGGATGCGAAAGATAAAGAGAATTCGAACGACTTTATATACAGGAGAAGCTGCTGACTAACTGGTGTGAGCGGGGCATGTCAGCACTTTGACTTAGGGAGGTTAGAACGTAATCGCTGAGGTGGCAACGATGCTTTTTCTGGCTGTAGTGGAGGTTGATGTCTGGGGGAATTGATTCCCTGCTTTAGTCCCCAGCAAAACAGGAAAATCTAATCAAGACAGCCGTCCGATCACCTGCTTTAAGAGAAGCAGATGATCTGGATCCGATGACTGGAGGAGATATCGCAAGGTCGGTTGAGTTGATTACGTAACTCTCACTTATTTATTGTTTTCCTATTTCGTTACTAACTCATTTATGATTTGTCATTTTCAATCAAGGCTCGAGATAAAGGTCATAGTCAGATCAATATCATCGATTGAGATAGGGAAAAGAAAAAAAAATTGAAGTCTATGCACGCAGAGGCACGGATTGTCTAAAGTGACTTGTGTATACAGACGATGACACATTGTTTTGATGGAGATATTACAAGCCCGAACGTAGTTTCCTCTTCGCTCCGGAGACATCCAAGACGAAATTGGAAGTTCAAAACGACCGGAGGAAGCGCGCGGCTGCGCTCACGCCGTCGCCACCGTCTTGCTGATGATGAAGTCCTTCAAGGCGTCCAAGGCGGCCTCCGAGCTGGCTGGGAAGCCGTGCTCGAAGACGGTCCGGATGCGTGCGGCCCTCTCCCGGGCGCCCTCGTCCGCCATCAGCCGCTCGATCCCCCTGGCTATGTCGTCCCTGGCGACATCCTTCGACGTGTCGTCGGAGACGACGTGCCCGATCTTGAGGTGGTCGACCACGAGCTTGGAGTTGTAGTACTGGTCGCCCCTGATGGGCCACGTCAGGAAGGGGACGCCGCGTCCGATGGCCTCCACCGTCGAGTTCCACCCGCAGTGCGACAAGAAGCCGCCCGTCGACGGGTGGCTGAGTATCAGCAGTTGTGGGGCCCACCCGCGGATGATCAGGCCCCTCTCCCCAACCTTCTCGTCCAGCCCGTGGGGGAAGTACCCGTCGTCCGCCTCCGGGTCGGACGACCCGCCCAGCATTGTCCTGGGCGGGCCTTGGCGACCCGCCCCGTATTGGATGGCCCATACGAAAGGCCGGGTGGATCCCTCCAGCGCGGCCGCCAGCTCCCGGTACTCCTCCGTTGTGGGTCCCACCTCGGTCCCGAAGGAGACGTATAGGACCGACCCGCGTGGCTTGGAGTCCAGCCACTGGACGACCTCATCCTCGCCGACGCTGGACTTCCGGTTCGACCGGATCTCCCGGTCGTGCAGGAGCGAGCCGGCCGACTTCCAGAACTGCTCGGGCAGGAGCGGCCCGACGCCCCAGACCGGCTTGCTGACCTCGCGGCCGATGTACTCGAGGAATTTGCCCTCGAGTTCGGCGCATGTGTGGAACAGCATCGCGATCCAGCTGCGGGACTCGTCGACCCACGGTGGCTGCTGGCCCGGTCCGGGAGGGCCCATGAACTTCGGCCCGAAAACACCCATCGGGCGGGAGGGTCCGGATCCCCGATTCGGAGGTCCTCTACCGCCGCCTCTGCCGCCGCCGCGGAGGTGCGGCGGGCCATGGGGGCGGCGCTTGAGGTCCGACGCTGTGAGAGCCACGTCTTCGGGGAGGCCAGGGAGCTGGCAGGTCTCGCCCGGCTTGAGATCCTCGACCTTGGCCTTCCAGACCGCGAGCTCCATCGCCGACGAGAACGCGCCGGAGGTGAAGAACCCGACCGTCGCAATCTGGTACTTGGCAAAGATCTCGCCGGTCCACCCCATCATGACGTCGAGGACCGCGCAGACGGGCCGGGAAAGACCAGGATCGTCGGCCCGGGGCGAGAGGATGTTCTCGAGCCCCTCAGCCATCTGGGCGTGTTGAACCCGGTGAGCCTCCATTGGGTCGGATCCCGGCTCGGCAGGAGGGGGCGGCGAGGAGGGTAGCTCGGTGATTTGGAGGAGGGGGTGGTGATGGCGGAGGGCGGAGGGGATGGACGAGGAGAGGTTGGAGGAAATGACGAGAGTGGCCCTCAAGTTGCGGGCGGCGATGTGCTTGCAGAGCTCCATGCAAGGGAGGAGGTGGCCTTGGCCGAAGAAGGGCAGTACCAGAATCTCAGGGGGCAAAGGCGATGAGGGCGGCATGTCTGCAGATCTTTCCTCAGACTCGGGTAGGTTCTTGATCTGGGTCTTCTTGTGGTTTTAGTTCGCAAGATCTGGTCTTTATAGAAGGAAGAAGAAGAAGAAGGGGAGAGGGAGAGAGAGAAGACTTAACCGGAAAGGAAGGGACTTTGAGGGCCCTGTTTGACCGTTTGTTGCGTGGGGTTATGGTGGTTGTGTATCGGCAAAAGGCCAGAAGCATACATTCATATCAAAGGGGAGAGTCAACATGTAGGAGGAGATATCAATGCGACGCGTCAACGTCCCTTCTCTCAGTTGGGCGACAACCAAATGACTCAGACATATTGAAGAGGACATGTGCCGACATTCTCGTTCAAGAACTATACCTTAACTTGTGCAACAAGGAAAACAGCTGGAGATCACCCGATTCACCCTCCTCCGAACATTGCTCTGCCAATCTGAATCACTTTCATATCAGACTCAGCTGAAGGCTTCGGTTTAAAGGGTAATGAATCCTCGCCTTCGTGCTTCCTGTACCAATATGAGAAGACGATTTTGCCTTTTTCCGTCTTCTTCTTCTTCTCTTTTTTCCCAAATGTGAAGTAAATCTTACTTTTGGAGGAAGTAAAATTGTATCCCGTTCATGGGGATCCATGCTCATCACTCTTTACACAGGGAATGCAATTGGATTGATCCTATTATATTGCACAATGAACAAACAAGATCTGTCATCACATTTACAAATTCTGCTCTTCACTCAAATTGGCATGTTTGGACTTGGGATCAAGTGTAATATGGCCATCAGAGGAAACAAAAACTGAAAGAAAACCATAATGAGGCCATTTCACATGTTCTTGTTCATAAGCATCAGTATTATCTGTCACATACAATGTTTAGAATGTTCAGGATGAGGGCAGAATGTTCAGTGCGACTTCCTTGAGGGAGGGCATCACTTCCTGCTGATGCAAAGTCATGTACCGGTTTCCGACTCTTCTAAGAACCTTCCATGGGCCAGGGTAGCATCTATTTGACATAATAAGGGATAAGGAAATAAATAATAAAAACAAAGAGAGAAATACTGCCGTTAGGGGCCATGAGATGGAACTTTTTCATAAAATGACATTCTTAATGAATAGATCAGCATTCACAAACCTGAAGAGTGTTCCTCCTTTCATTCCTTTAAAGTTGTGAATGTAGTACACAGTCTCCATTTTTGGGAAAAGGGTCTTTGTAAGGGCTGCTAGCTTCGGATAGAAAAATGCAGGATAGTCTTGCTACTGTTAAGGATAGGATCCGGGAGGGCACAAGGATGAAACTTTCACAACATATGCATGAAAGTGAAAAGCTTAATTTCTGTTCATATGATAGTAAAAGAGTAAACACCTTCCTTAAGAAAGTCCAAGGAAGACCAGATGAACACACATTAATCTCTGGTAATGTTTGGGACACATCGAAGTATCTGTGACCATTGGTCTATTCATACGCTCTGAAGCTAGATCAGTAACTACATGATAACTGTTCAACTCAGTAACTACATGATACTGTTCAATAAACCAAAACCAAAAAAGTAGTCATGAATTCAGCAAATATAATCGTCCAAACGGACGCTGTGAGTATATTAAACATCTCCAAGTCGAGTGACTTAAAAAGGTAGAAGAAACCCGAAGAAACTTTCACAACATACGCATGAAAGTGAAAAGCTTAATTTCTGTTCATATGATAGTAAAAGAGTAAACACCTTCCTTAAGAATGTCCAAGGAAGGCCAGATAAACACACATTAATCTCTGGTAATGTTTGGGACACATTGAAGTATCTGTGACCATTGGTCTATTCATACGCTCTGAAGCTAGATCAGTAACTACATGATAACGGTTCAACTCAGTAACTACATGATACTGTTCAATAAACCAAAACCAAAAAAGTGGTCATGAATTCAGCAAATATAATCGTCCAAACGGACGTTGTGAGTATATTAAACATCTCCAAGTCGAGTGACTTAAAAAGGTAGAAGAAACCCGAAGAAAAAGCTGGGGATAGGATACATCCAGACCTTATACGGTCGAGTTCTCCATTGAATATAATAAGCTTTCTGGCTGTGTTCGCGACAGCTTCTCTGAAAAGCTCATCCACGACAAGCATTTCTGAATTGGAAAATAACCTCCCGATAAAATTTTTTACTTAAGCAGATATCAACAAGAAGACAGGATATGTGGAGCTACCATTGACATTGAAATAGGGATAGGCGACAAGAAATAGCTCATCTTCTGGTCTCACGCGGTCTGCCATTTTTACTTTCTCAGTAAAGCCAAAATCTTCAAAGAAGGATGGTTTGGTTAGGTAGTCCAACTTAAATGAAGCTCCTTCAAAAGCTGATTTTCTTGCGAATTTGACTTCATTGGCCTCTGGAAAAAACTGAAAGTTGAAATGGCACTTGGAAGTCAATAGACTTTTTAAGAGCAGAAAAGACAGGCAAAAGTACAACGGAACGAGAGTAAGAAACGTATGCCATAGAGTAAGAGTCCTATCTGAAGATCAATGACCCTCTTTTGATTGCATCCCTGTATTTCTGTTTGTATTCGTCTTTCATGTTGATCCATCCTTCGCCAACGTAAGCTCCAAAGCAAAGTAAATCAACAGTTGAAGAAAGGAAGTTGCTTAGAGTATAAGTACGTACTCACAATTCTGGTTCGTGTTACTTTCTCAGCATCAACCAACTGGTCGCAAAATTCACGAATCAACTGCATGCTTCCTGTCATCTCTATTCCTCCTTCACCATCACCTGACATAATCTCACAGAGCAAAACCATAGTCAACGAAACATGGATCCTAAACAGACCTTTTTTGCTCATATAGTATTTGAATCCGTGCATGAGAGAGAGAGAGAGAGAGAGAGAGAGAGAGAGAGAGAGAGAGAGAGAGAGAGAGAGTGTGTGTCATCACTCTTAAACCACAGAGGATATTCTCCTTGAAAATCCTCACCTCCTACTTAATACCCCTTATGAGTGATGTGATATTAACAAGTCATAAAATGCTAGGCAGTGCATAAAAAAAAAAAAGAACTGCCTTCGCCACACCAAAGACTGCTATTAGAAAGAGCAGATATCAACAAATAAACACGCACAAGCTTTGGTACTAACCTGGAACAGAATCTAGTCCTGATGTTGGAAATTCGATCTCCTGCAATCAAAATCCATTTATGCAAGACCCAGGTTTACAGCTTTTCTTTCCTGCTTCTAGCCATAACAGAAGAAAATGACTAAAGAAATGCACCATTAACTGTCTGCTGTCGCTGAAGGCCAACTCAGTTGCCCTTTTAGCCTGTCAATTGATAAGAAAAGAAGAATTATGCCACCAGTATTCTTTAAAAAGTTGCAAAGATATATAGCTGTAGCCACATAGCCACCAGGCCACAGAGAGAGAGAGAGAGAGAGAGAGAGAGAGAGAGAGAGAGAGAGAGAGAGAGAGAGAGAGTTGAACATTTGTTGTGAAGCTTGTTCTTCAACAAATGTTTGACAGACAAGAAAATCACATCTTCAACCATCCAAAGGAAGATTGAAAAATTGTTCTGCACGAGCATGCAGAGTGAAAGTGAAGAGTGCCAAGATCTCTTCATTATTGCCTATGAACAGACTTTGTAAACAATGATAGCATATATTCTAGATAGAAGAGTGCCGAGATCTCATCATTATTGCCTATAAACAGAATATGAAAGGAAGCACATATTCTAGAAACTTGTACAGAAAAATCACTTCAACCATCCAAAGGAAGATCGAAAAATACATTCTGCACGAGCATGCAGAGTGCCAAGATCTCATCGTTATTACCTATGAACAGATTTTGTAAACGATGCTAGCACATGTTCTAGATAGAAGAGCGCCGAGATCTCATCATTATTGCCTACAAACAGAATATGAAACGAGGCACATCTTCTAGACACTTGCAAAGATAAAGGGACTTTTAAAACACGGTATATAAAAGAGCAGAATTGGACAGGAATATATCATATATAGACACTTTCATTGCTAGTAAATGAAGGAAAAACATAGAGCGACACAATTTCAGTAATATGCTTACTTGGTCAAGCAATTCGTCGTAGTCCCTTGGAAACGGCACATCTACCTCAATAGAGGAACGACTTTCACCTGATACTGAACTCTTCAAAGGTCTGAAATCCCTTCTGACAATCTTGCTGTTCTTTCTCCACGAGTTCAAGCAACTAACTAGCTACACCCCCATGAAAATTGTTAGTTTTGAACACCAGAAGCGCAGGACATTAAAAAGGCGACACTTTTGGAAGCAAATATATATAGATAGCTACAGAGTTCATTAAGACATGCAAACCTTGAAAATTGGAACTTCCTCGACATAACTCGTTTTTGCTGATTCGTTAGGAGATAATGGCAAATTTACACTCTACACATTCTGCCAGTTCTACGAGCTTCATAGTAGAGAAATTGCAATCACAACTTGCTTGCCGAGGTAAGACCACCAGATATTTCTGGTATTGTTCAAACATTTGGCCCTCAACGGTTCCAAGATTAATGATCTACAACAATTTCTATTGCCTATAAACCTGGCCACTTTGGGTCTTTATGCAGGAGTCCGCAAATGGAAATTATCCACTTTCACAGAACAAGAGCGACACAAATTCTGCCAAAGGACCAACAACCGATATATGCTAAAGGACCAAAACCGAAGCTGTTTCTACGAATTGCAGACAGTAACATAACTGCCCACGAAAAGATTCGGGTCACTCCATGATGACGAGTCACTGACCTCTCTATCCGGGAAATTAGATTTTTGGAGCGGAAAGAGCGACGCAACTCCAGCTCCAGAAGCACTGGACAACGGCATTTTCTAACCTCTCCTCCTCGGTTCTCGGGCCACTGCGAAACGAGAGGACTTACGTCTGACGAGAGAGGAAGCGAGAAGCTTTTTCCCATCGAAGCCAAAGCGACAAGAATGAACCATGAACGTGTGTCCGAAATTTCATCCAGAAATGTGACAACAGACCACCTGGGCCCAGCATGGAGGAGGGGTCGGGACATGAAGATAGAATTGATTTTCTTTATTGAAGGACATATTTAGGGAAAAAAAAATGGGTAAGTACATAAACAAGTAATTTCAAGTAACGGATTTCTTCCACCAACCGCAAACAAATTTAACAAGTTAATCCATTAAAATCCCTTAGTCAGAAGATATGTGAAATAATGTGATCTTTATCATCTAAATAAACATTTAATTCACAAGATATGTATTGAAATTTCAAATGGGTGACTAATTTGATTTCAAGAAGAGAGATGTTGCACCACATTATTACATAAGAGTCTTACATTAAAGAACACAGATGTTATGGATCAATATGGTTAATTATTTGATATGGTAGATAGTTTTGAAATAACATATTTCGATGTGAGCTCCTGGTTATAAATAGCGCTGCAAGTACTCTTCGACTGTGACATAATTTATGTCCGGATAGAGCTCGAAAGCTTCAACGCCATCTTCTCCGATCTTAAAATTCACCAGGCATCCCTCGTAGCACACATGGTAGTAATGTGTCAACCCAACTTGCTCCGCGTAGTTTTGTTCTTCATTCAGAAGATAAACACCCATTAATAATGTCCATCCTAATGCATCCACATACACATGCGTCCTTAAAGTAAATATGCAGAGTGCAAGGAAAGCTTTGGAGAGGCTGCTTGTAGCCAGATTAGATCACCTGTGATATCTGTTCTACCTTTCATTAAAGCCAGAAAATCCTGAGCCGAGATGGAGGACTTCTGCAGATCTTTCCCGATGAGTTTCTCCCAAATCCCGACGACTTCGAGCTGAGACAGGATGTTCTTAGGTGGCCTGATATACACAGTCTTGTTGAGAGTCCGAGGGTCGTCTATGCTTTTCATGGTGTACATGGCGATGTCGTCTTCGTCAACGTATATCGCTGTGCCATACGGTCAATGCACATTAATCATAACCCTTTCGCGGAAATTAGTGATCTAACTTTTCTTTACTGGTGTAATTTTGAAAATCAATTTGAAGTGTCAAAAGTAAGTAATGGAAGAGATCCGAGAACCATAAAATAGGGTGTTAATCTCGCAGTGAACAAGGTAATTTTTTGCGAAAAAATCGATACCTTTCTCGTTACCATCTCCTAAAAGCAGCACGGAGTCTGTAGATGGGAGGATCTTCCCTGGTTGGCATAGACCACCGAGGAAGTAACCGGCGAAGCAATTCGCCGATACATATGTGTGCGGAATCCCAGCGTCCTCTATCGCCCGTCTCACCACCATTTTGTCATCGAATGTCACCCTTCCAGGCTCCATTGCATTCTCCATTCTCGCGGGATCAGTTCCGAATTCAGATGGAAAGAACCTCTGCAAGATTTTCCCAGCATGAGATCGTATGTTTTCTTCATCGAATGTAATAAATGCTCGTTGAAGTACAGAAGCTTTCCGTCATGGAGTTTTGGTGGACCTGTTCTGTTGATCAAAGTACATGTGCATTGGCTGGGATGGTCTCCCTCCATCACCTTTAGTTTGTCCATTTGACATCACATCGGAAAACTTTGTTCCAATGATTGTGATCAAAGACTCGCTATTAAATTTAGATGACTATTTAAAGGGCTTAGAATAATTTCACTTCTCATACTTATCTTTTGCCAATTTCTTCCTCCGAGTTATTCTTCCGATATAGTCGCAACCTCTATAACTTCACTTGTTGCAGGTAAGAGTCTTGCTGGCATGCCGGTGTCGTTTGACTGAGTTACCAATGGTGCCATTTTGTCGACGACAATTTTCATTCCAAGAGCGACTAGCTACTGGAAATTCGTAGGTTAGTTTGATTCTTGTCGTGAAAATCTAAACAATTCCCTGAGAAGGAAACTAAAACAAAAAATCGTTGTTTGTTCTTCTTGACTATCCTGTTGAATCTCAATCTTTCATCCCATCTATCATCTATGAAAAACTTTGCGGTACATTCTTCTTCTTTACTCTATATTTTGTTATAATGAAATGTCAATTTGCTCATAAAATAAGAATAATCACACTACATGATATTTACTCTTGGTAAAATGTCACAATATCTTTATCTCATAAGTTCAAGGGTTAATACTACAAAAAACCCAAAAGTTTATCCACCATGACGCATTTACTCTAAACTTTCCCAAACTTTTTTTTTTTAAAATACCGGTGAGCTTCACCGACCGCTGGAGCTTGCCGGCCGCGGGGGCTGCGAGGCCACCGTGGCCCTCGCCTACGACCGATGAGGGCCAGACGTGGCCTGCCCCGCCCAGATTCTACCCAAAATCCGGCCGCAGTTGACGGTTTTGCCACGTGTGCCACTTGTTCGGCAAAATGCACGAGTATTCATCTTCATCTTCATCACAGCTCACTCGTGATGAAGATGTCAGCTTCTGCTGTTCCTAACAATAATGAGTGTCGGATTACCTTAACATTTCCGGCCTCTTTGATGGCATCAACGAGCTTGAGCTGAAGAAGGATGTGGTGGCTCCGGATGTGCACGCCGGAGATTGCACACACGACCACATCCACCAGCTTAACCGCGGCGATCAGGCTCTGGTAATCGTTGAAGGAGCCCGGAACAAGTTTCGCTCCTCGTCCCTTGAATGTCAGCAGCATCTGCACTTTCTCTATGTCCACACCGATCTCCGGTCTGTGAAGAACGTAAGTCTCGTGCCCTAGCTTCAAGCTTGCGTTCACCAATCTCTTCCCCAGGTACCCTGTTCCACCAACTATCAAGACTTTGCTCGTCCCCATCTCTCTCTCTCTCTCTCTCTCTCTCTCTCTCTGCGTCTCTTCTCTGTCTCTTCTCTGTCTCTCTTTCGGTGGGAGAGAAACCAACTTTATAGTGCATTTATTGTTGAATGTTCGGGAATTGATTTGAGATATCCGATAGGAGCTCATCAAGATTACCTAATAGGATTATGATAAGACATTGAAAAATGAATCGATTTAAATAAGAATAAATTTTATTTAGAAGGAATATTGGGATTGAATCAATTCTGGTGATTGCCCAAATTAAATGAATTCAAATCAATTTGGGAGATTCTTAATTGAGGTATAATTGTCAAATTTATTATGAAGAATTGCTAATTTGGATGGAGGCCTACCACTATCAAATGAAGTCTTGGATGGAGGTTTTCTTTGTGCACTAGAAATAATCTATATAGGTATTTAATCGGATTGATGATTAGAATGATCTAAAAATGCGATGTTTTAAATAAATTTTACACGTGCCACCTTGCTTCAAAGTTCCAAGTAATGCTAGTGAGATTCTAGAAACATGCGGGGTTGCATCAAATGGCACCTTAAAAAGAGCATGGCCAATTAATGGAGACCCTCTTCAACTTTTTCTGCTAGAGTGTTAACTTCGCTTGAATTGCAAACTAGCAATCATGATTGGTAATTCTTAATTAGGACTACATATTTGATCATGATTGCTCCGGTCAATCTGTATCAGCGGAACTTCTGCCCTTTCGTCTTCACATTTGACGAATGAGCCAAACTGTCACTTTCATTGCAATAGTTGGAACTGATGCTCTCCTTTGGTGTGAACGAGAGGACAATGCTACCTTCAAATTCAAAACAAAGCAAGTACCATCACCAGCACCTGATAATGGCGACAAGTTTTCCTCCCAAGCTACCCCACCAAAAGGAAGAACGAAGAAACTCCGGCTTGTATAAATGTTGTAAATAAAGTCGGATCACAAAAGATCGCAGCAGAATTCTAACTATCGAATTGCGCAATATATAATCACTTATTCTCCTTGAAATGACACAATATACAAGGGACCGAAACAATAATACACTGGAATTTTTACGTGGAAACCCAATGGGGGAAAAATCACGAGACACAGGTTCAGAAACTATTTTACTATAATCAAATGAGTACAATTAACACTCTTAACGGTATTTCTCTCACAAAATATCCTCACAACTTTCAAAAACACGCCATTGCTTGAAGAACTGTTTAGAACTCTCGTGTTTACATACCCTCACATGAATAAATCTTAAATGCTCTAATGTTTACGCAAATTGTTGAAGACTCTTTATGATATATTTAGTAATGGACGGAGCAGTCGGGAGACCTTTTAGAATAACCTCCTTTTGATTAAAGAGGCCATTTCTTTAGTTGTGAAAAGATGGCTAAGAGAATTGCCCTCGTGACAAAAGAATAGCTATGGTGCCTATCGTGTAATCATTCTTAGTAAAAAGAAATTAAAAGAGTAGGAGAAAAATAATCCATTCGTCTTCTTCTCTTCTTTAATTAAAGTCAACTCGATTTAATTCTGAGTGTTTCCACCTTTAAATTTTCCTATCCCAAGGACATGAAGAACCTCGACAGCGCCACGAAGCAAGTCAGCATGGTCGTAAAGGGCGGTTCCCATTTTTCATCTCTCTGTTATTGGAAAATTGTCATAACCAAAATAACAATCAATGATGGTATCGAGTCACCAAAACCCTTTAGCCATGTAGAATAAACCGAAATCATAAGAAATTCTTGCTGCCAACTTCATGTGTGCGTCCCCAAGTTCACCAGTGGAATCGGCTTAATCGTGATCAAGGCCAATAGCAGATGTAAATCAAGAACTCTCGAAGCCACCTAATTTCATTACACAATTTTAGTGTTTTTTTTTCTTCCTCTGGGAAAATTATCATTGAATAACCGTGCTTGATAATCCTGTCATTTACAGACACTCTTAACTCATAAAGTGATCGAGAACCACGCATAGCAATAGTGACATATTGTCACCTAGTATTTTCTTCATATGCTCTTGATTGAAACCATTGAACCTAACTCAAGATGATCTCATGCATAACATATGGTTTTTAACCACTAATAACTATTTATTTACTATTAACTCTAGTTAATTGATAAAATCACTTTTAACCAAGCTAATAACTATGATTTCAGATTACCTTCAATGAGGAGTAAAGGAGGAAGAGAAAATATCGAATTTCCCATTCCTTTTCCTCTATTAAAATATGCAACTCCATCTTCCTAATATCTTCAACTTCAAATTTTCCCATTCCTATCTTTAACAACCCAATCAAAGTTCAAACTCTTACTCTTAATCTGGTGTCTTACGAGGTTTATTCAAGAACTTCACTTTCTTTTTATCAAACTAGCTTTGTCGTCTTCTAAAAATTGAGAGTTTTTAATTTATGTTCTTGATTATTTTTCTTTGATTGTATTCAAAGTCTTTAAGTCATTTCTCACGTAAGTAAAAATTCAAGGGCCTAAGTTAAGTTGATTTACTTACTACTCTTAACTTGGTTGGCTGATATTTGTTAATTTAGTTGAAGGTCATTCATGAGAGAGATCAAACTGGCTTTTTTGCCTTCCAAAAACTCTAAGGACTAAGCATAAAAAATGGTGTTAAGTATTGTCATGTATAGAAAATTTATGATTAACATCGCAAAAGGCTTAGTTGTACGTATATCATCCAGGAAAGTATAAAAATGTGAATTATATTCTTGAAAAAGATATCTTCTTGATTCCTTATTAAGTGTTAATTGACAAGTCACTTCAGCGATTCTGGTCATTTAATCAAATTTTGAGCAAATTTTCAATTTTGAAAGACATGGATTTCTAATTAATCACCGATGTTGAACAATTATTGGTTTCCTAACCTTTGTCGATTCTAAGTAAATCGATGTCCTGATCAACTTACCCATTTCTAACTAATTGACTGACTTTCCAAGTTTTCAATTTCTACATTTCAAAATTCAAGTAGTTGATTTCGAAGACATTGAGTTATGACCATAAATTGTCTAGTTCAAGGTCGTCGATTTGTGGTCTAAGATGTTGATTTCAAGGTTGCCGACTACTTATGGCAACAAATTATATGATGATAGCCTAGCATGGAAAGAGTGTGGATATATTTGTTGAACTGCATGTAATTATTTGTTTACCATTAATTTCATTAAGTGAAAATCATTAAGATGTGCTTTAATCATATATGACGCATCTAGTACTTCTCGAGTATTAAAATTATCATGTTATGAATGCAAGATTAATTAAAGAATCAATTATATTTATACAAACAATGAAAGGGATCTCTTGAATATCAATGACTCCTATAAGTGTTTTGTGATGGTTTATTGGTTGCTATTAAGTTGTGATGCTCTCTTGTCGAGTGTTAGGATGATCTTACTTTAGACTGAGAGAGTTCATTTACTAAATTTAGGCTTATCCCAATATATTTTATAGATTTGTCAACTTAAGAGTTCAAGGGCATTGAGATTAACGCTATCGAAGATCACTTGTAAGGATCAGACCGAAGAGTGTACCGGAAGTGGAGACTAGTTTCTGTATAGCAGGATTTGATATATAGTAGGTAAAGTTAGATTATTTGTGCAATTAGGGGTAGATTAGTTATTTATCATAGGACTGATGTGAAATTGAATAATATACTCATTCGAGGTTTAAATTTTATGGAACAGGTTGTAATACATTCCACGTTCCACTAAGAAACCCCCACCTAAATATAAATAGCCAATTCTCGAGCAAAGAAAGCAAAATTACTAGGTGGATTCTGGTTCTCGTGTCAATATGGGCCCGGTTGTTGATTCCACAAATCTGGAACCAACCCTGTTCGGTCAAATTTGAGATTTCAAGGTGGAAATCAATCTACGTTTGAGTCGATCACCCCTATTATGAACTAAACTATGATAAAGTGCCAAACGGATCCCCTGCCCTAGTACTTTCTAGGGCAGGGGTGCCCTAAATGCTGCTCAATTGTCTGATCTAAGAACGGACTGCTACTTTTTTCAATAAAAAAAAGTCCAAAAACTCTTCCTCTATTAAAATGGGAGGCATTCGATCAAAAATCGGACGGCTCCCATTTAAAGGCACATTTGACCAGATCCCACCTGATCAGAAGATCCGAATTCCATAAAGTGGGCCTCATTTTTTTAAGTGAAAAAATGTTGGTGTGGTCAAGACCAAAAGCAAGTGTTAATTGAGGACTTTCTAGGCCTCCTACTTCCACAACACCCTTGTTGGTGTGGCGTTTTCTTTCCTTAAACTCTACTTGTTGCTCTTCGATCGCGTAAGCATGATCCTTATTTTGACATAGGTCGCAAGTTATATCTCTGATGCTTGTACTGCACCCCTACGGCGCATAGGTGAGTCATACGTATTGGGAACTTCACTCTTTCAAAAACTGGTACTCATAAACAGAGAAGAGATCGAGATGACTTCTAAGCTCATACCATAATTTTTTATTATATGAGCTTGACTGAAGCAAAACCCAGTTGAAAGGAAAACACCAGCAAACCAGTCTCTGTTATGTCATATGGAGCTGTTGCTTTTTGTTCGCGCATTCCTCTTTTCTTACTCTTAATGTTGAGAACATAGCCACGCATGAACTATATCCACCTGTAAAGTGCATACAGAAAGCTCTCCACTACCAGTTCCCGCGGCCCATGACACAACGTTTTTATTATCCTCTTTTCTTGTTCATTGGTATAGATCCAATGATCATACAATTCATTATACGGTATTTCTTTCTCCATCAACAGTGAAATTCTTCTTTGTATCATTTCCAAGAAAGTTGACAAACTGGGGACATGTGAAAGATATTCTTTCTTTTTGATCGTTTCGACATGCATAAAATGAAAAACAATTTTCCTCGGTACAATGTTATCAAGATGTTTTGGGATAAAATTCACTATAGTGGTACAATAGATATGAAGGATGTCGAAATTTTTCTAGACTCTAACATCTACAATTCTAAAATTTCAAACCGAACTATCGTTTGTTGTACTTTCTTTTGATATAAAAAAGAAAAATCAATGAGATAAAAATTTACTCTCTTTTTTTTTTTTTTTTTGCTCTTGGCCTCGGTATCCTGCTTTTCCTAACTATCCTTAGCTGGTGGCATTACGGAAGTGTCATTATGCTTTGAGAGTGGTCAAAGTGGATATTTTCTTTTTATATATACATAGGGAAAATGGCATAATTGATCATGAACCTTAATCACATGAAATGTTCTCTGTGAACTTTTGATTTGTCTACTATGATTCCGAAAATTTGATCTAATGTTCAACGTTATCTCTGAACTTTTATTTGTTCAATGGGGCCATTAAACTTTAGTTCAATGTTCAATACATTTCCTAACTTTTAAACATTTTCATATAATCTAGGCATTACATTGAATATTTGCCAATAGTTTAAGGATTACATTAAATAAATTAAAATTTTATTTATGATATTGCACAGTACCCAAAATTCAGGCACTACATTGCATAAATTAATAATTTAGGAGTGACATTCCCCATTTGGTCAAAATTTAGGGGTCATTTGTACTATTTTCCCATATACCTACGATGACTAGTTACCACATTGATCTCTGGGCCTTGAGCTCATTCACTTGCAATTTCACTCACGACATAGCTTCTCCTCTCGAGATTAGATCACATTCCCAGAAACTATGTGGACAAATTACGAGTTATAAGACATGCACGTTGTATCTTAGCCATCAGTTTGAGCACCAATCAACCCACGAAATTTATAGGCGAGCAGCAAACGACCGGCAGGGAAGAGCAATTTGTCTTGGTCTAGACAGCTGAGGGCGCGGAGGATCGGGGTGGGAACTCGACGTCGGCTTGAGCAAGAAACGTGAGGATTGTTTTCGGCGCGGTGCGCTCCTGTGGACCGACTCGCTGGAAATTGTTGAAAACGTCAAAGGCTCTGGGCACGATAACCAGGTGCTCTTCTACCTTATCTTAAGTCTATCTGCCGTCGACCCAATTTAAGTGCTCTTAATATCTATATGCAATTTAATTCTATATTTTTTAAAGGGCCAACATCAATAGTTAATTTTTTTATGCAATTAACTCCTAAATGAGGTGCTAAGATTTAGGTGTCAATGGCGATCATAAAGCTCCAATGGCTTGACTTTTGCAATGAAAGGTTTTCTTTAGAGTATTGCCGACTTGTGGAAGGTGTCGTCCTTACGCCGGATATCGCGTAATATTTTGGATGTAGCTGACATACAAGTCGGAAAGGTGTAGCTATCGGAGCATCAATTTTTATGTATCTATGGACTTCAATATTAGGTCGAATCAGATGTCAGCCGGGGGAGGCCATTCTATTTACAGACCATCTTCAAAGATCAAGCTTCATCTTCTTGATCTGCATCTATCTGTTCTTTACCAAACAAGATACTCTCTCAATGCCTGGTTCGTATTCACATGACAAAGTTTGTATCCGTTTTGGTACAAAATATAGGCAGCACCGGACGATTTGAAAGAATATCATGTAGTTTTCTAAGTCCTCTGATGACAAAATGCTCCAAAGTTGCCTGCGTAGGCATGCCTTTTCTTTCGTTGGTGTAGGGATGAGGAGAGATGATTAATGTTGGTGGTTCCATCTAAACATTATCATGTGGATCTCACACCCACTAGAAGATATATGGTTTGAGCAATAAGTACTCTTCATCATCTGCGATCCGAAACTCCAAGATTAGCAAGATCTTACTGCAACTCTATCAAAATGCTAGCTATCAGGAAATCTCTCCATGCAAATAAATCGCAATTAAGCAATGCCAACACAAGCAAATTAGGGGTTCGCCCGGGATGTAAATCGAACTCTTCATCATGCGAAAAACAGGTCTCCTTTTCTTACCCTTAAACCAATCACTCCAATTATCCTGCCTCTACATGCTTACTGTACCGCAAGAAGGAATCTTTATAAAACTTTCTAGGGAAATTAAGGGTTTTTTTTTTTCGTATTTGGGTATAACTGATCCAGACGAGTGTTTAATTGTTATCGTACGAACCAATGGTATTGTTCGATCGACGTGTAATTAACTGGTAATTAGGGACAAAGAAAGAAGCTCGAAGGTGGTGAGAAGAAATAAGGGGTTCTATAGCTGAAATAATAGCAAATCAGATCTGGTAATTGGCATTATTGGGCGGCTATATCGACGACTTTGAGCCTATATCAATCTAGGTCCACTTGATATAACATTAATTGCATCAGATACCTTAATTCGTCCTATCTTTTGTTTTTAAAATAATCTAAGTTTTCGAAACATCAACTTGACTATACTCCATAGATGCACATGTATACCTTACGTGTTTGTACAAAAAAGGCTCGATCGATGGTATGACCCTCGTAGCCAAATGAGTATTTTGAATAAGAAATGATGCAATTCTAATACGTGATATGATCTGATCGGTCGAACAATTTAAAGGTAGACATCTTTGTTACATGGATTTCTAGGGTATCATGCCAAATACAAGGCACAGTCCATGTGATAAAAGGGATGGAAAAGGAGCTCTCGATGCAGTCTCAATCTCATGCGGTAAATAAGGGCACCAACTCGAGGTACAAAACATCTCTCTCTCTCTCTCTCTCTCATTGCTCTATTCATTGCTCAAAGAAACAAGATAGGTTTACCATAATCCTCACATCACATGGCAAAGAGCAAGGTCCTCATCGTCGGCGGCACCGGCTACATCGGGCGGAGGCTCGTGCGGGCAAGCCTGGACCAGGGCCACCCTACGTTCGTCCTCCAGCGGCCAGAGATCGGCCTCGATATTGACAAGCTCCAGATGCTGCTGTCATTCAAGAGGCGCGGTGCCCGCCTCATCGAGGGCTCGTTCTCAGACCCAAAGAGCCTTGTCGACGCTGTGAGGCAGGTCGACGTGGTCGTCTGCGCCATGTCAGGCGTGCACTTCCGGAGCCACAACATCTTGATGCAGCTCAAGCTCGTGGAGGCCATCAAAGAAGCTGGTAATGTCAAGGTAATCAGCGCAGGAAACTCATTCTCTCTGTTTTGAGCCGTCTCCATTGAGTCATTACCATTCACTTAATTCTTTCATCTGTTCGGTTTTCGAAGTTTTTCATAGGAATTTGGAGAATAAACTGCTTCCCGTGATAATAGATGTAAAATAATAGATTTAATATGTTATCTTTTCTAAATCTCGTGAACATTCAAGATTTCAAAAGCAACAAAAATATCTACATATATGAGATGAAAACACTCCAAGAATTTATTGATAACATAACGCGGTTCATGAAAAAACTCATTTTTCATAGAGATGTAGATGTATTCGTGGAAATAATGTCTGTTTATCTCTTACCCTTAAAAAGTACAGTACAGAAATAAGGTAGGTGTCTAATTTTCAATGTATGATACGACTTCCTTCGCTTATTTTTCTCTGTCTTTTTCTTCCCCTTATGCACATATGCTTGACTTGAACATCGACCTCATTGTCCACGCCGTAGAGAGTAAAAATTGCCCAGAAAGTCAAAAAGAATAGTTGAACCTCTCGCGGTATCGTCGGTGCAAAGAATACTTTATGACAGCTAGTCTTCTTTAATTTTGACTTGGTGGGTTGCTGTCACAGTCTATGGAAAAAGAAAGAGACCATATTAATTGGCGTAGGCAATAATTTCCCGTTTGAATGTCTACGTGGTTTTGCAAATGGTGGTACATGTGCATTTCACGATTTGATCCTGGCGTCATCCATTACATCTAGTTGGTTAGCTAAAGCGGGCATTTGACGAATTGGACGCATCGCATGTCTGCTCGATCCTTTGAAATATTCAAAGATAAGGACATGGACGGCCACCCTTCCCTCACCTCGACAAAAACTATTGAAAACTTTATGATCGTCACTTTTGTCCGCATTGGACAGTAATTTATATTTGAGGGCAAGGTTTTAAGGAAATGAAAGAGAAAGTCGAAGTCATTCCAAGTAAACAAATATCGGGCGGGTTTCGTGGTTGGAAAAAAACAATAGAGTTGCGAATCCGTATGTTAACGTAGATTCTACGACACATGGTTTACATGATTTGTCTGGATATTACATAATGTCGAATGATATTTCCTCAGATAATTTTGTATCCTCGTGCCTTACGTGCTCATGACGTCAACTACATAGTCATCTATTTCGTCCGTCCATCTCATCTCTTTTGTACACATGCATGTATCTTTCAAGAACTAGGTATTAAGAGAAGTACTTGAAATTAATATATGGCATTTGACATGTGGTAGGTATAGCAAGCAGCGATTTAAAATGAGTAATTCCTAAATCCAAGTCATCACATATATCACATTAACATTCAAATCGTAACATCTCAAGTTATGTCATTATGGATTTTCTTTCTTGAAAAACCATGTGATGCGGGCATAAATTCCGTCACTATTTCCTAATTTGACATCTAAACAAACGAGTGCTGCGACCGGAAGAAGGCCCAAAAATGTCTTGCCAATTATTGCTTCAACTTTCCCATTATCTACGTCGTTGCCGATTATGTGAAAAAGCTCTTGCGGACCAACCCTATTATAAAGTGCAACTATGCGCTAACAATAGACGTGATGATTAAGGTAAGAATGATGCAGATGAGGCCACTGACTTTTGTTTGGTGAAAAATTTATTGCAACTGAACCGACAAGGCCAACCCAACAGTATTTTAATCTGACAATATGAAATTGATCCATCCAATAATGTCAGAAATTAGATACGCGTGCCTTCTGTGCCACTGCTACTGTTGAGTGGGTGCTCTGTTTCCATTAGATATGAATTTAATTTGAGGATAAGGACGGGTGCTGCAGATTATAAGGGTTGCTGCTTTCTGGGACAGAACCTGTTGCCATGCACGTTCGACTTTGACTGCTTGCGCCTTGTTTAGTGCTCAACCTAACAATCGTTTGGATGTTTTGTAGAAATCTAACAATCTCCTGTTTCTTGTCTTTCTTACTTAAGAGATTTCAGTTGGTTGTGCCTTTAAATTTTTTGTTTAAGGTTGCCCGCTTCTGACTTTAGCGTTAGTCAGCTTCGGAAATTGGCCTCACTACCATCTTGTTCCTTTTAATTTCTCGGTTGTCTTTTTTTGTCAATCTTTTATAGTAATTAAGGGTTAAATACCGATTCCCTTAAAAAAAATTAGATGATTATATCCTTTTACCGCATTGCACATGCAAATGGACAAATTACCAAGGATTCACGGCTGTAACAAAATGAAAGCTTGGAGCATATCGTGTAGTGGTTGAAAATTGAGGGGCGATCACATACTAACCCAAAAGTTAGTCGTTAACTATTTTGTAAATTCTATTCATAGTTACAATTGCTTGAGGTAAATTCTCCATGTTGTCAGTATGTCTTCTCTTACATAATACAATACATAAAAAGATATTGCATCTGCAGAATCATGGTGTAGACTCAACATTTTGTCCATTCATCTTATCTTTGCTATATTATTTTTGGTTGAACTTGAACGGGACACTCGCTCTCCTACAATCTGCAAAATGGAAAGATACTAGTAGAGAAGTTATAGTCTTCGAATTAATTTGATTTTTAAAGATAGATAAATAGATAATACAGTCGGCCGAGTGAGCGTATAATGCAATCGAAGTGTGTTTGTGAAGAAGTTCTCGCACTGATGTTTGTATCACAAATGCATTAGGATAAATTAAAATTTCCTCCTCTAACTTTGTTTTGATCTTCTAATTCGGTTCTCCATTTGAGCAGGAGACTCTGTAACTTTCCCAATTTGTTCAATCAAATCTCTCTTTTTCCCCTTTGAGATGCTGGCGTGGCTCTACTAAGAGAGCTATTCTTCTCACTTCATCGTCAGGATGTGTGCATCTCTTTTTCCATCACCCAAACTTTTGCTAATGTACAGTCACCTCGACGTCTTGTTGAAGAATCTTCGTGCAACAAATGCTGATGAGATTATGAATGCTTGCTGATTCTTTGTAGCGCTTCTTGCCGTCGGAGTTCGGCATCGACCCGTCCCTCATGGGCCATGCAATGGAGCCGGGAAAGGTCACGTTTGATGAGAAAATGGTGGTGAGGAAAGCAATCGAGGAAGCTAAGATACCCTTCACATATGTCTCGGCCAACTGCTTCGCCGGTTATTTCGTGGGCAATCTCTCTCAGATGTTGGGTCTCACTCCTCCAAAAGACACTGTATATCTCTATGGAGATGGCAACATCAAAGGTATGTGAGGTGCATGGACCTAGTCTAGGCACAATAATAAGGTCATTCATCACTCCTTCCCTAATTCAAGAAAATTTCATCTAAGCGATGCCTCTGACTAGTAAGTTAGGCTACACATTTAACTAAAAGAAAAAAGACGACCATGTCCATATTTCTGGCTCACCAATCGAGAGATTGGTTGCAGGAGGTTTCCTGCATCTCACCAATCTAGATGGAGGAAAACTCCGTTCCATATGCCATATTTACATGGTAATATATCTCGTGTCTTGTCAAAACGGGTTGATCAGGTGATAAAATAATCGGAACCTGCGCAGCAATTGACCTTGAAGTCTCTTCTCAGCCCCTAATCCCCACGTGGGTCCTAAATGCTAACATGTTACTTGATTAATTCATGTCGGATTAGGTTGTTCGACTATACAGAATATATTAACATGAATTCAATCTTTCTGCAATGTCTTGTTAGGTGAGATTGTGTCAAATTTTAAATGTGTCTCATGTCAATAATGGGGAAAGAGCTTACTTAACCAACGAGTATCCTCTTAGTTCCATTCTTAAAAGATCTCAATCACATCACATGTTGACCCAATTAGAAGGGCAATCTCTAGCCATGTATCTAGTCCAAATCAGGACTTCCTGACATGTTTTGACAGCTCATAAAATCTATCAAGGTCGAGACCTCAGCTGGGCTGTCATTTAGCCAAGTTCGACCGCCTTTCTTTCCCAATTAAGCCACAAGTATGTATGAGTTTCTATTTGGTAACTCATGAAGGTGTTCGATACTGAGTTATTGTTGCAGCTGTTTTTCTTGATGAAGATGATGTCGCGACGTACGCAATCAGGACGATTGATGATCCAAGAGCACTGAACAAAACGGTGTACCTGAGGCCACCAGAGAACATTCTGTCCCAGAGACAGCTGGTGGAGATGTGGGAGAAGCTCAGTGGAAGGACACTGGAGAAGAAAAGCATTTCTGCAGAAGACTTTCTTGCCCCCATGAAAGGTGCTCGCCTGATTTGTTTTTTGTTAGATGACATGTGTTTATGTAGAATTCAGTGTTGGAATATCCTTAGCTTCACTCGACTACACGAACGATGAACATGTCATGCATCCATGATCGTGTTTTTGAATGCTTGACAGAGAACTCAATAAAAGTTCTTTGTATATTTGCCATGAAGAGTGACCTGCTACATGATTACTGACTACATTACTGATCTATCCTCTTGTATTCAGGATTGGATTATGCGCAGCAAGTGGGAGTGGGGCATTTCTACCACATATTCTATGAAGGCTGTTTGACAAACTTCGAAATTGGGGAAGGTGGAGAAGAAGCTTCCCAGCTTTATCCTGAAGTTCAATATACCCGCATGGATGAATACCTGAAGATTTATGCATGATCCTGCTAAGAAGCATTTGAACCAATCAGATTTCACTCTTGCTATCAAAATAAAAATCTGGAGTTCTCTATCACGATTCTATCATTTCCAATTGATGATTGGTGTTCTTTCCGGTCTCAGGAGACAACAAAGACCAGCTCAAGAGTATTCCCACGATGATCCTAGCTAAGGTTTTCCGGGTTATTCAAAAGCTGGTCTTTGTAATAGTGAAAAAAAAGATGACTAACAGGCTCGATCATTTCTCATAACTCCACTTAAAATTTCAGGTATTGTCAATAGGCAATCTTTTTTTATAATAAAACTCCTGTCATTTGATAATATTCCAGCTACAGAGATATAGTAGTTCACGTATTCCCAGTCTGTCATCACAATAGTACTCCCACTATGCATTTGTTAGTAAGACCCCTTTAGTCCTTCCCTGCTTATCGGCATCATGTTATAGTCAATCCGCTTCTAGCATATACAAACGTACGCGACACTTTGATTTGTTCTATTTTGATTGGTTGTGTCATACAAGACACCCCTTGAAGCCTTTGTGTAGGACAGTTTTGTCGAGGTTCCTCCCTATAAAGACGAGCTTGTTTATTCTCTTCTCATCAGGACCCCATACTTTTCCTGGAGAGCCGTCCAATGTTGAGTGGACCCCCTGAAAGAGAGACAATTTTTGAAGCAAAATAAGATGAGAATTCAAACCAAAATTGCTAGAAAGAAGTTCATAAACACAAATAGTGAAACCTGGAATACGTATCGTTGCTCATAACCAGTCACAGACAGTACGCCCTTCATTCTGTACAAGTCATCCCCTTTTTCTTCAATCAGTCTCTCTAACCAATCATCAACCTAATCCATGGACATTGCATATGAGACACATGTATAAACATATATCATCAGAGTTGAGCAAAAGCAAACTGCAAGTGCTAGCATGCAAACAGCATATGGGACTCAAATTCCCATTTACATTCCTAGCCCAGTAACAAATATAGAGACTTATGCAAATTCCAAGGCCTCATCATAAACCAAGAGTATAAAGGTTCTATCTCAAGCAAGATTAACGAAACATGCCCTACCAACCTTTTTAAGACCACTCATCATTTTTAAATTTCTTGCATATTTCAAGCACCAACAATTGGCTGTAATTACGAGTACAACCCCACTTTGCTGAACAACAAATGATCAAGTGTAAAAGTAGTTGCATAAGCCAAGCCGCTAATGTCCATTTATCCCAACTAGAAATAGTGCAGGTGAGACACTCATTAGGCCTTTACAACTCTTCATTTTGTCTTCAATAGATTGTAAAAAGGCACAAATGGGAGATACAGGCTACACAGATGAGGAAGAGCTGAAGTATAAGCTTAAATTTATACCTGAACCCAAGGTAGAAACTTTCAAAATAATTGTCTCACTTGTCTCCTGACAATGTTTTTCATTCAGCTTCTCTGCTTTTATTACGTTTGACGACCACATAGACTCTTTCTACCTAGGAATTTTAAAAGTATTGCACAGGGGCTAAACAAGCAAACACAGATATCAGTAGCAGTCACGCAAAAAATAAAATAAAAATAAAAATCATTAGTCCAACATGTCGGGAAAATTCATCCAACAAACACTATCATGATGCGTTCTTGATGGAGCTAGTTACCCTACTGCACTCACTGCTTGCTTTTCACTGCCAAATGGCAATGGGCTGGGCTGGCACTTTGGCCCATCAGATCAAGGTGACAAAAGTCGAAACTATGGCCGTCTTAACTATTACAGATACACTGACCAGACTGCACTAAACCTCGTCACACCCATAGTTAAGAGAAGCTCAGGGCTAGCCCATAACTCTCGAAGTGAATGACTAATCAAAACCTTGGCTTCATATCTTGTAGTGAAACTCATGTCCCTTATATTATTACTCCTCGACATGAGCAATATCACAACTAAAATACAAGAAGACGGCCCTGGGCATGCACATACATCCCATAGACTCATAAACGCACCACTCTGAAATGAAAGAGGAGGAAGAGAGTCTCAAATGACAAGAACAAACACGAGATTTCTACAAAAAATTCCTGGCTCCACCATATTATTCACATTCCCACAATTAAAGCCTCCAGGGTACAGAATAACTAACATCCAATTGGCACATTTTTCTACAGGGGAACCAATTGAACCAAAATGTAGCACATATACTCCCATGAGTGTTCGAATTAAAGCAACAAGATAGAATAATGCTAAGTAAATTTACCTCGTCAAGATCCAGTGTACCCTCAGAAACAATACTGACGCTGGAAACTGCAGAATCATGCACATGATGATGATGATGCCCTTTGTGCTCTTCTGCATTACCTACACACACTGGGAGATTCAGTCATCACAGGTAACAAAACTAAAAAGAACTAATCGCAACAAAAGAAGACAAAAGCAAAACAAGTTTTGCACACATTACCATCCCCATGTTGATGAGCATTACAGGATGGGCCATCTCCATGAACTTCAGAATCGATCCTGTAGAGGCAACTGACATGTTAGAACACGACACTTTCCTGTGCTGCAAAACTTCCATTTAATTAAAAACCAGTCAAATGTATATACTGTTTTCTAAACTGGAGAAATAATTACCTGTCTAGATCATAACCTCCCACTCCCAAAACAAAATCCATGTCAACACTTCCATATTTAGCTAGCTTGATTTGTGCCATCCCATTGATGTGCTGGAAAGTGCCAATGCAGTCATAATTGGAAAACAATAAACCAAAATAAAGCCTGTTCAAACTTCTCCAACAAAACATAACACGCTAGAAGCAGAAAATATATGATGCTCGATGCACACATCAATTAGGAAGAAGTTACAGCTTACAACTAGATAAATTTCCACAAATCTTCAGAAATTGAGGTTCCAGGTCATGGTAACTATAGCTAGTTCACTGCTCGCATCAACCCGAAACAGATCTAATGTGCCTAAAAGAATCTAGCTCTAGTACACCTATCATTATGTTATCCTTCCTCAAAATGCATTTGGGGTTGGCTTTAAGATTTGGGATTTTAGCTTTATTCAAGATAGAACACTTGAAATCTTCAAATTACCAAAAAAAAAACACTTGAAATCTTCAAAAGAGATTGACTATGGACATCTAAAACCAGTTGAAGTCATGTAAAAAGCTTCTAATCTTTGAAAACTCAAAATCACTTGTTTCTGGCAGAAGATACATTAAGTGTTTTTGCCCTTTCGATTAATATCCCTAGTTATCAGACAATACTGATTATCCACTTTTTCTAATTAACTTAGCTGAAGAAAAGTCCAGCTAACCAGAATCTTGAGCAAGGTGAACAATGACCTCTGTCCCCAAACTCCTATTGGGAAGAACCAAAGCAACTCTCATTATGGTGGGCAAGTAAAAGGTGAAAATGATAATTCAAATAACCCATCTCCAATTGGCTTCCACGACTGCTAATAGGAGTGAAAAAGAGTGGAAAAAAAGAATTTTACTGTGGCCCTTACTCATTTTAATTCAGTCTATAGGCAATTTATATGCAAGTTTCAGCCATTAAACATACTTATGGTCTGAGAGACACATTCATCATATGTTCTAACTAACTCCAGAGGAAGTTGAGATATGTTTTCATCACCATTCTAGTTTTAGAGGTATGAAAAGAGACTGCCCATCTAACTCCAGACCACCCTCTTTCTTTTCTATCGTCCTTGAAGAAAGGAGCTCACAGAATACTAGTGCCTATCGCAAAAACATACCTTGATCCTTTTAGTCAATATATCCAGCTCAGCTTCAGTTGCCAGATCAATCTGCCCATATATGAAGGAAAAGATGTTAATAGAGTGAGAATGAAAAGTGTGCCCCTAGGCCCATTATTAAAAAAGGAAAAGATGGATGTGAAAGTGAGAAGAATATCTGCAAGCATTAGTCCACCTTGTTTATAATAATACGGTCAGCATAAGCAATTTGTTCAACTGCTTCATTTACAACAAATCTTGGTTTCACTTCATTTAAGTGCTTCATAGCATGCTTGGAGTCAACCAAGGTAACAACACCATCCAATTTCACATATCTCGAAACCAATTCATCAGAACAAAATGTGTCAATTACTGGACCTGGCTTAGCGAGGCCTGCAAGAATATTTCATAATTAATGCAAAAGTGAAAAAGAAATTGTTTGGGTTTGAATGGACAATAATCATAGTATGGCACCACAGAATCAATTGAAAACCTACAAAAATAGCACATGTTAATGCAGCCACTGAGAATAGGAGATAGAGTATACACAAAACTCTGCAAGGGCAACAATAGTCAATTAAATGATATATATTATTTCAAATTGTGACATGCCTGTTGTTTCAATCACAATATGATCAAATTTGTCCCTTTTCTTCTTAACCAACTCCAGTAACATCTTCACCAAGTCTCCACGTACAGTACAGCACAAGCACCCATTGTTGACCATTATAATTTCCTCGAATGCAGAAGAATGACTTGCAACCAACGAACCATCAATATCCACCTCACCAAACTGAAAAAGGCGGACAATTCAACAACCAATGAGCACCTGTGCCATCAATTCCAATTACATATGCATTGAACCATAGCAGTTAAACTGCATTGCAAGCCCCAAGCAGAGAACCACAGCCACAATCTCCATCAAGCACATATCAGCAATATGAGAAAGAGCCTTTTTTAAACAAACTCGCAACTGCCATGAGAGACCGCAAAAACTATGACGAAATTTATAACCCTCGAATTCAGTATTCTGCAAAAATAGACATCAAATACCTGAAGAACAAGCAGGACAAATGACTTAACTCCATAGTTAGAACGCCACAGAATGATGTGAACCCGGTTACCTCATTTTCAATAACGGCAATCCGCTTGCCATGTTGAGCTGTCAGAATATGGTTGAGCAGAGTTGTCTACACCACAAATAATCTCAGCTTAGAACTACTACCACATCACAACGTCAATCACAACAGTTTGTTAAATCAACAAAAAAGAAAAAAGATCCCAACCTTTCCGGAGCCGAGGAAGCCGGTGATCACTGTGGCGGGCACCCGATCGTCGAGATTGAGCGCGGCCGTCGCCGCAGCTTCTTCAATCCTGTAGTCCGGCTCGGAGACGAAGCTCCTGACGTCCCGCAGACGAGGGCCTGCGGGATTTAACTCCGGAGAAATGAGCGAGTGGAGGCTTCGGAGGAATTGGGACACAGGAGAAGAAGGGGCAGTATAGCGTGGCCGAAGATGGTCATAGAGGTTGCCCTTCGATATTGCCCTGGATATCAAGAATCTAAGCGTCGCCATCACGTAGCTTCGCAGGAGAAATGCGGTGGGGGTGTTGCTTCTTGGATAAACCCTGCGAAGGGTTTATGAGGGAGGAAGAAGGCAGAAGTTGGACTCGGCCGAGCTAGACCAAAAATGGGCCTGACGATGAACAAGAACTGAATGCGAGATTTCATGGCTCTGGAGATCTATGGGTCCAAACGTAAAAAAAGATGACATTTTTACATGGGCTCTAGTTTTACGCTCGCGACGGACAAATTCAATCATCACAGCGCGAACACTGTAAGGAAATTTGTGGTTTTCAGTAGGACCCAACATGGGTTCCTTGGGATCTTGACAATTGCATCTGGTAGTTCCAATCGACACGGTGGCTTTCGTTGTTCTGGTCTCCGTCGGTAGAAGACGGGACACACTCCGCATGCTCCGGGTGCAGGTGAGCCTACCTGCACGTCGGCTCTTAGATTAGACGACGCCCGCATGGATCCCATGTCATCTAACGATGCACGCGACCCGGGGTCGCATGCTCTCGGAGTATCCAAGACTGTCTTTCGTAGAACAGTGGCCACGTCGAGGTTTTGACTGTTAGAACTGATGAAGCAAAAGTCCTAGTGGCCCTGATTGAACAGACACATGAAGGTGGGAACGGCCACAAAAGGCGGATTATGCCGAGGCAAGATGGAGTGAGTTGACAAGCGCATCACGGCGCGCCAAAAGATTGAAAAGAAAGAGAGAGAAAAAGTTGGCCTCATTGGCATTTGACACATACTGAGGATGTAATAGCACCATCAGTTCTTCAAGCATCATCTGTTCCTCTGAGTTTACATCAGTTGGACCTTTTTGTCTTGTTTTGTTTTGTTTTGCCAGTGATTCAAATGCACACTGACCTCAGTGCAACTCGGAGTCCACCAAAAATACACTGTTAATTTGTTACATGTACTTGTGGAAAGTAGTTAAGATGGGGAAGATCATCCAAGCATTCATTAAACAGATTGCACTTTTATCTGTTCTGTTCAGCTCTAAATCCGAGTCCTAAATGTTGTTGTCTTTTGTTAATTGAGTCAATATGATCAATTTTAGTCGTAATTTACTAATGTTGTCCGTCCTACGTGACATGACTGGCACTGACATAATCAATCTTTAATAATATCTTGAGTTTTTTAATTTATTTTCCTTTTTCTTTTTTCTGTTTTCCTATTTGAGAGCCAGTGAGTGTCGTTGACACTGAACCAAGGCGTCATAGCCCTAGTCGACTGTGGGCAAGGGCTTGCACCTCCTCAATTTGGCTCGTTGGGGCCATCACTATTGTCGGTGAGGGCTCGTGATGCCCTCGCCAACCAAATCGAGGGAGCATAAGCCCGTCACCCAAATATACCCAAATATGGCGAGAACCAAAACACACTTGCCAAATCTTGGTCAAGGAAGAAAATCAAAAACAATAACAAAAAATTTCATTTTTTAAAATACCCACATTAATACCGCCCCATATTCACATCATTAATTTATATTTAAAATTAATCAGATATACTCAGTTAACAAAAATAAAAAGATTTAAAACTCAATTGATAATCATATAATAAATTTAAAACCTTTTAGATAATTTTTTCCACTTAAAAGGGTAATTAAGCATCTCCATCTCTAGTGGATGTCTTATCAGTATCCCAAAGAGCTGTCGTTAAGACTTATTTAGAGCACAATTGCAACAATTCCGAAGACTGACCGAAGAGGATTCGGATTTCTGAGCGCGCTCCTCTTTTCAAAACGACAGTGCGTACCACTCGCCACAATATTCCTCCACTCACATGGTCATTAGCTTCCTTTACTGAGAAGAAACGTCACTAGCGAAACAGAAAAGCGAAAGTCTGGTGACAACATCGGCAGCAATGAGAAACCTACTCCCTCGGTAGGAAATTGGCCAAAGAGACCAAACAGGAAATTTCCTTATCTTGCCCCTCACGAATGGTAAGAAATCAGCTCCTTTTGGCATCAAAAGCGGCTTTTACTGAGAAAAACGATGCACTAACACAGGAATCTAGGAGACAAGCTTGCCTCAGCCTGAAGCAAAGCAAGAATCAAGAAGTTCGAAGCACACTCCAGCAGTTCACCAGACCCTGGACTATTAGAACCGGGATGAGTTCTACAGGTAAAGAAGACCCCTGACAGGTGCTGGGAAGAACTTCTTGATGAACAGAAAGAATCTTATAAATTCCAACTCAAGTCACTTACAAAAGCACAATCAACCATCACCACAAATTAAGTATTGCCAAACTACCATAAGAAAAAGCTCCTCTACACAACCCTACCAGGATGCACAATTTCCACCATTAAATACGACAGGATGATAAAACCATTTCCAGCATTGTTACTCAAACTCCTATGTCTTCCGAGGTAGCTCTATCATGAACAGGGGGGCAGAGAGAGAGAGAGAGAGAGAGAGAGAGACAGTTAGTAGCAATTCCTGGTTTCTATGGTGCTTCCAAATGCAGCGGGTTCTTCACCATACCACGCCTTGGTGAACCTTTCTCATCGTCTTCCCTCACATTCCCCGCAGCTAGGGCCCCACCTAGATCACTCACATTCCCGAAAACGAACATCACCGCCCCGAGAATAGCACAAATGAAGGCAATACCAAAGGAAGTGCTCACGCTCCGCGGGACGACTGATGCAATGCCGAAGCCCGCGCAGGTTCCCAATGCTTTCACCCACGAATACCACACAGAGAAAGCACCTTCCTTTGCAGGTGGTGCGCAGTCCAACATCAAAACCCTACCATAAGCATACAGGATTCCTGCCGCCGTGCTCTGCAAAGTTGCGAAGAAAATCACATGTCCCTTGCTCCAAGCTTTGTTGCGATAGTAGAATCCAACGCCACAAGTGATCATGGAAAGAAGGAAGCCCAGTAGCTTCATTTTCACTGCATTTGCCTTGATGAGGTTCTGAAGTGGGTGCAGCAGCGGTAAAGAAATCAGAGGGAAAAGGAAATAAGTCAACCAGAAATATAGCACAAACACAGGTTTCAAACACAATTCCCCAACTAAAAAGAGCACTGCCCCCGTGAAGATGCACATTGTCGTGAACGATGAGAGGAAGACGCCGACGAGGCTTCCCACAGCATGAGGGTAGCTAAAGATGGAGATAATATATGTAAATGGTGGAGGAGGAGAGTCGGGACCAGGCCTGTACGCCACGATTACATAGAGAATGCCGAGAAGCCAAAAAAGGCCACCGAAGATTGAAACCACCCATAAGCTGATAAATCTGTCTTTCTGATCAAGCATGTGATAAGAGAATGCAGAAATTAATGCAGCACCAAAGCAACCAGCTGCTGTCGCATAAAGCGAGAGCCAACCCGAGACAGATCTCCTGACTTGGAATTGGGTCTTCTTGAGAACAGGGCCCGTGAAACCACGGATCATGAGGCCAAGGTTGCGGGTGTGGGCAGCTGAGGCCACCAGACTGGCAGCCACGATCACCACAATATAGGGCAGAAAGATCCAAGGGGTGCGGAAGAATCCTGCTGGAAGACAGAAGATGGCTCCAACGACCGTGGCAGCTCCGGCGATTAGCTGTTGGTATTGCCCATGGTCAAGGCGCATGGAGACAAAGTTCAACAAAGGCGCAGCCATAACCAAACCTATGAACCAACAAACTGCAGTCCACTCTAGAGGGGAAATATTAGCCTCGTTCAATGACCGGTGCGTCAGCCCGACAAACCTGGAGATCAATTCAATCAAGAAATAAGTGTCACATGCTATATAGGCGAATGAAAATCCACTGAAAAGTCAGTGCGCCTAAAAATTGCAAGATGTAATTAGGTCGTGGGTCTAAGAATTGCAAGATTGAATTAGGCCATGCAAGCTGGATATCTTTCAAAAATCATTTCTGGTCAGACTCCTGTTCAAACACGATGAACCAGAAGAATGTACTAGATCAGCCGAGATACTCATCACAATTCAATTCTGGTAAGCTCCTACTCGTGGTAAGTCTAGGCTTCTTCCGGTTCATTCAAACAATACAACGTGCAAATGTCATGGAGTCTTAGTCTAATGTCCCAACCATTGTGGTCAAAAGGGTTCAAAGAATTGGAGAATTTGTACCAAGCACAGAGCGTAACGTATCACCAACGCATGGCAACCGTTAGACGAGGTGGATCCTGCACGGGGACATGCTTAATGCAAATGGTTCTCATTCCCTGGGGATGCATACCCCGTGAAACAATCCTGAAGGGCCGTAGCATAATTTCGAAGAAACAATGGTCCTTTTCTTTTATTTTCCCCAAATAGCCCGACCCTTCAAAGACCCCTCTTTTTCAAAGCTTGGTCCCCCAGATAGGTCCTTTCCTCCCTTCCTCGTTCAAATTTTGAACGTATATCAGAATCTTGCGTGCGTGTGTTCGCTGTTGTTGTTGGTTCACATCAAATATAAAAGTTCACCAAGGCCAAGTGGTCCCCACCCAAAATCCTATCGGCCTCTCCTGTCGGTTTCACAATTAAAGCAGCTGTTTATCCAAACATTATTCAACCCCACTCAACTCATTTTCTTTCCTTGTCCTTTCCGCACTCTCTTCTTTTCCATGTTACCCCCAAAAGAGTTCAAATTTTCAACCGTGCCCCCCCCCCAAAAACCCTCTTTTTTCCAACTGAACCCCACACCATTAAAGAACCAACGGTAACTTCAACTTCCCGAGGCACAAGGCATGAACCACGCCATTGAATAAAGGCAAGAAAAAATTCTATAAAGATTAATCCGTGAATCTATGACTGTACTAACACATGATTATAGCCTGGTTTAACGGCAGTGGACGATTTTTATGAACTTGTGTGTAACATAATAGCGTCAACAAGCCGACAAAGGTGAAAGGGCCTTCCCAACACTTGATTTGTCTGGACTCCCTTAGCTTGAACCCAGCAAGACCCATCATTTTTATCAGAGATTTTTTCGCACACCGTCCTAGCTGATCTTTCTCTGCTTTCGCACTCAGAAACTCCCATGAGAACGACCAAGCCCGTGATCTTTCTCTGCAATTTCCTTGTCTTGTTTTTTGTTTACTTTCCATTTGTCCATTTTCCCTCTTATTTTACAGTGCAAGCTCACTCTCATGCTCAGGCTTTGTCTGGGAACGACGGAGGAGGGACAGTGAGGAAAGCAAAAACGAAAACCCAAAAAAAGCCTTCACAAGGTGTTCGGATTCTTGCTCAAATACTATACAAGAAAAATAAGGGAAAAGATAACGTTTTGAGCTTTTTGTGTGAGTTGATCACTCTGTTCTTGACACCATGAGACAATTTTCCCGTAAAAAATTTAGTCGCAAGAGGCAACACATCATGACAACGACACTTGCAAAAACCTAAAGAACTTGAAGAAGAGTAAGAAGCCGAAAAAAGAAGGGAAAAAACTCACAGTTTCATCTCCTTCTCGCGACAGGTCAAGCCCCTGTGGCTCTTTGTCCAGCCCTGGGAGGGCACCGGCGGAGCGCCAATGACCTGGCTTATGATGAGCGGGAAGACGATGGGGATGAGCGCGGTGTCGATGAAGTAGGTGCAGAAGCCGTAGAGGTGCCACCCCCACACCTCCATCCTCGACGGCTTCTCCTCCATGGCGTCGTACCCCCCGTACGCGTCCCTCGCCCTCTCTATCTGCAACCCCGCCCCGCCTCCACCCCCGCCGCCACCGCGTGCGTCCGTCGTGGCCAGCACCTTCCCGATCGACGTCCCCCCGGAAGACCCCCGGCTGTTACCGCCGTCAGCGGTCGTGTCGGCCATTTCCCAAGCTCAAGCTTGAAGCTTTCTTCGAGCAGACGAACTGGGTAGCGAGAGAGCAGCACGGTGCCGAGGGCGGGAGGAATTTACGGTAATGCCCTTGAGGAGAAAACCCTACGGAGGAGGCAAGAAGAAGAGAGAATGGAGGTGGGTTTTCTAGAGAGAGAGTGCATAAATGAGAGAGAGGAAGGTGGTAAAGTGGGAATGATGATTTTGTTGAGAGAGAGAGAGAGAGAGAGAGAGAGAGAAGGGCGTGCGAAACAGCTGGTTCTTGCGAGACTATCGAGAGAGAGAGAGACACTGGCTTGATCATAAACAAAGAGGGTTACATCGTTTTAGGGGCATAAATAAAGAAAGGAAAGCAGGTTTAAGGGGGAGGGCGCCATTAACGAGGCAGTGTCTTTATGCCCTAAAAAGCCACCATGGGAGGGCCCTTTCGTGCTCAACTGGTCTCCCCTTCTCTCTCTCTCTCTCTCTCTCTGCTTTGCTCTTTTTCTCTCTCTACTGCTGCGAAGGGCCCTGTGTCTGTGTACTGCGTACTGGAGTAGATGGGGGGAAGGCACGTACAGCGAGCCAGTCTTTGCAGTGATTAATAAATTAGACTTAACGGAAGTTATGGAGGTGTGTGTTGCATGCGTCCTCCAACCGCAGTATATTTCGTGGATCGAATGCCCAATTTTGACTTCACCCAATTCGGATCCGACGCCACCCAAAATCGGGTCATTTCCACAAATCCCTCCTTAAAGATGAGCGGACCTCGTCGCCAAAGAGCTGAAAATCGTTACGTATGATGCATCATTTCTTTCCTAGAGGATAGGATGGAGTATTGTATGGCATGACGTTCTTAAAATGGTAAATTAATTTCTAGAGGGATCGCGAAAATGCTCGTGGAACTCGAACTAGCTTAGAACCGAACTAACAATTTGTCCATTTATAAAATGGTATTTAATTTGACGTGTTATCTATAATTAGTATGAGGTTAAAGAAAATTAACGGCGGACAAGACGACAATGGTACCGCATGAATCTATAGTCAAAAGCGGCATGTTTGGCGAGAAGGACCGGTGCTTAACGAGCAAGCAATTTATCGATTGATCTTAAATGATACCCCTATCGACAATATTGAGAAGTAAATCTCAAACAATTATCGGTGCGAAATGGGAAAATCTTTCCATATTTGACCAAATTTCTAGAGTCGCGGTTGCACGATAGTCGTGTTTTTCCTCCATCTTTGGACGTTACCATGCCTACGATAGCGGATCATCAATAGCGACGTAATCCATCTTTACTTTTGCTTAAATTTGAACATGATCGATGTCCAAGATTCAGAACCAATTGATCGCGTCAACGAGTCATTTGGTCATAATATCATGATATCTCATTTCATTCTCTTGTGTTGGGGAGATTAGGGAGAGGGAGAGATAAGAGATTATCAAAGGACAGCGGAACAGTCAATTTTCTCGAGGATTAACGCCGTACTTTTGGCTGTATTTGTAAAGGGAGGAGTAGTCCACAAACCACGTTGTTCGTAATGATGGGAGCGAGCACAGCAGAATGATGACGAGCAACGCTTTTCCAGAGATCAAACTGTAATATTCAACGGGGGGGTGCATTTCGCCTTCGCATCATCCTGCGCTTAATTCATCATGCTCATTATCATTACCAGCTGCAAAAGCTAGAGAGTACTTAGCAGAAACAAGCAACGGTCTTGTTAACGAATATCCCCCACGAGACTTTGAACGACGGACAACCTTTCGTTGATCCGGGACATGGTCTCGCTTTTGAATTTCGTGCAAGTTCCGTGAAGACATCACATCTCCTTCGGGCTTTCATTACGTTGTTTACTTCGAAAACCCAATTCATGCCCAATTATTGAGGATTTAAGAAGATTAGTTTACGGCCATATACGGCAGCGAGACGCAAAGGATATTGGTGACTTTTAGTGCTCGGACAATGGACACTTTTTGAGTAATTTGAACGCACTTGGCGCACTCGGCTGTTCGCGTCACCAATGATGTAGAGCTAATTCATGTGTTCAAATTTCTCATAAATTGAAAAAAAAAAACATAAGGGCCGATGGACTCGATACTGTTAAAAATTCCAAACCGATACTTTATGATTTATTTATCCCGAACTAATTTTTATCTTATGATAATTCTCGAATTAGTACCGCATGAGACATTTGCCCCAAACTATTTTTATCTCAAACAAAATCTCTAAATCGATACATATGTCGCACATCTAGGTTAAGCCGATACCTCTTAATCGAATCAAAGCTCCATTGGTTATGAGCAGTAGTTGGAGATTTTCATGTGATGAAAATTATTTAGGATAGTTCTAGTTTGGAAATTTCATATGAGACAGGAATTAATTCGAGGTAAATTCATAATAGATACCATTTTAGGATTTATTTTTTTCCAATGGCATTAACCTTGAAAAGAAAAGTCTGACTTATTATATGGGATCCTAATGTCAACAAACGAAAGACAATAATTATCAAGAGCATTAGCGGAGAACAATGTAATTTCGCGCTATTAATCATTCATGTAACCCACTTTTCCCACCTTTAGCGCATCAAATGGAAAGATAAGGTGCACGCTCGATAGCTTTTAGCTCTACAGAGACATGACCTTTAACAAACCCTCCACCTCTTTTTTTTTTCCACCTTTACTTTTATTAAGCGGTTGAATATAGTTTTAGTCCAAGAGGAAAGTGGAGGTTCCCCATCTAACATATGGGAGAAACTTAATCTATATAACTCCCCTCTTAATGACATCATAAGGTGGACCATACAAAAAAGGAGAATGTAACTTGTATAAGAGTATATATACTTGGCAGAAATCCTAAGGAAAGAAAAGCATGTACATGCATCTGCCTTGCACGATGATTGGATGGCTCACCCGAAGAGAAAGATGAAGGATCGGCGATACAAAACAATATAAGTTGTCTACTGTTTAGGACAAATTCGAGCATGACTCAGTCGACGGTCCAAAGTTGTATGAACAAAGATAACCCTAATTTAACCATTAGCCGTCTTCCTCATGCAAGACTTATGGAACTGTGTGAGCTCTATTCGTCTTAGGGGTCACGACCGTTTCCATCCGGAGGAACGGACAGACCCGTGAGCTCTGTTTGGCGAAAGACGATGATGCTGCAACGCATGATTGGGAAATGGAAGTTCATGCCGTGTTGGAATGCGTAAAGCTCGTGTCGCGTCTCTCGTCATGTGAGGTTTGATGAAGATGGCGTGGGATGCGTGTGCTTGCTTTGCTTGGAGGGCCAAGAAGGAAGAGATTCGTGTACACAAAAAGTAGAATAGTGGCTGAAAGAATGAAGAACAGAGAGCTAGAGAGGTTTTCATCTATACAGACAGCAGATTGACAAGAGATTTTCATGGCTATGTGCATGATTGATGGATGATTAGTTTGAATCGGTTTCGCATAGACGATGGATCAATATTCATCGATCGAAAGTAATTACATGGCACGATTAACGCCTTCGGGTTTTTGCGGCGACACGAGACCACTAGACTTAGCTGCCGCCATAGCGATCGGCCACGGTAACGGCTACCGCAATAAGGTCACTTGCGATATAAACTAAGTCCTCACCCTAGTATTATGATCCCTATGCATAGAACTCATCCCCCGCCCAACTTAGCTCTCGATGGAATCGAAGCCCGAAAAAGATACGATCGATTTCGTCATCCATACTTACTGAATATCGATACAGGATTTCCACATCATTTACAATGCACGAGATTTTGAATTGTCGTTACCTCCTTAAAATACAATCCTTTTGTTATAGTAATAAAACAAAATACCTAAAAAAAAAAGATTAGAGATTCACCTAACCTAAGTATCTTTCAAACACGACAAATCGAGGGTTTGTCTTTTTTTATTTATCTAATTAAAAGCGATTATTATTTGAACCCGGGGGGAAGGCTTCTTCAAAACACTCAAAAACCAACGGCTCTCGCATCGCTTAAACAACGTTCGTATCCACTTCTTGCGCATGAAAGCCCGCTCGATCGTTTGACTACTTATGTCTTTTTCCTTCCTCTCGTTGTTTTTTTTTTTTCTCTTTTGGGTCTTCAAGACACCGGCGAATCTTAATTTAGTAAAAGTTTCAGGAATCTTTCGAGGTGGCCGATGAAGTTAGCAAATTTAACTGAATGATTAAATCTCGGGGGCCGTCGGCTTATGGATAAGGTCACAGTATTATTAAAATAATTGGTGGCATAGGCGTATGATCTCGGGCATGGTAAATAATTAATGGCGGAAAGCATGGAGTAGGTGGCCAAGTGGATCGCCTGGCCCAGCCCTCCGATTCAGATTGGACGGCTGAGAAAAAAGCAAAAAAAATCTCCTATTAATAGGCGGTGCTCAAGAAATATTTTGCGGTATTTTTCCACAGCTTCATCTTCTTCTTTTTTTCTATTTTCACTTTTACTTTTCTTTTTCCTCCCTTGCTTTTCGGTTTGTTTTTTTTTTTATTTTTTTATCTTGGTTGCTTTCCATTAGTTTATTTCTTCTTTTTGGAAAAAGACGGAGGGGGGGCATTGATGGTGCATGTGCCTGAATAAAATTGGGACTTGGTGGGATTTCTTCGCAGTTACTCATCCATGGCTGTCGTTCCATCGATGGGGTCGGATGACCCATTTTGGCCTTTATATGGGTCCCAACTAATTAATTTCGGCTGCAAAGTTAAAATTCCGCATGAGAAGCTTTTCTTTCTCTTTATTCATTTATGCCTTTATTTGGTCGATGGAGTCAAGATAGCCAAATACTTAAAAAAAAAAGAGTTAATCACTTGTCATCCACCGCAAATCGGAAAATGCCTCGTTAAATTACGCTTAATCACGCTATAATTTTACATGAAATTTGAATATCGGAATAATTTCATAGACGTTTGATAGAAGTTTTAAAGCGTGAGCGAAAAACATGACAGGAAAAAATAGCGGGTCGAAAGCGAAAGCTCACTTAAGAATGTTGCGTATTCGGACACGGCCTCTTTTGAACTCTTTCCAACGTTCATCACCAGACAAAGAAAGATTATAGAAAGAAGGAAATGATGTTCATCCGGTGCTCCTCTCCCGTCTTACTCCTCCCCCTTTCGCCCCTTCTTCTTTCGAATTATTAGGGTTTCCTCGCCCCCCCCCCCCCCCCCCCCCCCTAGGAGAGCTATTGCGGGAAGGACAAGATCCACGGCTGGACTTTAACGTAGGGGGAGGTACTGACTTCTAGAATACACCAAGGACGGCTTGCTTGGAAATTGGAAAGAGAAATCTCTTGGGGGAGGGGGAGGAAAAGGGGGCGACCAGGCCACACTCATAGTGTCCAAGAAAGGAAGTACAGAGTAGATGAGCTTGGACTTGGGGTTCCTATAATTGAGGCTTTTGTTGGGAGTTTGATTCGGGGCATGGCGAATTTGGTTTGTGTGGAATTCTAGAAGTGACCGGCTTGGTCTTGGTGGTTGTTGGCGGTTTGAGGTCATTTCGTCAACTAATCCCCCTTTAAGAAGTGTACGGCTCGGTCTAGTTTTGCCTTGGAAGTCATGCCCTTTCGTCAACTTAACCCGCTTTCAGGGCTAGAGATGGTCGACGGGTGGGTCTAACTGAATTGAGGATTAAGCATCGCCCGATTAATGTTGACCATTTTATGTAATAGGGCTTGTATAGGCCTAACTTTATGAGTAGCCTGATAAAAGAAGGAACGACTTGTGTAGACCCACCGCTCATTCGTCTCATGTGCTCGGGCGAGCCTTGAGAGCTGTTTGGCCCCCGATGAGACGGGAGGGATCGGTTCGATTTGAGACGACCATTCGATAATTGCATACTTATTGCACGAGCAATATAACTGACCAAGCATATCGGATTGGTGCACAATTGATACGAAATGCTTGGTGAAAGTATTTTGATGCATCGGATGGACCGTGTGATTTTCTCCTCTTCTTTTGAAATCAAAAGCGAAGTAGATGGAGAGTGCGAATATCACTAGGGCGATGTGGTTGATCGGGTACATTGCATCCGGACTTTCTCCCAATCCTAGCCATTGGGCAGTGCTCTTGTGTAGAGTTGGGCCGGTAGCATGAGTGACGTGGTTGAGCCCAGCACACGAGGTGTTGGTCCAACAGATGAAGTATTGGGCCACTCAGGCGATAGAAGCCCAAACTAATGGGCTCATCGTTATGCTTCCACGATAGGGCCACATAGTTTCTATTTGCTCTTAGCAATTTGTGCACACATGGGATATCGATCGTCCACTTTCGGAGGACCAATGCATTGAAAATGTGGAGTTCACCGAACCTTTTTGTGAATACTAAAATTCGATTTCAGTCCTTTTTCGAGTAGAGAACTATAGAGGAGCATGATTTTATGTGGTTCTACAATTTCTTCAAGATTCGGCTGCTCTTTTCTCTCGATTTAGATTTCGATATAAATTTAAGGGTTTTGCTCTCTCGATCTATATATGGGAGTTCCTTACATGTAGTGAGTCTGTGTTCCTATCATCTTTTGATGCTTGATATTACAGGATGGTGATGGTGATGGTGATAAAAGCATTGAATCTAAACGCTCACCGCAAATCATTACAAGTGAAAGTAGAGATCTCGGTTTGTGCTAATGATTGGCTGCCAAAAGTTTATATTAACAGATTTACTCTTAAGGGATAAGAGTGTACTCGCTACAGATTATTCTTTGTTAAGTATAAGTTTACTAAACTTGAAAGATTTATGTGTACTTCTAATGTATTATTTTGAGAAATGAATGAAATCTTTTAATCGATTTCAATCGCTCGACACACCGACATCCTTTTTTTTTTTTGGTAATTTAATCACACCGACATCTTTCGCTTTTGTTTTTTTATTTATAATTTGTCCACTCTCATTAAATCTAATTAGACTCACAACAAAAACACTAATACGTGTCCATGGGATAATGACTCAGCATCTACATAATGGAAATTGGCGGAGTTCCGAGGCATCGATCGCAGAGATGTCGAGAATGTACCACGCAAGGCCATCGAAACCACAATCCGGCGTATTGTCGACTAAACTCCAAGGACCCACTAACGGAATGTGCCCAATTTTTCATCAACCCCCGTTCATCTTTTGATGGGCGACGCAAATCCAAGTATAGATCGACATCTAGCAATGTCTATCCATCACGGGGAGAGGGGGGGTCGGCTCGGAATTGGAATGGCGTGTGGAGATGTTCTTAGGATCGGAGGGGTGGGTCCGATGGTATCTTCCTCATGTGAACTCGTGAACGCGACCTGTGAGAGAAAGGGGAGCACGTCACAACACGAGATGGCGACAAGGACAAGGCCCATGCGATCAAGCACTTTGACGTGAAAGCATATACAAACCCTCGGGCAAAAGGAATGACATTTGGACGCAATCGCCCCCCGAATCTCATTGGATGCCCAGCTGTCCTCCACGGTCCCTATACTAAGTGGCCAAGTCCCCACTAATCATGCCATGCCCGCATCCTTCCACAAATGGGCGAGAAGAACGCGCATCCGGCGCACAAAAGAAAGAAGGAATTCATCAATTTGAAGTGAAGAGTTCCCATTGTTGGGTCGATTCTGTAATTGCGCAATGGGGAGCCGAAAGCAGGGAGAAAGCTGAAATGCCTTCTTTTCTTCGTCGTCGTCGAGAGCGGCGGAAAAGGACTAAGGAGGGGGGGAGTGGTCCAACAGCGTGCGCGTGCCCCTCGCTGTCCTTCACCGGGGGCGAAATCATAGGCGCAGCCCGGCCGCCCCCACCTGCTGCCGCCACAGGGCTGCAAGATGCGAGAATGGGCCATTGCGATGCCTTTCGAGTTGTGTGGGGCCCACGTGGATCCGCGGGCTTTGGTTGCTACGGTCAGCAACGATCCATAAACCATGGTACGTGCGAAGATCTCGACGGGCATCGATCCCGAATGGATTTGAGAATCGGACCGAACCGAGCATATAATTTTCTGATTTAGTGAGGACAAAAAGTACTTAACATCACCTTACCAAAAAAAAAAGTACTTAACATCATTTACCAAAAAAAAAAGTAGTTAACATCACAACTGATTATGGCAAGCTTGTACTTCATTGAGGTATTGGGCTCAATTCCCCAGGAAAATGCTTGTGATTTAAGCGAGGGGCCATGGCGGGAGGTTGCTGTGTTAATCTCCCCCGAAAGATAATCGAAGTACGTGCAAACTTACACATTGGTTACAAAAAAAAAGTACTTAACATCCATGGGAGTAATATTTTCTTTAGTAAATTTCTTGTCGTTAGTAATTTCGTCTCGTGCTGAAGTAACCTTTCACGTTGTTAGAAACTTTCGAAAAAGAAACATTTTAAGAGAACAACACGATCGATTCTTAGGACAACTTGAAAATCATATAGGGATCGGGCTATGCGGTCTAACTTAGTTCTAGAGTGGACATGGTCGGTTCTCAGTTTCACGGATTAGGAATCGATCCCGTCCAATCTCATTCCCGATTTCAGGATGGAAACCAACCCATCTTAAGCTGATTCATCCGCGCCATTTCGGGGTCATTTTGTCTTCGAAGATGTTAAGGATCGCAACGTTAGGCGGCGGAATGAGATGTGAAAAGGGGAAAGGTAACTCCCATAAGAAAACGCCGAAGCCCTTTGTTGTTTGTCGCTGTGCAAAAGAAAGGAGACTGATTAGCTTTCACGTGAATCGAGTACGTCATATAGAACAGGCTTGATATTTCTGAATTTTTAACGATCTAATTTTCCTTGTATTTTCTTTTTTTTTTGGACTCGGATCGCCTAGCGTACGTCACAGGCTCAGCCGTCTAATTCATATCGGATGGATGAGAAAAAAATAAAAAGGAATCTCCGCTATTAATTATTCAAGCATCTACCCAAAACACTCCCGTACGTCGGTCTCTATCCGGTGTTGCAAAAAGTCGAAGTTGTTGGATCCAAGGGCCTTAATAAAAATCATAATAAAAAGAAAACCATGGGGAGCGCATCACCGGGAATAGTAAATTATTTGCGCAATTCGTAATTCTTTTAGAAAAGTCGCCGTGAAACAGAAAAAAAAACTTAAATTTTTTAAAGATGGAATTCATTCGAGATGAAATGGAATTAATACCTATCGTGCTTGTTCATAGACAGAAACGTTACAAGTAATGACAGATATTTTCATAAAAAAAGGGAAAAAAGTTATTAGACCTTTTTTTTTCGAAAATAAGCGCTTTATGTGATGGTACACATCATGAACATGCAATCCTCATAACTCTCTTTGAAATTCAAAACAATCGTAACTACTCTTGCATTTCCACGTCTCTTTTACATTTTTAGCCTTAAACTTTGAGTTGCCGCCTACATCTACGCCGACAATAAATGAGCGGTCGGCTTACTTACCATAAACTTTATTATTAGCAATATACAATATATGTAAAAAATAATTTTGTGTGCCAATAAAATATATATATCTCAGAGATTTCCAAGACATTAAATATTGATAATTTGGGAGATATGTTATTAACTTACTCTCCTCTGTTTTATCTTGCAAAACTCTTCTATTTAGCAAAATACGGCGTTCGTTTGCGTACATCTCTAACAACCTATTTCGCAATTTCAATTGGCTTTTTAAAGTTCAAAAGATTAGTATTTGATGAGATTAAACTTATCTTATAATCATTGCTAATCAAGGTTGACAAAGATTCCCTTAAGTGAAATAAACCCCTTATTTTTAGAATCCCCTCGATCTTTTAAATTTCTTTTATAAGCTCTCAGCTTCAAATTGTAAAGCGGAGAGCCTGCTTAGTCTCTATTTTCTGTTTTTCTGCTTTGATTGTATTTTCTTTTTCCATCCCCATCTGTTTTGTGAGTTTGTATGTGAATAAATTTTTGCGGTATTTAGTGAACATGGACATTAGTTTAGTCATTTGTCCATCAATAGCCATCGAGAAAGATATTGATTTCGACATTTGCTCTTCTTTTCACAGTTATTTGGGATTTGTTTAATTTGAAATCTTTCTATATACCTCTCAACTATTATTATGATAAACTAATGAAATCTTTCGTTCAAAATATAGAAGAAGGGCTACTTTATACATAGAAAAATAATCAATGCCAATCGGACTATTCCATATTATATTGCTAAACATACTAGTAACCATCATAATTTCATTATATGGTGAGAAATTAATAATATATAATCATCGGTTTCCCATTATTATCAACCAACTTTTATTTCTGCTTTCAACATTAAAACTTGGTGTTTAAATTCCGAACACTTATTTTTCAGTTGTATGAAAATGAACCCTAAAAAGTGTTCAATAAAATTACTCGATCTAACTTAAGCTTGTTGTATAAATACTACTTCAGTCAAATATTTTTCAAATTTTCCAATACAATCTTATTCATTTGCTCAAATTCCAATTAGTCCCACTGGCCAATTCTAGTTGGAAATCATCGTTGTGGCGGTGTGCTTGCGCCTCGTGAGATGCTTCGTGATAACTAAATTGTCGGCTCTACGGTTTTCGAGAAAATTAATCAGAAAGTATTATATTGATTTTTTCATACAAAAGTGTAGAATGATATATGTAAAGTCATAAAGTCTAGCACTAAAGTGCCATCCGATTTATAAATCGATCCGATAATTTCTTTGACGCGTTTCTTACGATTCGCCCGGAATGTTTCGACACAACATATTAAATCATGACCTGTCACTTGTCAGTGCATCACCTGTCCTAATCAATCTTTAGAGGATTAAAGATTCTTTAGCCTAAGTTGGTGCTCCTTTAAGTTAATAATATCCCGTCCACTTAAGAAGGGTTTGATTAAAAAACAAAAAAAAGGCGGGGCTGATAATATTAGCGCCCATGATCAGCAACCCCCCAAATTCTGCCTACTTTTCGGCCGTTGATTTCGGAAAACCGTTAAAAAAGTCCAATTGACACTTTTTTTTTCCTTTGTCTTTTCTTGTTGCCATCCCGCCATTGCGATGCTCAAAAGTAGCGTGCCGACAGAGACAGCAATCTTTTAACATTTTTGGGGCAGGCTGATCTCCGTCGTTCGTTTTCAGTGAAGCTATTGAACGCCGTTGGATACGGAAAGTGAAACCCAACAGGAAAGTGCACTTTGTGTGGAGATATTAGTGCACTCAGAAACTTCACTGGTGACTACAAATTACCTCTGATACGAAAGAAAATTTACCGATTACTTGCCTAAAATTCTTACTTATTCATAAAACGGGAATCTGATAATTCGTAATTGAGAAATTACAACTCATTGTGAAGAAGAAAATTACTTGTCATATTCCAATTTACTTAGGATGTTGATGGGTTTTTAACTGACTGTGGAAAGATTTACATTGATTTTAACTTATGTAATTAGCAAAAGGTTTTATAAAATATTATAAAATAACACTTATTTTTATAACCCCGAAAGTAAAATTTATTGCACGAATGAATTAACTTTTAATGTATTTCGTAACATTTTATGTGAGAGGGCGACAAACTAGATGCGGTGAATGATCCATGTGATCGGTAATTATGTTTTAAATCATAGTAATTTTAAATATTTATACCGAATCTTAACAGGAAAAGTGACATTATGTGATGCGGTGAGTAACTTCTCATTTATTTTCAATATTCGTACTCGATTAGTGATCTATTGAAGCCGATAAATCTTACATCGTCATGGATAAATTTCATATCTCCTCGTGATTCCACTCTCTTTATTTTTTCGTCTTTTGGCCACATTTGATCTGATTCTTAAAGACACCCACCTTTGACAAACATTTCCCGAAAAGGAAGAAGAGACCCACATGATAACAAGAAAAGGTTGCACCTTTGAGAGATTACTATCTGGGATTTGAGTAGAAGGGAGACACTCAATCGCCAGAACCAAGACCCTGTGTTCTGCATCCCTTAGCTTACCTTGCTCATCGTCGAACTGACCCTAAAGCACGAGAATTTGCCCGCTCCGCGAAGGACAAAGAACACCAGGCGTCGCGGAAGCATCTCCTCCATCAGACGTGTTCAAGTACGAGAGTGAATTGCTGTCCCTTTTGCTTTGCACTTCCTCCTAAATTCTATTCCTTTCTGGGAGATTACGAATTAACGATGGAGTCATGAACAGAACAGTTGCATAAGATGGTCCAATCCTCTCTGTCACCAGAGCCTAATCACTCCACGCAGAGTCCAAGGTACGTGCACCTCGCGGAGCCGATGATAGTGCAAACCCAGTAAACAAATATCGCCGAAAACAACCAAAAACTGGTCCCAAGGACCCGAGCTCCACTGCCTCAATCCCCCAAATTCCACTCCAGCGTCGTCAGCCTCTCGAAATGGAAGGACCCGAGATTTATTGAGCAGCAAAAAAGTCAAAAGATATTCGTCCCATCCCTCCCCTGGTCCATCGCATTCTCCCTGTCTCTGCCGAACTCTCTTTCCTTTTCCCTGCTTCGTCACCCTCTCTGCAGTTGAATGAACTCCCATGGCGACTCTGGAGGACATTGGCGTGTCGGCATTCATCAACATAGTCACTGCCTTCGCTTTTCTCCTGGCGTTTGCTCTGCTCAGGATTCAGCCCGTCAACGACAGGGTCTACTTCCCGAAATGGTACATCGCCGGATCGAGGACCAGCCCCAGGTCCCGGAACTTCGTGGGCAAGTTCGTCAACCTCAACTTCACGACGTACTTGACGTTCTTGAATTGGATGCCTCGGGCCATGAAGATGAGCGAGGCCGAGATCATTAGCCACGCCGGTGTTGACTCTGCCGTCTTTCTCAGGATTTACACTCTTGGGTATGGACTGGTTATTGTAGAAGTTTCGACTTTTCTCGAGCATGTTTGGCGTTCTGGGTAAAGCAGGAATTTTACGCAGAATTTTGGAAAATGAACTGAATTATGACAGGAAAATCACTTCAATCCCCGCGAATCCCCTTTGTTCTCATCTTGACTTTTATTTACCCGGTTCGCCTGATATTTCGTTTTCTGTGTCCATATTTGGTGGTCGTTTTCTTGCTTGGTCAATACAAAATGGTCTTTTAATTGACTAGTGCGGAAGATCACTGCTGCTTGTTGCGGTGATAAAAATTTGACTGAAATGCAGGCACCCAATCATGCCTGTCTTTCGCTTTGGCCGTACGTCTGCCCACTCTCAGTTTCTTACAAGAGTTCTTAGCCTACAGCAGAGCTGATTACTCATAGTCATCTTTGTCGGATTTGGACGGATATGTTGTTTTCAGTAATTGCAAGACTGCAATTCAGTTGACCTCAGGATTTTAAGTAACATTTTGGGTCGAGTCGCTGAAATTTTTTGTCTCATGCCATCAGTATCTTAGTAGCTGCCACAAGTCATGATCAATGTGCATGTTAGAACATAGATCTTGTCCCGATTATGATCTGTTGGTGAAAAATGTTGCAAATCTGTTGATGGAGAATTCTTATTTACTGCAATTTTTGAACTTTAGTTAACGGACCATCTTGGTTGCTTTGGAAGAAATATCACTGTGTGCATTTACATGGATGCGTACATGTGTTTGCTCTGCTGTAACTCTTTCCAGCTTTGCTCAAGCCAGTATTAGAGCATCTCGTAGAAAAAGAGAAAAAAAAGCAAATAGGAGACCTTGTTTATTTTTCTCCTGAAGGAACTTGGGACTGTTTAGCTCATCTTTTGATTGCTATTTACCATTTATGATCCATACATGCATGCACAGAGATGGTCAATACTCAAGTACATAGTATTTGCTGTGTAAACTTTAAGTTTCTTTTATATCATTTAAACTGGAATTTTCTTGCTTTGATCTGGCAGCTTGAAGATTTTCGTACCAATTACCGTGGTTGCCCTCTTGATTCTTATCCCAGTCAATGTATCAGATGGGACATTATCTTTCCTGAAGAGAGATTTGGTTACAAGCAGCATTGATAAGCTATCAATATCAAATGTTCGTCCTCGGTCAACAAGGTCAGTGTATTTTTACTTGCAGCAGAGATATCTACTGTTCATAGGAACACGTAGCACAACACCGGGTGGTAAGATAATATGGTTGAGTAATTTAAACTGCTTAAACGTGATAACACGGATTTTCTTTCCTTTTGAGTGCTTAGTTGTTTAGTAAAGTTGCTCTTGTCGCACAACACTTTGTTCCTCATTCTCATGCCTCCAGAAAACCTCAACAATGACCTTGTAGCATTCAATTTCAGGTTCTTTGTTCACATAGGATTGGAGTACTTGTTCACTCTGTGGACGTGCTTCGTGCTATTCAGGGAGTATGATATCATAGCTTCTATGAGGCTACGTTCCTTGGCTTCGCAACGGCGCTGTGTTGAGCAGTTCACAGTGAGTTGAACTCTAACCGCGTTCTGAGGAAGTATATCTGGAGCTGAAAATTCCTAGAATCTCAATGAAGGAATTTGGATATTCATATGAAAATTGTCTTAGAGATGAAACAATTATTTTTCTTGTTACTTGCACTTCTTTTGATTGGAAGAGGATTTTGTAAGAGGCAAAAAGAGGGTACAGCTACATAAATGTGAAAGAGATACTGGAAACCACAGAGCTAGATCACCGGATGAAAAATCTGAACCGCTCCTCACGTTTTCTAGCTGAGGGGATTTTGCTGAAAAATATCTTTTGCAGGTAGTTGTTCAAAATGTGCCTCGTGTTTCGGGCAAGTCAGTATCAGATACCGTGGAGCACTTCTTCAAAGCTAATCACCCAGAACACTATCTATGTCACCAGGTAAAGTTTGTTTATTGTGGACTCTTCAATTAGTTATATTTCCTTGTACATGTCTTGAAATTCTTTTGAGAAAATTGATTTGGTTTTAACTATATGAGGAGAAGGTGATGCAGTTTTTTAAACCTTTTTCTTTTCTTTTGGCTAGTGGGCGCATGAGAACTTTATGTCATTAAATAGTGCTGAGGTTTTAAACATTTCAGGCAGTGTATAATGCAAATAAATATGCTGTACTTGTGAGAAGAAGAGACAGGCTCCAGAATTGGCTTGATTACTATCAGCTGAAGTTTGAGAGGCATCCTGAGAAGAGACCAACTAGCAAGGTATATCTTTTCAAAAGCTAGTCGTTGTTCAAGTGGTTTCTTGGGCACATTACCCTCCACTTACACACAGATACACTTGATCTTGGCCAAAATGCCGAGAAAGGTATTACACAAAGTAACACACTCCTTCAGCTATACTCCTATGTAAATGTGCCTGGCATACGAGCTGGTTTAAGATTTTAGAATAGCTTGTTCAAGAACTTAATCCTTTCATTTTTTATTTTATTTATATTTTATTCCCAGATTGGCTTTTGCGGGCTCTTGGGTGATCGAGTAGATTCAATTGACTACTATAAACAACAGATCAAGATTCTTGACAAAAGAGTAAGACATGATCTGTATCTTCAATCTAATTCATACAATCTGCTTCATACCGCAAGTTTCCAGCTGTCAACTTTAATTTGCTCTACCTTTGGAATTGGTTTTTTGATTTACAACAGCACTGGGTCTTCCAATATTCTCAATTGAATTCTTTTAATTTTATCAAAGTGTTCTATTATACTTGCTTCCTTTGTCAGATGGCTGTGGAGCGTGAACAAGTTATTAAAGATCCAAAATCCATTCTGCCAGTTGCTTTTGTTTCCTTTAATTCACGATGGGGAGCAGCAGTTTGTGCACAGACGCAGCAAAGCAAGAATCCCACTTTATGGTTGACAAACTGGGCTCCAGAACCTCGCGATGTCTATTGGAAGAACTTAGCTATACCATTTTTTTCAGTGACCATTCGAAAACTTGTGATATCCTTGTCGGTATTTGCTCTGGTGTTCTTTTACATGATACCGATTGCATTTGTGCAATCTCTTGCCAATTTGGAGGGTCTAGAAAGAGTTGCTCCATTCCTCAGGCCTGTGATAGAACTGTAAGTATATTACAGGACCCATATGTTCACATATTAAACCACAGAATAGACTGTCTACCTCTTGGAAATGCAATTTTGGTAATTTCTTCATTATCGACTAAAAGAAGAGCTATCTCTAGTTTCTGAAAGGGAAAATGAGATTTGAAGCTGCAATTGTCATGGAGGTTCCTGCCTGTTCGCACATTTATCCTTACATCTTACACTGTACTTGCAGGAAGTTTATCAAGTCATTCTTACAAGGTTTCCTTCCGGGTCTAGCCCTTAAGATATTCTTGTACATCCTTCCTACGGTACTGTTGATCATGTCGAAGATTGAGGGATACATTGCATATTCGACGTTGGAAAGGAGGGCTGCTGCAAAGTACTACTACTTTATGTTGGTTAATGTCTTTTTGGGAAGCATTATAACTGGAACAGCATTTCAGCAGCTGCATTCTTTCCTGCATCAGTCAGCTACCCAGTAAGATTGCATCACTTGATTGATGCTAGTTTCCTGTGCATAATGTCTTAGATACTCCTACTCTTTATAACCGTGTAATCCTCTGTTCCTGCCAATTTAATCAGTCTCATTTGATTCAGTGGGAATTTGACTTTCTCTCTAATTTAGTTGAAGCACTAATCACTTTTTACTGCAAACAAGTGTTGGATGAAGAAGTTTCAAGTTTTTACCCAGTGGTCTTTGGCATCACAAATCCCTGTTTAATGTTACAGATAGTTTCTCTCTTCTAAACTCTGGAGCAGTTCTGATTATTTTCTTTGGTTTAGTGATGAGAGTTTGATATGTCAAGGGAAAATAGAATTCTCATGTTATGTATTGATGAACACACTTATGCCTTCACTGCACAGACTCCTTCACATGCATACAAATGCACATGCATGAGCACATGCTCACTCCCGGCCATTAGCATGCTTGGATGCACCCACATGCACTTTTCTTGGTAATATTCTAGTTCGTGAGACATGTCGTACCTTCCCCTGCAATAGCTTTCATTATTTTTCCAAATGTCTGTTCTTTCTAATAGGGTTTGCTTGTACAAATTATTGGTATTAGTCTTTTCTTTTCCTGATTGTATATTTACAGTGCCAAAGTTGGTAAGTTTCAGTAGTAACCAAAAAGATGCTGATATGAGTGAACTATGGAAGAACTCTTCTTCTTACTGTTTTACGGTTCATTACAAAGTATGTTCTAATGAGATATAAGTCATACCTGACGGTGGGTGGTGCATTTTATCTCCAGGAACTTCACTCATTAGTTTTTATTTTTTTTTTGTCATAAGAAGAATTTACTATGGAGTTTTCATCACATTTCAGGATACCAAAGACCATTGGGGTGTCAATACCAATGAAAGCCACTTTCTTTATTACCTACATAATGGTTGATGGTTGGGCCGGAATTGCTGCCGAGATTCTCCGTTTAAAGCCATTGGTCATATACCACCTTAAGAATATGTTTTTGGTGAAGACTGACCGGGACAGGGAGAGGGCCATGGACCCTGGAAGTATAGATTTTCCAGAGACTCTCCCGACCCTCCAATTGTACTTTCTTCTGGGAATCGTTTATGCTGTGGTTACTCCAATTCTTCTTCCTTTTATTCTGGTGTTCTTTGCCTTTGCATACTTAGTCTACCGTCATCAGGTCAGTTAATGCCAGAATGCTTTGCGTTCCGGCGATGTATCTTCATTGAGTTCATCTATTTGCGCTAAGTCTCCCCCTCTTTTTAGGGATTTACAAATACAACCTTGATAGAGAGCATAATAAGTTGGAACTGCCTTGAGATGGAAATCTTTTGGAAACTAAATTTTCTTGGGAAATGATATAGGGTAGTTATGAGGCTCCGTTACACCACTGATTTTTATTTGATTTGATTCTGATATTTAAGTTGGTAGCTGCTGGAACTTAAATGCAATGATAGCGAATGAAAGTAGTTTAATCTCATCTCCAGTCCCTTTAATTTTTAAGCAGGAGAAATCCACTGTTGTATTAATAGGTGATCTGTTTGCAGATAATTAATGTCTACAATCAGCGATATGAGAGTGTCGCTGCATTCTGGCCACATGTTCACAGCCGCATTATTGCAAGCTTACTGATATCTCAACTTCTGCTATTGGGGTTGCTCAGTACCAAAGAAGCTGCTAAGTCAACTCCTTTGCTTGTTGTATTACCGGTATTTACATTGGTATTCCACAAGTATTGCAAGCGCCGGTTTGAACCTGCCTTTAGGAAGCATCCACTTGAGGTATTTTCCAGTGTCCCTTACTGGTTATTTTAAAATAACAGTCTCGAGCTGACTCCGTGCATTATCTTCAGCTCTTACAGGAATTCATGTCAATAGTGAAGTACTTTTTCTTTTCTTTTCTTGATCATTATTTCCTCTGTAGGAAGCAATGGCAAAAGATTTAGCAGAACGAGAAGAAGAACCAAACCTGAACTTGAAAGCATACTTAGCTGATGCATACCTGCACCCAATTTTCCGGTCATTTGAGGTGGAGGACGAGGAAGTAGTTCAAGTCAGAGCAGACAAGCACCAATCTAATGAAGCCAGCCCTTCTGGAAGTGAACTTAGCTCGCCCTCACCTCCCCATCATGCTTATCGCTATGAAGTTAATACGCAACATTACTACTCTTATCATTATGAGGCTGAGCCTTGAAGAAACAGCTCCTCATCCGCTCGCTTATGGAAAGCCTAACCTATATATATATTTTTTAATTTTCTAACAATCTCTGTCCATCATAGTCACTTGGCACTAAAGTGACTTTTTTTTTCCGCTTTTGTAATTTCCTTGTCTGTATTTGTCCTTCTATGTAAATTCGAGCGTACGTAACTTTCTGTTCAGACAAAACTTGAAGAACATGAAGATCCTATAGATTTTTGTGGTCTTTTCTTTTGCTTCATCATAATTCAGTTAACAAAAGTGTAAACAGTTGTAACCCTTTGCGGTGAGGCATTATGATTTATCGTGAGATATTCTCGTCCTCCTCATTTTGGTGTTCGTTTTCCGTTTGAAGTATGGTAGCTGAAGGTATCTCACGTTTGTCATGACTCGAGTACATTTTGCCCTTTTATTGTTTCTGATGGTTAAATTTTGTAGATGGTGACGGCTCGGCGACGGTGATCAGATAGCTGCGCATAGCACAGCGTGAGTGATTAGTAGAATAGACATGCTTTCTTCACCTTTGGATTGAGTCTCCTGAGCGGCGTGACTCAAGTACATTGGCCCTCCGGAACCCTTGATCCTTCAGGTAGTTCTTCCTAGTCTTCTTCTAACACGTTAGATCCTGATCTGTGCTTGCTTTGGCTAGCCGGTCCGCACAAGCATTTGCCTCCCGCTCAGCTATATTTCAACGTAATAGAATAATGGGCTACATTACCATCATATGTATATTCATGTACTTCAATCACACTAGCAAAAACAAGCTCCTCCAAGCATCAAACTTTCATTTCAATGAACTGTCCTTTGACACCAATATTTTCGTCAGACAGCTCGTTCCAATACCAGTGTGCCTTGCTAAGCATACACCATCAATTGCAAGATAGATCATGGATCTATATTTCAATTCATATTTATTAAGTAAAAAATGAGTTGTTTGATTTAGAATATGAGTTAAAATATGTCTAATAAGGTAAAGCCCAATTAATGAGGGGTAAAAAACCCAATTTCAAGCCATTTAATCAAAGAGCAATGCCCTCCATGTGCTGGGCTTGAGTCCAAAAAGGACATGCCGAGATATTGTTGGCCATGTCCAAGTACAATGGGAACTCAGCTCCCACGCTAGCACTCTACTTGAGTTCATAAAGGCTGGCCCGATTCCTTAATGATTGGGTCTAGGTTCTTAGAGGCTAGGCTCTAGTCCCTTGAGGAAAGGCCTAAGACCTCGTTGCTCGTGCCTGAGTCCATGGAGGTTGGGCTTGGGAAATTGGTGCTCATGCCATGGTTTATGATGGCCATGCTTGGTGTCCAGCTTTCCCGCACCAATCACCAGTGCTTGGCTGGGTCCATCGAGGCTGCCTTGGGTACATTGAGGTTGGGCCAGTTCCTGAGCCACTAGGTCAGGACCCATAAAGGCAGGGCCTAGGTCCCTCAAGCACGGGCTAAGACCTCAATGCTCATCTTTAGCTCTGCAAAGGCTAGGCTTAAGTCCTATGTAGCGGCTTGGGTCCATAAAGGCTAGACCTAGGTTCTTTAGGTTGGGCTTGAAACATTGTGCCTAGGTTCTCAATGGCCATGCTTAGGTAATTGGAGCAATGTTCCTCAATAGTGAGGTCCAAGTCCACATTGGTTGTATCGGGTTTCTGAAGGCTAAGCTTGAAACCTTAGTGCTCGTGCCTACATCTATGGAGACTAATGCCCACGATATCGTTGAACATACCCTAGTTCATAGTGGTCATACTTTGGTACTTAACACTCACATCCAAGTCATTGGCACATAGCCCAAGTCCATAGAGCTATGGCTTGGTTCCTTGATGGCCAAGGTCATAGGGGCAGGGCTGGGTTATCAGCATGTCCTTTTGGGACTTGGCTCCCTACCAAAGTCACTAGTGCCTTGCTTGTGCCCACATGGAAAGGCTCAATTGCTTGATAGTTGGGCCTAAGTCGATAGTAGATAGAGCCTATATTCCTTGAGGCTACGCTTAAGATATGAGTGTCCATGCTTGAGTCCATGAAGGCAAGGCCCAAGTTTAGGACTAGAACCCTGGTGTCTGTGTGCAAGTCCCCGATGGCTACGCTTGGGTATCTAGCTCCCTCGCTTAAGTCATTGGTGTCTAGCTTGGGTCCATGGAGGTTGGACCAATTTCTTGGCTGCTGGAATCAAGTCGAAAGAGATTGGTCCAAGTCTCTTGAGGTTGAGTTTAAGAACATGGTGCCCGTGTTGGGGTCCATGGAGGTTTGGTTGTAACCTTGGTTTCCATGCCTAGATTCCTTGAGGCCAATTCTAAAGTCTTTTTTTTTTAATTTAAAAAATTACTTTTGCACGCATTGAGAATTGAAGGATGGTTTTCAACATGGGCAAATAGCAACGTGATTAAAAGACCAATTTATGTTTTGTAGTAAAATGATATAACTTTTATATTGTTTTACAAGAGCTTGATTGTTACCCAGAAATGTAAAATGGGCAAGTCCCCATATAGAACCGGAAACATAACTAAAATCAACCCATTCCCTATTTTTAAACCTCTTCATTCTTATTAATCGGTGCGGTGCTCACTCATTTTTCCATGTTGCTCATGTGCCGCGCGAAGTCCTAGAGTACATCCCAACCCGAGCACTTGTGTTCTCTCACTAACTTGGCGAGCCGGTGCATGGAGTCATCAATTATTGCAGAGGCAACGTTTTTTAAGAAAAAAGAATAGGAGCCCGGATCGTAAGTCGTTTAGCTAGGAAAAGGTCCAATTTGAGTTGGGCTCAAACCGACGATCCATCCCTTTGAAGGGCTTGCCACCTTTGTTCACGCAAGACCACCCGCATCGAGTTCGAGCCATATAATTTGCCAACGAGTAACTCTGGACTGCTAAAACTAAAAGTGTTGCAAGATTCCCCTGCTTTTACGCAGCAAAAGTCGGTCAGATTTGGACTCCTGTTACGGTCATCAACGTGAAGCCCCAGAAACCAAATGGGAAAAAGAGGGAAACGGGAAAAACCAAGCGTTTTCCACAGCAACTAATCTCTGTCACCATGAGTGTAATGTTCAGCAGTCTTGAAGCCCCTGCTCCAAAGGTCGGAGCCACAAATTTCTTAGGTGATGTGGTGGCCCTTGAAGTGTCATAAATTTTTTCTTATGATAGCCAAAGCATCCATCTCTTGGTAATTAGTATTTTGTGGCCGTACCGCCCAATGCGGATTGACTTGTTACTGCTATATCACTGACAGGATGTTGAAGTAATGTCGGAGCTATCGCTATATCCAACATATCGAAACCAATTATGATTTGCCGAGATTGAGGAGCAATGAGAGATCCGTATTTGCGATCAGGGAGGGTGCCGAACCCCATGAGAATGAACCTAAAACAAAGCCAACCACATCCCATAATCTAATGGGCCATTTCAAGCCATGAATGGCTTGTAAGTCTAGTATGTCATCGGCCAGCTTCGGTTTTCCAAATCTTTCCTAGTGAAATGCAAGTCCTTTTAGAACCTTAGCAAGTTCTCTCTAGGCTAGACGCTGCATCATCCTGCAATTGCAGGACGAATCCGATCTGACCCAGTTTGCCCATTGGGCTACCATGATCCATGGGCCGTGGTGCATCGAGCGGCTTGTTGCAGGGAAGAATTCTTCCCTCCAATGGCCACTGGCCTATAGGCAAAGCAAATGGTTGCTTTGACAAGCTGCTCGCTGCTCAAAGTAAGTCTACCCAGTTTGCCCAAGCAGCTGCTACTGTCCAAATCTCATCAACATTATTTTACAGTCTTTCTCTGTAGTCCATACAAACTTTTTAACTCTCCCAAGGAAGGCCCACAGCATATAACAGCCAATAAGACGGTTTGCTATCTCTCCCTCCAAACGTTCCCCGCCACTTCTCGCTCTCTTGCCATGGCGATTGTCCCGGCCACACTCCACCACTCGCCCTCCCGTCTTTTCAATCACCTGCGCCAACACTGGGAGAAGCCCTTCTCTTCAAGTTCCGTCATTTCGCTTTCTTCCTCCGGAAGAACCCAAGCGTACGCATCGTCACGACTCGCTTGGACCGATGGCCAATCGGCGGATAAGCGTCCCAGTTTAAAGAGATCGTGTTCAGGGATCAGAATCAATCCTGGGCTCTCTCCTAGGTTCTTGCAAATGGGTGATGAGAAAGCCTGCTCTGATCGAACACTTCTGGTGAAGTCAACGAGTGCAGGGAGTGATGGCACTTCCACAATCTCTCAAAAGGTCCAGCATGTTTCAATTTATGGGGTCTCAGCTGGTGCGTTTTAGCTTCGTTTTACTAATTTTGATCGAAGAATGTCTTTGATGTGCATTTTAGGCCTTTGGGGTGTTGCATTTGGTTGTCTCGCTCGGGATAATCCTCGCAATGGATAAATTCTTGAAGAAAGCGTTCGTTGCTGCGGCGATCAAGTTCCCGAGTGCCCTGTTCGGAATGTTCTGCATATTCTCTGTTCTGATGATTCTTGATTCAACGGTGCCCGCTGCAGCCACCGGTTTGATGAGCTTCTTTGAACCGGCGCTTTTGTTCATACAGAGGTGGCTTCCGCTGTTTTATGTTCCATCTCTGGTGGTTTTGCCTCTTGCTGTTAAGGACATACCTGCGGCTTCGGGGCTCAAAATTTGCTTTATATTGGGTACCGCTCACTTTGATCACTGTGTAGTTATGTGTTTTTCCTAATTGTGGCTGTTAATTTTGTGACTATCTCGCAAAATCTAATGACCTTGGACCAAAGTCTTGTGCCTCCTCTATGGCCCAAGTCTATTGTCACTTTTTCTTTCTGGGTTTCTGTCGTGCTTGTCAATGAGTTGGTGCACCATGATGGCACGGTATTACTTCGGAAGGCAATATTCCCAGTGTCCCAGTGCTCTGAAAGAAACTCCTCATTGATGTTGTCTTTGTGCAGACAATAGCCTAGAAGGAAGCACAG